>JAGFMF010011381.1:9080882-9182967 GCA_019455555.1 Galemys pyrenaicus
AACAACCTAAATGCCCAAAAACAGATGAGTGGATCGGGAAGCTATGGTACATATACACGATGGAATACTACTCAGCAATCAGAAATGAAAAACTAGACTTATTCATGGGAACATGGATTGATCTGGAAGGGATTATGCTCAGCAAAGTAAGTCAGAAGGCAAAAGAAAAATAACAGATGGTTCCTCCCCTAGGAGGAACATAAGGGAACCAAATAAAGATCAAGGAAAGGAATAAGAACAATAATAATAACAATAACAGCAATAAAGACAAAAAAACCAAAAATGAGGAGACAGGGAGAGACTGGGGACACTTGGTGGGGAGGGGGGAGGTGGAGGGTTGAGGGAAGATGGGAGCACGAGGGACTGAGGTGATGGTGCACTGGTGAGATGGTGATGGGGAATACATGGGGATTACAATTGATGGCAAGTATATCTAAATTAAAAAAAATTATATTAATAAAAAAATTTAAAAAATAATTTTGCTATAAACTTAGTACTTAAAATACCTTTAACATTTTTCAGAACATACTTCCAGCTTTTTGGACTTTTAATTACATTCAGTGTCATTATTGTCAGACATTTTTACTGAGCAGAAAATGTCGTGTAATGTTTACCATGATGTGAATATTACCACAAAATCAGAGCTGGGTCTCCAGCACCTTTTGACACATAAGTGTCCATACTATATAAATAGTAGACAGTGCCCAAATTTCTTCAATTATTTGTATCCCTCATTTAAAAAAAAATCTTTGCAATTCAATTAGTATTTTTATATGGTTTCCCTCAAAAATTTTTTTAATCCCTTTGAGAGGAGGACACCTTGATAGGATGTTGCTATTATGAATTATATTAATAAAATTCTTACTCTAAAACAAGTCAGAAGGCAAGAGAAAATATCGGATGGCTTCACTATTAGGAGGAATATGAAAGAACAACAACAACAAAAAAGAATAAGCTCAAGGAAATGGGCAATTATAACCAAAAGCAAACAAAAAACTCAACAAGACTAAAAAGCCAAGATAAGCCAAAGGGACCATAGGGGGGTGGGGAAGGAAGAGAGGACAAAGACGGGGATGAGGGCAGAAAGAGCACAAGGGACTGAGGTGATGATGTACGGGTGGAATGGTGGTGGGTACTCTCTGGGGAATACAAATGATGCCAAATATAATTAATTAAATAATAAAAGATTAGAGAAAAAAATTCTTACTTTACAAGATTTTTCTGGTATCTTTCTTTATCCTATAGTATTTTATCCTTATTTTACAATCTTATCTATGACCAGGTTCATCATTTCAGAAAAACTGAGAATGAATTCTGGTATAGAAATGCTGAGTTTTTAATTTTCATTCTGACTGGGATTAAATTTTGTTTTGACAGATCAAGAAGTTGGTATATGTTTATCTTGTTCGATATGCTGAAGAACAGCAGGATCTGGCTCTCTTGTCCATAAGTACTTTTCAGCGAGCTCTGAAGGTAAATAATAGAGTGAGCAGGAAATAACTATGAGTTTTCTGCATACTATGACAGTGTGTCACGGTGGACAGTGTTATTAAAGGCATGAAACAGTAATCCATTAAATGCACAGTAATGCTTTGAAAAGTTAAAAAGCTTTCACAGTGGATATTCAATACCCTGAGAATATAATTCATATACTTCACTGGACTGTACCCTGTGTATTTTAGTTTCTATGTTCTTATATATTCAGTGTAATCATTTTCACTCATCAAAATCTCTTCATTGTTAAACCAACTAGTTGTTGAAAGTGTCAAGGAGGGGACATAAGATTTGTTAAAGATAAACTTTATGACCCATAGCATTTTACTATTATGAACATCTTAAAACTCAGATCATTTAGTAATAAATGGTCAACTGCAATTTCACCTATTACTTTGCTTGTGGAAACATTATTTAGAGAAATAATTAATTCTCTTTCTCCTTACTCATTTCTGTATGCTGGTTGTTTAAGTAGCTTTCCCACCCCACCCCACCCCCCCGCCGATGTTATAAGCACCTACTAACTGTATCATAAAGATATCTTCGAAATCTTATAAACTTGAAATTTTGATGTATATTTTTTGCACTATTTTTAGGACCCAAATCAACTAATCCGTGCAAGTGCTCTGAGAGTTCTGTCAAGTATTAGAGTGCCGATTATTGTACCCATTATGATGCTCGCTATTAAGGATGCTTCAGCTGATTTGTCACCATATGTTAGGAAGAATGCAGCCCATGCCATACAAAAATTATACAGGTAGATGCTTTTTTATACCAAATATCTCTACTGTTACATGGAATGCTACATAGCCCTTGGAGGATTATTTAACTCTTCCAACTAGTTTGTCCTTACGCTAAGTAAACCCACTGACTGTGTTTATCCATACTCTTTAATTTTTTTTTGGTTATAGAGACACTGTACTTTTTTTACTTGTCAACATATAAGGGCCTATGATAATTTGTGCATGTTGCGTCTTCAAAATGATCAGAATTTAAATTGTCATTTATATAGTTTCTCGTGTACACTCACTTATATTATTAGAAAATGAAGCTGTTTCTTTGTTCACTGTGGGATAGAACCTTAAGTGTTTTATCCTTTCATCTCACTTTGTTTACCCCTTTTGTCCTTGCTGTTCTCTTCCTTTTCTGATTCTTTTCTGGAGCTATGTTTATATCACAGATTTTATGAAGTCCACTTATGTTTCTGGTATAATATTATGAACATAAGATGTCTGAAAATAGCAGAGGATTTTTAAAAAAAGATTTATTTATTCATGCATACAAGCACTGGGGTACAGACCAGAGGTGCAGGGGGTGTGTGGATTCACCAGAGACAGAGTGGGGAGCAGAACAGGCAGATCTACTGAAATAAACTGCTAAGGGGAGCAGCGGGCGAGGCAGGAGAGGTCTTCTGTGCCATGTGGTCCCCTATCTGGCTGGTGGCAGGGATTGAACTCCTGCTGCAGTGGCTGCGGCTTGCTTCACGGTGCGCCGCCTAACCCACTGTGCCACCAGGGAGGCCCCCAGAACAGACCCTTAATGTCACCAAGTATGCATCAGTGTTGAAATTGCCAGTTGTCTCATTAGATTTTTTTCCCTTTAATTTATATATATTTGACATGAATTGTAATCCCCATGTATTCCCCATCACCATCTCACCAGTGCACCATCACCTCTGTCCCTTGTGCTCCCATCTTCCCTCAACCCTCCACCTCCCCCCTCCCCACCAAGTGCCCCCATTTGTCCTTGTCTTTTCATTTTTGTTTTTTTGTCTTTATTGTTATTATTCTTATTGTTCTTATTCCTTTCCTTGGTTCTATTTGGTTCCCTCATATTCCTCCTAGGGGAGGAACCATCTGTTATTTTTCTTTTGCCTTCTGACTTACTTTGCTGAGCATAATCCCTTCCAGATCAATCCATGTTCCTATGAATACGTCTAGTTTTTCTTTTTTGATTGCTGAGTAGTTTTCCATCGTGTATATGTACCATAGCTTCCCGATCCACTCATCTGTTTTTGGGCATTTAGGTTGTTTCCAGGTCTTACCTATTGTAAAGAGTGCTGTGAAAATAGCAGAGGATGTTGTACTCACTTGGGTATAGCATTCCACATATCTGAAGGGGGAAAAATCAAACATGCATATAATTAGGACAACTGTAATCAAATGAGGTAATAGCATATGCATATACATGTGTATGTATACACATTGACAATTCTTTTGATAAGCTAAGTGTTAGAGATTTTCATATTATGGTTACATAAAGTAAGGATACAACACAGTAGGATTAGTTAGGAAGACCCATTTGGAGGAGGGAAGCTGGAACTGGAATATGAAAGAATTTAAAGGTGTGACTATTCAGTTATAATCATCCGTAAACATACAATGTTTATAAAAAGTAAAAACACATTTATTTTCTTAGGTTTACCGTCATGCAAAGTTATGCTTCTCACTCATTATCTTTCCTCATTGTAAACTTAGAGAATAAGATCCAAGATCACTATTATAATTTAAAAGTTTGTCACTGGGTTCCAATTTTTCTCTCCAACATCAAGTCTTACCTCTCTTTGCCTTAAATTATAGTCTAGGTGCTCAGTACTACCTTTTGATGCTCCTCACAAAGTGTTTTTGTCTCATTACCATTTCTTACTCCTCTTTTTAATTTGTTTTTAGAATATTTCCTCCTTTTTCCAGTTCTAAGACCATATTGTTTAAGATTCATCCTGAGATTTCACTTGGTTTAAGATACTCTTTACAATCTCTATAACCTTTCTGGTGCCCTTCTTTTTTATCCCCATTATCTCTTATCTGTAGTTCTATTATATTGGATGATTATGTTTGGGACTGACTTTTCTAGACATCATCTTTGTTATTTATGCATATCCATTTTTAGCTTCTCAGTGAATGAGCAACATTCTAGAAATAAATTGTGTCAGTGTCAATATTTTTGTGCTTCGAGCTGCTAATGTAATTCTCAGTTCTGTACATATGTGAATCTTCATGTTTATTTCAGTTTTAGGTGGTAGATTTTATAATGCCTGTCTTACTGGTGAACTAGAATGATGTAAATTCTGTATATATTTTTTTATAATTATGTATCCATTATTGTTATCCTGTTATTTTGCCCCAATTTAAAGAGCAAAAAAGATTAGTGGTTAATCTACTTGTAATAGTTTTTTTTTTTTTTTAAGAAGTGAACTTATTTTCTAAATATATCCTTAATGACATTAGTATCTGGGCTTAATTAATATGAACAACTTTAGAGGAAAAGGTTAGAACACGTGAAAAAAATCTTTCCACTTTACTTTAAATTTGTTTTCTACTTGTTTCTAGTTTGTCATAAATCTTGCTTTTTTCCCCCCTTTTAAATTTCTTACTGTTACTTAAATGATTAGCTTCATTTAAAGTTAGAATTAAAGGAAAATAATTAATATAACTTTTCTTTTTATATTTTAGTCTTGATCCAGAGCAGAAGGAAATGTTAATTGAAGTAATTGAAAAACTTCTGAAAGATAAAAGCACAGTAAGTACTATCTTTTTATGTCAAGTAAAATTGTGCTTTATCATTTTACCATTGTATATTTAACACATCTAACTGCTTTTGAAATGGTATAAATAATGATACCTATTGAAGTTCTTGAAGAATCCAAATTTCTGGGTAAAAAGGATTGTGTTTAGAAATTTAGTTTGTTTAGTCTAAAGAAGAGCAAGTTAGGAAAAAAATATAGTTATTACTTTAACCTGTGGCTAAATTCTTGACAGCATTTAGTGCCCAAGTCTTTTCATCTCAAATGATTTATTTATCAGAATTTTGAAGGTGGAATCACAGGGAACACATAATTGTTTTTAAGTGAACCGATAAAGCAACTGAAATATAAGAGAATGTGTTTGTTTGTTTGTTTGTTTAAAGACTGAAGTATTTTCATATATTGAAGGCTATTTTATTGACTGGTAAGGATTCTTACAGGAAAAATTATTCACCTTTGGGAAAGGTCTATATCTCCTCCTCCCTGCATGACTCCCATTTTTTATTTATAGTGATGTGATAAGAGATTTAGGAATAAAGATGACCCATAAGGTGTGGGAACAGACCTCTGGAGGAGTTCATGTAATGTTTTCTTTGACAGGGTCTTTTGCATCCATTAAGCTATTGAGGAAAGGTATTGCAGCTTGTCTTAGGGTAATGTCATCAGTGAACTTGTAATATCTTTGTTTAGCTGCTATCTAATTTAGTAGTTCCTAACCCTAACCCCTATGCAACTGTCCTCTGACTTAGCTTATCTTCATCTTTCCTGGGGAATGCTCAGTGTATTCTTGAGAAGAATATGTTTTCTGCAGTTATTGGGTAGAGGGTTTTATTTATTTATTTATTTTAAAGATTTATTTATTTATGCATACAAGCACTGGGGTACAGGCCAGTGCAGTGGGGGAGAGAGGATTCACCACAGAGAGCAGGGAGCAGAACAGGCAGATCAACAGAAGTACACTGCTGAGGGGAGCAGTGGGCACAGCAGTAGAGGTCTGTCGCACCATATGGGTCCCCTCCCTGACTGGCAGCAGGGATTGAAATCGTGCTGCAGTTGCCATGGTCCGCTTCACAGTGCGTTGCTTAACCCACTACGCCACCAGGGAGGCCCAGGTAGAGGGTTTTAATTGGCTTATAGCATTGTTTAATTCTTCAATTTCTTTGTTGTTCTTTTACCTGTTCTATTCATAACTGGAAGTGGATTCTTATTGAGAAATAATAGAGCTGTTTTCTTCTCCCTTCAATTCTGTCATTGTTTACTACATATAATCAAGAGTTCTGATGTTGAATATATATAGATTTATAGGTTTTTTTTCTTCCTTTTATCATTGGAAAATGTCCCTCTATCTCTAGTAATACTTTTTGTTTAAGGTCTGTTTGCTACAATATAAGTGCTGTTTATGAAATACTTCTTTTTCTATCCTTTTACTCTCAGCCTGCTGTATTTTTTAATGAGTCACCAATAGATGGCATATAGTTGGATCTTGTTTGTCAGTCCACTCTTGCCAGTATGTGCCCTTCTACTCAATTGTTTATCCATTTACTTTTATTGTTACTGCTATTGAGCTGCCATGTTGCTTTGTTTCATCTTTTTGTTCTTCATTTCCTTTTCTGCTTTCCTTTTATATTAAGTGAATAGATTCTGTTGAACATTGAAATTCCTTTAATGATTTTTTTCCACTATACATTTTTGAAAATATTGCTTTATTTGTGAAGATTCTACTTGGAGATTTCATTCCTAGGTCATTCAACAAATTTATCTTACTCTATAAAATAGCAGAAATCTTAATTACATTTCTTCTATTTTGATTGGTATAATATAGGTGGTAAGCAAATATAGATTGACTCACTAAATGGAGACAGAGAAAAGAAACTTGATCCTTTTGTCTTCTCTATGCCATGCTTGCTGTCTGCTTTCAGGATCCCGATATGAAATTAGTATTACTAATATTATGGTTAACTTGATTTTAGAAATGGTAATACTCAGTTTCTTTGTGCAAGATACTTGCTAAATACTGTGGGTACAGTAAAAGGATACAAGCTACAGATTCCTTATCTTAATGCAGTTTATCATTTCTGCTTCATTGTAGACTGAATGAAATTTGACCTAAAAATGAAATCTCTTTATATAATGTATACATGTCTTCCTAAACAAGATACACAAATGTGAAAACTGAAGTCTTTAGAATTAGACAGAATTAGAATTAAGCTTCTGTCATTTCACTTAGTACCTATTACTGAACATTTATAAGTTTTAGTTTACAAACTTGTAGGGCTTATAATTTTTAGTGCATAAAGAATTGTTTGGGTAAAAGAGATTATATATAAAACTCTCAGCACAATGTATGACACAATAATAGGGAACTAATAAATATTCCAAAATAGAAATAACTGTCTCAAAAAAGTAGAGGACATGATTTCTTTATAAATTTGGAATGTCTATTCTTGGTTTCTGGTCCTTTATTTCCAAAATACAGTTGAAAGAAAAAAATATCGAATACTTCATGGTAGGCATTAAATATTTGTTGATTGATTGTAGAGTTAGTTTGTTAAATTCTTGGTGCTAATAATTTGGTGTTTACTATTATTTTTCCCAAATGGTCTGTCATGCTAAGTGTTCATGGATAGAACTCTGAGGACTTTGGTAATTTATCATTTATGAAGAACTCCATTTTCCTAATATGTTATATATGTTTATTTTCCTAAATTAGAAACACATTTATTATCTATTTTCTATCTATATTAAATAACAATAGTTTAAACTTGTACCTCTAATTTCAGTTCAATAACACAGAATTCCTTCTAGCTTCCTACCTTTTCATCTTCCTCCTCCCTCATTAAGAAATGTGGTCCCCGTTATCCACAATATATTTACTCATTTGCTCAATCCCAGAATGCAGAGGAATGTTGTTTTCAGAATTGCTAGCATGTAGGAATAGTGAGATAGCGATGATTTAGTAAGAGTTAAATATTGGTTTAGAGTTGTAGATACCTTTAGTCTTGTTCTTTGGGTCTTGTTGTTTTATTCTTTTATAACCACAAACTTAACTGCAATCCAGCTAGACTTGAAATGAGATAAGGGAAATGTACAACCCAAAGAATTGTACAGATAGCATAAAAATTACAGGCTGTTTTTAGCAAATGGAGGTGAAGGGTTGCTCTCCTGAGCTACAGAAGCATGGTCTGATATTTAAAATAAAACACAAGTCTGATTTTTTATATTTGTCTAGTAACCATTGGGATCTTCTTGCTAGTTTTGCCATTTCTAGACCCAAAGAGTTCCATGGTCTTCAAAATACCATGCCCAGTTTCACTTTGCCAATGACCACATACTTGCATTCTATCACTCAGTCTTGGTAATACCTATGAAAATTCGGAACTTGTGCAACTTTGTAAACAACTTGAAGAAAAGCTGGTTCAAGGGCTCATGGTGAACAGTGATGTTGAACAACACAGTGGGAAACTCCTTTACAGATGCATTTCCCAAAGCAATAAAAATGAAAGAAAGATTAAACAGCTGGGACTTAATCAAATTAAAAAGCTTCTGTACAACAAAGGAAACATTAAACAAAGCAAAGAAAGAGACACCTCACTGACTGGGAAAAAAATTTTTGCACTCCACAACAGACAAGGGTCTGATCACAGAGATATACAAAGAACTCACAAGATTCAAGAAAAACAAAATAAAAAGCCCAGTCAAAAAATGTGCAGAAGAACTTAAAAGACACTTCTCCAAAGAGGACATGCAAATGGCCAACAGACACATGAGAAAATGCTCAACATCCCTCATAATCAGGGACATGCAAATTATACTTGATCTTAGCCAAAAGGCAGGGACATGCAAATTAAAACCACAGTGAGATATCATCTTATACCAGCAAGAATGGTATATGTCAAAAAAACCAACAACAACAAATGTTGACAAGGAATTGGAGAAAAAGGAATTAAATACATTGCAAGTTAATCCAGCCGCTGTGGAAAGCCATATGGAGGTTCCTCAGTCTACTAAAAATAGAGCTACTATATGACCCAGCAGTTCCGCTTCTGGGGACCTACCCAAAGAACACAAAAATACTGATCCAAAAGAATACCTATGCCCCTATATTTATTGTGGCACTATTTATAATTGGTAAGACCTGGAAACAACCCAAATGCCCAAAAGTAGATGACTGGTACATATACACAATGGAATACTATTGTGGTACATATACACAATGAAATCAAAAATTATAAACTAGAGTCATTTATAGAAACATGGATGGAGCTAGAAGGAATTATACTCACTGAAATAAGTCAGAAAGGCAAGAGAAAAATATCAGATGGTTTCACTTTTAGGAGGAGTGTAAAGGAATAACAACTCCAAAAAAGAGAGAGAGCTAGCTCAAGGAAATGAACAGTTACAGCCAAAAAAAAACAAATAAGCAAACAAAAAAACACAACAAGAATAAAAGGTCAAAGACAAACCAAAGGGGTCATTCAGGAGGAGGGTGTGGTAGAGACTGGGATGAGGGCAGAAAGAACACAAGGGACTGAGATGATGGTGTGTGGGTGAAATGGTGGTGGGAATACTCTGGGGACTACAAATGATGTCAAATATAATTAAATAAATCTAATTATAAAAAAAAACCCACAGTGGGACATGACTGTAATGTGCAGCATCTATGAAGTGTAATTGTCTTTGATTTTACTGTAAATTGAAATGGCATTATTACCATATCTGTGAATTTTTATATAAAATTTTTATATAAAAATTTTGATATATAAAAGAGCTATTAATTTTCCATGTGGTAATTTTATATTTTTTTTGTTATGCTTTCTCTATGGTTTATTCTAGAAAATGAATCATATCATCTTCAGATAGTTTTACTTCCTCTTTTCTAATTCATTTGACTAATTTATTTAACTCTATTGACTTATACTTTTAGTATGATATTTAGTAGTGGAGATTGTGCACATCCTTACCCTGTTTTTAATTTTTTGAAGGTAATGATTGAAATGTGTGTGCGTTATGTTAAGATGCCAATCGAAAAGATTTGCTATTGCTTTTTGAAATATAATCATTTTACATGGTATCTTAGGGTTAGTTGATGTGGTCAGTTTTTTCTTGGTATCCATTAACCTTTTTTCAAATGTAGAATCAGAACTTATATAATTTCTGGCAATGTGTATGTGTGAGTTTTTAGCAGTGGTGGTAGTAGTTTAAAAAATTAATTCTGGGGCCTTCCTGGTGGCACAAGGAGTTAAGCACCTCACTATGAAGCATCCGCAGCCACTGCAGCATGAGTTTGATCCCCGGCCAGGTTGGTTACCCACATGGCATAGCAGACATCTCCTGCCTTGCCCACTGCTCCCCTCAGCAGTGTATTTTAGTCATTCTGTCTGTTCTGTTCTCCACTCTGTCTCTGATGAATCCTCTCATCCCCCCACTCCTCTGGCCTGTACCCCAGATCTTGAATGATTTATTAAATAAATAAATCTTTAAAACAATTAATTCTGTTCATTTGTTACTTTTTCTTCAGGGACTTCAGTCTTATTTAAGTTGTATCTTCTTTATTTGTCTTAACTTTTTTTTTTTTTTTTTTTTATTTATGCTTACAAGCAATGGGGTATAGGCCAGAGGCTTGGGGCGGTGAGAGGATTCACCACAGAGAGTGGGAAGTAGAACAGGCAGATCAACGGAAGTACACTGCTGAGGGGAGCAGCGGGCACAGCAGGAGAGGTCTGCTGTGCCATGTGGGTCCCCTCCCTGGCCGGCAGCAGGGATCGAACTTGTGCTGCAGTAGCTGCGGTTTGCTTCACAGTGCGTTGCTTAACCCACTGCGCCACCAGGGAGGCCCTGTCTTACCTTTTGACCATGTCTCTAAACCTCTCACTTACCCATTTTCATTCTTTTCCATTTTCATTCAGTTGGTCCTGTTTCTACTTTTTAATGCCTCTTATTTTCATTAAACTTTTTTTTCCAAGGATACCTTGCAACTTTATTAATAGGTCTGATTATTTTCTCTCCTAGTTGCAATCAATTCTTGTTTTGTTTCTTCCTGATTCTTTTGTTCATTTCTGTTCTCTGTTTTTGAAGTTATAATTCATGTTCACTTTCTTAATCTTCAAATGTTCCTTTGAGGATTGTTTATTTTTGGAGTGTTGTATTACAGTTTTTGTTTGCTTCATCATTGATTTTTTTGTGTTGGTAATTTTCAGTAGTTGATTTATTTTTATTCTTATTTTCTGTTTTCAATATTTAGATTACTTTCATATTTGTCTTCCTTGGCACAGGGTTGGTAGTTTGTGTTTGAGGTTGTTTGCAAGATTACAAGTAAAACAGCATGTTCCTTGGTAGAATAGCAAACTGTGTTTTTTTAATAGAGGACTCTTTGGGCAGGGCATCATTAGGAAGGGGATGTTCCATAATGACTGTTAATGTTTTAGAGGATCCTAGATTTTCTCCTTTTATTTCCTTTTCTTTTTTCTGGTCACATTTTAGTTTCTAAGAGGACCCTTTTCCCTCCACCTCTTTTTTTTTTTTTAACCTTTTCTCCTGAAACTGTCATTTCCCAAAATAGAAACATTGAATTTTCTCTTCATTTGCAATCTCTTCCTGTAATCTGTTACCATATACTAGTATCTTTTTCAGTGTCTTTGCACTTAGGGTAGTCTTTTTCCTTCTGCTGTTGATTTTAGTTCCCTTGAGCCCCACCATTAACTCCTGTGTGCATTACTCGAGCAGTTTTTTCCACACTGTCATAGATCTCTGAGGAGTTTTGTGATTAGACACATGAAAGATGACTGAGAGATGTGGGAATATTTCTCTCTTTGTTTGTAATTTGAAGTTTGAAGATTCCTGGTTTTTAGTTCTGTAAATGTAACTTTAAGGCATAAGTGTGTGTCATTTTGGTTCTTCTGGGTTTAGTTTGGGTGATTTAGATTTACCTGGATACTATTAACTTTTTTACATACTATTAAATTAATTATGTTTTGAGTATGTTTTCTGTTGTTTTTCTTCTGTATGATTATAAAACTAGAAAGATAAAAATAATCTGACATATATGTTTATGAACTTTATTATTTCTTGTCACATGTAATACTTTTATTAAAGATAGCTACATTTCATTTCTGCAAATTCATGTCACCATTGACATTTAAAATCAATAAAAACTCAAATCATTTTTGTTTAGAATTTTCCAACTAAATGAACCATGTTTTTAAAAGAAATACTTGTTATTATTAGGCACTTCTTGGGATCATTATCATGATGATGGCATTATTATTTGCTGCTGCTAAATATAAATTTGAACATTGTTGATCTAATTAAAAACCTTTCTTCATTTAACCTCTTTTGATTCTAAGATATATCTTCTTTTGCTTCTTTTAGCCTAAACAAAGTTTTTCTTATAGTTCAGATCTCAAAATGTATTTTGCAATTCTCATTTTAAGGAAAGGTGGACACATACAAATATTGAAATATAATAGGTGAACTTTTCCTTTTTCTAGAGAAAGAACAATATTTGTCATATGAGTATTCCCTTTTGAAAAATAAATCATTTTAGGAATATAGTATGGTACTGGAAGAACATTTTGTTGTGAGTGAACTATTACCTGTGAGGTGTCTGTAGATTTAAAAAGATATAATAGAAACTGCTTAACTATAGTAAATGAAATTAAAGAAGCATTCTATCTATGTTTTATTCCCAGTAAACAGTTAAAAGTTTTCTTTATGTGATTTTTTTCATTGTATATTCCTGTTTAACACTTTGTCTTACCTATTTAACATTTCCTAAACATTTTTCTCCTTTACTCCATACTTTTCCTAATGTTCATTTATAAATTCAGTTTGAACATTTATAAATTGAATATATTTGAACTATTTTTCTTTAAGATGTAGAAATCCTTATTTGTTGAGCAATTTAAGCATCCCGGTGGATATTCTTTCATCTAGAACACTTTCAAAAATAGGGCAGTATTTATTTCCTTTTCCTTTCAGGTTAATTTTAAAGAAATCTGTTTGATAGCATTTAACTTTGTAATAGAAAGCAGAGTGTCTTAGGAAAACAAATTAGGACACTGCCTACTGAAAAACTAAGTTGTTTACATATTTTTTTTATGACAGTTTCCTCTCTTAATTTAGCTACCATATGATGTTTAATGAATATATTGGTAGTTCGTAGTTAAACTGTGGGAGTTAGACACCATTTTATAAGTTATTGATTTAGTGTTGGTAAGAGCTTTACTGTTGTGGGCAAAAAACACACCTTTGAGTTTGTGCAGATGTTTTATTGTGATAGATCTATTATCCAGCTATTAGAAGATAAATGACTGATCTTTCCCATTTTCCATGCCTCAAGAAAATTGAAATAAGAAGGGGAATATCATTTGGGCTGTATGATTAGGGCAGGTTGGATGGCCATTAATTTAAGAGAAGAAAATCTTGGCAGCATTGGCCAACTTATACCATATTATCAATCAAACCTTGATGCACATCTTGTGATGACCCAGCACTCTCAGGTTTTTGCAACGTTAATTAGAATTCATGACAAAATAGATGCAAGGAAACGTTTTGTACCCTTCATAATTTTATAGAAAATTTATTGTTATTAGAGGAACCATTTGCTTAGCGTGATTTTTTTCATTACCAGCTTGTCAACTAGCATAGATAATCTGGAGAAAATATGAACTCCATAGATGGGGTGTCACTTTTGTTGATGGTTCATGTAGTTTACCTTGGAGCACAACTAATGGCTGAAGTTCATAGCAACAGCACAGAAAAACGTGGCAACCAAGGAAAGATAAATGAACCATGTTTATTGCTTTAATATAAAAAATACATAAATGGAAAACTGCATTTGAATTTGATGAGCTCATTGCTAGTTTTGTTGAAATGATTTATTTCCCCCCTTATATAAAAAGCTACTATTGACACAGTAAGATGGAAATTAACTGTCTCTTTTTGGGAAACCAATATTTTTGGTTTTAAAATCTGAGAACATCATTTTATTTTAATTCTGAAAGTTCTATAGAATATTGAACATTTAATAGGCCCAAATTATTAATTTTGGGGGCAATGGTTAGCCTAGGGTTAGGTGTTAAAGGCATACAATCAGATACCTAAAGTGGTCAGTTTTGTTTTGTGAAGGTATTTTTCTTAATTCTTCCTTTATTTTCACTTAAGTAAGTACTGTCTCTCCATTTCATGCTATCTCCATTATCATACTTTAGAATAATTTTGTACTGAGAGCTCTTGATTTAATAAACAATACCATGTGGCAGCTGATTTTCCTTTTAATTGTTTGGTGTTTAAACACATTTGAAAATTCAGTCTATAGTAGGTTCAGACAAAAATAATGATGTTACTTAGTATTTCTTAAAATGAAACTTTGTTGTATTACTGTTTTAATTTATGGAATATTCTAAGTAGTATTAACTTTTGTGCTTTAATGACTTTTACCAATTTATATATATATATACACATATGAGGTACACATTCATGTATATTTTAATATAGTGTTAATATAAAATGTATATATTAATATATATTTCACAAATACTAAGAAATTCTCTAGTTTGATGTCATAAACTTGTTTAAGGAATTTTTAAATAATGCTGATTCCCATCATTTAAAAATATGATCATCACAGAATGTAATTTCTGGAAGACTGGTTTATGCAGAAGACATCAAAATGTGGAGTTGAAAACATGAACTTAACTTCCTTTCCATATCAATAGCAAATAGAAAATTATACGTATAATACATTTTTATTTAGTTCACACAAATAATCAATTTTTTGCTTTTTTGATTGAGGTGCATACATGCTGGGACCAGCAGGCATCAGTACATGGGCAGGGCTGGAGTCAATAAATGCGGCTTCACGTTTATACTGATTGGTAATTCATAAAATCCCCACAGGACTGGAAACTTGTTTAGCATAATAGCAAGTCTATATTCTGAGCTGTTTTCTTTCAATTGTATTGTTGGTTGCATATTAATAAACTAAATGTCAGCCAAGTAGAGGGACAAACACTGAAAATATGAATATCGTTATATCTAATATTTTTCAAAAAGTACCATTTCAGTAAGTTATGTTCATATTTAATTGCTTATTTTATGTCATTGGGGAAATTTTAGATACAAAATGAAGATCCCTTGTGTTCAGAAACAATATGATATTAATTTGTTTTTTTCAAAACCGTATTACATTGTTTGCTAACTGCACACGTATCAGAAGTACATATGTAGAAGTATTTCTATATTATGTGTTCTGTTTAGCCTGTGTCTTTATACCAAAAAAATCTTAATCTCACTATTTTTTGCAAAAGCATGGCATTCCAGAAACAGCATTTATGGTTCATTAGTTGGTCTTAGAAAATGCTGGCTTTTGTTGGTATTATTTTATTTCCACTATACATTATTATATTAATAATTTATGTAATAAAATCTGTACTATAGAATTTATATAATAAATTTTAGACTGTGTGTATTCTTTGTAAATAAATTTTATTGGTAAAATTAACAGGTGTACTAGATTCTGCAAGATTTTGAAGTGTTTTTGTAAAGCATTTATGAGTTCCTCAGACATGTTTTAAGCTGAGTTCATTGTGGAACTGTAATTCTCATTTTAAACTAACATGATAAAGATTTTTGTTATTGTCTTTTTCTAAATATTGTTACACACAAAATAATGTATCTTAGCATTAGACTCTAGCATTAAAAGTGAAAAAGTGCACATGATTAATATATTTAATCCACATGATTATTTTAATTGAAATTTAGCATGACAAAATAAAAATCACCAGAACTTCTAATTCTGCTACTTCTATTACTTCAGAACAGTATTCATTTTCCAGATGAATTTTCCATTTATAGCTATTAAAATTATTCCTTGATGTAATGTCACTTTAAAATTTGTGTTCAAACATGAGCAGGCGTTTTATTAATTAGATGACTGAATACTTTAAATACTGATTATCATAACATCACACCTATTTACTGCCTGAGTAAATTCTTTGGTGGGGGGAAAACCATTTTTAATGAGTTGCTATTTCTTTCTTTTCTAGCTGGTAGCTGGGAGTGTTGTGATGGCTTTTGAAGAAGTATGCCCGGATAGAATAGATTTGATTCACAAGAATTACCGCAAGCTATGTAATTTACTAGTTGATGTAGAAGAGTGGGGGCAAATTGTCATAATCCACATGCTGACTCGATATGCTCGTACACAGTTTGTCAGTCCTTGGAAAGAGGTAAGTGTTAAACAGTTTCCTAAGTATATTTAGGGAAATTAAAGAGCTTTAAAAATTGTGTATGAAAAGTTGATTAGTAAGATACAAAAATCTGCATATTAAGAACTCTTTTTTTTCTCATGTTCTTTTAAAAGTTGGAAACCAGTATTAATGTAAAGATAAATGTTCATTGTTTGATACAGTAATTTATATAGATATATTTAATGGTTTAGTTTATAAAATTCCATATGACATTGTGCAAGAAGCTTTGTTAGGATCAGCAGCAAAATACGAGGACTACAGGGACATTGTCAAATCATACTTTTTTTTTTGTTATTAGTTACTTTCACACCTTTGAGTGAAAGTAAATTGTTAAAGGCACCCACTTTTACCAGTAGGTATTGTGATTTAAATGTGAATTTATTATAATTCCACACCTTTATAGATGATTGTGAACTTTAAAACTACTTTTTCCCCCTAGTTTATTTTTCTAAAATGTTTGTTTTCTTTCAAAATGGTAGAATTTTAGTAAAATTATTAATTACATATACCTTAAAGTGATTTTTCTTTGTGCAGTTAGCATTAGAATCATACTTTGTTTTCTATATTAACAGTTTAGTAAATTTTATTACATAGTTAGCAATGGTGATCTCAGTGTGTATATGACTTAAAATTTAAGTGTAATTTTTAAATTTCCTCAAATAAGTCATTAAATACTATAAGAACAGATAGCACCTCATTTTAATCTAGTGATACTTCTTTTTCCCTTTTAAAAGTAGTATTATTAATGTAAAAATTCATGTAAAAGTTAAAGTTCAAGTAATCGCCCAATTATGTATACAAACTTATGTATTAGGCCTTTAGTGCTCAGTACATACTACTGTATTTTAATAATTGGAAATGAAGTATACATAAAATGGAAAAATTATTCATAATGTTTGCTTTAGTTGACATGTGGCTTTTTAAGATGCTTAAGGGGTTTAAATGTTTAAAATGTTAATATTGTCTATAATTAGCATTGTTAGTATTAAAAAGTACTTTGAAATTTTAAAAATGTATTTTTATCGAGAAGACTTTAATTTTACTGTCACTGTCAAATTATTTTCAACAGCTATATACAGATGAACCTTTACTTTGTCATTATGTAGAAATTGGATTTAAAATACATACTTTCCTACCTTATCTTCTAAAAATATATACTAGACTTTAAAGTCTGTTTTTTGTAGTTTGTGTATTTATTTGTTTCTGTTCTTTGTATTTTATTTTCTCATTTTAAATAGAATCACTATAAGCTGTTTGCAAAGTGAGGAAGTTAAATTCTATATGCGCTATATATTCTTTTGACAGATAATTTGAAAAATTGGGATTACATCCATTCTTTGTGTTTTCGGATGTTAACTCTGTGACCGTTAATTATGTCAAATGTGAATTGAAATCTGATCACTGTTACGGTGCACTGGAACTATGCTAAATCATTTCTTATCTTTGCCACTTATTTGTAATCTGACCTTGGAATTATTCTAAATTATGTGTTTAGTAGACTAATTCAAATGTGCACCTCAGCCCTCTAGACTGTAGCACTGCTACAGGAACAACCAAGGGGGCAGTAGTGCTCTAGACTGTGTAGCTATCTGGGCTGTTGCCAGTGTTCAAAATAGGGCAACCTTCACCTCTGCTGCGTTTGTATGCAGCTTTACATATGATTTCCTTTTAGAAAAATTCTTTGGCATTAGATAAAAAGAGACAAATAGAACATAAATCGATTTGTGGTTTAGCTAGCTATAATCCTATTTTTTTTTAAATTATGAAAGCAGAGCAAGCACATAGTGATGAAAAATAAGACTTCTTTTAACTTCTTTGTTGACTTCTTAGATGCAATTATTGGCAACCATTTAATTTCATTAGTTGCAGTGGTTATGAATTTTACTTTGGATAACACAATTCACTATTTAAAATGTTATCAAAGTAAAATAACAAGCTTGCATTTCTTTGTATATTTTACATATATACATATTTTTATATATTATATATATTATCTGTTTATATAAATGTTACAGACCAATGGGAAAGATTAGAAGGGGTTATCCTTTACTGTAGTGTTAGACATAAGGGATTTTGTAAAAGTTGTTAGACTTTTGCTACAAGTTCACTTTATAAAATTAAGGTTCAAATGGATTATCATTTAGCCCATGTCCATGATCACTTAGTTAACCCATCCCAGGCTTTCTCTGTGGCTAGTTGTAATTCTGTTTTATAGAGAAGCATTTGAGTGAGCGTTGAGCCACTTGTAGTTGTGAAGATTTTTTAGGCCTAGACTTTTAAGTTGCTTCCAACTTTTTAGAGCATGGTAATTTTAACTTTAGAAGCTGACAGATGGAATTACAAAGCAAAATTTGAGCGTACCTTGAAAAAACTGAGAAGTGTTCACCATATATATCTGCTTTAATTTTTTTTTAACTTCTGATGTTGTGAGAAAAAGAGCATACCATATAGTAAATAGCTGCTAACATTATATAATAAAAAGGCAAAGTAAAACTGTTCAGTTGTTACCATCAATCATATTCTTCTTTTATATCTTTTTACCATCAACATTTGTTTCTTATGGAATCAGCGGAAAAGAAATATCTTCATTCTAGCACCCCATCCCCTTGTATATGCAGGCAGAAATCATTTGTATCAGTACTATATGAACATCATTTTATAAAGGGTCATTTACCTGGAAGTAAAAGAACCTGTAAGAAAAGCCACTAATATAATAATTGACTTAAAAGTCATTTAAAATAAAAAGCTAACTCTAACTATGAAATTCATTAAAATTGGGGTTTCTTTGCAAGTACTAAGGGAAAATGTGAAAAACAGTGTGATACTTCGTAATTTAGCAATTTTTTACTTGCTGTACTTTTTATGAATTATAGTGTTTTACTTGAGATAGAGCACTGGGAATTATAGATGAAAACATATTTTAATGACTCACCTAAGGTTAATAATGCTCAAAAAAGTCATGTGAGAAATATAAGAAGAGTAATTCGATGCCTAGGTCAACTTTCTTTCCTTTATATTCTACCTTATGACTTTTAAATTATCTTAATATTTACCAAAATAGTTACTATGTTTTTGCCTTTTGTGTTCTAGTCAAAGCTGATCTTGAAGCCTCCTAATCCATAGTGTTCAGACATTGTAATTAGCTAACAGCCATAATTAAATTTGATTTTCAAAGAGAAAGATGTGTTTCTCATTGAATTCTTTAAAACATTTGTTTGTGTTTATATGCTTGAAGGATGGCAAAATTGTTTTTTGTTGAGGAATTGAAAAAAATTGTAGAAATACTTTTTGAGATAAGCTGATGTGCTTGCTTTTGTCAATAAATTCTCAAATGAACACATCATATACAAACAAGCTTCTTCAGGGGCAGAAGAGATTTTTAATTTAGTTTATTTACATCATTATAGATCAGTATTTAGGCTGTTTATATGTAAATGTATGATTTGAGGAACAATTAAGTGTTGACAAAGTAGATTGCAGTCATAGCAATTGCAGTGCATTTTCCATAATTTTTCTAACTGACATCTTTGATGATAAATAGTGGATGCCAAGTCAAAGCCGATTATACAGTGCACTAGGAATTCATAGGGCTGTCAGGAAGAAGACCGATTGACTTTAAATTTACATATTAATGAGAAGATTTGTTAAGAGGGTGCTTGACTATAGAAAATAACAGCGTATTTATAGGGCACGACATTTTATAAATAAAGCTGATGCAGGAAAATGGAAATTAAACCTTTTAGGTTAATAAATTCAAGAGACTTGCTAAAATGCATATTTGCATTTTTATTTTCTTAAATTTACCTTATTCTTTGCAGTACACGAGTTGTTTTATTTTTTTCTAGGTCAAGCTTGTATAATTTTCAAGGATATAAAATTACTTAAATATTTTCTTTCTGTCATTAAATATTTTCTTTTAAGTATTATGAGATAATACTTGAAGCATAAATACTTCTGTAGGAGTAATGGTTTTAAAATCATAAGTATTACCAAACCCTAAGTAAATATTAACAGTGATTAAAATAAAAGCCTATAATTGCATTAATTATAAACTGAAATAAAACTCTGGAACTGGAGCTTGTCAGGACATTTTCAATTTTATGAATGTAATTCTTTAAAGTTGAACTTTCTTTAGGAGTGATTGTTTTGCAAGAATGATCAAAATATTTGTCTTTTCTGATTTGGAACATAAAACTATATATTCACAGTTATTTTGTACATGTAAATCCAGGTTATGTAAATTTAGCGGCAGTTCATATGCCACTTTGAAGTTTAAGTTGATGACTTTATTTTTTCCCTCAATATATCTGTACTTTCATGATAAACCATTGTATAGGTATAAAATATTTCCAAGTTTAGGTTTTCTTTTTAAGTATTGTTAAGTTCTTTAAGTTCCAGGGGGTAACTATTAAATCAGAACTCAAAATTTATATATGTAGTTTTTGATTTTCTGTTTTCTGAAAGAACAAAGACACACGCTCTGGGACATTGGTTCAGAACTCCATATATAGTTTCCTATCTTCCTACCTTTGAGGGCCTACAGAGTTAGAGATTACTATCAGAGTTTTTCATTTTCTTTGTAGGTTAAATTTCTTTATAAAGTAAATTCTGTATTGTGTCTCACTAAGGAACTTATACACTATGCTGTGGAATTAAAAAAGGCTATTAAGGCTTTATGGTAGAAGTTCATGCTTTATAGAGTGAATAGAAAAGATTTTTGTGCATTCTTTCAGGCAACTTTTGATGAAGGGTTTAATATGCTGTTAAATGGATAACTTTGGACTAGGTAATAATACTGAAATGAAATGTCCACCTTCCTTTTGTTGGCTATGAAACATTTATCTTAAAGATTCCTTGTTTTTTTGTTGTTCATAATTTATTTTGATTGGATTTTTTAATACTCATGAAGTTGCTTTTTATAAAAGACTTAAAAATTTAGGTAACATGTACATAGTTTAAAAATATGTTATGCTTCTAGGGCAGTGCATATAGGAAAATTTGTAACATCCTAGCTTGATGCTTCTCATCTTGCAAAAGGAACTGAAGAAAACGTGAGTTTCATGTTGTAGCTCACCAAGATGATTGTGTCTGCATCAGCTCCCTGTGACTTGCAGCAGCTATTGTTGCATATAAATTTTGAGATAGATATAAATATTTTAAAAGATGTTAATACACAGTGCTTATTAGAAACGGCATCTTCCTGTCCTGGCCTTCCTCATTCCTGAATTAGCTACCTCAAATTCTTACAGGGCTATGTGTGTGTGTGTGTGTGTATTTAATTTTATCCCTTTCTATGTAATATACAAATATAGCTCTTCATTCATCAGCTTTAAATATTGCATATTTAGTTCCTGTTACAAAATGGAGAATTTGCATACTTGTAATATAATGCTTCTTGCTTCCATTTCTATCTTTGCAATATAATTATAATTTTTCACCTAATGTGATTGTTTATTTTATTATACATTTTGCCCTGTATAAGTAGCATTTTGTCTGATTTCTTGTGGAACTTTGGTTCTTACTGAAATCAGAAATTGTCTCATTTTTAATTCGTTTAGTTTATCGTGTCACTTTTTTGAAGAATTATAAATTTTCTTTTACAATAGTAAGTCTTGTCCAAATATTCTTCTAGTTGCCTACCTGATATTATTTTACCAACCCTTTCTTTTAAGGAAGAGAATTCTAATTTTGTTCATTATAGTAATGTGCCCAGTAGAATACTTCCCCAGATTTCCTTGGAGTCAGCAATGTCGCTATAACACAGTTGTAGAAATTGATTTATTTGGGGAAATATCCTGAGTGGGGTTCTGGGGAAACTATTGTATTTATGATATATTTACTTGACATTCCTTTTTACCCTTTATCTTTTCTTATATTCTTTCCTTGAATAAGTAAGTGATCATGCTAGGTATAGTAACCATTTTTAAACCTGAGGATAAAGTATGCTCTAAAAGACAGTGAAACTTTTTTTTTAATATACCAAGTCATAATTACTTTTTTAAAATTTTTTAAATTGTTTTATTAATATATATTTGACATCAATTGTAGTCCCCATGGAATTCCCATCACCATTTCACCATTGCCTCAGTCTCTTGTGCTCTTTCTGCCTTCATCTCAGTTGAAACTTCTTTAAAAAGCTAGAATATTTGCTTATCTGATTGCTAGCTAAGTTTGCTACACAGCTGTTGTTCAAAAACTTAATTTCTTCTCACTTCTATGTCTTCCTATGCCTTCTTTCCCCTGGTTGGTTACTGTCTGTCTGTCTGTCTGTCTCTCTCTCCAAGAACTGGGGTATAGGCCAGAGATGCAGGGGGTGAGAAGATTCACCAGAGAAAGAGTGGGGAATAGAACAGGTGGATTCACTGAAATACACTGCTGTGCCATGTTGGTCACCTCCTGGGCCTGGGATTGAACTTGTGCTACAGTGACTATGGATAGCTTCATTGCTGGAATTTAACCCCTTGCACTACCAGGGAGGCCCTTCCCTGGTTTCTTACTCTTCTTGGTTATACTGTTTTTCGTATGTTCTCTAGTATTAAGAGAGGAGACCAAAATTTTGAGACTTCCATTGTCACTCTCACACTTTATTGATATTTTCCCTGAGCTCCTGGATCAGTATTCTCTTAGGTCTTATGTGTTTGAAATGTCTTACTACTTTTATACTTGCCATCTCAGCTGGATATAATTATTTATTATACCAGCTCACCCCTTTTATTCTTATTGTGAGAGCTGTAGCTATAGATTTTCTCCTTCACAGATAATTTTTTTTTTTGGTATGCTTAAAAAGCCATTAAAAAAAAAAATCTCTGAAGATTAGTAAGGTTTTCTCTCAGTATGGATCATTCAGAATAATCTGTGGATTAACTTTATTTTAGAAATTTTATTTTTGAATATTTTGATATTTAGAGTTTTTCTGCATTGCTCCATTTGTCATTTTTAAGTTTCAAGAATGCTAGTTTTGCATCCACTGTCTTATTGTGTAGGTCACTGTTTTAAGAAATAGAGCTATTAACAATGCAGTCCCTATCAAAGTTTCCATTGCATTCAAAGAAATAGAACAAACATTATTGAAATTCATATGGAACCACAAAGATCCCGAATAGTCAGAACAATCATAACAAAAAAGAATGGTGATGCGTATATTCAGACTTCAAACTATAGTATGCTGCTATAGCAATCAAACAGTATGATACTGGAACAAATACAGACACAAAGACCAATGAAATCGAATTGAGAACCCAGAAATAAACTCATACCTATACTGACAGTTAATCTATGACAAAGATGCCAAGAAATATTGGAGTAAGAAGAGCCTCTTCAGTAAATGGTGTTAGAAAAATTGTACTGCTTCATGCAAAGGATTGAAACTAGACCAATATCTCACGCCGTACACAAAAATTAACTCAAAATGGATTAAAGACTTGTATATGAGACCTGGAACCATAAAATACAGAGGCAAAACATTTCACAGCATTGGCTTCAAATATGTCTCTGGATTCCTCTCCAACTGTGAGAAAGAATAAAAGAGAATATAAACAAGTGGGGTTAAACTAAAAATCTTCTGTGCAGTGAAAGAAATTATCACTAGAATAAAAAGAAACCTACTGAATGAGAAAAAATGTTTGTACACCATACATCTGACAGGGTACCAATGACTAAGATCTAGAAATAACTCATACAACTCAACAAAAAGGGAAAAAATAACACAGTCTAAAAGTAGACTGAGTTAAGTAGACACTTCTCTAAAGACATACTGATGGCCAACAGTCATATAAAAAATGTTCACTGTCACTTCTTTATTAAGTAAATGCGTAACAAAACCACAGTGAGATACTGTCTCACACCTGTGAGAATGATACACTTAAAATAGACCAGAAACAATAAGTGCTGGCAAGAGTATGAAGAAAAACCCTTATACACTGTTGGTAGAATGTAGACTGTTCCCACCCCTATAGAAAATATTACGGAGTATTCTCAAAATGTTAAAAATAGGTCTGCAAATATGATCCAGCACATCCACTTTTAGTTATCTCCTCAAAGAATGAAAAACTCCTAATTAAAAGGGATATATGCATTCTTGTGTTCATTACCATACTATTTACAGCAGCCAAACTATGGAAACAACCTAAGGGCCCAAAGACAAATGAACAGATTAGGAAGATCTGGTGTATATATATGCAATGGAATACTACTTAGCCATAAAAAGATAACTATTTGCATTTGCCATAACATGGAAGATCTGGAGGGTATAACGCTATTGTGAAGTAAGTCAGGAGAAAGACAAATGCTAGATGATTTCACTTAAATGTGGAATACAAAAAAAAAAAAAAAGGTCAAAGTCAAACCATTGGCAAACCTTAGAATTCTGACTGTAGAATTGAGCCTATCAAAAGAAGGAGAACAAAAAGGGGAGAACATAAAGAAGAACTATGGGTGACTAGGGATGGGTATGGATGTGATCCTCTACCTCTGAATCATATATTGTTACCTGAATAAAAAAAAAAAAGAAATAGAAGAATTAAAATACAAAAATGTAGTTTGCTTAGTCTTAAGAAAGGGAGGAAAAGGTAACAAAACAATAACAACAATGAAAATGGCACCCAAAGGATATATAGCAAAATAGCAAATAGAAAAACTACTATATCAATAGTTACCTTAAATTTAAATGACCTAAGGTATGTATAGCTTAAATGGTTTATTGAAAAGTTTAATATCTTTTCTATCTCTGATAGAAACTTCCACTTTAAGAGACTAAAAAGAAAAAAAGCTAGTAAAAGAAATCCAAAATAAATAGAAGGAAGAAAATAATAATGAATGGAAATCAATCAGGAAAGTCACACCAAGATACATTATAATCAAATTGTCAGCTGCCAAAGACAAAAAGGGAATCTTGAAAGCAGCAAGAGGGAACAACTTGTTATTTGCAAGGGGCCCATAATAAGATTAATAACTGGTTTCTTTTCTGAGCCATGCAGTCTTGAAAGTAATAAAAGAACTATATTTGAAGTGTTGAGAAAAGAATTGTCAACCAAGTCGTCTATCTGGCAGACTATTCCATAAAAATTGGAGAAATTAACACAAAATAGAGAATTTTTTAGACTTTCCAGTATTAAAAAAGTTCATATAAGTTTTTTTGATGGATTTTTGAAAATGCAAACTCAGTATATATTACACCTAAAAAGTCTTAGTGTGCACATTACTGATTAGGTTTCAGTATATTTTTTATAATTCTTTATCTTTTGTTGATGTAAAATTTTTATATATTGAAATACAGCTTAGAATTTTGATAATTAACATCTTGTGAGTAGCACACACATAATCTGGACATGGAATATTACCATTATCCTTCTAAACTGATCCCTGTTCCAGTGGCAAATGTTGTTTTGGCTTTTTCAATGTGTTTTAGAGAGTAAAAATTCTGAGATATCAATCCTATGTTCATATTTACATATACCCATTTGGTGTATATGTGATGTCTATACAGTGTATATACATATGTACATACAAAAGTAGATACTCCAAATCCCTGCAACAGGGAAATGATCTTTCATTTACTTATAGTTCATTTGGTATCATTTCTGTCCACTCTAGTTCCCACTGTGGTGATGTGATGAGGGATAGTAAGTGACAATGTTTATAGGGAAGGAGAGCTGTCTTATAGGAGAGGAACCCCCAAATTTTGAACATAAGAGTATTATAGAAAATCTTACATATTTGCTTCTCCTCTCTGTCATAGAGAGGGATAATTATCATATATTTTCTGTCTCTCCCATCTCACATTTCCTTCTCTCCATCTCCCTCTCCTCTCCCCTCAACCCCCTGTGTTTGGAAGTCACAGATTACACTTACACTTGAACTTTTCTGTATAGCCATGGAACTGTAACCCGAGCCACCAGTGCTTATAAGTATTTAGACAAATTTTTCTTTCTTTTAGGAGTGTAATTGTTGGGTCACAAAATATTTTTTTTCCCCCTGCTCTCTTTCATTTCCTGCTCTCCAAATGCAGGCAGTTCTTTTTTTAACTTTATCTTCTGCTGGTTTTCCTCATATTATTTTATAAGCAATTTGGTTATATAACTTTTCTAGAGACCCACAGGGTATCCTTTATTTTAGATATATGGATATTTTGGAATTAATGAGTAAATACTTTACTTATAATTAAACATTTTATATAAAGGGTTATAACCAAGGTTTTTTTTCTTTTTTCTTTTTTTTAAGTTTTTAGGTTGGTATTTCTTGGATCCCTAGTTTCCTTCCCTCAGCCTATCTAAAGTAAAACATTTTTTTCCATTTCAAGAGAAAAACAAAGGGCCTCCTTGGTGGTGCAGCAGGTAAGCGCTGCACTGTGAAGCATCTACAGCACAGCAGCTCAAGTTCAATCCCCAACCAGGGAGGGGACCCACATGGCGCAGTAGACCTTTCCTGCCTTGCCGCTGCTCCCCTCAGCAGTGTATTTTAGTCGATCTGCCTGTTCTGCTCCCCACTCTGTCTCTGGTGAATCCTCTCACCTCCCTGGACTCTGGCCTATACCCCATATCCTAGTCTATGCATAAATAAATAAATATTTTTTAAAAAGAGAAAAAAATTTAACTGATTTATTTCTTGGACATTCCATGAATGTCCACAAATATTGTAAAACTCTGCTCTAATCTTTTTAATAATGTCTTAAAGTAGAATTAAATTTATTAATTTCAGTTCAGTAGACATTTACCTTCTCTAATGTATTCTCTTGTAGCAGGGATTAAGATAAGGAGGGAATGAATATATGCAGAATCATGATTAGTTCTACTTAGGTTGTCTTTAATTTACTTCATAATTTATGATTAACAGCCACTTTAAAATGCATTTTGTGTAACAAAAACCAATTTTTATTCCCACCATTAGATTGAGATTAGTTTTCAAATAGTTGAGACCCTTTTTTCTCATGTCTTGGAACCTTTACACTTAAGCTCAACATCTGTCATGAATACATTTTATTTCAGAGAAATTTGAAAAAATACTTTATGTAGATCCTCCAGGTTTCTCAGAAACAAAGTTTGAGAACCTTTGTACTCAGAAAGCTTGTTTCTCATATACTGGAGCTGAACATATAGGCATAAAGAAATGAGAAGTGTTGTGGGCAATTGAACACTGAATTTTCATAGTGGCTCCACACAAAGTTATTGGGCACAGGTGTTTCTGTAATTGTGATGTATTGGGGGAGATACAGTGTTCAATGGTCCACAAAACCATACTTCCACCTGTGTGGTACAGTGGTCACTGGGCTGTAGTATAAAACATGTAAAATGAAGAGAAGAGCACCTACCTCACAGAAGAAAAAAAAACAGACCAGCATGCACATCATGGGTTGTTTTACATGGACCTGCTTTGGGAGGAAAGAGACTTTTTTTTTCCCCTTTGAGAAAATTCTATTAAACATGACTTTTTCTCTAATAAATCTATTTCTCTGTTCAGCTATTCATACTGAATAGCTAGTTTAATTAAGTGATTGTGCTATTGCTAATCACAACCCACTCTGGTCTTCTCAGAGACATCTAACCTAATGTAAGAGAGATGTACCACCAGTATATTGCAGTTATTATCTGTGGATAATATACTATTTGTGCCCCCAGAAATTCATTTTGATGCCTCAATCCCTTACATAATGGTGTTTTAAAAGTGGGGACTTCAGGAAGTAATTACATTTAAATAGATTCAGGAGGTTGGGACCTATAAGAAGAGACACCAGCAAGCCTGTTTTTGATCTTTTTCTCTGTCATGTGAGGGCAAAAAGTCAACCATCTGCAAGCCAGGAAGGTAATTCTTACCATGAATTTTCTGGCACCTTGATCTTGGACTTCCCCAGACTCTGAAACCATGAGAAATAAACACCTGTTTAATATGTGTAATATCACACCTTTATTTATTTATGCATACAAGAACTGGGGTACAAGCCAGAGGTGTGGGGGTGGTGAGAGGGTTCACCAGAAACAGAGTGGGGAACAGAACAGGCAGATTGACTGAAACACACTGCTGAAAGGAGCAGCCTGTAAGGCAGGAGAGGTCTGCTCTGCCAATTGGGTCCCCTCCCTGGCCGCGGATCGACCTCGTGCTACAGTGGCTGCGGGTGCTTCATAATGTGGTACTTAACCCCTTGCACCAACAGGGAGGCCCCACACCTTTATTTAATAAATTTATGTAATAATGCTTTAAAGATGTACAAACTGTCTTTCTATAATACAAATTATGGGGTTAAAGGTAATTTGGGGGATTTCGTAAAACTTAAATTTAACATAAATTTGCTTTTTGCTAAAAGTGAGTTTTAGAGCAAAATGAAAAGCTAATTTTATTCTGATATTTTTATGTAGCATTTGGGGTGAACAGAAAACAAGTGGAGGGAACCTACTTTTATTTACCTAGTTTTCCAGCACTTCTTATTGAAAAGACTGTTTTCTCCACTGCTTTTATCTTTGCTTCTATTAATAGACAGGTTGTAAGAAATTAGACTTTAAAATGGCTGAAATTTTATGCGTATCTATATGAAAACTTGACACTTGGAAGAGTCTCTAAAGACTTTGTAACGGCTATTTCAGTCTATATAGGAGAGGCCTTTCTACTTAGCTCCAAATTCACAGATGTATTACATGAATCCAGAGTATATAAAATCAATTTCTAGACCAGAAATGTATTACAGTGTAAATAAGTTAAATATAGTAAGCATAACATTGAAGCAAAAATAAGATATTGGGCCTCCCTGGTGGCGCAGCGGGTTAAGCAACGCACTATGAGGCAAACTGCAACCACTGCAGCACGAGTTCGATCCCTGCCGCAGGCCAGGGAGGAGACCCGCATGGCGTAGCAGACCTCTCCTGCCTCGCCCGCTGCTGCTCTCAGCAGTGTGTTTCAGTCAGTCTGCCTGTTCTGCTCCCCACTCTGTCTCTGGTGAATCCTCTCACCTCCCGCGACTCTGGCTTGTACCCCAGCTCTTGTATGCATAAATAAATAAATTAATCTTAAAAAAAAATAAGATATTGATAAAGTAACACTTTCAAATACACATGGAGGCATATTAACATTGGTTTATCTTCCTCCTTTACATATGCTATACATTTAGTATACTAAGTTTAGCATTAAGTTTATCCTATATAAATGTGTTCAACATCTTTTAAACCCATTTTATCTATTTTTACTCAGGCAGACTAAACATCTTCCTAAGTACATCTTATTTATTTGTTTAACCAAGTTTTCTGTTTCTGGACAAGGTGAAAATAAAACTCATTCCAGTACATTTAAAATGTTAATTAAAAATGATTAAAACTGTTCAAAGTAAGATATAAAGTCTGAGTCCTCACTTATTCAATTTAATAATTTGGGTATTATCTGTAAGAGCACAAATCTTACTTTAGTTAATCTGTTCAAATTAACACAAAAATAAAATTAATCAAGGTCAAATTTTAAAATGTTGCTATATTACCTCTACCAGCAGTTGTTGAAATTAATAGTGCCTTTTATCAAAGTGACATAAAAAGCAAATCTGACTTTCCTGTAAAAATAATGCAGGGTTATATTCCCTCCAAAGCTTGATCTTACTACTTAATTCCTTGAATATATTGTCCACAGTTATTTTAAATTCTTGTCTGATACCCTCATTTTCTTGCTTTTCTATTTTTGTCTTTATTTTTCTTGATTTGTGCTTAACATCACTATTTTTTACATGCCTATTTAAATTATCTATTGTAGTAGATATATGTAATGTTAATAAATCAGAAGCAAAAGATTTCATGAATTTTCACAAATAAATATACCCATGTAACAAGTACTCAGATTAGAAAAAAGAATATAAGTAGACTTGAGAAACCTGGCTCTTGACTCTTTCCACTTAGCACTGTGCTTTTCCTCCCAAATGGAAACAATCTTCTGACCCTTAATTACACTGACTTATCTTTCTTCCCTCCCATCTTCCATCTCTTCTCTCCTTTTTTACAAGAATTTGTTAATCTCCTTTTGAAATTTTGGATGATGGATTTATGGTTTGTTGTAGAATAGCACTAGGTTAAGGTGTCCATGATTTGAGTTTACTTTTAACTACCTTAATTATGGATTGAGATGATTGAAAGCTGGACATTAATATTGTCATCTTTTCTCCCTAAAGTGTAGACTCTCAGGCTTTCTTACACCAAAGATTAGGAGGGTTTGTAAGAATTTCGCTTTTTGGTAGATCCTGACCTCTAGTTTTTGTTTCTATGTTTTTGTGAATAAGAGATCAGCTTTAGACCTCTCAGACTTCTGTAATAGTACATGCTTTGGTAAGGAAAAACAATTGCAAATGCCATCAGATTTTTAGGTTTACTACTTCTGGGTCTTTTAAAGAGCTCTTTAGTGCCTTCAAATAGACATGCTACTTGTTTTTCTTACCTAGCTTTTCTTGTTCTTACTGGAGAGTTGTTCCAAATCGCCTGTTTAGCCATTAGGGAAACATGTTACCTGTTTTAAAAAAATGTTCTTTATGATGACATTTTTGTCATTGGGGATTGTGATTTCTTTCAAGCACCAATAGCTGGCATTGATTTAGTTGTAATGTGTTCCCCAATCACTATATTAGGGTTCAAAATAAAACAGTTTTAAAAGAGTCTCATGATATATTTGTAAATTCTTAAATATGAGGGAGTTTCTTAGGAATAATTTTATGGAAATTTTTCTTCATATTTTGCACTAGAGATATTTGAATATAGGTACAGTAATAATTTCTATAAGTTTATAAAAAGAAAATTATTTAATAAGAACAGGATTACCACTAATTGAACACTATTTGATTGTTTACTAAACACCAGATGTCAAATGCTTGTATAACTATCACTAAAATGAACACAGTATAGATGCTGTTTTATTCCCATTTACAAATGAGAAATTAAGATAATAAGAGGCCAAATAATTTGCCATGGTCATAGATTCAGCACTGATAGTGAACTGGTGTGTCCTAGTACTCCCATACTGATCGTACACCACTAACTTCCATTCTCTTTGGGCAAACATCTCTGATTGGTTGAAAACCAAGACCCAGAAGACAGCCAGCAATAACATAAGAGTCTGATATAATGTCATTTATGATTGGTTCCAGTATAATATTATTTATGATTTTAGAAGCTGCTCATGTTCATCTTTCACTTCATGAAAACATCAACATTTCATTTATTGATAATAGGTTTCTTTTTACTTCAAATTTAAGAGAATTATGCAGTTGATATGCATATACAGTAGTAATTGACAGATCTAGGTCTAAAACTCTCCCATGATGTTCTCATAGCAGGCCAGCCAAATTGAAATTTCATAAAAAACATAAAAGAAAGTTACTTTTGAAGGGATTATGATAATGATATTTAATATTAATGAAATGATAATTAATATTAAAGTTGAATTTATGCTTTTTTTTTTTTGACCATGTGTATCTCCTGCAGTGAACTGTTTGTTGATGTCTTCTTTCGTTTGCTAGACCGCTAAAGTAAATATCACAGACTGGGACTTTTAATCAACAGAAATTTATTTCTCTTCTAGAGGTTATAGGTCCAAGATCCAGATTTGGCAGGTTTGGCTTCTGAGTCTCGTCTCTTGGACTTATAGATGACCAGCTTTTCTTTTGCTTTCACATTGTCCTGTCCTGTGGAATTCCAGAAATCTGACAGTCTTCCTTCTTTTTTTTCCATCTTTCTCCTTTATTCAAACTGTAATTTCCATTTCTATTCTTGGCTTCCATTGAGATATCTGATTTAATCCATGAGTTGTACCTAAGATCTCTTTATCAAATGATTTTACACCCTATTCACCCTTGGCATTCTCTTCTGAGTATGTTTTCTTGTTATTCATAGTGTGTTTACAGTTCCTTTTTGCTTAATGATGCCTTAATTTTTGGTCTTTCTTATCTTACTATTAGCAGCAAGGAGAAACCAGGCTGCACCTTTAACACTTTGCTTAGAAATATGCTGAACCAAATATCCAGGTTCATCACTTTTAGCTTCTATTTTCCACAAAACACCTGAATACGATTGAGTCAAGTTCTTTATCGCTTTATGACAAGGATCACTTCTCTCCAGTTTCTAATGGTATTTCCATATGTGACATCATCGAAGTCACTTTAACATCCATTTCCAACCAATCATCTCTTCAAATGATCTAGGTTTTTTTAAACATGAACCGCAAAACTTCTAGTTTCTACCCATTACGCAGTTCCAAACCTACTTCCACATTTTATATATTTGAGATAGCAACACTTTAAGCATTGGTGTTAATTTGCTAGGGCTACCATGATGACATACGTGCCACAGATAGGGTAATGACCAACAGAAATTTATTTCTTATAGTTTCTCACAATTCTTCAGTAGGATGAAAGTTCAAAGTCAACATGTTGACTGCTTTGGTTTCTCCTGAGGCCTCTTTAACTTGCAGATGACTGTCTTCTTGCTGTGTCCTCACATAGTGTTTTCTTTGTGGGTGACATACACTGGTGTCTGTCTCTTCTTTGCAGGACTACCACTCCTAGTGGATTAGGATCCTAGTGGATTTTTAAATATTTCTTTAAAGGTGCTAATTCTATATGAAGTCATACTGGGGATTGAAACTTCAACATGAAAGTTTGGATAATTCAGCCCATAATAATGTCTTCTGCCCCTTTTCTAACTGAATTGTTTATTTACTGTTGAGATTTTGAAATTCTTCTTATATTCTGGATACTAGTCCTTTGCAAGTTTTCTTGGCAGTCTATAATTAGTTTTTTGGTTCTTTTTTTTTTTTTTCCTTGTAAGAGGATTATTTTGTGGAACGGTGTTTTTTAATTTTGATGAGATCCAATTTATCAGTGTTCCCTTTTATGGATGATGGTTTTACTATCAAGTCTAAATACTTTTTACTTGGTTATATAAATATATTTTAAAACTGTTGTACTGTATGGAGGAAAACTGATTTGAGAACACAAGTTATACCTTTTCTTTTGCTGGAGGATATTTGTGAATTTATAGAAAAGCAGTTCATGTCAAAAAATAGAGGCAGGTGCAAATAATAGCAAAATAAACCTTTTTTTTTTTTGAGACGACTTTTAATGGGTTTTTCTTAGTTTTGCAGTTCTTTTGCATAAAGGCACAGATAGTTTTTGTTGTGAACTATCTTTTAAAGATGTTTGTTTAGCAAGCAGCCTTGGAAAGGAAAAAATTTCTACTTCCTTTGCAAAGTTACCTTAGCTGGTAGCATCATTTGCACGGTCATCTAAGCTGGGAATGGAGACACCTATTTGAGTGCCCCTGTCTTACCCATCACAGTCTGTCACTCTCTCCTATTGATTGTAACTTCTAAGTAGTCTTTGAATTTATCCTAGATTTTCATATTTATCATTAACTGCTCAGATTTATTATCCCATCCTCTCACATGTCTTTTCTATGTTGCTGCTTTCCAAATTTATTTCTTTGTCTTCAATTTTTTAGAAATTTGACTTAACTATGTTATTATGGATTTCTTCACATTTGTCCAGTTTACTAAATCTATGTGGTCTTTTGCCAAACTTGGGAAATTTTCAGCAAGTGTTTCTTAGAATAGTCTGTCAGTCCTGCCCTCTTTTCTTCACAAAACAGTGTTAGTTGTTGTGTTATAATCCACAGGTCTCTGAAGTTATTTTGTTTGTCTTTGTCCTCAGTCTATTTTTTTTTCTCTGATGTTCATTTTGGATATTTTCTATTATTCTGTATTCCAGTTTATGATGGGTTCTTTGATCCTTTCGGTATTTCTTTTGTTCCCATTCATGGTGTAATCTTGGTTCTTGTATTTTTTTAATTAGAATGTTTCTACTTGGACTTTTTCTATCTTGTATTTCTGTTTAGACTTTGTAATTCTTTACTAAGGTTTGCTACCTTTTTATTTGTTTCAAAGATGTTCCTAGTTGCTCATTGAGATTTTTTTATAATGACAGCTTTAAAATCTTTATCAGTTAATCTAATATCTTGATGTTGACATGAAATGGTTATGTTTTTTCAACCAGTTTGAGATCTTCCTTGCTCTTGGGATGATGAGTGACTGATATTTTGGATATGAGGTCCTAGATCTTAATCAAATTATCTGTTTTAACTGGGCTTATTTGCCATCACTCTTGTAGGGAAAGGTAACATGGGGAGTGTGCCCAGTAAGTTACATTATTGCCAGGTCATGGTGAAAATCCAAGATCCTCATTCATCCTCCATTGACACCTCAGGGGGTCATGTTCATTGTTACTGTGCAGTTTCTGGCTGCTTACTGGTCCTCCTCTGATAGCTCTCTGACTGGGAGGGATAGACGTTCTTTTTATTGGTATTATTCTACAGTTGATGCCGTGAGACTTGAGCTGACAACGGAGAGGTGTATTGTTACCACTGGGTGATGGTGCTGCAAACCCTGAACATCTATTAAACATTTTCTTACACTAGCTCAGGTGCTGCAAACCCTGAACATCTATTAAACATTTTCTTACACTAGCTCAATGGAGAGGGATAAATTTATCTCATTCAAGGGTGGACTTGGATGTCCAGGCTTCCCTCATGGCCTCCACTGATACCTCAGGAATACCTCATTACTTTTTAGAGGAGATTAAAGTCCAGGTCACACCCTTTCTTTATCTGACAGCACTCCACTGAGATGGTTGGGGAATCTCACTATAGCAAGAGTGGAAGTCTGTGCTGTCCATGCTAGATGTTGCTGGTGGGGATGGGACTGTAGTTTTTTTCTGTCATGTTGACTGTACTAGAGCAGTTGTTTCTACAAGTTTTGTCTTGCTAGACTTTTTCTTGGGTCTTTGGCTGAGAAAGCAGATTTTGGAGTGTTTGTGGTATCTTTGCCTGTAGTGTTTTTGGGTTACCATTTTTCCAGCATCCAAGTCTTTGATACAAAAACAAAAACCCAAGGAACTCATTTTTGTGTCATTCTTTGAGATCTGAAGTTGCTAGTCAATATTTCTTTTTGTCTCTTTTTTCTTACCTTTGTTTTATTTGTAATGTCTAGGTTTCTAGTTGTACTTAATGAGAAGAGTAGGGAAAAGAACATCTATCTACTCTAAAAGAGGAAAGTATGTTTCAGATATTCTGTAGTAGAAGTTACCTATAAACAAGAGTTGAAATGGATTCATGTGGATATTGTTGTCTTTGTGTGTTTTTTTGTTTGTTTATTTTTTAGGACTAAGGCCCTAGAGGCAGATTATACTCACTCGGAGAAATAATTCAAAATGAAAAGTACAAAACAAAAACATGGAGTCAGCTCCTGTGTATGCATATAAATCCCTTCTTTATAACACAGGGATCTGCTTAGTCACTAGTTTTTAGTCAGCCAAACTTTGTTATAATTTACGTCATATATGTTGTAGTTCAAACAGCTTTCTTTGTTCTAATCTTTTGATCTAGTCACAAAGTGACCAATAATTATAAAATAATTTTAAGTAGTTTTACATTATATGCTGTTAGAATCTAATAATCAAGTTTTCCCTTTGGGAAACTGAATATTTCTATAGCTTTTTGATATTTTCAAAACTTTACTATGTAATATCAAAGTATTACTTACAGTACTAAAGGATGCTGTTATAAAGTGAGAAAAAAAACAGGTCTTTTTTGCTACTTTGATATTTTTAGATTGCCTCAACAGTAATATTCTATAGTAAAATATTGTAGATGTTTAAAAGTTTTCTTTGTATAATATTTGACTTGGTCAAGGTCTTAGCTAATGTGTTTTTTTTTGTTGTTGTAGGATGATATCCTAGAGGACAATGAAAAAAATTTTTATGAATCTGATGATGAGGAGAAGGAAAAGACAGACAAAAAGAAGATACCATATGTTATGGATCCAGACCATAGGCTTTTAATTCGGAATACAAAACCTTTGCTTCAAAGTAGGAATGCAGCGGTATGTAAGACTTACAAGAAATAACTCGAATTTTTAAAGTTCATTTTGAAAGTTCATTTATTAGTGTAATAATGGAGCATTTGCTTATTTGTTTATACATCCCCTCCCAATACCAAAAAGGTTTTGTTTAGATCTCTTAATTTAGTAGTTGTGTACCTACTGGACTTTATTTACCTTTCATGATTTTGTTAATTGGCTTTTCCTAAGTAATGAGCTCAAGATGTTTCTCAGCTGATTGAAGAACTGTTTTTATTTTTCTGGTACTTAATTGTAGTTGAGAGTACTTGATCTGGAGGTCAGTCCATGATATTTGTATCTCTTAAAAAACATGTATGTTAAGAGCTTTAAAGAGACTTACGTGTAACAGAAGCACCTAGCATAATGGCATATACACAGTAAATTTAAACTGGTAGTAATAGCAGTTAAAAATCATCTTGATTTTAATCCTAAGTTTTTTGGCTTTATTTTGTTTTACACATTTTTATTTTAAATAATCCTACATATTTTGGAACGATACATGCATACAATAGAAAATTAGAAAATATAGATTATAGAAAATATAGATTAGCTAAGCTAAAATAAATTGTCATATTCCCATCACTCAGAATCTGTTAATATTTTAATGCATGTTCTTTCAGATCTTTATTCTCCATAAATATATTTATATTGATGTGTATGTTTATATAAGTATATATATATTTATTTTTTAAAGATTTATTTATTTATGCATATAAGAACTGGGGTATAGGCCAGAGCTGCAGGGGGTGAGAGGAGTCACCAGAGACAGAGTGGGGAACAGAACTGGCAAATCTACTGAAACACACTGCTGAGGGCAGCAACAGGCAAGACATGAGAGGTCTGCTGCACCATGTGGATCACCTCCCTGGCCGGTGGCAGGGATCAAACTTGTGCTGCAGTGACTGCGGTTTACTTCATAGTGTGTTGCTTAATCCATTGCACCACCAGTGAGGCCCCTATACAAATATGTATTTAAACCCAGTTAAAATCATGGTTTACATATTACTTTAAACCAAGCAGTTGTTGTTCTTTCTGGTTAGTTCTTTTCACCTTCTACCTTTCCACTTCAATAAAATTTCATCTCATTTAATACTAATTTTATCTTAAATTTTCTTTTATAGGTGACTTATAGAAATCATTTTCTAATATCTAAACTGAATCTAATGCACTTGGTTTTTATATCTTTTAAATCTCCAATCTAGCAGAATGTTCTCATTTGCTTCTTTTATAGAGCTAAATTGCTTGTTTGTAGCTTGTCTTTGCTATCACTTGGAAATTAAAACTAAAGATTTGATGGATTTTCAGTTTAAATATTAGAATTCTTAATAAGTTGTTCTGTTCAATTTGTAAAACTTTTGTAGATGAGTTTCATTTGATTTATTTTGAAGTTTTCTGATGCTTGAAAATTTAGTGCTTTGCATACGTATCTTAGTAATTAGCATAGCATATATTTCATCTTATATTTAGTAATTCATTTTCCAAATCACTCTTAGGTAACCTTGCATAGTACTAACAAAAATATCACTTTACTCATATTGTAAAATATTCTTAGATTTCAGTATGCCCTAGCTTGGCCAGATACTACTAAGTTGTTGTGGTTTGCCACCCAACACTCCCCTTTATGATAGACTCACTATTAACTTAATTTTGTCTTTGAACTTCATTTTAGAGTCCAAACACTTCCTGATTCATAGTGTTCTTTTTTTTAAAGTGTATTTATTACAGCACCTTAAATATTTGTACGTTGATCCTTCTCCCTCTTCCTCCCCTACAGAATGTCTCCAATCTTTATTTGCCTGATGACTTTGATTTTTACTTTATTATAGTTACTTTTCCCCCCGATCTCTTATGTAGTGTCTCTGCTTTCCTCCTGTAAGTGAAACTGTTTGATATTTTTCTTTTTCTTTTTGGCTTATTTCACGGAGCATAACCCCTTCCAGCTCCATCCATGTTGCTGTGAATGGCATGGGTTTATCCTTTTTGATTGCTGAGTAATATTCCATTGTGTAAATATAACACATTTTCTTGAGTGTTCTTGAATGGTAAAATAAGTAGAGGTAGTTTGTAGTTTTTTCCCAGTATGTTTGGTTCCCATCTTATTTGATTACATACCAAATAGAGATAGTTACTTTTTGTTCCAGTGTTATTTTTGTATCCTGCTTATTTGATGCTACAAAAAGGCTCCAGAAGGACTATGAATAGATTTTTTGATTTAGTCTTATTCTCAAATAATTAAACCCTTTGAAAATTTGTGTCAGGAAACTTAGTTGCTCAATGCTGTGTGCCATTAAATAGTAGATAAGCAATATTGGAAAGAATGTGGGGAGGCTGTTTTAACAATCTAGATAAGATGATAGTTGTATGAATGGTTAACAATAGAAAACTGTATATGATATACTTTATTATGAACTTGCATAATAACTAGAAAGGCAATGAGATTTATATATGTTCAGTCATTTTAGATTTTGGAGTTTCAGGAGCTTCCTTTATTGTCTTTTACAAATTAGACTATAAGTTTCAAATATTCTCTATTGAAGAAACATTAAACTGTTAGGTTTTTTAACACTGGGGCAAAAAGAATATCATTTAGCCCTTTTAATTTTGGGAGTGCCCAAATATTAGAACAAATGACATGTGAATGGAATCTAGAATCTTAAAAACATTGACATATGTAGAAAGTAGTTTATTCTTGCTTAGTAACATTGGACTATTTCTATTTTTAATATAAAAGGATTTATTATCTGTAAAACATGTTAAAATTAAGCTATATCTTTCTTTTCTACCATTATCATAACTTATTAGCCAGTTATATGTTTTAATGTTTTTTAAAATGACTATCTCCTTCTTGTAAATTAAATCAGTCATTAAAGATTATGTTTCATAAGATTTCAATTCAGGAGAGTTTGTTCTTTAATTAAAGCTTCATAAGATTTCAATTCAGGAGAGTTTGTTCTTTAATTAAAGCATATTTGTAGATCACAGTGAAAAAGGTGAAGTCCTTAAACCTACTCTATTTCCTAAGTAAGCTCTGAAGTCTCTTAGGTCAGAATTGTAAAAAAAAAAAAAAGGTACACCACAATGCAAACAGTAAATTTAGGATCCTATTAACTGTATTTAAAAAAAATTCTTAGTTTCAAAAGAAACTCTTTATTAATATCACCCTCAGATTTTCACACTTTTTAGGCATATGTAAAACTCCTGCCAGAAATTTGTTAGACATTTATATACCAAGAAGAAGTGTAGTATTTACTAAGAGATCTTGTGAGCATAAGACAAGATAATGTACTTCTGTAGTACTATCCCTGCAGTTGGTACATGTTAAACTGTATGCTTTAGTGAATGGGAAGTCTGTACTTCTGTTCTCTGGATTTAAGTATAGAAGCATGTAGGGGAATCGTAGTACTCTTAGTATTTTATGACTGATAATTTCTGATTATCCGTATAATGGCATTGAGCTAAAATCTGTTTTTAAAGTTCTACAAACAAGATCATTTCAAATGCTACTTTTTCAGAGGAATCATTTGCTTGACTCCCCTAATTATAACTTAAGTACTCTGATTTTTCTTTATTTCAGCCTACTTGTCAAATATCTTAAAACTTTTGACTTCAGTTTATAAGACATGTTTGCTTTTCTTGTTTGTTTGTTTGTTTGTTTTTTTTTAATTCTCAGCAACAATACTAAGAGTATGAGATTTGGAGTGTCCTACCAAGTTTTGTCATGTACTGGTGGTGACACCTTGGGTAGTTCTTTTATCATCTATTTTCTTTTCTAAGGATGTACTAGTTTCCTGAGACTGCCATAACAAATTACTGCAAACTGGATTAAAAAAACAGAAATGTTCTCTTATATTTCAGCAGTCCAGAAGTCCAAAATCAAGGTGTCAGCAGGGTTGGTTCCTCCTGGAGGCTACGTGATGGAAAGTGTCTTTTGCTAGTTGCCAGCAGTTCTTGGCATTACCTAGCTAATAGATGCATCACTCCAGTCTGCGCCTCCATCTTCACCTTGCTTCTGTTTCTCTGTGTATCATTTTCTCTCTTAGAAGGAGAGTCATTGAATTTAAAGCCCTTACCCTAACCCAGTATGATCTCATCATGATCTTTCTTTAATAACATCTGCAAAAACTATTTTCAAATAAAGTTGCATTCTGAGTGTCACATGAACTCTTGGGTGGACACTGTTCAGCCTGCTACAAAGAGTAACAACAAACTCATACTTCACAGGAATTTTATAGAAGTTAAAGGAAATAATATCTAAGAATGTATTTAGTATGGTGTTCCAGTAATAACTATTTGCTGTTTTCATGCTTTATCTTTTAGGTGGTTATGGCAGTGGCTCAGCTGTATTGGCACATAGCACCAAAATCTGAAGCTGGCATTATTTCTAAATCACTAGTGCGTTTACTTCGTAGTAATAGGTAGGACATAATTTTATGTGTTTTTTTTTTTTCAGTTAATTTAAAAGTATGTTTGAACAACTATAATCTGTTTTCCAGACGTTTTATACATGGCTCTGACTGTATTTTATCAACGATTTCACACTTAAGGAGATAATCATAAAGGCCTTTATACAGTTTATCTTAAAGTTAATGATTAAAAATTGAAGATGTTTTAACTTTAAACTCAAAGAGATTAAAAGCATTTTTTGGCATATGATATTTTTTGTCACTAGTAGCCTAGTACTTAGTGTTTGCTATTTCTAAGTGTAACTATAATTATATTTTGAAATTTTAGTATATCTGAAATCATTGAAAAACTATACTAACATATTCTCACACTAATTTAGTATTATGAGTACATATAGAGCAATTCATGTAATAAATTATATAGTGTATGACAGAATGGCTGCTTCCTGTAAAGTTGCAAGCTATATTTTGCTCTATTATAGAAGAAATTTATTTTTAAAAGCTAAATATTTTAAAGAAATCCATGTTCTTTTCACTTATTGTAATTTAGCAGTTCAGGTCAACAATTCAGAAAACTTACTGAATTCCCATGACATGCACTTTTCAGAATTGTATTTTTTTTTCTTTTTATGTTTAAGATTATCTTTGTTTTAGTCACTTGGCTTACCCTGGATGTTTTACAACAAGTTATTATTTTAAGTTAAAATTTTTCTCATTGAATGCTGACTTTTGAGAGCATTGGGGGTAAAAAAAGATAGTTAATTTTGTCCTTAAATAGAATTTAAGGCCACAGTATTAACCTGCTATATTCTTTAGTGAGATTATCATTTCCTTTGTATTCCTGTTCTCTCCACTATCTTTATGCATATAGTAATTCTAATCAGCTCAATAACTTCTTTTCTATGGCTAATTCATAAGTTCCCAGAGAGCTGAATGCATCTTTCACCTGAAGTCTTTTTTTTTCTCCCTTGGAAGAACTGGGATATAGGGGAGAAGTGGGGGAGACAGGAGAGGTCTGTTGTGCCATGTGGGTTAGCTCCTTGGCCAGGGATCAAACTCAGGCCTTAGTGGTGATAGTACTGAGACTTAATCCCTAGGCCACAAGGGAGGCCTTTACCAGAAGTCTAATACAAGATTATTAGACTTCTAGTAATAGGTAGGACATAATTTTATGTACCTTCATTTCTTAGCTATTTGGACTTAAAGTAGGTCTGCTTTTTAAATCTTTTACTTTGGGCAAGATTGAGTGACACAATGAGCCTTCAGATCAGGAGTTTGTATTCCCTCTATGGTCTATGGTGATGTTTATTCCATTAGCACTAAGAATGCCTTCCTTGCATGTGCTCAGATCAGCAACATTATTAACTTCATATCTTGAGAATACAGTTCTATAAAATTGGTATAACTCTTCCTAATGATTAAGCAGATATCATCTATTAATAGTTTTTAGGAAGATATATTTTAAAAGAAGGCACGGGTGCCTAAGAACTACTAAAAACTTCTCAATATCATATTTGAGTTTTATTCAATATGAAACTTTTTACTAATTTTGTCCCTTTTATGTCCTATTTGTATAAAGATAAGTCATTGGAAAATATACTCATTGAAAAATGTCCTTTAATTTCTAGGGAAGTACAGTATATTGTTCTACAGAATATAGCAACTATGTCAATTCAAAGAAAGGTATGTGCATTGTGAAGTGAACACATAATTTAAGAGCAAAATGAATACAGTAGCATTTATATGTATTTATATATTTGTTTTTGTAATTTAGGGTATGTTTGAACCTTATCTGAAGAGTTTCTACGTTAGGTCAACTGATCCAACTATGATCAAGACACTGAAGGTATCCACACTTTCATTTTCAGATATTCTAATATATATATTTAGTTTGAAGATACTGCTATTGTTTCTGGCATTAGAGATACGGAGTTCTACTTTTAAAAAAATGTGTACATTTAGGAATTTTCTTTATACTTTCCGAACTATATTATGTACCAGTTACTGTGATACTAATAATACGAAATTAAGAATGCTATCTACACCTTAAATAACTCACAGTATACTGAAGGAGATAGACTTGTAGATAGGTCATTTCAATATGATGTGTTTTAAGTGATACTATAGAGATTTGAATTGAAGGCTATGAAAGACAGGAGAATTTTATTCTCTGGATGATTTGGAAAAGACTGGTAGAAAAGTTGTTTGAGTGAAAGTTTTGTTGTAGGTTGATAGGTTGATTGGGAGACTATAGTGTTGGGAATAGGAGAAAGGCACAATTTATGCTAATAACAAGGGGTTGTGAAAGAGTGTTGTGTTTAGGAAATGATAGCTGCAGTATAATGTAACTAGGGATAGAAAGCCATAATGGGTAAAAACAATAGTGATTAAAATTTAGACAGGAAAAATAAGTGGAATTGAATAGAAAACCTAGAAATACCTGTGCATATGAAAATTTACTCTGTGATTGAGGAGACATTACAAACAGGGGGAAGGATAAACTATTCAATAAATACTGGAATGATTGGTTATTTTCATGGAAACTGAGTTTAATCATAAGAAAATGTAAATCTAAGTTAAAGGCTATTTTACAAAATAATTGGTTTGTGATAAAAGCATGGATATTAAAAGAAAGAAACTATCGTCAAGTAATAATCTTTATACTTATGCAGGACTAGAGATTATGGGTTCTTTATGGAAATGTTTGGGAGCTGAAAAATAAGTTTTGATCTGGAAGAAACATAAAAAAGGAAAAAAAAATGAACTTTCAAAATGGAGACTAAAGAGACAGCTAAATAAAATGTGTGATACTGAACAGGAGCCTTTATGATACATTACTGAGATAATTATGAAACTTAAATGGGGCAGTGTTGTATATATCAGTGTTAAGCTCCTAATTTTCTTGGTTGTATTATGATCTGTGTGGTAGTGTCCTTGTTTATAAGAAATATATACAGAAGTACTTGGGAATAATGTGATATCAGAGTGACAATTTTAGTTTCAAGTGGATCATATTAAAGAGAGTTCTTTTTTATTCTCTTCATACATTTAGATAGCTTTTAAAAAATGTACAAAAAAGAAGTGTTCTCATATCCTGAATATACAAAGAACTCCCACAATAGACCTTTTAACTGGACTGTTTAGACCATTTATTTTTAAAGTAATCATTGCTATGAATGTTTGTATTTGCATGTTATATTATGATTTCTGTTTGTCCTATTTATCCCCTGTTCCTTTTTCCTTTTTATGTTGTCTGTCAGATTAACTGAATATTTTTTCTGTGTTGCATAAAATTGAGAGCAAATCGTGTCTAACTTTATTTATAAAAGAAGTCAAGTTACTTTTAATTGTTTAGATTGATTGGATATAATTTGTTAAGTTGGTACAAATAATTAGAGAAGTTGTAGGATTCTTTTGTTCATAATTATATTTTAAGCAGTGTGTATTATCTGTTCTCTATTTGTAGATATAATAAGCAAAGTTCACCCGATGTTTATAATGCCTCATATTTGTAGCAATGTGAATTTTTAAAAAAAGAGCAAATTACCTTTCGACTAAATAGATGCCTAGCCTCTATAAAATCCATCTTTTTTTGGTGTGTTTTAAGATGTTTACTTTTTCTTTCTTCTATCATAGCTTGAAATTTTGACAAACTTGGCAAATGAAGCCAACATATCAACTCTTCTTCGAGAATTTCAGGTCTGTGTACAATGAAAATTTAACTTCTAAAACAGTATGACTTCAAAATTTGTGTTCCATTTTAATTTAAGTATAATCTTTTTAAATTTAGGAATAAAACTTTTGTAGGACAAGATTGGTAACTAAGAAATTTATCGAATTTCAAGAATAAATTCATTAATTTCAATAATTTAAAATTTAAGGGAAATGAGATACATACAACCTACAAAATGTTATTCAAAACTCATGTTATGCCTGATATGATGGAATGATCTGCTTTGAAGAATGGTGGAGCACAGCAGTAGAAAAATTTCATATCATTATTACCAGTTTTATATTTTGTAAGCAATTTTCTTAACAATGGCATTGTTATAGTTATATAGGCTTTATAGTAACCAGAGTTTTGTGAATTCCCAATTTTTATTGATGTATGTTATTGCCATAATCCTTTTAAATACCCATATTAAATTTCTTTTTAGTTATATAGACACTTTTTTTTTTAAGAAATGAATTATGTGGTCAGATTTGTGTTTCCTAGAAAAATTCACTTGCCAATAATTTCTAACAATGTAAACTTAATTAGGAGATTATTATAGGTAGTTAAGGTAGAAGAAGGTCTTGAACTTAATAAAGTGGGATTCAGGAGGAAGCATGAAATTGGGGAGGTTATGAAGAGGTACAATCTATAGAATAAAGTGTGGTACATTGTGGCAGTTGTGACCCCTTTAACTGATTTTTCACACATATCTGTATCAGTTCCCTTGAATGATACCCTTTTAGATTAACTTAGATGACTTATTTTGGCCATTAGGATAATAGCAATTGTTGTTCCCAGTTCATTATTATTAGTAGTATTTTTTGATACAGGTCATTCTCATAGGGATGAGGTGAAATTTCATTGTGGTTTTTTTTCTATTTTTTAAATTTATTTAAAATTTTTTAAATTTATTTTTATTTATTTTTTTCTTACAGTATTTGCTGTCTTTTCTAGGTGTAGTCCCCTAGAATTTCCACCACCAGTTCACCCGTGCACCATCACCATAGTCACTTGTGCTCTTCCCATCCCTATGATCCCAAGCTCTCCCTCTTCCCTGCAGAATAAATGTAGACACTATTTCTTTTCAACTGTGTGATCTTATACATTTAACAGGAGTAGTAGAATTCAATAACATGTCCATGATTTGTAATTTCACAACTGGATTACTGTATTTTCAGTAGTTACATGTTTTTCTAGGAAAATTCTTGTAAAGTTAGAATATCTTAAATACCCACTCATGCCGGTTTTCATGCCAAAAAATAGTACATCAAAATCTTATCCAGTAATATATTGTGATAGAACATTGCTTGAATTTTATTTTTATCTCATTTTTATAATTTGCTTACTTATGCTTTTGAAGTTTTGTTCTTTGTATTTGCATTTGTCCCTTATTCTGTTGTAATATTAATTTGTTTGATTGTCCTTCACTGCCTTCTTTCTGCTTCTGTCAACTTTAGTGGGGCTGTAGAATATGGGTCTGAGATACTCTTGATATTGTTTAGTTGTACAGAGGTGCATACCTTATCTGTTTCAGAATATCAGTGAGCTGGCCATTCCATTTAATGCCAGGATTTATAATAAAGCCCATTGTTTAGTCAATTTTTCAATGTATTTTTTCTCTATATACCTATTTTATCAGTCTATATTTGAACTTTATTCCTATATTTACTCCCTACCCTTAAACGTTCCTTTTAGTAACCTCACTTCTATGATTAGTTTTCAAAGATTTGTTTGGCTTTTTTTTTTTATTCTTTTGTTTTGTTTCTTCATAGTCCACATGAGTGAAATCATCTGGTTAAAATAGGATTATAGATTCCATTTGAGTATAAATGGAAAAAAATTTAAGTTTATCCCCTATTAATAGTGATTTTTAAGTAACTAGCATATAAATATGCACAGTAAAAGCCCATTCATTTATATAAACAATAAAAAGTTTAGTTTTTAAATTAGGAAAGTTGTAACCAAAGTGAAATTCTTTTAGGCTAGAATAAATTTTATAAAATCTATGAACTTCCTGTTGTTAAAGGAGTGATTTATTTCTTTTTTAAGTTTTATAAATATGTTTTACAGTATAGTTTAAAGCATTCTTTTAGAAGAAAATCTATTTTAAAGGTATGAGATTGGATTTTGTTGTAAATTGAGTATTTACAAAGTCTATTGAAATGCTGCTGACTGTAGTTGTTTTTAAAGTTTTGTTAGCATTTGGATACCATTTTGAAAGTAAAATGTCAGTAGTAAATTGGTCCTTTTCCTTTTCAATTTTTAGATTTAATATTGCTGAAAAAGCAACCGTTTTTTTTTTTCATAGACTCACAGATGCTGCTGGTTAAATGAACTGTAACCTCCAAAGAGAGAGTTCTCATCATCTCTTTCAACCTTGCACTTAAACTAATTGCTGTCTTTGGGTGACTGCTCCCCACTATCTGTTTTGGAGTCACAAGCCACAGTGGCTACAGGTGAATGAACCTGATCTGAAAATGTGCCTCTTATGTAAGCACATTCTCTAAGTTAAAAAAACAAAAACAAAAAAAAAAAACAAAAAGTAAATCGAACATCATTATTGGTTTGATCTCTTGTAGATGAGAATATGTATTTTAGAATTCTTATGTATTGACAAAGCTTAGTATAATAGGGACTTTTTTGTTCAGTTGATAGTACCAATGTATAAACTAATTGAAACAATAATTTGTAGACCTATGTGAAAAGCCAGGATAAACTATTTGCAGCAGCCACTATTCAGACTATAGGAAGATGTGCCACCAACATCTCTGAAGTCACTGAAACATGCCTCAATGGCTTGGTGTGTCTGCTGTCCAACAGGGATGGTAAGTTGACAGTTTCATTTTCTTTTCAATTAATTTTTCTTTTGCCTCTTCTTCGTTTGAAACTGTAACTTTTTAACATTGCATTTTGGTTTTCTTGTACATCAGTAGCATGATCACAATGAGTAGCATCTTATCTTTGAAAAATATACACACACGTCTTTTCTTGTTCTTGTTGAAGTTAGATACCTAACTTACAAACAGTACTTATTTCACCTAAGTAGAACTAAGAAAGTATAATTTATTTTATTTTGTTACACTTTAATTGACTTTGTTGTGCCTTTTCCACAAAGGTTCTTTTTTTCTGCTTTTTAATGGCATATAAGTCGTGCATTATATTGGTTCACCTGCAGAGGGTGCTAAAAGCAGGCAAATGACTTTATAACATGGAAAAATGACTAGATCAAAAAGTATATTAAATGTATAGCCTCAAAATTTTCCCCAGAAATTTACCTAGTAATTTTATATTCAAGTTAATCTAGGTTTTCAAGTCATCAGTTTGAAACAGCTTCATGTTTTAAAGCCAAATAATAACTAAACATTTGGTAAAACTAGGTAGGTAATATCCAGTATCTGTAGTCATTCTAGATTTCAGACTGCCTTTTGGTAAAATGTCAGCTATTTCTATAGTTTGGACTTAGGATAAATGAAAACATTTGAGAAAGGATGAGAAATTTGTCAGTTTTTACCTTTAAAATAATTTATGTAGAGAACTTCTATAATTTCATATTTGATTAAAACACAAAATTCTTTTTAAGAAAAGCTTAATTTCTTGTCTAAAATCTTTGCATATTTGTGGAATTCTAAATATAATTTTGTGATATATAGATATAAGCTTATATGAATTAGCAAAATTGATTATTTTAAAATATTTTTCTTTGAAATATAACTTCACTCAGGTAAGTATTATCTCTGTCTTTTCCTACTTGTAGATATTTTTAGAAAACTGTAAATGTTAAGTACTTATGGTGGAAAAAAAATAGTGATTTTTAAGTAAATATGAATTTTAAACTTGTACCTTAAACTCAAGATGTTTCTACCTTTAATAATAACATCCTTTTTGTCTCTATTTCTATGTCACATTTAAAAATGTGACTTAAAATAATGTTTGTTTTCTTGTACGTTCAATAATGATTTTCTATTTAAACAAATCAAACACAGTCCTTGGGAAAATACCTCCAGAGCATTAAAGTTTATGAACCAAGGTTTACTGAGGTAATTGTTCTTTTAAAATTTAGTTTCATACAAAAAGAATCTAAAATTAATTAGATAACTAATTAGTTCTTTCATATAATATTATATATAATATAAATATATTCAGGATATCTCAATTTTATTTCTTGACCCTTTTTTCTTATGTATAATTTTCAAGCTGTTGATTTGAAAGCAATTATTTCTTTTTTTTTTAAAGATTTATTTATTTATGCATACAAGAACTGGGGTACAGGCCAGCGATGCAGGGGGTGAGAGGATTCACCAGAGACAGAGCAGGAAACAGAACAGGCAGATCAACTGAAACACACTGCTGAGGCGAGCAGCGGGCGAGGCAGGAGAGGTCTGCCACACCGTGTGGCTCACCTCCCTGGCAGGGGATTGAACTCATGCTGCAGTGGCTGTGGTCTGCTTCATAGTGTGTTGCTTAACCCATTGCACCACCAGGGAGGCCCCGAAAGCAATTATTTCTACTTAAAGCTTTGTAACACAATTTAACTTTTCAAAAATGTTTTTTATTGACTGATTTAAAAAAATGAATATTCCATTCCTGTAGCATTTTAAAGGGAAGAATAGATTGTTTTATAATTAGATAATGGGAGATTAATACAATCTATAATCATTGTTAAAAAGTAGAAGGATTTACTCATTTAGATGCCAATATTTTAATGTTGAAGCTTTTATTTTCGGTAAGTCATAGATCTCTTTATAATCATGGATTTTCTTTCCTCTGCAGTTTGTACATAAAGATACTTTTATTGTCCAAGTTCTGGTTGTAGAATCATCTTTAACTCATAACACATTTTTTTTTTCCTCTTAACATATTTGGTTGCATGTTTGTATTTTGGAAATCTGGCTCAATAATAATAAGCAGTGAAACAGAAACAGAGACTATTAATATTGAAATCAGTTGACAATATTTTTAACTTTAAAATGACCAGTGCTGATTGTAGTGCCCCCTTTTTACCTATTAAAAGACCTATTTTTGGAAATAAATACATGAATATTCTTAGTTTTCTTTAAATCTTCTGAGGCTCTAATAAAATTTAACATTTTAATTTTTATCTCATCATCTTGACATAGTGTATCTTAATACCTCAAAATGACAGTATTTAGACTCCATTTTTTGGCATATATTTAATATATTCCTCTTGTACCCATAGTTTTTGGTTTTGATTTAATATTGTTGACTTCTCTCTTTTGGGCATGAAGAAAACCTTTGTAGACTGACAAAGTTTTCTCTAAAAGAGTGCAGTATCACTAAGGTTAATTTGATATAATAAATTTCTTAGGAACTTTTTGGCAAAATCTACAATTAAGTTGGCTTAAGATAATTTAATTCCCTGAGGTAATTATCTTTAGGTAGTATATTAGCAAAATTTGCTTGTCTGTATAAACTTTGTACCATCTACTGTAAAGTGAAAGGATTGGGGAGGAGAACTAATTTTTGCTTTCTTATTTGAAGCTCAATAAACATTTATTGGGGACATATCAGTTGAGGTATTTAGTAAATATATAAATATTAGTTTATTTAGTAAGTGAATAAATATTCACTTATGAAAAATTCCTGTCTTTATGGCATTCTCAATTTAATGGAGGCAGTAATAGAGAACAATTATATTGTAGTTCTCCCATATATTGACCCTTAGCTCTGTCAATAATAATGTATTATATACTTTTATTAAGAAGGTAGTGTTCATGTGACATATTTTTGTCATAATAAAATTGTTAAAGAAAAAAGTATGCTTTGCTTCTTAGAGTGAAGGCCATTAATTTTTTGAGGATGGGGAGGAACGAGGATAGATAAGACTATTATTTTGTGCTTCTAGTAGAGTATCACCAGTGTGGAGGCCTTTAGAAACTAGGAGGTAGCATAAAGGAAAAATAGGGCAAAATCACCTGAAGAGAATAAAAGGGCACTGGACTAAGCAGAATAATGGCCCCCAACAAAGTCTCATATCCTAATGTCTGGAACCTGTGAATATATTACCTTACATGGCAAAAAAGCTGACAATCTAATGGAAGGAGACAATAACATAAAACAAGGTATTATAATCTTCCCAGGTATGGACCACTTACTCTGTTGCCAGCTATTTGTTTACATGCAGAAATAAACTACTTATTGCACTGTAGATTAGATGAAATTGAGAGATTATCAGGTAGACGCAGTATAGTAACACAGGTCCTTATAAGGGAAAAAGAAAGACCAAGAAATTAAAAAAAAGATCAGAAGCAGAGTTCAGAGTGATGCCATTGCTTGAAGGGTCCTTCAGCCAAGAAATGTGGGCAGCCTCCTGAAGAACCTCTTAGAACCTCTTTAGAGAATTGTAGCCCCCTTGATACCTTAATTTTACCCCATCACACTCCTGTGAAATTCTGACTCCAGAAATATAAGATGATAAATTTGTATTGTTTATAGTCATAAAATTTATAGTAACCTGTAACAGCAACAACAGGAAACTAATACAGTACCAAAGGATAAATAGTGCCAAATATTTTAAACTATGTCTAGTCCTGCTCTGTGTATGATTAATTAAAATTATATATGACTTTCTTAGTCTAGTTTTGCAACAACATATTATAAAAATATAAATTTTTATACTGTGGAGTCATTTTTTAAATAATTTTTAATTGATCCCACTTTGCTTTTCTAAAGAAGTGGAGATTAGATGGGGGTATCAAAAGTTGAAAGATAGCAACAGAGGTTAGAGATTAAAGTTTTCTACTTAAGATTGATGTTCACCCAAAATTTCAAAGTAGATTTATTCATGGTTATATTTTTCACTTACTTAAGATGTAGGATGTTTTGCTGATTTAAGTTTATATTTTACCAAGCATGGTATTGAATTATTTGCATTTGAATTACCTATATTTCATATGAATCATTTCCTTTTCAGAAATTGTTGTTGCTGAAAGTGTGGTTGTTATTAAGAAATTATTGCAAATGCAACCTGCACAACATGGTGAAATTATTAAACACATGGCCAAACTTTTGGACAGTATCACTGTGAGTATCATTTAAGAAATCTACTGAATTCAACTGCATTTTACTCAGTTAATTATAGTTGTTGTTTTTTTTTAAATAAGTGTACATCATGATGTATAGTGGTTAAGAGGGCTAAACCATCTGCATACAGATCCTGCTTCTCAGATTCTGCACTGTTGTAGAAGGAAAGCATATATCTGAAAAGGGAGAAGAATAGGCTGAATCCTGTGGTATTGGAGTTGAAGGTGATGTGAACCTTGTGGGTTTTTGTAGTGCCAGGAAGGCACAAAGCAAGTTCTATATGATCTGAGCAGATGGGTAAAGGAAGAGTCCTGGAGCCCTCAGTTGCTTTCTTAGGGTTTTATTGAGCTTTTTATATCACATTTGTAGTGTGGCAACCAGGTACATGGCAGGAGGGCCTGGCGGCCTGGAGGCTGGCAGACCTCCTAGCCCCCAGTGAATCTTCACTTATTCTGGGCTCTGTGGTGTTCTCTTATGCCTCTCCTTCTCTGTTCTCTGCTGCTGCCATTGCTGCTGCTGTTTCTGCTGGTGTCCCCGTGATGCTGCCCTTATATACCCAGCCCCACAGCCCAGGTGTGCCTACTTACTCATGCCCACACCCTACTCCAGGTCCCACCATCAGGCACACATGTAAGAACACAGGTATGGATCTTAGATGTCAGTGGCAGGAGGATGTAAAATCCTGACAATTTCCACTTACCCTAGTTTTTATAGAGAGAGATAGATGTGTTTGAGTGTATATATGCATGTGTGTGTACACACATAAGGATGCATAGATGAGTCTACAAGCCAATTTTCTAGTGTTGATCTTTGAACCTAGATGCAATACCCAGTATAGATGAGCATACCTAAGTGCCCAAGTCTTGCTTTTCTTCAATTGAGATATAATTATATACCAAAAAATTCACCCTTTTAAAGGAAATAATTCAGAATTTTGGTATATTTATACTGTTGTGTGTCCATCCAGATTCCAGAACATTTTCATCATCCCTAAAACAAATTTGATACCCCAAACTCCTCATCCTCCCTTTATTGCTCTCTCACAGTCAGTCTACTTTCAGTCTCTATAGACTTGCCTATCCTTGACATTACATATAAATGAAAACCTACAATAATTGGCCTTAGAATGTGACTTCATTCACTTAACATGTTTTCGAGCCCTCATGTATGTTGTAGAAGGCAGTACTGCATTCCGTTTTTTTTTTAAAGGTTTATTTATTTATGCATACAAGAGCTGGGGGATAGGCCAGAGGCTCAGGAGGTGAGAGGATTCACCAGCAGAGTTGGGAGCAGAACAGGCAGATCAACTGAAATACACTGCTGAGGGAAGCTGCAGGCGAGGCAGTAGAGGTCTGCTACACCATGTGGGTCCCCTTCCTGGCTTAGGATTGAACTCACGCTGCTGTGCCACAGATGCTTCACAGTGTGGTGCTCAACCTGCTGCGCCACCAGGGAGGCCCAATACTGCATTCCTTTTATGATAGGCTTTGGTTTTTAAATTCCATTCTTCCTTCAGTGAGCCAACACTCCTTAGAAAAATGACTGATTTCAAAGCTAAGGCAAGGAAAGGATGAAATGATCTTAGAACATCTTGTTAGCCAAAAAACAAGACCCTTCTCACAGGATGGTAGAGACATGTCAAAAAGACACAGGAGTCACTTTGAAAGGGATCCCACTGACCAATTTGAGCAAAATAAATGATAGTAAAGGCATTCTAACCTATTGAGTTGCACTCTCGAAATCCACACTGGAATGAATGAATGTATTTTCTTCCTTACAATGCAAGAGCAACTAGTAAATGTCGAAGAAATAATGGAATTAGAATATCACAATTCTAATCATGGAATTAGAATATAGACACTAGCTGTCTACAATGGTAATTACTTCAGAAAGAATCATTAACAAATGCTAAAAACTAGTGGGTGAAAATTTGAGTAACAGGATAGTCACACAGTCTCAAGAAATATCCGTGTAAAATACTTCTTAATTGCAATGATTAAAATAGTAAAATTTGGTTTACAGTGGAGAAACCAGGCAGACACCACCTGAACCAAATGAATATAGTTAATTAACATTACCAGCAGTGGGTTAATGTGCCTAGAACTTAGCATTAAATCATTAATTATTGAATTTCTGTGAAAAGTGAATGACTTTAATCAAGAGGAAATAGACAAATTCATATGAAAGATTTCTATAAAATAACTGGCTTATACACTTTAAAAATGCAAGTGTCCTGAAATGTAAAGAAAGATACAGAAAATTTTTCAGATTAAAAGATTGAAATGATATAAGTACTCCAAGTAATATAGGTTTGAATTTTCTTTTGCTATAAAAAATACAGAAATTGCAAAATCTCAGTGAAATCTGTTAACTACATAGTAATATTGGTTCAGTGCTTAATTATCTGATTTTTAAGTGTTGCTTAATGCATATAAAAGTGTTCCTTTTATTAGGTAGTTTACACTGAAGTATTTCAGGGTATAAGAATGTCTATAACTTATATATATTCAGAAAATAAATGAGAGTGTCTATAAATGAAAATTAAATAAAATGTAATACAATGTTAACATTTGGGAAATCTGGGTGAAGGATATTCAGAAATTATTTCTGCTGTAGCAACTTTTCCATAAATCTGAAATTTCCAAATTAAATTTGAAAATAAATGCAGATAAACTACATTTTATTATATTTTGGTACTATGTTTTTTACAAATCAAAGGTTTGTGACAGCCGTACATTGAGCAAGTCCATTGCTGCCATTTCTACGAGAACATTTGCTCACTTTGTGTCTTGTTACGTTTTGGTAATTCTCTCATTAGTTTAAACTTTTTCATTATTATAATTACTGTGCTGATCTGTGATCAGTTACTATTGTGATTGTTTTGAGGTGCCATGAGCCATACCCATATAAGATGATGAACTCAATCAATAAAGGTTGTGTATTTTTGAATTGTCCTTACCAATAATACCTCTCTCACCTTCTCCTAAGACTTCCTAATTCCCTAAAACAACAATAAGCCAATTAGTACCCCACAATGGCCCCTAAGAGTTCAAATAAAAGGAAGAGTCATACAAATCAAAAGCTAGAGATTAAGACTATGGAGAAAAGCATATTCAATGTTAAGTAAGATAGTTAGCCAAGTTGTGAATGCAGAGGAAAAATTCTTGAAGGACATTAGAAGTGCTTTTTGAATCATCATAACTGATAATAAAGTGAAACAGTGTTACTACAAAGTGGTTTTAGAGCTAACCATAGCATTCCCTTAAGCCATAACAAGATCCTAACTCCAATTCTCTGAAGACTTAGGTGAGGAAGCTGAAAAAGAAAAGTTTGAAGCTAGTAGAGGTTGGTTTATGAGGTTTAAGGAAAGAACCCAACTCCATACAATCAATACAAGGGGAAGCAATGTAGAATGCATCTAGTTATCCAGAAGATCACTGATGAAGCGAAGGTCTTCGATTAATGTGGCTACACTGAATAGAAGATTTTCAGTGTAGAAGAAAAAGCCTTATTTATAGCTAGAGAAGAGAACTCAGTACGTGGCTTAAAAGTTTCAGAAGATAGTTGACTCATTTTAGTTACTAATCTGGTCACTTTAAAATGAAGTCAGTGCTCCATTTATCATTCTGGAAGTCCTAGGACCCTTAAGAATGAATGTTAGCACTTTATAAATGGAACTGCAGAGCCTGCACAACAGCCCTTCTGTTTATATGGTTTAGTGAATATTTTAAACCCATTGCTGAAACCTACTGCTCAGTAACAAAAGATGTCTTTCAAAATATTACTACTTGTTGACAATGCACATATGGTCCCCCAGAGCTGTAATGATTAATGCTTTTGTTTTTACTAAACAGCTCTCATTCTCCAATCTGTGAACCAAGAAATAATTTCAAACTTCAAGTCTTATTACTTAAAAACTATATTTTATATGGTCATAGCTGCCATAGATAGTGGTTCTTCTACTGAAACCAGGCAAAGTCAATCAAAAACATTCTGGAAATAGTTCAACATTCCAGACAATATTAAGAAAATTCTTGAATAATGGGAGCTCAAAATATCAACATTTGCAGGAATTTGGAAAAAGTTGATTCTAACCTTTATGGATGACTTTGAGGTTTAAGACTAGTGGAGGAAGTAGCTGCACATGTGGTAGACCTAGCAAGAGAAATAGAAGTGGAGCCTGACATAGGACTGAATTGGTGCACTCGCATAATAAAACTAGTATGGATGGGGCCTCCCTGGTGGCGCAGTGGGTTAAGCAACGCAGCACTATGAAGCAAACCACAGCCACTGCAGCACGAGTTCGATCCCTGCTGCTGGCCAGGGAGGGGACCCACATGGTGCAGCAGAACTCTCCTGCTGTGCCCACTGCTCCCCTCAGCAGTGTAATTCCATTGATCTGCATGTTCTGCTCCCCACTCTCTGGTGAATCCTCTCACCCCCCCCACACCTCTGGCCTGTACCCCAGTGCTTGTATGCATAAATAAATAAATCTTAAAAACAAAAACTAGTATGGATGATTAATTGCATCTTATGAAAGAGTAAAGAAAGAGGTTTCTTGAAATGGAATCTGTATTGGTGAAGATGCTATGAATATTGTTGAAACGACAACAAATGATTTTAGAATGTCACACAAATCAGTGGGAGGGTTTGAGAGGACTGACTCCAGTCTTGAAAGTTCTGTAAATAAAATGCTATCAAACAGCCTGGTGTGCTACAGAGAAATCTTTCATGAAAGAAAGAGTCAATCAGTTGTCTTATTTTAAGAAATTGCCAGACACCCCAAACTTCACCATCACCCTCATCTGATAGCAGCCATCAGTGTGGAGGCAAAAAGATTATAACTTGGGGCCTCCCTAGGGGGTCAAGAGGTTAAGCTCTTATGAAGCTATTGGCAGCCACTGCAGTGCAAGTTCAATCCCCACCCAGGGAGGTGTGCCCCATATGGCACAGCAGATCTCTCCTGCCTCTGCCCGCTGCTCCCCTCTGTAGTGTATTTCAGTAGATCTGTCTGTTCTGCTCCCCACTCTGGTGAATCTTCTTACCACCCATACCTCTGACTTACACCCCAATTCTTGTAAGCATAAATAAATAAAATAAATCTTTTAAAAAAATTATAACCTGTGAAAGTCTCAGTTGATGGTTAATACTTTTTAGCTATAAGGTATATTAAAATTAACGTTATTACAATTTTTTAGAGGTAATGCCATTGCACATTTAGTGAATTATAGTATGGTGTAAATATAAATTATATGCAATGGGAAACTAAAAAAATTTGTGTTAATTTATTGTAACATTCATTTTATTGCAGTGATCTGGAACTGAACCTGCAGTATCTCCGAGGTGTGCCTGTAGAGTTATGTTGATAGTATTGTCAACTTATGTATTCTGACTGAATATTTGATCATTTGAATATCTTTCATTTGTAATAAGTACTGCTTTTAGAGCAAAGTTCAAGAATAAAATGCATGCTAGCTAAGAATTGTTCTAACTGGGAATTGTTCTAACTGGTTTCACCTAATGTTTAATAGGATACATGAGGATATCTTTTCATAAAAGAACAATTGAAAGATTTTACTATATAAAGAATCCTAGTGATACTGAATTCGCATTTCATGTACTTACAGGTGCCTCACCAAATGCCAGTGATTTCACTTCTTTGCCCAGCCACTCCAAGTTAATTCGGTCTTGGGTTTTAATGCAAATTGAGTCCCAGATGCAGAATATTGGCTCTGATTTGCTGTTTGTGTGCAGTTCGTTTAGATGTCTACTGATCATGCCTTTGACAAATTTAAATAAATAAAATTGATGTTTTTGCAGGATTTACTTTATACTACTGCTGTGAGCTGGTATTGAAACACAATAGCTTTTAAATTGAACTGCTTACAGAGTGATCTGTAAAATCTTTCTAGATGTCTTTCTATAAATGCTGTGGTCAGCTAGGATTCATTATTTGTTTTTGCAGGCAAGCTAATGGGTTAAAATGGCAGTGGAAACTGCCTACTGGTAGAAGGTTTAAAAAGTGCACTTAGGTACTTCGGGGCATTTAGAATCAAGAATCAGGCAAAGTCATTTACAATTGCGTTTGTCTTTGAAAATATTGAAAAGCAGAGATTTATAATGAAAGTATTATATCATGTGTATGTGTGTGTTATTAGTTTGGTTTTAGTTCAGTGTTCCTATTTATTCTCTGGTTGCAAAGACAATACTGAATAAAAAATGACTGATTTTCTTACTTGCTTTATTTAGGTGCTTCAAATCTTTGATAGCAGTGGCCATGAATTCATAGTATTAGTGGCATACAAATAAAATTTCTATAACTTAATTGGAGGAAGAAGGTTAGGCTAGAATCTGGAAATCCTGTGATTCTGATTGCAGACAAATGCACAAAAACTTTGTCAGTTTCCTAAGCTTTTTAATAAACTGCATTTACTGGTATAAGTATATATTGATATTAATTTTTTTGTGGTTTTTTTAAAAGTTTTTAAAAACTACTTAGAAATCATTTTGCCACAGTTCTTGTAGCTCTGAATATTTTCCTGCCCCCAGTACCCCATTACCTTGAGATCTTTGATATGAACACTAGAATTTACTGATTTTTAATTTTTCCAGAGTTGTATTTTAAATGTTCTATGTATAAATTATGAATGTTTGAGCATTTAAATATTGTTAATTTTATTTTTGTTTATATTCCTGTCCATTAATATGCTATCTCTTAAAACTTTTTGGAATTGTCCTTTTAATTGCAAAAAGGAATATAAGTGTATTACCAGATGAAAATGACTTAAAGTGAAGTAATAGATTGTGATATGTCATAGGATTCTAATTTTTATACTAGCAATATATAATAAAATAGTTAAGAAAAATAAATCTAGCATAACTGAAATCTGAAGTTGCCCATATATTCTTATTTAGAAGTACTTTTTTATTATGGTGGATTACTTGAATTGCTCCATACAGGAAAATTTAATGTACCACTCAATTACTGTTCTTTAGCCCAATTTAAAGTAATGGATAGGGAGTAAGGTCTTAATGCAGTGTAACCTTTGGAACACTTTCCAGAAATCAGTATACAGTAAGGATATCAGTTTTATCATATTGCATGAATAGATTTGTAATAGCATTTAGATCTTTCTTGTAGTATATAAATACACTGATTTCTTCTTTGTTATTGAAATTATACTAATTAATTTAAAGGTGTTGTGATTATCATGATATTTGAAATGTATACTTTGATTTTAAAGCTTTTTTGATGAGCTCATTTTGATTCTAATGAAAGATCCAACTTATTAGTAATTTTATAAGGTGGATATTTTGTAAGAATTTGAGGTGGTGGATATTGTGATAAAATTTTAACTTTAGAATGGCCCTTATTCTCACTTTTTTCTTTAACAGTCATATTATGTACAGTTGTGAAGCTGTACTGAAAATACTAGGACCTTATTTGAAGAATTGGAAAATGACCTCATAAAAAGTTTTTCCTCTCCTTGTGATGTTGCCTCTTGATGATAACCACTGATTTTTTCATTTATTATAAAAAGCAGATTTTCTAGAGTAGGTGACAATGTTCACAGTAACTAATTTACATACCCCTTCAAATTCCTTTTGGAATGGGGGGGACACAAACAGATAGTAATAAAAATAATTTGCATACTCTAATATGTTGGTCTTAATGGTGTTGATGGAAGGTTTCCAATTTGTAGTAAAGCAGTTATTTTTAAGAAACAAATTATATTGAAATGTACTTTATTGAAAATAAAAACAGAATACCAAAATGCAATATTGACAGATTTATCTTGTCCCTATTTCTTTTGTTGATGATCAAATAATAGACCAAGATTCATGATTTTTCATCATGATTTCAATGATTTTGTCTGTTATGTATTTCCAGTGCTTGTAAGTGCAAATATAGAGGGCAGTACATTTTTTATTTTGAATCACAGTCTTTAGTGAATTTACTACTTTTTCTTTGTTATCCATGGAGTCTTGAAAAGTAATTTGCAGTCCACCTGTCTCAGCAATCACCGGTGATGCTTCATAAAGATGGATCCCTGGTCCCACACAGAACTGATTTGATACGAAACCCCTATAGTTTTAGGAAGAATGCTGGATGATTTTTATAAGCTTTGAGGCCTTAGACAGGGTTCAGCAAACTGTACATTGCTAAAATATTTTTAACCTGATATTTGTTGCAGCTACTGACCTTTGCTTTATAGCACAAAAACTGCAAGAGAATATATAAACAAATGGGTGTGGCCAGCCAGATTTAGCTCAAGAATTTGCCTTCTCTAATGGAATCAAGATTTTAGACCAATAGTTTTTCCACTTGAATAGTTTGAATAGTTTTCCACTTTGAATAGTTTTTACACTTTTCTAAGATGTTATTTCTGAAATCAGTTTTAATGTGATTTCTGTGTGTTCATTATTTTTCAATTAATGAAGAAAATTTATGAGTTATATATTAAATGGATTAATAAATATAAAATATAATACTTAAGCCTTTTACATGTTAATATTTAAGAGAGTATGATGATCTTATTTGTACCTATATAATCTGCTTCTATTAGGTTCCTGTGGCTAGAGCAAGTATTCTTTGGCTGATAGGAGAAAATTGTGAAAGAGTGCCTAAAATTGCCCCTGATGTTTTGAGGAAGACAGCTAAAAGTTTCACTAGTGAAGATGATCTGGTAAAACTGCAAATTTTAAACCTGGGAGCAAAATTGTATTTAACCAACTCCAAACAGGTAAGAGTCTAATCCTCTGTCTTTACTATGTTACTTATTTTCCTGTTTAAGCTGATCAAGCAGCTAAGGTCTGCTCATGTGTTAGTCTGTCCATTCAGCAATTACTAGGTACTTATTTCTTTAAGTTTCTATGTAAGATGATATGATGCAAAGATATGATGCAAAAAAAATACTAGTCTTGGTATGGGAGAAAAACAGATAATAAATAAAATAGTATGTGGTAAGTTTTATAATAGAAGGCTTGAGGTACAGTGGAACTCCAGAAGAGAACATTATTGGAATTCTGAAGTAGGAGAAAAGAATTCAGAGAAAGTTTTATAAAAGCTAAGATTTGAACACGGGCTTACACTCCTTACAAAGGAGTGGTTTATTATACAGAATAGTAAAAGAAGAGAGCATAGGGTCAGAGTTATGAAACAGCTTGGTGCTCTCAGAAAACTTAAAAGGCTGTCCATAAAGGTAGGCAAGACCGGGGCAAGTGCTGTCTGCCTTGTCCTACATGTTGAAGGGGAAACCATCAAATACTTTTTAGTAGTGGTATAATTTACCAGGTTTTATGTTTTAAATCATCGTTTAAAGCAGTTGACTCAGAAGAAGAAAGAGGTAAAAGGAATTATCCCTGTATAAATCAGGGACTTCCCCATCCTTCTTCATATATCTAAATTGCATTCTCCACCAGTGGAGAACCTAACTTGATCAGTGAGACTGGAAAAGAATTCTTTACTCATTTGCTGCAGACTTTTCACAAGACTTTATGCTCTGTGTCCTACCACTGCTTCTTTTTAATTTTTCCTTTCCCTCTGACACTTTAGTTCTGTGAATTGTTCCCCTGTTTCCTTCTCTGTCTCTGTTTTTGTCCCGTCTCTACCAAACACTCTAAGCCAGGGTATCTTTGTGACACTCTCCACACATACCACATACACACACACATACCCCCAACAGTCTGTTGTCTGTGTCTAATCATTATCATCTTGCTCTTCTATCAGTGACCGCCTCTCTTTTTATTTGCTTTGTCTATGTGTGTCTCTCTCATTCTGCCTCTTTTGATTGCTGATAAGCCACATTCATTCTCTCGTAAGCTGATTTGGTAAGTAAGTTGGCCATTTTATATAAGCTTCGGGTTTGTCTTCATCCTTAATTAGGATATGAGTTGTGTTATTGTAGGTTTCACTGAAATTTTTCAAATTTATGACCAAATAATTATCAATATTTTAGTCTACTTTCATGAGTTACATTTATTTTTACATTTTAAGTCATCTTTGAAGGGATCAGTTAATTATTTCCAAATGTTATGTTGAATTTTTTCATACAGTGAGTTACTTTATTAAAACTGAGAAGCTGAGTTAGGGCCTCCCTGGTGGCCTAGGGTTAAGTCTCAGCACTATAACACTGTCACTGCTGTGGCCTGAGTTTGATCCCCGGCCAGGGAGCTGACCCACAAGTTGCAGCAGACCTCTCCTGTCTCACACGCTGCTCTCTTTGGCAGTGTCTTTCAGTAAAATCCACCTGTTCTGCTCCCCATTCTATCTCTGGCGCATGCTCTCATCCTCTTCATTGTGCCCCAGTTCTTCTGTGCATAAATAAATATTAAAAAAAAAAACTGAGTTAAAGAAAGGAAATGTGTACTTGCTATTGAGATTTTAACTGGTAACAGCGCTATTTTAGCCTGATGCTCCATGTATTTAGTTAACCCATGCAGTGTTGTAGAAGTCAATATGATATCTGAAGTACTATGATTGTTATAACTTTCTGGCTTGACTATTCTAATATATATAGTGCATAGATTACTATAAATGAAAAACAATATAAATTAGTATGTTTATCAAATTGAAAATAATTATATCTTACAAAACTAAACCAAGATTCTGTTTTGGTTCCTCTCCTTTATAGCTGTAAATAACCAATAATGGATTATAGTGCCCTTTGATCTGAAATTGTAGGGTATATTCCACATCTTTTTATCACTGAATTTGAAAACAACATATTTTTCACTGAATTTTTTTTTTTTATTGAACTGTATTAATAGTTAAGTTCTGGAGCTCAGCTTCTTAAATTTTCTGTTATAATATTTGAATGATACTTCAGGATTACCACAATAGACCTACCACCAACTAGTGCAAACATAATGGTATTTAGAAAATGCACCAGATTTTTTACCTATATGTCTATATTCCTCAGATTTTATATGATTACATATAAAAGTAAATTAATGAAGGTATAACTAGATTATGCTCAGTTCTTCATTTACATGTTTCTCAAGGCGTTTGAGAGAATTGATAAATGAAAATTATTTTAAAGAATGATTTTCAGTTCTAGATAGAATTTCTTAAATTGTGTATTTTGCAACCTACTGGATATGAGACAGAAAATAAATGATTGCTTTAACCTAAATGTAGACAGATATTTATACTTACTTTAGCCATTTTTAAACCTGAACAATGGAGGTCAGACCACAGTATTCAGTGATTAGTTTGCCATGAACTCTGGGTATTTTTTGTAGATCTGATTTCCCCATCGTTGAGATACCTCAGCGAGCATTTCTAGAATTTTTATTGAATTATCTAATATAGGGAATGTCTAAGTTGATTTTTATAAAGTTTAGCACACATTAACTCCTAACACATTTAGCACATGTAAGTTACAGTTGGCACTTCCTAAGGAGACTAAACCTCCAAAGAGAAACAAATGCAAAGTTTTCCTGGCCTGAAGAAGTGGAGGACAGAGTTCAGAAAAACTACAGGTTTTGGAAAGTTAAGCGAAAATTCTAAGAAAGGAGAAAGCTAGTGGGTAGCCTCAAAATCTATGAATATCTCTGTCCAGGTCCCTGACTGGTCTCACATCAACATGTGTAGAGTAAAACCAGAATAACACATCTAAGAATAAAGGAAATTAACTAAATTGGAGCTGGGGCCAAGAGGCAAAGTTTGCACTTTATGCTCAGTCAAGTTAATTGTCAGCTAAAACAAACACCTGCATCAGTGCTCATTCAGAGTATAATGTCATGGTACAATGTCACGGTCTCTACAATATAATATTCATACTGTTTAAAATACAACCCCAAATTACTCAGCATACGAAGAACCTGAATGGGGACTTAATGGATAGAGAGTTTCACTTTATGAAGATATAAAAATTTATGGAAATGGATACTGGTAGTGGTTATACAACACTGCGTGTACTTAATGCCACTCAACCTCACACATAATCATCATTAAGATGGTAACTTTTAAGTGTACTTTACCATAATATAGAAGACCAAGAATGTGTAATCAATTTTCAAGAAAACAAAGAGAAACCACCCAAGATGACCTAGATGTTGCAATTTACAGGCAGACATTTTGAAGCAGCTTTTAAAAATGTGGTAGGTATGGAAAATATGTTCAAAATGAATGAAAGGCTAAGGACTCAGCATAAATAATAGAAACTCTTTAAAAAATAAAATGGAAGTTCTAAAATTTAAAAAAAAAATACAGTACCAAAAAAACCAACCTCTTTCTTTAGTATTAATTATTTACTGAAAGGCAAGTAGTGCTTGAGAGTAGAGGCTCTCATGTTAGAAATTTGGCTTCAAATCCTGTTTACCACTTACAACATCATTTTAGACAAATTACATAATATTAGCTATATTAGACTTAGTTTCCTCATATAAAAATGGAAGTTACAATAATGTAGTCAGTTCTTTATAATGCAATGTACATAGTCCTAAATGTCATTGTGCTTTACAAAGTCAACACAATGAAAATTGCAGGACTTATTGGAAAAATGGAGTTAGGTATACGACATTCATAAACGTCATTGATCATGCATTGAAACAGAAAAAAAAAAAAAAGAACCTAATAAACAGGAACATAGTTTGACATGTAAGTAGCCAAAAAATATACAAATACTACAATGAATATGGCTCTTTACCTTAGGGAAATGGATGCTAGGAAAGCTGTATTTCTGAATTAAGCACTGGAAGGAGAGTTAATCTGTAAATGGATGGAAAGTTGCACTTTGAGTTGTAGCTGACCGTGGCCCATAATAAACACATGGTGATCTGAGGCAGAAGTTTGAACTGGCCTGTTTGCTTACTTCTGTACAGCCCATTTTAGCTGTGTGCAGTTTTGTGCCTCCACCTACTATTTCTTACACATGAAATCATGCCTAAGCAAAAACAGACTTCCCATTATGTCCAAATTGTTTCCTAATATATCCATTGATTTGGAACAAATACACTTTTTTCAAAACAATCATTAGAGCAGGAATGACTGTACCTACTTTGCAAAGTTGCTCTGAGGATTAAATGAGTCAATGCATGTGAAGCACTAGGAATTTTCTGGCACATAATAGTGCTATATTTGTGTCAGTTAGCCTGCTTTATTTTGTAACCATAATTTATACTGTTAACCCAACTGCTACATTTTCTTAGAGAATATAATTATTTACCAAGAATCTCTATTTTCATTAGCAAAAACATTCCATTTGGGTTTATTCAACTAAGGAAAGAATGCTGAAGTCCCTTTTTAAATATTTTCTGAAGCTGTTAGATATGAATATCAAGAATAGAAAATATCATCAGACATACTCTAATAAGGAGAGTAATTTCACTGTTGTGTGGGGAGAATAAAGTCAAAGGACTCAGTAACTAAAGTTGCCCAAACTCTATAGGTCTTAAAACACAGTTTAAAGATTTAGAATGACTTCCTTGAAATGGTTTACTATTTCAACTAATACAGAAAGGTAGGTTTTGATTAAACTGATTAATAGTGATTAAGGATTAATAAAGAGTACGTTTGTTTCTAAATGGTCTCTAAAAGTGTCATCTTTTAATGCAGTGATAAATACCATAACCTAATGTTTTATTTTGCTCATGTTTTTATATTGACTTTTGAAATATTCAAACTTATAGAAAAGTACAAACCAGCATAAATATATATATAAAAAATGTATATATCTACCACAGATTAAGTTGATGTTTTTGCCATATTTTTTCTTATTTTTAAAGGAATATAATAGAGCTAAAGCCTCAAGTTCCAGTTTGTACCTCTATTTCCTCTCCATTGTTAGCCACTGTCATATTATCCGTGTGTTTAATTATAAATATTTTATATTTTTATTATATGAATGTGTAATTATTTTATTTTATAGATTTTTCAACTAACTTTTTAAACCTAACATCTTGTTTCAAAAATATTAACATGTGCATATTGTTCATATATTTTAATTAGCTTTCCCATTTTCTGTGACACAGTTGAGTTTCTAATTTTTTGGTATTAGAAAAGAAAGTGATTTGTTGAAGTGACTTAGATTTGTATTTATATAACTTCTACATTTTGATTCTTAGTGAGAAATTTTATATATCCCACATATGTTAGGGGCATCCTTCCTGAAGTTAAAGCAAATTCTCACTTTACCCTGTGATTTGGATCTTTGTGCAGTGACATCACTATCCTTTTGTGGATATGTTTTCTTTTTATTGACAACTTCAAGTTGAAAAAATGTGGATACTACTAAATTCATGAAATTAAATCCTACTTAAGTAAAGATTCCCATTTAGTCATGAAATAATAAAATTGATTAGATAGAACATAAGGTTTCCTTTGATTTGTTCTAGTGTAAGTCAATAATTCTGTGTAGTCTCCTTCATTTTCCAAAAACATTTGCAAATTTCTTCCTTTTAAATTGGAAAGACTGTTCTCCAACACTTTCGAGACATAACCTAAGTTCTCCATTTTAGAGCAGCGTGTAGGATGTGTGCTGATAAAATGAAGTATACTCTGATAAGGCAGGTAGGAAAAGCTAAGTTCTTTGCTTTTCCTGTGAGAAAAGTTTTTAAAAGGTATTTCATCTGCTGGTAACTTCATGTACCAGCTTGTTGTACCTATGGCCTGTGTGAAACATTAAGCTCTTGGCTATCAGTGGATAGAGTCAAAGGAAACATGGGAAGTTAGAAGTTGGTTATTGGCGAAATATGTTCAGGAGATGGAGCCAGAGCAGATCTGATACAGATTTACTTTTTAAAAAGTGGTTAGATTAGTCTCACTACAGTAGTTATCTCATTTATTGTATAGTGTAAATCTAAAAACTATTTTATTACTTGGCAGTTCTTTATTTTGTTATAAACTCAGGTGCAATAAATTTTTAGATTGAAAGTGTATAAGGAATTAAGTACTGAATTTTTTCAGTAATTAATATTCAGAAAATATCAACACTTGGCATCCACTGTGAAAGTTGTGATGATATCACTCAGAACATAACAACTAGAAGACACAACAAATCTTGGTGACAGGGTCTTGGAAGACTCACCATCTATTTCAAAATCTAGGAAATATCCCTCAAGAAGACAATTATATACAAGTGCAAAAGATGTTTATATATCTCTATGAAACATCATAGTTTTTTTTTATTTAAATCAGAAAACTTTTCTAAAAATAATTTTGTTCATTTTCACTCCAGGTTTTCTTTTGCACATATGAAAAATGAAGCAATAACTGTTAATGTGTTACCTCCATTAGCAGAAAAAGAACTAAAACAAGGCTGGTTTTCAAATAGAAAATAAATTAATTCTAATAATAGTTTGACTTTTTTTTCACTCAAAGCTTTTGTACATTTATTCTTTCAGTGCTGTAAATGGAATCAAAGTAAAGCTTTTGTAAGTTTATTCTGTCAAAAATGCAATTGTAAATTTGAAAACCTAACATGGAAGATAGGAAGATAATTACTCATTTTTGCCAAAAGGTCGTTGTCATGGTAAAATCAATGATCTATTTAAGTTAACTGTGGAACAGAAATATTTTGGGAATTGGTGTGGTGCATGCAAGCAAAGTGCTTGTTTCACCAATCGAAATAAAACTGTAATGCGTACATTACTGAAATTTGATAACATGTAGTTTAACTGAACTACAAAATCCTTTGATGAAGTTAATGTTGAAGAAACATACTTCAGCATGATAGTACATGCACTATTAGAAGGATTTTAGGAGTGTGATTTTGTGAAAAGCTGCTTTGTAAGTTAACTAAAGGGTCCTATATTGGCTTTTTTTGCTTGGGGAGGAGCTGTGAGGAGTGATAGAAAGTAAACAAACTTCTATATATTTGTTAGATTTTGATTCAGAATCATATGGAAATCTTTTAAGTGTTCACCAAGTAGAGTGCCAGAAACCTCAGCTTTTGAAAATTTTAACAAATAAGAATTCTTGGAAACAAGTTTAGACAGGAAAACATTGAATTTTATTCCTATAGAAACATGAGAAGAATTGAACAGATTTAATGGTAAGAGTTCAAGATTTATTTTGGAAGTTTTGTCGTTTGCAGTATCCCAACTATTGTGAAGGCTTTTTTGATGGAGCTCTTATTTTTAATTGGATAAGTTTATATTTTGCATTAGAATGAACTGAATTAAGGTGATTGATTTTGCATTATCTAAATTTGTAGAAATATTCAAGCATATGCATAGAGGGCTATTTAAATTTTTGTTTCATGAAAATAATTATAAAAAAATTCTTTGAATAGATGGGAAATTGTTAAATATCTGATCTTGATTATATGCATGACTTTCAACATAAAAGAAAGTATTGAGAATATATTTCATTCAGCAGAATCTTTTTCTGAGCTTGCGAGCTTGTTCAATATTGTAAAGACAGTATTTTCTCCTTTAAAAATATCATGGTCTATAGAAAATAAGTTAGAAATGTCAGAAGTATTGATCATAATAGTCATTTTTACAGAAGATTATAGGCAGTCTTTTTTAATTCAAAATAATAAGACAATATGATTCTAATACATTCTTTAGAAAAATACCCACAGACTTAGGATTAGTGATAGATACAGCTAAGAAACTGATTAGAATATAGAAATATGTATTTTGTAATTCTCCTGCTTATGTTTTTAATGCATTATTGTACACAGATGTTTTTGTCTTTCAAAAGAATGTTTTTGAAAATGCATTTTAGTAGAACTATTTTATAAACCTACCAATATAGTGTTTAGTTAATAAATACATATCATAAATACTTAACATAATTTAATTATTTAAAATTCCCTGTTACTCAATTATGTCTGTTAATATATTAAGATAATCTCATTGCTTAAAAATTAACTTTGAAGATTTGAACTATAAGCAAAATATATCACTCTGCTAGCTCACAGAAAATAATTGCAATGGACAAACTTATTTTTTCTGATTTATTTTATTTCCATAGTCTAAATTGCAACACTCAAATAGACTTTATTGTTAACCTAGTAATAAATTCTCACTGTGCATTTGAGAAAACTGATAGCTAGATGTCTTTCACAAGTTATCCCAAAAGGTAATCATACAGTTCAGTATACCACATTTAATATACAGGTGGTAATTAGCTATATTCCTCATTTGGAATCTTGATAATTATCTTTTAAAATGAATCATAGAATTTTTCCTATCTATAGTTGAACATACATGTTCTTAGTAATTAGTGAAGAGCAATTGTTGATAACCAAATTCATAATAGTTCTATTAACATTTTCACTTGTATTTTATTAAAACTAGGTTAATATTTTTAAAATACACTGTCACTGAATGAAGGTTGCTTTCTATCCAAGTCAATTATCTTAACCAATTATTATTGTAAAAGAGTTTAGCACCCTATTCCTGTACTTTGACTTACTGTTCTAGAAATGTCTTTAGCTTTGATTTGATTGATTTTATTTTTATCCATTTCTAATATCTAAATTGTACTAATGTAGATGTTTATTTTTTCCATATATTATGAATCCAATTTAGTTTATAGGTATAATTCTATGTGCATGACCTTCTAAATTAAAACCAGGATTTTTTTTCAATAAAATAACAAGTTTAAAATGCAAGCTTATTTTGTTAACATTTCGATTTTGGTTTAATTATTATTAAAATTATCTCAATGTATTTAATGTAGTACTTTCAAAAATTGACTTAGAAAATCTTATTACAGTGTAAAAGCTACTATAATAAGTTGTTCCCTTACATAAATAAATAAATGACCAATATTACTAGAGGCTATAAGCAGCATGGGAAAAAAAATGGAAGGAGTCTTTTATCCTAGTTTTTAGAGGGCATCAGCAGCTTGCTTTTATGAAAAAGTAACAGCTAAATGCACTGCAAATAATTTGCAGTAATCCAGTTCAGTGATTCATGTGTCTGCTTTAATGGGTCATAATTCAGGGTAAAGTAACTGAGTGCAGTCAGAGTGCAGACACTGCTTATGCCAGGGACAGTATCTCTTCATAAAACACACCTCAGGAGAAGCAGTTTGCCAGCCCCCTAATACTCTCTGATGTTTTGATGTCCTGCATATTTTTCCGATTAAGTTTTGAGTGCCATGTTTTTAGTTGTATTTCCACATTCATTATTCTCACGTAGACCCTTCAGCGGGTTTGCCATATATGATTATTTTTTTAATGATGCCTTTCTTTCCACTTCAGCAGTTTAATAATCTAGCACATGGCTGCTTCTCAGTACTCAGCATTCACCTCCCCAATACTGAAGAGGACATGTGCTTTGGCTTCAAAATTCCATTTGCAGCGATAGAAATGCATATTCCCTGTGGAACAACATTTGTTTGACATAACCATTCATTTTTATTACCTCTTTAAATATGTTTATCCAGAGTTATCAATAATCATAAATAACTGTATTCTCATCTTGTTCTGTCTTTTTCTAACAGACAAAATTGCTTACCCAGTACATATTAAATCTCGGCAAGTATGATCAAAACTACGACATCAGAGACCGTACAAGATTTATTAGGCAGCTTATTGTTCCGAATGAGAAGAGTGGAGCTTTAAGTAAATATGCCAAAAAAATATTCCTTGCGCAAAAACCTGCACCACTGCTTGAGTCTCCTTTTAAAGGTATTATAATATACAGCAAAATATATGTTGTATAAAAGATTATGTTAATACATCCCATTTCTAACACGTCTAAAATTTACCTCTTATAAAATATAAATGATTAACATATATGAATATATAAGAACAATGTACTTTTTACTCTTTCATCTGTTTTCCAAAGCAAGCTTTCTATCAGTTAGCTTATATTTTTAATTTAATTTAATTTAACAAAATAATTTCAATCTTTTGATTTTATTTTTTGCTAAACACTTTAAATGTTGAACAATAGATAAAAAGCTCTGTTCTTATAGATGTTGACTTCATTATTCTTTAAATAGCTTTATTTAATAAGGATCAATATTCACTTTTATAGGGAGCTGTTATTGATTAAATGTTCTATGTACACTAACAAACTTTTCTCAGAAGAATTATTTTGTGAAAATAGTCCTTTATAATCAAATTTGTTTATATAAAGATAGAGGTTCACTTAATTTTCTGAGCTTTTAAAAGGAATACTTATTTTACCAGTTTAACAAGTAACCATTATAGTTGGAATCAGGTCATTGTATACCTTGATTTTTCACATTGTTTCTTATTTAATTGTTGCAAAGCAATAAAAAGCAGTTCAGTTTTATAGAAAAACTATTAAAATTCTGGATGTGTTTGTGCCAAGACATGTATATGGATTGTTTAACTGTGCTGTCATTCTTAATATTCACAGTAAAGTAATTTTTAGAGAAGCTACATTTCAGAGCAACACCTCTAAACACACTGACTGATTAGCTTTTTTATTGACCATTATGGGGAAGATTATTGTAATCTATGGACTGAAATCAGTTTTTTGACCTATGAAGAGCTTCCTAGTTTATATTTATTTCTTGACATTTGAGGTAATATGCCAATTACCTTGAGCTCTGATTAGCATTGTTCTCTGTTATATACAGCTCATATTGTTTATCTTATATTTTCCTCCATTTTAATAGATAGGGATCATTTCCAGCTTGGCACTTTATCTCATACGCTCAACACTAAAGCTACTGGGTACCTGGAATTATCTAATTGGCCAGAGGTGGCGCCTGATCCATCAGTTCGAAATGTAGAAGTAATAGAGTTGGTAAGTTGACCTTTCTGAAATTAATTTGTCAAGCAGGGGGAGATTCTAAATAAACTATTGTTTTATATAAAAGCTTTTGAAGGGAGTTGAAAATTGTTCTGGTATTTCTAAATGTAATGTGTTGGATATAGCTCACTGTTATGGGAACTAAATATTGCAGTATTCCTATGTCATTGTGCATGGACTGTTTCCTTTCTTCAAGGAAACACAGAATTGAATTCTCAGCATCAGTGCTACCCACATTTGTGGTATTGCATTGGTAGCCCTGTAGATTCAATTTGCAAGGTATTTAGTTTCGTTGAATTGAGTTTTTTTTTTAACTTTCAGTAGAGATCTGTAAGCTTCCTGTCACTATTTTTGTAAGTAATTTTTGTGTTCTTTTCCAGAAAAACCATACAAAGTGTCCTTCTGGATTTGCTGATGAACCTCATTTAAGTGATGTCTAAACATAAATAGGGAGCATTGTGTACCAAAAAATGTCCTCAGAAAAGTTCATAATTAACATGGGACTATGTTGCTTTCACATTAAAAGGAGGTTCTCTATATAAATATTCTTTTTCTAGCTCTTTTAAAATATGCTAGTCATTAGAATAAAGGAATTAATATTCATTTCTAAGATCTTACCTAAGCAAGAAAGTTAAAGAGGAGGGTTTCTGATTGCCTTGAGAGATTATGTCATATATACCCAATAATTTTAAAGGAGAATTAATAAAAAATAAGAAGTAGGTATTACATTTTGGATACTTCTCTAGTAGAAAAGATACGTTGAATTGGCATTCAGATAACCAGAGTTCTTTACCATTGATTCCTATGGGGAAATCAGTTAACCTACCCACCTATTAAATTTTTCATATGTAATATAAGAAAATCTTTATGACTTTAAATAGAAGACTATATTATGTAGTCTTTAAATAGAAGACACAATTATGTAATGTCATTCTTCTGAGAAAAAATGTTTCTTACAATTTCTCAGACTTATCCTGACTTTGGAGCATAGCCAGAAGCAATAATAACTAATAATGGTTCCATTTAGCAAACCCTGGCAGTATACTATGGTAATATTTTATAAACATTATCTTGTTTAAACCTGCTAATGATTATAACTGGTGGTTATTGTTATCCCCTTTTGTAGAACAGAAAAACGAGATTCAGAGAATCAAGTCAATTACCCAGGTTCACATAGCTAGTTAGTGATGGGACTGGAATTCCAGGCTAAATTTCAAATCTACCTGAGTCCATTGTTCATACAGGTTTCCTCCCCTACTATCTAAAAGTGATTTGATATATTATTCTTTGGATCAGGAAACATTCAAAAGTTCTTCCATATGAATTAATGTCAGAACATTCCCAGACCACCAAAATAACCGCTGAAATTATACCAATTAATTACGTTCTACTTTTGAATAGCGAGAGACAGTTGTTCTCTTTAACTGCATTTTGTTATGTAACATGAGAAAAGAAAGCTTGTGCTTATTTGCAGATCTGTGCTATCATTAGTACTTAGCACTATCATTTTCATGTTGTGACAAATTATCTGTATTTAAAGATTTTTTAATGTAAAAGTTACTAAAATTAATTGACTGTCTACTTGCAACTAAGTTTGATTTTCACTCAAATCTACATACCCTTAAAAACTCTGCAAAAAAAATTGGCTTATTTGTGCAACTTTTGGTTGAATGCTAGAACATGAAGAGAATGTTTTTTGTTAAGATTCTTTACATAGATACACTCTTACCTAATTTCTTTTGTACCTAATTATTGTTTTATGGTTCTGTTCTTCATTATTGGTACAGAATGTTTTGGCTAAAGCACAGCTATGTTTTTATCCTCCCCCTACTACACCCTTATTCTGACCCTTGCCACCCTGCTCCACCAAGAAAATAAAAAGTTTAACAGCAAAGTTATGCAGTTTAATTTGGTCTCAGCAGTATCCTCAGATAATAGATTCAGTTAGTGGCTGGCTGTGTCCATTTTTTACATGGTCTTCTAAGCATTAACTACCTTATAGGGACAGTATCAAATAACCAATTTTTTTATATGTTCATTTTAACTATCAAGTATTCAACAAAGACAAATCGATTTCTTTTTCATTTTGCTGACTACATTCTGGAAATTAATAATTGGTAACTTATGCAGAATATTTACAACTGATGGAACCTTACTAAAGAAGAACTATCACTAGCATTGATGCATGTAGAAAACAACTTTAACTTACTGATATTCCCATATTCTGGCTTAAAGTTATGATACATTTAACTATAAAAACAAAGTATATAATGTTACTATCAAATGCAGCTGGTAGTTTTCATGTAGTCTTTTTTCTCTCTCACTGTCCAAAGTCACATCAATGTATTTCATGCACACAGTGCATTTTGGTGTCCTAGTGTGCTGTGACATGATCTTACAGGTCACATCTCATTATTATGAAATATAACTTAGTAAGAAAAATTGCTCCGATTTGAAAATTGAGTATTTTAATCAAACACCAGGGAACCTGAGACGAGAAGTCAGTTTATTACATACTACCATGTTGAAGAGATCAAATATATTTTATATTTATATTCTGATACAAGTGAGTTCTGATGATCTTTTAGAACTTGTTTGCTTAGTTCTAGAAAATCTTTTCCTCTTAGTTACAGAAAGTCTGTGCTTTGCGTATTACGTTGTATTTTCTTTTTGCTTTATAAACCTGTCTTCTAATATTTATCCCACAGAGAAACTTTCAGATTAGTACCTCCCAATTTGTTTTCTCTTTTCTTTTCCCTTTTACTCAGGATAATATAATTTATCATAGTCATAAAAGATTATAACAAGAATTAAGTCTTTGGCCTTTAAAACCTAAGACTCCGTGCATGTGAAGTTTGTGTCCTTGTCAAAATAATATGCCCTTTTGAGCATAAAAGCCCAGTTGTCTTTATTTTAAATGAAAGCTTTAATGGGTGAGTTTTTCCCCACAAATGGATATTTCCACCTGACTTCAGAAAAGTATGTTGTTGTTTTTTTTTAATTTGGGGAAAATAAGAACTTTAGTATTTACCAAATACAGAAGCACAGAAAATTACTGACTTTCTTATTTGGAGAACAGAGCATTTTATATATGCATATAAATATATATGGACAGAGAGAGAGAGAACTCCTGATCTTATGTATCCTATTCAAATATATTCAAATAATTTTTACTTATTTTACTATCATTATGTAGTAGCAATTTTCCAGGTTACTGAAGCTTATCTTATTAAGCTGTGTATCTTAACCTCTCTAGATCAGGGATTTTTCAACCCCGACTTTACGTTATACTCATACAGACATCTTAAACAGACCTATACCAGAACTACTAAATCAGAATCTTAGCAAGTAATTCCTGGGGCATTATTAGTTTTGTTAGTATTTTTATTACTTGTATAATAGCTGTAAAAATCTTTCCTGGTGTTTCTAATTACATCCAGTCTTAAAAATCATTCTTGAATAAGAGCCTAAATTGTGCTACAAATTCCTTTACATTTGTGCTCTAGCAGCTTGACACATATTCAGTTAAAGTGTGATAAGCAAACTTAAACATTTCTAACCTTTTAAAAAACTACATCTCCCTTTTTGAAAATATGTAAGACATGATTTAATATTTCCTGATGAATCATAATTATGAAAATAATTTATTTTAATTTAACATACTGTATTAAAGTCTGTAAGGGGGTATGCCATACACATTTGAGATACAGTGTTCAAAATATTTCAAGATCCCTGCTTTCCAGAAGCTGACATTCTAGCAGGGATAAAATGCCAATAAAAATAAGTATAAATTGTGTAGTATGTTAAAAAAGTAAGATCAGGAGTGCCAGGCCTGGAAGGTAGGTATTTTAAATAGAATGGTTCTCCATGAAATGATATTTATACAGAGACTTGAAGTTAGTGAAAGAATGAGCTACATGGTCATCTGGAAGTAGCAACAACTGAGCAAAAGATGGGGTGCATGCCTGGGGTGTTTGAAGGAACAGTAAGGAGTAGCTGGAGCAGTGTGCACAGGATGAGGAGCAACAGCAGGAGTTCAGAAAGACCCAGAGGTAATCATGGTCATGTAAGACCAGTCATGTAGAGCTGAGCAGACTTTTGTAAGAACTTCAACTTTTTCTCTGGGTTTGTATTTAAGTTTAATGGAATCATCCTGACTGCTTATATTGAGAAAACATATGGAGTAGTTGGGTTGGGAGTGGGAATAGCAGAAAGATAATTAATTAGAAAACTGTTTAAATAATATAAGAGAAAGAGATGACTCTGACCAATGTGTTAAAAGGACTGGTGGCTTTCTTGATGGATTAGGTATTGAGGCTATGAGAGGGAAAAACTGTCAAAGGCTATTTCAAACTTAGCCTATTAAGATGGTAATGGTTGTTTATTGCACACATTAAATATTTTTTTCTTTCACCTCAATATCATGCTATGTATTTGTTATTTCTTACTGCTGTTATGCTGACTATCTCTACCCTTATTCTTTCTAAACTTTAGAGTTTTTAAAATTGTAATTAAAGTAAGATTGTTGATTTAACACAATGAAGTCTGAGTGAGAAAGAGGAATAAGCATTAATGCCAAAAATTTTAATAGTTGCCTTCTGTATTGATACCTTAAAATTCCAGGTTTATTTACAGTGTGTTCTGAATAAGTTTGTTGGAAGACTAAATGCTTTAGTCTGAAGTCATTGATAGTTATGTTTTTACATTTTTTTAAAAAAAAAAAACAGGCAAAGGAATGGTCTCCAACAGGAAAAGCAAAGAAAGAGAATCCTGCTAAGAAATTTTATTCTGAATCCGAGGAGGAAGAGGACTCTTCTGATAGCAGCAGTGACAATGGTGGGTTTTATAATTTAGTGGAAAACACTGCCCATTTTAGCTTATGTGCTATGTCTCCAACAAAGCAATAGGCATAGAATTTAATATTCAACAAATGGGTTTAAGTGATGTTTCTGCTATTATAACAATTCCTTTCATTTACGTATCATATTTAGTTTTCAAAGTAGTTTCAATGCAATTGACATAGCTAATCAATGATCAAGTTGAAACAGAAACTCATGCTTTTCTGAATTCTCACCTGCACTGCCTGTTATATTCATTAATATTGGAAAAATATTTTACATTTGATAAGACTTCAGTGGGATTTTTTTAAGTAACTTTTTTTTGTAAAAAATGTAAAGTTTATTCCAAAACCTTGGAGACTCTTTTCTCATCCATTTTGTATACTCTTCTTTTCTACATGAGCCTTTATAAATATAAAACTAAAATTATTAAATATCTTGTGTATTTTAAAGAAACAGAGAGCTAAAAAGATGGATGGCAACCATATGCAGTGAAAAGAATACTAAATAGGGAGAATATAAGTCCTGGGTTTTAACTATGCAAACTGAATAAGGCTCTTGCCTTCTTTGTATCTGACAAATGAAGAGGTAGAGTTAGAAGCTTCTTGAGTCTCTTCAGCACTAAAATTCTGTAAGTGCTCTGCATAATGAAAAATATATTGGAGTTACTTTCTAACACTCTAACAATTAACCTAATAGATGTAGCTGACACAAGATCAAACAAATGACACGTTTTTTCCCCCCCAAAAACCTTTATTCCTTAGAGAACCAGGGCCCTCACTATTACCTTACTCAAAGGTAATTCATTCTCCCCCATCCCGCCTCCCATATTAAAAATCTTTGTTTTCAGTATCTGATAAATTGATACATGATGCTTTACCTTCTCAGGTAACAAGCTAAAAAATGGAGAAAATACCTCAACCTAGAGTATTAATGCTAAAAAATATGTAATTTTCAGAAATGATTTAGTCCATTGAGAAAGATATTTTTGCAGAGTTGTATGTATCATACAGATCCTTGTCTTCATCCCATTTATTCACAAGTTCATGATTTATAGACTAACCTTTTCAATATATAGTTGAAATGTTACATTTACTTAAGACTTTCATGGATTTATATAAATAAATATAGTAGTGAATCATGTGGCAGGAGTTTCCTTTGGCTACTGGAGGAAAAAGTAACTTAATATTAGAAGTTTTGAGATTGTTTTCCCAGTAACTCTTTTCAGAAAAAGAAAAAAAAAACAAAAACAGATTTCCCCAAAGAGTTATTAATATTCAATTGAAAAATTGAATATTGTACTGGTGCCTGATTCATGCTGAATTCAGTGTGATTAACAGGCGATAAGTTAGATGTTAACATTTCGTTATCCATGGGCCAGTTTTCTGATTAATGTATACTTGTGTACAATTTTGATATAACAACAATTCAGAATATTCTTATTCGGCTGTTATGTTTTGTCTATATAAAATATGTATAAAATAAATAATTGATCTTTGTAAAAGTTGACAGTAATGAATGCCTTACTATGTGGAAGGCACTCTTGATTCCTAATAACCTTTACATATTTCAAGTAATTTAATCTTCATAACTCTTTAAAGAGGCCAGCATTATTATTTTCATTTGCTGAAAAGAAAACTGAGACCTGCAGAGATTGAATAGCTTGTTATAATTATATATGTGATAGTGAAGAGCTAGGATTTAAACTTAGATATTCTAACTTGAGAAAACATACTTAAGCACTACAAGCTATTCCTAAAAGATTATATCCACTTCTAGCTTTTCCCTGTGATACGTAAGTCAGTCCTCACAGAGTAGATATTATTCACCAATTAGAATAATATTTTAGTTACAGGCTATGTTCCCGCCTAAGCAGTTCATCAGATAATAGGCAGGAGCAACAGTTTGTCCTCTTACCTAGGACAAACCTGTAATCATTCTAGCTAAAAACTTGTTCTTCATGTTTAAAATACATAGGAAAATACTGCATACATCACTTCCACTAAGAGCTCTGGTATACCATAATTCATACATAAAATATTAAAATGTGTAGCTCTTCAGTGCAACCTTATCATCATCATCATCATCATCTATGGAAAATTCATACTAGCTAAAATAAGTAATCATTTTTGAGTTATTTTGCTCATGCCTTTGAATTTGGAAATTTTGGGGGATAATTTGAATGATTCTTTTCCCCTCTCGAAATTTGTTCCTAAGAAGTTTTAACTGTTGCCATCTTTTCTAAATAAAATTTCCTACTCTCAGTAGAGGAATTCAGAATTACTCCTCACCTTTATATCATTCTTAAAAATGTAACTTTTTGCCATAATTTCTTTTACATGGTTTCAAATTTTTCTTTATTATTTTTAATGTTTGCTCATTCTCAGCATCTTCTCTGTCTTGTAGAGTCCTTCCATGCTTGCCTGCTTCTGGATTCTAGAGGTCTGAATGACTGGAGTATGGTTAGAAAATGTTAAACCAGAGAAAACTAAAATTCACCATCTGGTTTTGCTTGTGATAAATATTGACAGTTACTTGTGTCCTTATGTATAATAAATGGCTATAAATCAAGGAGCATCTGGTTATATTTTTTTCAGAGAGTGAATCTGGAAGTGAAAGTGGAGAAGAAGATGAGGAAGGAAGCAGTAGTGACAGCAGTGAGGACTCCTCCAGTGATTCTGAGAGTGAGACTTCAAGTGAGTCTGATGTGGAAAACAAGAGGACAGCCAAGAAGAATTCCAAAATCAAAGGGAAAAGGTAAATTATTTTGTCAAAATATTCTTCCTAAAATATTATGTGTTATTTTCCCCCAGACCATTATGTCCCTTTAATTCACAGAGTGGGAAAATAGAGTCTGTATTTTTTCCCTCAACAAGTAACGAATCTTATAAAATTAATTTAAAATGCTAGTTCACATTATTCTGCTACTTAATATGGTTCATTTTCATTTGAACTTGAAGAAATCTTGGAGTTACACTTTGAAAATTGGTGTAACCTTGGAAGGCCCAGTTAAGTGATCAAGCAATAGGTATGAAACACTTAATTACCTTTTGTAGCAATTTTGCTGAGAGCGAAAATTAAATCCTTTAACACTTTGCCATTATGTAACTAAGACAATTGATTTTTCTAAATAATGTTATATTAAAAAGATTATGATCCAAATATTAGAGTCAAGGGCTGTGAAGGAAGACGGTCATAAGATATTTAACGTTAGCGTATTTTAAGATCTCCCATTATCAACATTATCATGTATTAAAGTGTCATTAAAATTTTGAGTAATTGGGGCTAATACCTTAGATTGCATGAGTCTGTTTTCCCCACTGCTGTCAGCGGAGTGGCCTCTGCAGACATGATGGCCCTTTCCCTGGGAGCCTGCTGCCCACTCACTTGATGAGCTTGCAGCCCAGCTCAGTCGTGGCTGACAGCACTGATTGGGGCGCAGTACGCTCTCTGCTCCTTTTATTACAGACAGTAATTAAAGCAGCTCGCCCTGCCACTTCCATAACAAACACAGCATAATGCCCTAATTATGACTTTATTAATTTAAGTCAGGATTTAATGATTTTAAAAGTGATTTATATTGTTTTTCCTGTTCAGAACAAATGAAATCTGTAGGTTAAATTAATACAGGCTTTTCATCATTGCAAAGTTAAAAAGCTAGTTACCAGTAAATTCTTTTCATTAGATTAACATCTGAAACTCTAAGCAGTAAGGTAAACAATAATTACCCATCAAAATTGAGTGATACATAACAAAATAACACTTTACCATTAAAATCTTATCTTAAAAGTGAGAAGTTAAATATATTCAAAGTCAGTCACTTGTTGCAGCAGAGGAGTTACTTGGATTGCAATAACCTTTTCTTCGAGAGAATTTCTATATTCCTTGTTCAGTATCAAAATATTTATGATGACATAGTTTATAAGAAGTATCTTGTTTCTAGCAAGGGAAAGTTTTGTTCAGTACACTAAATATCTTTTCAGATAACAAAAATCAATATCCTAGAAATTTGTAATCACATATTATAGTAGCTTCATTATTTTTTTTCTTCAAGAATGGATTTTGCTCTTTACACATACTTGGGTTTAAAAGAATTGTTTATTACACACAAAGGATATCTCAGTTACATTCTTCTGTTCCTTATATTTTTAAATATATATTTTTAACCAGTAAATTGGGGATAATAAATTGCCTTTCTTTGCTAGGAAAAAAATAACAACAACATATTTTTTAGTCTTCAAATGTAATTACATGTCCTTTGAAATGTTACCATGACTCCATTTTTAATAAACAGTGATCATTTTTCCTCCACAAAAATCAATTCTAGGAAATATTGATTCTTCCCTTGCTTCACCACTCTCCCTCCACCTGTGTTTTTCTGCCTGTTTCTTAAGATGTTTTTAAAACTTTGCTAGTAATAGCTGTATGATAATTGTTTTAAGTTTAAGAAGCTTAAACTCAAAAGTTTCATTTACTAATTAATAACTAAATTTGAGTTTTTATGCTTTAAAGTATTTTCATTTGAAGAGAGCTAGTATAAAGTAGTGGCAAAAGTAAGGTCTTTAGAGTAAGACAGACTTGAATACAAATTCTAGTTCTGCCCCTCCTAGCTCTGCATCCTTGAGCAAGGTACTTAATTTTCCTGAATATTACATTATAATAAACCTGTTAAGAAAAAATTGAGGCATTTCAGTTAATAATTGGTATAAAATACCTGAGTCTACCTAGCACAAAATATATACTTGGAACACACAGACATGCCATGCCCACACCCACACACATGCACATAGAGAGAATTAAACCTTCAGTTTTGAGAAAATATAAAAGGCCACAGGCATCTCTCCTAAAAAAAAAAGACCCTTTGCTGTCTCACATGTTACTCCATCTCCTTGGAGACCTGCTTCCCTTCCCTGCTGCCTCCCTTTTTCCTATATCTCCACTCTTAAGTATCTCTTACTCTGAGAAGCATTCCCAGTCTTGGTTAAGTTTGTTTAGATACCCCTCCAAATATTCTCATGATACACTCTTCTTCAGTATTTATTACTTACTATACTTTTTATTGCCTTTGTCATCTTGCTATTCTACTGTAGACTCATAAGAGACATACACAGATCATTTCTGTCTTACCAACCGTTGTTATCCGTAGCATCTAACAGAGTGTCAGCGTATGGTGGGCAATCAATAAATTTGTTAAATGAGTGTGTGAGTGAACAAATGAATCAATAACAGCAGTGCTCAGTGCTTAGGTTTGACCATTATTTTTTTTTAAAGTTCATCTTTGTCTTACAACTTTTAGTAAGAGTTAGTTTATTGTAAGAATTTCTTTAGAACTGATTAACATTTACTCATGTTTAAAAGTCCCATTTGGGAACATATATAAGTAATTTTCTTGGTTAGAGAAATATAAAATGCAAATCTACTTTTATGAAAGTAGATGTATGGAAATTTAAACTTATTAATTTAAACTTAGTATTTTATGACAACACTTTAAAATCAGTCTGAGTATCTTTGAAGTTGTTACTGTTTATACATAATGTATATACATGGTAAATCAGATGTTTAGTTGTTAATTATTTTCTACTTATGAAATCATTTAGTGTTGGGACTTTTTGTATTTTAAGGGTTTGTGAGCTGATATAATTAAATATGAATAGGTTAATTTATTTGGTTAAAAACTTACCATAATTTTTATTTCATTAATATGTTCTAGAGTTCTTAAACCATTTTTTAAAATTTTTCCTTTATTTATATATATTTGACATCAATTGTAATCCCCATGTAGTCCCCATCACCATATCACCAGTGCACCAGCACCTCAGTCCCCCGTGCTCCCGTCTGCCCTTAACCCTCCCTCTCTCCCCTCCTCACCAAGTGTCCCCAATTTGTCCTTGTCTTTTCATTTTTGGTCTTAAACCATTTTTATTATTTCTATATACTAAATAAAAATAATTCTCAGTGAAAACATACTTCTCTAGTAAGACTTCTAACTTACAGACAAAATGGACAAGTAGCAGCATTTGCCATTAGATTTTTTTTTTTAAGTACTAAACTTGTTTATACAAATGATTTAAAGTTGATAGATCAAAATTTATTATTATGCAGTGATTCTGAAGATGGGGAGAAAAAAAATGAAAAATCTAAAACTTCAGATTCTTCCAATGCTGAATCTAGTTCGATAGAAGAAAGTTCTTCAGATTCTGAATCAGCCTCTGAATCTGAAAGTGAATCTGAATCCAGAAAAGTCACTAAGGTAAGAGATTACATGTTTACTACCAAAAGTAAATATTCTTATAGCCTTTACCTAATTAGTAGTATTTCTGAAAACCAATGCTTTGTTAAAAGTTTTCCTATTCAGGACAAATGAAATCTAATCATTGCAAAGTTTAAAAGTTACTTACCAGTAAATTCTTTTCATTAGATTAACACCTGAAACTAAGCAGTTTAACATTATTGCTCACAACTAAAATAAACACCATCTTCTTTTATCCACATCTATTAATTTTTTTCTGGATAATCGTGTTCCTTGTAACTCAGCCCTACAGAGAAGTTAGAAACTTTTTTTTCAAACCTTGTTCTTTGTCCCTGAAATTAGAGATCTTAGTGTTATGAGTATGTCTTTTTTGTTCTAGATTAGGATGTGATAAGGGAGGTTTTTGCTTAGAGGGTTATAAAAGGAAATCATAAAAATAGTACTGAACAAACAACTGACTCATAAAAAATTGAGGCTGACTGATTATTTAAAAATCAGGTATTCTGTGCCACAAATGTGTGAGACAAAAAGTGGCAGGACAATTATTGTATACGAAAGAAGATTAAAGAATATAAAAACCAATAAATAAATAAATTTTAAAAATCAGGTATTTGGGATAATAAGATATTTTTAAAGGTTTAATTACTGGTATACATTAGTTAGTAAAGCTGCAATAGCCATGTATTTAGAAACAAATCCATGTAATAGATTGATAATGTTTTTGATATGCTACTTTATACATTGCTTTGTCTGCTAAATAGCAAAAATTAAAACTACGTTACCATAATACTTATTAATATAAAATTCAGAGCTAATACTCATCTTTGTGATCTGTAATCATTATTTCCTTTAAATGGATCATATTAATGCTAGACTTCAATGCAATAGTGTATATATAAACTGTATTATTCCACGTGTTAGAAATATGGTCAAACCTTTCCTTTGAATTTCATTTTTTTTTAACCTTTTTTCATATATTTGCTCTATAACTTAAATTTCTCCAGTAAGTCATACAAGTAGCCAAGGATAAAAATAAATTTAATGAAGTAGATAATTATCCTTCCCCTTCCAGACATTTATTGTTAAATAAATAGTATATTTCTTAGAAAAGCATATTTTAACCTTTTTAAAATTGAGACAATATTAGTTTACAACACTGTATGTGATTTAGAGGTATAGGACCACACCCTTCAGGCATTTATTACTTCCCTACACACACCACCAAGGTACCTGTAGTCCTTCACCATAACCCCCACTGTGCCCACTTCACATTCAGCTCTGCCTCCTACCCTGACCCCACTTATACCCTAAGTTCTACAGTTAGATTTCTTAGGTTTGTTATTGGTTTGGTTTTATCTGACCTTATGTTTTATTTCTCTATATTCCCCAATATAAGTGACACAATCCAGTATTGTGTTTCTCCTCCAGTTGCATACATGTAAGAATTTATCTTTTTTATAGCTGAATAGTATACTATTGTGCATATATATATTACATCTTCCTAATCCACTCATCTGTCCCTGGGTACTTAGCTGTTTCCATAACTTGACTATTATAAATAGTACTACATTGAACATAGGAATGCATGCATCCCATTGATTAGTGCTTTGGCATTCTTCAGGAAGTTACCTAGGAAAGAAATTGCCTTATTGTAACGTAGTTCTATTTTTAATATTTTGAGAAATTTCCATACTGTTTTCCATATAGGCTTAACCAGTCTACACTCCCACCAACAGTGTACAAGGGTTCTTTCTTCTTCATATAGCCAGTCCTTGTTGTTTCTGTTCTTTTTGATATGATCCATTCTTATAGGTGTGAGATAGTATCACATTGTGGATTTGATTTGTTCTTTCCTAATGATAAATGATGATGAGCATTTTTTCATTTGCCTATTGGCCATCTCAGTTGAAAAATGCATTTTAAAAATGACTAGTGTTTTCAAATATTCTGGCATAGTAGACCTACTTTATTTTCTTTTTTTAAGATTTTATTTATTTATGCATATGAGAGCTGGGGTACAGGCCAGAGTCCAGGGAGGTGAGAGGATTCACCAGAGAAAGAATGGAGAACAGACCAGGCAGACTGACTGAAACACACTGCTGAGGGGAACAGCAGGCGAGGCAGGAGAGGTCTGCTACGCCACGTGGGTCCCCTCCCTGGTCAGCAGCCGGGATTGAACTCATGCCGCAGTGGCTGTGATTTGCTTCACATTGTGTTGCTTAACCCACTGCGCCACCAAGGAGGCCCCAAGACCTACTTTAAACTTGAAATTATATTTAAAACTTATTATCTATATATAGGATACTATTATTCTTCAAAAATTCACATAAACTCTTAGAGATTTTTAGGTATATTTATCTGCCCTTGCGTAAAATCTCATCACATACTGAGTTTGAGATCTCTTGTTTCCTACTTATATCAAATTCTAAAACAATTTAAGATGTTATTTAAAATTAAGGAGCTTTAGAAAAAATGTAAATACCACCTAGAATAAGAAGTCTGTGTTTTTTTAAATGGCCAAACAAGAAATCAACAAATGTTAAATGGGCAGAATTAAGTCTAGTTTATTTATACTAAGTTTTGTAAAAGTTGAAAAATTACAGACTTTAGTAACTGTAGTATTAGAAACAGAGCTTTAGAGGTCCATAAAAAGTCACAAAAATACTCTGTATCAGTGATTCAGTTTGTTTCTCCTTTGTCAAAGACATACACTGATCAAATTATTCCTCTTAATAATTGAAAATATATTCCTATTGAACATTAGTACAAAATTTCAAAGTATTACAGTAAGCCAAGACACTTGGGAAGGTCAGGTTTTATATACAGTATTGCTATTTTTATGTCTGTGTGTTTGTTTATAAATTTTCTCTATATTAGAATATCTTATCTATAGTTGGCTTATGGAATTTTTTTTTAAATTTATCAGCTGAAATATTCCCCACCTTAGAATCACTATAACTCCTTTTTTGTTTCTATTTCTTTCTGAGTGATTTGGAGTATAATATGCAATTACAAGGGTACCAATTTCCTAATAATGGGCAAACTCTCTAATTGTGGAAAAGTACTTTTTGCACCAAGTGTTGTGGCTTCTGCTCTAAATTATGAATAATGAAGGCAGATGGTAGGTGCTTTACCTTAATTTAGCATGACAGTATGTTAGTGCTGAAAATTCATATGCCTTAAATCTGCAGCCCAGTGGAATCTATACTTTCGTTCTTTTTCTTTTCTTTCATCTGAACAATGTCTTTTGGGGATATTGAACATGAAAATGAGACCTTGGAGGTACCTTGATTATGACTTTCAAAACAGTTCATTTTATGATGGTCCTATTAGAAAGGTGCAGTTTTTTACTTGTTGGAAGATAGTATCTTTATTCTTCAGTTTCCTCATCTATAAAGTAAAAATGCTAGTATCTCCTCTGTCTTTTTCAAATGCTGTTATAAACACTGAAATGTGAAAGATCAATGTAAAGCATTATATAATATCAAACAGAGGTGTTAACATTTTGAAATTTGAACATTAGTTTCTGGAGATACCAACAGTATTAGAGTCATAGAACACCACTGCTGAAAGCAACCTAACTTACAGGTTCCTGTATCTTCTTACTTTTCTTATACCACTCATGTTATAAGTTAGAATTCAATTATGACCCCTTATACTCTTTCTGCATCTTGTGGCCTTACTCTTTTTTTTTTCCAGAAATTGAGCTGCCACCCCTGTAGACACCTCATATATATAGATCACTTAGCTCCCTAAAACACCATTTCTCTGTACCTTCCATATTCTTTGGATATAGCTCTGAGTAAATGCTCCCTATACCCAGGCCCTGTTTTGTTGATAATATTATACTCCTTCACACCTTCAGTCTCTTCCTCCACTTATTCCTTCTTTGCCAAACAGAACACTCAAGTCTTGCCCATCATTTAAAGAGAGGAAGGAGGAAATGGAAGAGACACAGAGTCAGAGAGTATATGTAAGAGTGAAAATTTAGAAAAATATTCTTTATCTTCTCTGTCAACTTCTTAACCCAGTAATTTATGAGTCCCTTTTAACCTGGTTTCCATTCCTGTCACTTTCTACAAACACTGCTCTTGATAATTCCCTAAAACCTCATTTTTACACTTCTCCATCTTTTTATATGACTATTCTCCTACTATCTGAAACTCTCTGCAGTCCTTTTCTTCTGACTCCTTTGATTTCATTCTACTGCTTTCTTCACTTTTTATCACCTTCTAACCATTTCCTCTGTTAGAGAACCGTTTCCTCCATTTCCTCCAAGTTAGTGGAGGTGAACATTATTTTTCAAAAAAGACTAATTTTATTTTTCAAAAAAGACTAATCTTCAAAAAAGACTAACTCTCTTTATTCTTCCTTTTTTCTCTATTTTCCACCATGAAACTTATTCAATCATATCACTTTAGTTAATACAATTATGTGATCTTCCTTAATAGCATCTTTAAATTCCACCAAAAGCTCTTAACATTTCTTCTCAGATTCAAACTAAATCCTTGTAACTCTCAGCAGCTACTAGTTTACCAATATAGTCAGAAAACGTGCTCTGCCTTTGGTATCAGCATTCTTTCTATTTTCTTAGATTGTAGATCCAGAGTTATCTTTGACTCCTGTGTATATTTACATAGTTGTCAAGTATTAGAGGTTCTATGTGTTACTTGTTATCTCTTTCTTCTTTCCCTACCACCACTATTCTCGAGCAGCTCTTTATTACCTCACCCATAGGCCATTGCCATTGGTCTATGATGGCAGATGCTTCTGACCTATTCCTTCTGTACCATTGTCAGATTAATGTTAAAGCTAGCTATAATGATGCCTCACTATCATTTGAGTTCAGTATACTTCTCGTGATAGTATGCCCAAGCTTGTCTTTCTAGCCTTAATCCCTTTATTTTCTCTGTGTTCTTATCCCAGTAGACTACTTGTAGTTCTCTGAACATGCTGTCTGCCTTCCTATTTCTATGCCTTTGTTCTTTTCCTTAGTATCATTTTTCTTATTACAGAAAATAAATGCTGAGGAGAAAGTGGCTTTATATCGGAGTGCGGTCCCTCCAGTTCTCCTAGTTGAGAATGACTACATAGAATGAAAAATGTTACTGATGAGAGGATATCACTAATGGGAATGGTGTAGGAACATTCAAAAGGATGAGAACCACTGTTTATGCTCCTCTAGGGTTTATCTTTTACACCAGGCCCCAGTATATCTTAAAGCCACAAAACTGTAGTCATACGTTCTGGGGATATGTCAGTAGTGACCAAAGAAAATTATCTTGTTCTTCAGGTATAATTAATTCTGATGGAAAAGCATATTTTTATTTGTAGGTGTTCTTTTCTAAAATATGTTTAATAGAGAAATATTTAATTGAGTCTAATCCTCTTTACAGAATAATTATTTTACCCCAAGTAATACCTGTAACAAAATTACTTTTAATAGTTTCACACTTTAAGGCCATTCACATACCTTGCACAGTTTAAAGAGAAACATTTTTTTAATATAGAAGTGTAGAGAAAACAGTAATGTAGGCTATACTGTATCAGAAAAACATTCACATTTATATCACTTTATTCATTTTTTACAGATATAATTGCTATGTTCTGATTATAGTTAAAATCATGTTGAACAGATGGTAACAATTTTACTAAGATTTTTTTCTAAGTTACCAGGAGATCTTGCTTTTCTTTATTGAACCTAAGCAATAATGTTTTTATAAGTAGCCAGAACATTAGAATGCTTTACATACTGACGTTACTTCCCTCTCACCTTGTTAGACCACTATTCACATCGTAACTGGGATACATTTAGCTGGTAATACATTCAGGGCCAATGCACCAACTACTAAGGATTAACCATATTAAAGATTCTTGAGTATAAAGTAAATATGGCATGTGTAATAAAATATATCATTGAAAAAAGTAGAAGGAACTATTTTCTCATTGGTTTTCTGACATATTTAAGCAATAGAAAATAAGTTTTACTTGTATTTTTATAAGCACTTATGTTGCAATTACATAATTTCTATGTACTATAGAATACTGGCTTTTACTATGGCAATTTAAAGCCTTGCCTCTTTCAATTTATGTTTTCTCCAATTTAGTTCATATTTTAAGTTCTCCAGAACAGAAATATCATTTCACTTCAGTTGATTTCCTTAAATCAAGGTGAATACCATTAAGTAAACTTTCTTACTGAAGTTGATATACCCTAATAGGGAAGATTTGTTTAACAGTTTAAACTTTTTTAAAACATTTAAAGAAGTCTCAATTTATTGTAGCATACTTTCATTTTAAAGCTCAGGGTAAGTGTGAGCCTTAGATTTTTTTTAAATCAAATTTGTGAGATGACATGAAGGCAAGAAAGTCATTAAACTGTCCTTGGTTGATAATTCTAATTGAAAATATTTCATGCAAATGTGTTGCCTTGTGAGGCTAGAAATTAGCCTTGAATTTTATCTTAATTTCAAAACACAGTATGGATTTGACAAACTTTACATTCCACTTATCTTATTTTGCAATCTTAAATTTCAAACCTCTTTATAACGGTTTTCTCTTAGGAAGCATGTTTGATGCTTGTCATGTCAGATCTTTTTTTCTACTTGCTTTTTATTTTAATCAGCATAAGAATGAACATGCATAATACATAAAAAATCTTTACAGATATATTATTACATATTTTGTTTGTATTATTTAGGGCTTAATATGTTATTTCCAGATTCTTTTATTTATTCTTTGAAATGAAATATATTAAATAGGAATCAGTTTCTTAACCCTGTGACTTTGTATTTCATTTTGATAATGTTGATGTGTTGAGGTGTATAATAGAATACCATAGAAACAAAGTGGAGATTTGAGGATGATGAATTGATAACTAGGGTTTTTTGTAGTGAAATTTTTTTAAGATCAGTTACTGTTGTCCTTATAAAAGTCTAATACAGTCACTCAGCTGTTAAAAACCTAATCCTCTATTTAAAAAAATATACAAAAACAAATTGTCTATCTTTCTGCCTGATCTACTCTCAAGTGCTAACACAATGGAAACAGTGGGTGATCTGTCAATGTGTTTGGTTTGTCAATGATGGTTTTGTATAAATATTGGGAGGGTAAGAAATAAAATTCACACAGTAAAATATGATTTCATCTGCCTTTTCTCTGCAGCTCCATGGCTCATGCTGCGGTGTGAAATTCTCATTTTACACACTTTGCAGGCGGAGCACATGAATTATGCATTGAGCAAGAAAAATCTCCTGCCTCAAGTCCTATATGCATTTACCCAGGTTCTGTCTCTATTACCAAGATGAATTGCAAATGGAGAAGTGTTTGATGGAATAGGGCTCTTAACTTCTTTGTTTAGAATTCAGATTTTTATTTTTATAGTAGATCCTTTAAGTATGAAAATGTTTTGAACTTACCATGGATTTTTTAAAATGAAAAATGAAATATAATATAAGAAAGGAATGCCAAACACATCACAAAGCCTTTTATATCCTTGATTCAGAATGCAAGGCTTTTTCAGTTTAGCAGAAATGACCATTATGTATTGCTAATGTTATATTTCAGTCACTGGTTATTTTCTGTTCGCAGAAAGTCAGTGAAATTCTGTCCTTATGAGAGCCGTTTTTCTTTCTGTTTTAGGCTTCTAGGAAGAGATTATACCAATTTCACATGTAGTTCTGTTCTCTTTTATATGTGAGCTGATGTGTATTTAATAGATATTGTTACACATTCTTAGCTGTGAAGTAGAAAATAAGGTATAGACTTGCCCTCTGGCTTTAACTTTATCTTGATTTGATAGTTTTCTAATTTTTCAGGTGGGGAGGTGATGATAGTTCTATAAACTGTCATGCACCATTGTAGCTTATAGGAAGCTACACCCATTGTGCTTAGCATTTGATAGTATTTGATAAGTCACATGGTGACAAGCTTTTTTTGTTATGTTCTTTCTTTAGAGAAATGATGTTCAAGTTTGGATGGCATGCTCATTCTTTACCTGTTTTTATTACCTGAAATTTAAAAATTTACAAATTTCAGCTTCAAAGATAACCTTTTTTTTTTGCCCCTGTCCTCAAGATCGTTATTCATTTGAGGCATGGAGAGAGGGGCAAATATTGTTTTTAAATAATAAATAAAAATTCAAATCCAGCTAGATGATTTGGAGCTCTCAGTGGCAGAAATAATTATTTTGAGGGAAAAAATCTGTGTGATGATTTTAGTTAGTGTTCTAATGTGTATTATTTTATGATCCTTGAAAATTATTTTCTGATTATTGGCATAAGGAGAAAAATATGCAGAACTTAAGATTATTTAAAAACATTTTCTAAGTTAATTTGATGTAATACTCATGTTCCTGTGCAGTATTGTGAGAGTGTAAGTAGTGTAGACTTTAAATGATATCGTTTATTTTTGTGATACTATTTCATGGAAGAAGGATAATTCAAAAATATTTGTAATAATTGACAAACAATAAGCTGGGAACTCCTTTAGTAGATTATAAGCTGTCTGAAGGCAGTGACTCTGTCTTGGCTGTTACATCTATTGCTTAGCATAGAATATGATACATGCTTAAAATTCTGTGTGTATGTCTATTGAATGAAGTAATTGAGTAAGTGAACAAAAACATATTAGCAAAAGCTTCTCTTTTGATCTTTAATTTGAGAAGATCAATGTTAAAAAGCATATATTATAAAGATAAAATGACCTTGCCCAAATACATCCATTTAACACACTATCTTTGTTAGTGGATATCTTTATATATATATGTATATCTTTATATATATATATATATACAGTCCATATCTTTAATGGATTATAATGCTACCTACTGTTGTATATAATTTACCCTTTAAAAAAATTACATACCTTTTCTGAATATCTAACCAAATTCTGAATACCTAAGATGAGGGACACTTTTTTTAGTTCATGATTTTAGTCTATTTTCATTCAAAAATAAAATGGACCGAATAAACTTGAGGTGGAGGAAGCCCTGATTATATGAAAATATATCTGTGATATTTATTTTCTCCTAAAAGAAAACTAGAGAAAATAAATCCTTTTCAACCCCTAAAGAGCAAGAGTCTGAATATGTCATTTATAGATTTGAACAAATACCTTTGGCAAAAGAAGTCTGATGTGATGCAGGATTGAAATATCAAGTGCTTGGTATAATGCTTGTCACACACCACATTTCAGTAAAGGCTAATCTATCACAGCCCTGTCAACCACTTCAGAGTTAAGCATATATTGTTTAAGCATTTCTTTTTCTTAAATAAACTTGTCTTAAATTATTTTCAAGAATATTTGTGTACTTTATACCAAAGAGGCATATTACATTTTTGTTAGCAAAAAGCAGTTTTCTAACTTAAATAATTTACTTTAAATTTTCTTCTAACTATCCTATCACAGAATATTTATAAACAGTTAACGCTTTGCATGGTAGAGAAGAAATGCTTTATGCTATCTGAAATACAATTTTGATTCAAAAAAGCCCTTGTGTAACCATACCAAAAAATTAATTTGATTTTTTTTCTTAGAAGACTGAGCGGAGGAAAATGTTTTGAAACATTGAGTGCTACTTCACAGATTATAAAAAAAGAGAGCATGTAATAAGTGAAATATTTTCTTTTTTAATAGGAAAAAGAAAAGAAATTACAAGAAAGAAATCCTGTTACCAAAAATGTCTCACTTCTAGATTTAGATGATTGTAAGTATTGGGATATAAACATTTTGTTCTGTGTTTAGTTATAGTAATTTTTAATAGTGTCTTTCATTTATATATCTCAAACTGTATTTACACTTATTAGTAGACTTAGAGATGAATAAAGCAAGAAAATATTATAAATTGATTGTTAGTACCTGTGTCTTCCTGATATTCAGCATATCAGTTTTGTATCACATGAATAGATATAATTGATCAAATAAGAGAACCCCAAATTAATTTTAAGAGCTTTTGCTTTAGTAATTTATACTTCTTTAGTAAATATCAACTTCTTTACTAAATACCAACTTCTACTTATGGAGTGTTGATTGTGGGCATTCATGTAAAGATGTAAGGAAATGGGAAAGTAATTGGAAATATAAAGATTATACCATTTTCTTGTCACATTTCAGTAGGAACAGATGTAGGTGCAAAGCCTTTAAAGAACAGTGTGGTTTTTTCCTATCGATATTTTTATCTGCAAAAAATCCTTGATTCAGCAAATCTACTCTGAGAATTTAGGACTCCTACCAATGTACTTAATCAGTGTGCAAAAATGTATATTCATCATCTCTCCTTAAATTCTTCTGTATTGTGAGTGAGAGAGATTGGAACTAACTTTGTTGGTAGGTCAGTTTTGCAGTAAGAGTAATAGTAAGTAGGATTTCATTAATCTTAGACTACCATCAATTTTCAACGTAGTTTTTCCATCCTAGAGGTGAATTATGTTTTTAAGTTGTCTGTTTACATGTTTACTGTCTATATCTTCAGTAGCATGAAAAATTCTTAATATAGAGATTAAAATGTATAATACAGAGAAATACTTAATGTAGAGAAATTTTTAATGGAACTGGATTTGAATAATTTTCAGCTATTAAAGATTTTAGTTTACATCATATTTCACTTATTGGTGAAGAGATTAAAGCAACATCCTGTATTCCTAAGGATTGGAGAAATAGGCATCCTATATATTCTTTTGATAGGGATGTAAATTAGTGGGACTTAGCAGTATCTGTTTGTATTTAAATTGTATATGCCCTTTAACTAGAAATTTCTTCCTAGGAAATTATCCTACAGATAAACTAGCAAAATCAAATCTTACTCCTTACTTTTAGACACCTCAATTTAATGGCTTAATTTTATTCTAAGTACATCTTTTTTAGGTTACTAAGACCTTAGATAACCTGGTTGTTGCCTACCTATTATTTACTCTGCTCCGTTACATTTCTGAAATATACCGGGTTCATTCATGCCCAGAGTCTTTGTACTGATGTTCTTCATGCTAGGAATACTCCCAGATCTCCCAATGGCAAGTTGCATTTTATCTTTCAAATCCCAGCTCATAAGTCACCTTCACTAATCACTCTGAAGTGTCTTCATGATGCTTTCACTCTCTCAAATTATCTTAAATAAGTTTATCACTTGTTTCTTGTTCATCTCATCAAAGTAATGTATAAATTCTATGAAAATAGGGTCCTTGTCTTCTTGCTTACCACTATTCCTAGTACCTAGAATAGCACACCTATAAGTGAAGATAGTGAACACCCAGCAAATATTTGTTAAATTAAGGAAACACACTTGGGTATACATAAAAATTTCATTGCATGATTTGTTACCAAAAAATCCTGAAAATATAATTTCAGGATTTTAATAGTAAATAAACATTGTTTACTTTAATAGTAATAGAACTATTAACAAAAATTAAGGAAATCTTTTTCTGTAATTATATAGTTATATCATAAATATTGTAAGTTAAAAAAGATACATACAAAGCATGATTCCATTAATGTAAGAAAAAACAAAAGAGCAGATATATACTGTGCACAATTACACATCTTACATTTCTGGAAGGATACAGGATAATTACCTAGTGGTGGTTAGCTCTGGCCCCTATAGATGTAGGACTGAATTAGGAAAAGAGAAGAGAAAAAGACTTTTCTTTTACATCTTTCTGTTTTATATTTAGATATAGCTTTCATAATTTAAAAAGTTCAGTATCATAAAAGAATCAGTCAAGCACTTTTAAGAAGGAATGAAGAGTAAATGTTATAAGGCTCTGTAGTATACTAACTCATTTTCTCCTTATGTTTGATGTTGGATTTCCTAGTGGCTAAGGGAAAAAAATAAAACCTTAAAATGATAGGATTTTTATTTTAAGTATTTTATTTATGTAGAACAAAGTTTTTCTTCAATATTAAATTTTTAGAATTTAAGTATGATTATTTTTTATTTTAATGGGAATTTCCTCCAACTTTAACTTTACTTTGACTCAACATGGCTGTATTTTTTTAATACCCAAGAACAGTTTCTTTAAAAATCTTTTATAGTACTGCATTTGTCGGAAATGACTTTGAAAACCCTCTTGTTAACAAGTTAATTTTTTGTTTTTCTGCTAAGTGCAAGGTACTGTGCTAGCTTATAGAACATATAAGTAGAATTTAGTCATCCTTTTCAAGAAACTAAAATCTAGTGAGGGCACAGAAATCTGAACAAGTAACTTGTTATATGAGAGCGAGCTGGAGATAGGCATCTGAGATGAGGGAGAAGACAAAAAACAACTAAAAGAACCACAAAGCCTTTATGTAAGAAGACATGGAGATAATGATATGTAGAGCATTGTGAGAGGAAAGCACTGTTGAGAATGGTTTTTAAAACACTGACTTCATTATATGCTTACTTATTAGCTTCTAATGGTTCTCTCGTCTATGATAAGCAGTTTGTTGATCAAAAATTAAAAAGTCTCTAGCAACTTGAGTTCTCAGTTGTGAGAATCAAAAACATTTTGAAAGAAGAGAAGACACATTCCTGTGTTTTATCTAAGAGATATCAGAATCCACAGAGGTTATTTGTTCAGTACACACTGCATACCAGGAAAACTGAAAGTACTGAATTTATCTGTCTTCATTCAGAAAGCATTTATTGAACACTTGCTATGATCTAGGTAATTGACTGCATGCTGGAGCTAAATGAATACAACATTGTCTCTACCCAAGGAACTCTTAAAATGTAATGGGAGAATCAGATAAGTTGGCAATTAGATTGCCGCATTGTAAATGAAATAAGAAAAGGAATGTGCACAGAATCTGTTAGGTATTGGGATACCTAAACCACCTAGCTGTACCACAATATAACTCTCAAGCTTAGTGAAAAAATAAGAATTAGACAAGCAGCTGGAGGCAAAAGGAGTGAGAGAAATAAAGGCATGGCTGAGAGAAGGCTTGTCACTGCCCAGTATCACTTTCTCTCTGAGGAAGCAGTGTAGCAACCATAGCAATACACTGGCTGTACTACAAAATAGCTCTGTGATTTTGAATAAGTAACCTGGTATTTCCTTATTGCATCCATTGAGTGGATGTTATTAGAAGCACAGACATTACTTCTAGTATTGCCTTTAATCATTTAGGTGAGTTAGTTTCTTAGAGTCTCATTTTATTCATTATAAAATTAAAAATGAATGAAAAGTTTCTGCAGTCATGTTAGATAAAAAAGTATATGACTGTTTCAGGGAATCAGTTGATGATACATTAGAGCATATTTATGCTAGGAGACAATATGGCCTAACTTAGATAGGCTTTGATTATGCTTTCTTTTTTTGGGCATATATTTCTAGAAATTAAGTACCCAATACCATGCCATCTCAATAAGATGATCATAATGCAGTAATCCTATTCTGATGTTCTGATGTAGTTTTATAGTAATGTAAACCTCTGTATTACAATATTAGTACAAATAAGTGTGAAGTCTTAAAATTTTTCACTAGCTAACAATAAGCTTGCTTCAGATAAGCCTTATGAGCTATAATATCATATTACTGAATAAATTCTAGTAGAACCATTAGACTAGAGTGAAGCTGGACAATGAGACTGAGTTGAATTCTAGTTTTATTACTTAGTACCTCTGTAACCTTAGGCAATTTATTTAATCCCTCTGTGCTTTAGTTGCTTTAATCTATAAAATAGGATAATAGTAATAATTTTAGAATTATTAAGAGGACTAAATGTGTTAACAAAAGTAAAACTGTGCCTGCATATAAGCATTATATAAGGTTAACTTTGGTGGAGATAATGAACAAGAAACAGTGGCAGAAGATTGCATTTAACAAGTTAAATCATTTCTTGTTATACATTTGTATTGTAAGTGTTTTAAATTTTAAAGCAAAACTCTGACCAAAGGGGTAATTGTGTAATTATTAAAGATACTCTAGTTTTTTAAAAAAGAAATGTTTTGTATAAGATAAAAAAGAAGAAAATAAAACAGATTGGTGGTCTAGCACCGAGGATTAATTTTTGACTTACCAATTCAGAGTCTTTTCATATGCAAATCCCCTCTCTCTGTTTATCATACATATTCCTTTCCTCATCATAAATCATCTTTAACAACTTAATTTTTAATGTCTACATGTTTTTTTTTATAATTTTGTAATACTATTTAACAGGTTTTACATTGTTGAAACTTTAACTCACTTTTATTGTTTTGCGATCATCATGAACTAATTAATACCCATTGTTCTAAGTATATTATTGCTTTTTCACCATGACTTTTTCCTTAAAATAAAAATCCAAGAATTGAATTGCCAGGACCAGTGCTGTGAAGAATTCTGTTTTGTGAAGCTGCCTACTATAAAGTATATACCACCATACACAGTATTAGTATGAGAGTGCCAGATTCCTTATGCCCTTACCAATGCTGGGTTTTATATTCAAAAATTTTTTTGTCAACTTTATACTTGAAATTGCTATTTCATGTTCATTTGTATGCCATGTTATTTTTTTAAAAACTGTAGAGATTAAAATGGTGCGGGGGCGGGGGGGAGTGGGGAACTGTAGAGATTAAAACACCTTAATTACTTTGGCACAATCATTTGGCCTCAAAATTTAAGTAAGGATTAACTTTCTGTGCCAGCTTCCATCTTGCCAGACTTGTAAATCAATGTGTAATCATTTCTTTAATACCAAAGATTCTGTCTTCTGAAATATTAAAAACTATTTTGTCTCTTTTTTTAAGAGCAATTTGCCTATAGGTACCTATAGGGTGAATTATCGTATTTTGATGTCTTTTTCCTCTCATATGTCTTTAGCCAATTTGTAATTGAAATCAGACACTATTTCCTATTCAACTTTTACTCCTTATATGAGCATCTAATATTTTGGATGGACAGTATGTGGTCACTACTTGAATTTAACTACTTGAGACTTTAACTCCTGTGTCACTTGGGAGGCCTAAGGAGTTAGATTTTAATCTCATAGTCATAAGTGACATGGTCATTTCACATTTTAAATTTTCAGTTAACTGACCTATAATTCAAAGTAATTTTAAAGTCAAATATTTCTTGGGCCCTCCCTGGTGGCACAGTGGGTTAAGCAACGCATTATGAAGCAAACTGCAGCACGAGTTTGATCCCTACTGCCGGCTGGGAAGGTGACCAACATGGCGCAGGCAGACCTCTCCTGCCTGGCCTGCTGCTGCTCTCAGCAGTGTGTTTCAGTCCATCTGCCTGTTCTGCCCTCTGCTCTGTCTGGTGGACTCTCTCACCTCCCCACACCTCTGGCCTGTACCCCACTTCTTGTATGTATAAATAAATAAATCTTTTTTTAAAAAAAAAGTCAAATATTTCTCTCTAAAACATAGCTTTTGCTTACAAAGTGTAATTAGAAAGGTATTATGGCCTTTCTATTTATTAGAATAGAGAATAAAATAAAAAAGGATTTTAACACCCTTTTTTTAAAAAAAAAAATGTTTTTTAAAGAGGCGCAGGAGGTGAGAGGATTCACCAAAAACAGAGTGAGGATCAGAACAGGCAGATCGACTGAAATACACTGCTGAGGGGAGCAGCAGGTGCTGTGCCATGGGGCGTCCATCTCCCTGGCTGGGGATCAAACTCACGCTACTGTGCCACGGATGCTTCACAGTGTAGCACTCAATCCACTGAGTCACCAGGGAGGCCCCTCAACACCCTTTTTTAACTCTTCTAAATCAACCAGAGAATTTCTTGAAAGCTATTTTTATTCTTTATATTCATCTGAAAAAGAAAACCTGTTTTTTCCTATAGTGAAGTTACAGGTGATACATGTTAGGAATAATGTTTTATGATAAAAATTTTTAGAAACTATGATTCAGTATATTTATATCTTTCTTACAGGATTTACCATCTCTTTTTTTGTGTGTGTGGTAATGTTGGTTTATAACACTATAATTTAAGGAAATAAGTTAAAACCTCTCATATGCATGTTGCCACACTGCACCCATCATCCTTTATAGACCATTGGGCCACCTGGTCATTATGTTTTGGAACTTAAGATTAATAACTGCCATGACTTGATAATAATTTAACTAAATCAAACTGTTAAATAGAATTGTTACAGATTTATTAATTGAAGTAATGTAATTAGAATTACAAATAAAATAATATTGCTGCTTTTAATAATATGAATTATATTTTTATAAGCATTTGCTAAATTGAGTCTTTTCTTACAGTTAACCAACTATCCACTCCAGTTGTACTTCCCACACCTGCTCTTTCTCCAAGTTTGATAGCTGATCTTGAAGGTTTAAACTTGTCAACTTCTTCATCAGTTGTTAGTGTAAGTAATTTTCAAAATTACTATATCAGTTTTTAAATGATGCTATGATGTTTTTTTATTGAAATACAAATAATTGAAGTCAATACTTGGTCTTGAACAATTCTGACAAATCCAGTTCAGATTCAGTCTTCTGATTTTGCATATATTTTTTAAAATTTGCTCTGTTCATACCATTATCTCAATTTACTTCTGCTTATCGCCTATCATCATTTAACTATTACTTGTACATTTTTCTGGTAAATGTCTATCTCTTACATACAAGATTCTTTGTCATACTGAGTTCATTTATATGTGTAAATTCTGCTATAAAGAATTGTTGTCCAACAAATGTTGGCGAGGATGTGGAGAAAAAGGAACTCTCTTACACTGCTGGTGGGAATGCAGGCTGGTCCAACCATATGGAAAGCAGTATGGCAGTTCCTCAATCTACTAAGACTGGAACTTCCATATGATACAGCAATCCCATTCCTAGGAATATACCCAAAAGACACAAATACACTGATTCAAAAGAATACCTGCACCCCTATGTTTATAGCAGCACTCTTTACAATAGGTAAGACCTGGAAACAACCTAAATGCCCAAAAACAGATGAGTGGATCGGGAAGCTGTGGTACATATACACGATGGAATACTACTCAGCAATCAAAAAAAGATAAACTAGCGTTGGTGGTATAGTGGTTAGCATAGCTGCCTTCCAAAAAAAGATAAACTAGATGCATTCACAGGAACATGGATGGAACTGGAAGGGATTATGCTCAGCGAAGTAAGTCAGAAGGCAAAAGAAAAATACTAGATGGTTCCTCCCTAGGAGGAATATTAGGGAACCAAATAAGGATCAAGGAAAGGAATAAGAACAATAATAATAATAATAACAACAACAAGAAAGAAACAAAAACCAAAAATGAAAAGACAAGGACAAACTGGGGACACTTGATGGGGAGGGAAGAGGGAAAGAAAGGGTGGAGGGCAGACAGGAGCACGGGTTACTGAGGTGATGGTGCACTGGTGTTACGGTGATGGGGAATACATAGGGATTACAATTGATGTCAGATATATGTAAATTAAAAAAATTTTTATATTAAAATAAAAAAACTTATATCTAAAAAAAATAACAAAATAAAAATGCAAGATACTTAATGGAGAAAGGTTTTTGCAACATAGATACATGAGATAGGACTTGTATTAACTAAATAAAGAACAATAAGAAGAGATAAACAACTCCACCAAAATGGACAAAAGACTTATAAAACCACTTCGCAAAAGAGGATATGTGAATTACCTTTAAGGTAACTGACTTAATTTAATCTCAGGGGAGTACAAAGTAACACCAGTGTAAAACCATTATAAGACCCTAAGAATGACTGAAATGAAAAAGACTAGTAATACTGAGTGTTTCTAAGAATGTAGAGCAACTGGAATTTTCGTATAATGCTACTAAAACAATAAATTGGTACACTTTTGGAACTTAAAAAAAAGAATTGTTGTCTATACCAATGATTTTTAATAACATAATGGAAGTCCTAGCTAGAGCAGTTAAACAAGAAAAAGACATAAAAGTCCAGATTGGAAAAAAAGAAGTAAGGCTTATCATTATTTGTAGATAATATAATAGTATATCTAGGGAACCCTAAAAAATCCATGGAACAACTACTTAAAACAACAAACCAGTTTTGTGAAGTAGCGGGTTACAAAATCAGTAGCCTTCCAAATGCAAACAATCAGTCTGAAGAAGAAGAAATTAAGAAAACCATCCCATATGCAATTGTACCAAAAAAATTTAAGTGCCTGGGAATAAACCTACCAAAGGATATGAAAGACTTATACAAGAAAAATTACAAAACACTGTTAAATAGAAGACAGCAAGGAAATAAAAAGACATTCCTGTTCATGGATCAGAACAATAAACATTATTAAAATGACCACCCTACCAAAAGCAATTTATAGGTTTAATGTAATTCTAGTAAAAATCTCAATGCCATTCTTCAAAGAAATGGAGCAAAATATTGCTGAAGCTTATATGGACTCACAAAAGAACCTGACTAGACTCATCTCTCCTGACTCAAAGAAGGAAGAATGGAGGTATTAGTTCCCAGACCTCAAACTATACTACAAAGCAATAATAATAGTAGCAGCATGGTGTTAGAATAAACAGACACATAAATCAGTGAAATTGAATTGGAAACCCAGAAATAAACCACATATATATGATCAACTGATCTATGACAAAGGAGCAAAGAGTATACACTGGAACAAGGAAAGCCTCCTCAATAAATGGTGCTGGGAAAACTGGACTGTCGCTTGCAAAACAATGAAATGACTGCTATCTCAAACATACACAAAAACCAACTCAAAATGACTAAAAGACTTGGGTATAAGACCTGAAACCATAAAATATGTAGAAGAAAACATAGGCAAAATGCTCCATTACATAAAATTCAGAAGCGTCTTTGAGAACTCAAAAGCAGGGAAAACAAATGAGAAGATAAACAGACAGGGCTCCATCAAACTAAAAATCTTCTATACAGCAAGAGACAACAACCAAAATGAAGAGACACCATACTTAATAAGAGAAAATATTTGCACCCATACAACTGAGAAGATCTACAAAGAGCTTACAGAACTCAACAAAAATAAAGCAAACAACCCAATCACAAAATGGGCATAAGAGTTAAAATTTCACTTTTCCAAAGAAAAAAATGCAGATGGGAACAGGCATGTGAAAAAATGTTCCATATCACTTAATCTCACTTTTTATCAAGGAAATACAAATCAAAACCACAATAGGACACCACCTAATACCTGTGAGAATGAACCATGTTGACAACTAGCACCAACAAATGCTGGCAAGGATGTGCTGGAAAAAGAACCCTCTTACACTGCTGGTGGGAATGTAAACTGGTCCAGCCACGATGGAATGCTGTATGGTGTTTCCTCAAAACACTAAAAGTGAATCTACCATATGATCCAGCAGTTCCACTCTTAAGAATCTACACAAAAAACATTAAAACACTAATTCAAAAGGAAACCTGCACTCCCATTTATTACAGCACTAATTACTATAGCCATGATATGGAAATAACATAAATGCTACCAAAAAATACTAATGGATTGAAAAGTGGTGGTATATATACACAGTGGAATATTACTCAACAGTCAGAAAAAATAAAATCAAGCCATTGCAGCAACATGAATAAAGCTGGAAGATATTATACTAGGTAAAGTAACTCAAGGAAAACGATAAGTATCTGATGGTTTCACTTATATGTGGAATATAGAGAAACTGAACAAAGGGCTAGAAAAAAGACAAAAGCTGCAAGCTGACCATAGATATGAGGTATATAGCAGAGGAGGGTGAGGGAGTGGGGTCAAAACAGGAGAGGGAAGAGCATAAGAGATGTGTGAGTTGAATCACAACTGCTATGGTGGTAGAAAAACTTTGTGGACTATACCTAAGGAGAGAAATCAAATACTCTCCCAAAATTAACAACAGTGTAAGAAGGTCAAGAAGTGAATTTTAAAAAAAAAAAAAAAAGCCTTGTATAATAGGAAGAAAAAAAAAAAGAATTTTTGTCTATATTAACACATTTCCATTTTCTTTTTTTTTTTTTAAGATTTATTTATTTATGCATACAAGCACTGGGGCACAGGCCAGAGGTGTGGGGGTTGAGAGGATTCACCACAGAGAGCGGGGAGCAGAAC
>JAGFMF010011381.1:9183017-9195517 GCA_019455555.1 Galemys pyrenaicus
CCCTGGCCGGCAGCAGGGATCGAACTTGTGCTGCAGTGGCTGCGATTTGCTTCGTAGTGCGTTGCTTAACCCACTGCGCCACCAGGGGAGGCCCCACATTTCCATTTTCATAATCACTCTATTCTTACCACACTATTCTTTTAACATAGTGAATAACCATACCTACTAAAAGCAGCTGTTTTTGTTTTAAAAATCAAAGATTTTATTTCTTTTTGTGTCTCTTCATACATTTTTGTACATACTTTGTTGTCTTTAAAAAAATTCTGTAATGTTATTGATCAGTAGTGACTTGAAGTGAGGCAAGTGGATTGTCTATCTCAATAAAATACCAAAGCCATTAACCTATCATAGTATCCGTAACTTTAATAGCTTTTTCTATATTATCTTATTATATCTCCTAACCTTCCACACTAAATCATTCACCTGCCTAGGATATGTAATCTGTTGATATGCTTGATCTATTAATTTATTGTCAGAAATATGATAAACTAAGAAATAAAACCAAGTTCTAGTAGGAACACAAGTATTTTGAATAGACCTATTATTTCAGTGATTCCCAGGACAAGCAAGGGTACATAATTGGTATCCTGTGGTCCTGGGAAGTATAGAGTGGCTTCTCTTCAAAGTAGGAAAGAGGACTGCCTAATTCTTACAGATTATTACAAAACTCTTCCCATTTAAAGCAAATGTGCTGTCAGGACTATCTAGTAAATACTCAACAGAGCAAAATGCATTTCTGTCCACTGTATTCAACTTCTTTAAAAAGTGTGTTAAAACTATTAAAATTATAGTGTTTTTAAGTTGCAATGTGTGATGGTCTTAATCACTCAGAAATGAGTCAGAGCAGTATTTAGGCCAAAACTACATTAGTATTGGGAGAGCTCAGCACCCCACTTCCACTAAGGGATAGATCATTCAGATAGAAAGTTAACAAGGAAATAAAGACCTTCTATGAAATATTGGACTATGTGGACTTCAAAAACATTATAGAGTCTTCCATTCTAAGAGAATTAAATATACATTCTTCTCAAGTGCACAAGAAGTATTTCAAGGATAGATCATATGCTGAAACAGAAAACCTATCTCAGATATATTATGAAAATAGAAATTTTATCAACCATCTTCTCTTACCATAATGAAATAAAGCTAGTAAATTAACTACAGAAAGAATACTGAAATAAAAGCATTTGGAGACTAAACAAAATGCTTTTGAACAACTCCTGGGTCAATAGAGAAATCAAACAAAAAATTAAAACTTACCTGGAGACTAACAAGAATGGCAAGACAGTCTACCAGATCCTATGGGATGCTCTGAAAGCAGTATAGCCCATAACACAAAATAAGAAAAATCTAAAATAAGCAATCTAGGTTTTTGTCTGAAGGAACTAGAAAAACAAAAGATATAAAAAAACAGTAGAAGGAAGGAAATAAGTAAAAATTAGGACAGAAATGAAATAGAAAACAAAAAGACAGTTCAAAAGATCAACAAAACTAAAAGCTGATTCTTTTTTGTGCTTTTTCTTCTTTAAGTGTTTCATAATTAATACTAATTAACTTTTAAAAGTGAAAGTATTAACATAAAATTGACCAAAAGTGGCAAAATTAATTTATGGTATTAAATGTCAGAATAGTCATTACCCTTAGGAGAAGTAGTGATTGAAATAGAACACAGGAGCTGCTTTGTGGGATACTGATGATGTTCTGATAATGTTTTTTTTATCTAGCTCCTAGTACTTGGGTTTCAATTTATGAGAAAAATCATTGATCTTTGCACTTAAGATATATTTATTTTCCAGTTTGTATATTGTACTTCAAAAGATTAAAAACCTGTTTACAAAAAAGAAATACATATGACAATAGATATATGAAAAATATTCAGTATTAGTAATTAATAAATTAATAAATCAACCGTTTTACCTGTGAGCTTGGCAAAAATTACTAAAACCGTTGTCAAAATAGATACATTTTAGGGCTTCCCTGGTGACACAGTCGGTTAAGCGCTGCAGTGGGTTGAGTGCCGCATGTGAAGCATCCGCGGCACAGCAGTGCAAGTTCGATCCCAGGCCAGGTAGGGGACCCACATGGTGAGGCAGACCTCACCTGCCTCTCCTGCTGCTCCCCTCAGCAGTGTGTTTCAATCAGTCTACCTGTTCTGCTCCTCACTCTGTCCCTGGTGAATCCTCTCACCTCCTGTACCTCTGGCCTGTACCCCTGCTCTTGCATGCATTAAAAAAAAAAAAAGTAGATATATTTTGACCTGGTAATCTCATGTATAGGTTTTTCTTCTAACAAAGTAATTAGAACTACCAAGATTTATGTGCATGGTTGTTAACAATGTAGATATCTTGTGATAGGTGAATGATGGTTACATAAAGTATATTAAAGTCAATTTTAAAGAATCTTTAATATGTTTTTATTAAGTATTTTAATCAGATAAAAATAGGTATAATATGAAGTTAAAGTGGAATCAAATTTTGTGTATTTTATCTCAGTTTTATTAATTTGTATGCTCATACTGTGGCATACTGAGACACTGAATACTGAAGTAAATTCAGCAGTTATCTCTGAAAGTTATCTTAGTATATTTTCTACTGATAAACATTAGCATAAAATCTTATCTCATTCTTTGTATTTTTATGTTTCTTCTCAAACTAGTTGTGTAAGAAAGCTTATTATTTTGTTCACTTAGTTTTTTTAATTCTGACCTTACTACATTATCAGTTTTCCCAGACAGTTCCACAAATGCTATAAAACCCATAATGAAAGTATCATACCTGTGGTTGTTTAGCACCTAACCACAGGTCAAAACGTATCTGTGGGAATACACTGTATATGATTGAAGGGGTTCATACCTCTTCAAAATTATGTTATCACACTATTGCCACTACCATATTACCCATAATTTCCCACCATAGTCTGCTGAACCAAGTTCCAACGTAAAATACCAGTATTTCATTTAGGAAGGTGGAGAGACTCTTGGGAAATGCATTGAATTTAGAGACAAAGGCCTAATTTCTGCCTTTGGGTGTACTACTTATTATCATTGTGACTATTGGCAATTCTTTGACTAGTATAAACTTCAATTTTTAAATTTATGAAATGAGAGAATATTTTTCCTTGATACACTAATTATATTTTCATAAAGAGAAATGATGTCCCTGAAAATGTTTGAATTTTATTTTATGACTGTATGAAGGCTGTATTTTGTTTTTGTTTTTTAATTTGCCATAGGAAGCTTATTTTAAAAGGCTGTAAAAGTATGGACTTCTGCAGAAATTGGAAAATATTAACAATGTCAGGTTGCAAAAAAAATGTTAGCATAGCTAATAATAGGAATGCATATTGTTAGAACCACACTTTAAAGTAATTTAGAAATATTTAGTCATATATATTTAAGTATATATATATTTAGTCAATTATTGTGGAAAAACATGAAAATATTGTAAGAGTTGTCATTAACACATTGTAAAAGCAAAAAAAATTAGAAATAAATCTTATCAGTAGAATGTGATACATAAGTTGTGGCATACATGTGCAATGAAGTACTATGCCATTATTAAAATATATAAACTAGATATGTATGTTTGGCATAGATAAATCTCAAAAACTATACTAAGAAAATTGGTCATAGAAACATACATATAGTAGATGCAATCTGTATTTAGGAAGGTTTTTTTTTATTTTTAAATATTTTTATTAACAAAGTATCATTGCTTTACATCTTTGTTAATATTTTGACAATATAGGATTTCTCCCCTTAGCTGTGGTGATTGTAGCTCTCCTACCACTGAAGTACACGTAGTCCTCCACCACAGTCCATAGTGCTCCCAAAATATAGAATTTTTTTTTAATTCTAACAAGCTTAACAGTTAAAATTCAAAATAATTTTAAAGTTATTAGAAAAATAATTTATGTAATTAATGGATGTGCACATATATTAGGAAAATGTTTAAAAACATCCGTGGCTGCTGTTGCCATCAAATACAAATAGTGGTAACTGCTTATGCCAAAAGGAAAAGAATAATGAAACCTGGGAGTGGTACACTTGAGAGTGTCCTTCATACTTGTGTTTGTAAAATTTTATTCATGATACCGGGGGATAGAGGCACTTTTGGACTTTTCTTTAGCTAGTCTTTATACTTCTTTGCCTAAAATATCTTGTATTTGTTCTTATGACTTGGAGGGATAATATTACCTTAATATTAACTAAATATTATTTATACAATTATATATTATAATTCACTTAATTTATATATAATGATATAGTCAGTTGTATCAAGTGCTACCCTATCCTGTAAATATCTCATTTGATTTACTAAAACATAAAATGGTGTTATTCTTTACTTTAAATTTATTTTAATAAATTCATTTTGAACTTTTTAATAATGAATATAATAAATTATTTTAAAGATTTATTTATTTATGTATACAGAAACTGGGGTACAGGCCAGAGTTGCAGGGGGTGAGAGAATCCACCAGAAAGAGTGGGGAGCAGAACAGGCAGATCAACCAAAAAACACTGCTGAGGGGAGCAGCAGGCGAGGCAGGAGATGTCTGCCTGCGCCATGTGGGTCACCTCCCCAGCCAGCAGCAGGGATTGAACTTGTGCTGCAGTGACTGTGGTTTGCTTCATAGTGCATTGCTTAACCCACTGCGCCATCAGGGAGGGCCTGAATATAATACATTTTTATATTTGCCAACACTACCCATCTGATGATGGAATAGAAGTAATCCTTTGAGTTATATAATTAAATCTGTATATGTTTAGTAAATCCCTTGAGATAATTTAGTTATTGAATTGTATTTCTCTGTTCCCAACAATCTTATATAGTCCTTTTCTTTGCTTGATAGTCTATTCCTATTGACTTGTTTCAAAGAAATACATGTGAAAATTACAGTAAATAAAAAGTTACTCATTTAGATTTAGAATTCATTGTGAAGAATTTTTTTAATTCTGTTAATTGATTGTTTTAGTAACTTGCATGAAAGTTCAGAAAGATGTAACAGCAAATTTCTGAAATGAGTCTAAAAACAAGATTTAACTTTAATAAACACAGGCAAGATAATCTTTTAGGTAGTGGAATACTGGTTGGTTGGGTTCCCTAGCCCAGGCCTTTTACAGAGTTTGTGCGGTTATGACCAATATTAGCTTCCATTAAAAACAGCTTTCAAGTCTAAAATTCATCAGGCAAGTAAGGGCAAATGTTCCCTTAATGTTTATGTTGTTCTAGACATCTGTGAGATCCTCCAGACAGTTGCATTCAGGGACACACACAAAATAAAACGGATTATCAAAAACACTTCAATTTCATTCACTTAAAATACCTTCTTATTGAATATAGAATGGTGACCAGGTCACTATACTAAGTATTATAGATAACAAGTTGACTAACTTCCCCTTCCTAAAGAAGCTCACAGTTTAGTGGATGAAACAGACCAGGAAACTTGGATCAAGTATTATAAGAGCGGAGAAGTAAAGCAAATAATTCTGAAACCAGGACTATTAATAAAGACATGGACAGTGGTATTTTTTTTAGGTCTCTATTGAGGATAACTGAGTTCACCGGTAAGCAAGAACAGAGAACAGATATTCGGATATGAGGTATGACCAGATCAGAGTTGAAGGATATAATTATTACATTATTGAAAAATTATGTAGTTACATATAGCTAATAAACAAAATTTTGTATTGAGAGAGTTAGACATGGCTCCAGATGAAGTTAGTAACATGATTGGAAGATATACTGTAGGAAGACTTTGAAAGGAATTAATTTTGAAGATTTTTAAGCAGGTCATTGACAGTGATCAAGTCTTCTTTTTATAAAGTTGTGTAGAACACTCATTGTACATGAAGAGAGCAAACAAAGGGCTTAATGACTAGATAGATAACTGAGATTTCCATTTGAACCATCATCTGGGTAGTGGTGCCCAACTAGCCAAGACAGAAAATTTAAGAGGAGAAGAAATGACAGCCAAAATTAATTTATGACTTGTTGACTCAGGTGTTTGTAAAATATCAAGCTGGAGATTCTTAGTAAGAAGGTAAGAGTTCTTTTCTTCCTTTCTGAACTTTAGAAAAAGAGCAGGCCAGCTGTACACACACGCACACACACACACATTTTCTCTCCCTTCCCCACCCCTCACACACACATACACCTACACGTTCTCTGAAGCATCAGGACATAGATAATGGTTTAATACAGGGCAGAGGGATATAATAGCCTACTTAGGATATTCTGTGGAATAAGAAAAAATAAATTAATATGAAATTCTAGAAAACATACTTAGAGACATCAAAGGAAAAAGCCAAGTAGAGTCAATTGTAAAATTGTAGTAAGTGCTATACACTGGAGGTAAAAATCTGCTAAACTGGATGGCGAGGATCTCTTAGAAAGTAATTTACAGCTGTGACCTTAGAACTGAATCTTGAAGAGTAGTGAGAATTTGTCTAGGTAGTGTGTTAGAAAGATAATGACATCCCTAGCATAGGAAATATTGTATGTGAAAGCCTGAGGTGTGATCAGGTTTGGAGGGTAAAAGAAATGGTAGTTCACTATGATTAAAGCATAGCACAGACAGGTTAGAATGATGAAGTCTGATGCTGGAGAAACAATGGTGACATACTCTCATGGGAAGATTGCAAAAATAATTCCTTAACGCATCGCCTTCCAATCTATTCATGTAATGTTACCTACAGAAAAGTAATTATATCTGTAGTGTGTTGTGAGGTAAACAGAGTGACTCAGCACCAGCTCATGAGCCATTTGTCATACATAGCTGAGGAAGCACAGGCCATCCTATAACTGACTTGATTCTCATGGATTCTTAAGTGGAATTTAATTTAGGAGTTCACAGAAAAGTTTTTTAACAAAAGTGATGATTATAGAATATAAAGGTAATTTATTGAGAAATAGTAAATAATTGAGAACAATCTATGAAAGAGAAGTCAGACTTCCAAAAAGTAAATCCCTGTTTGACGTGGCATGCTACCTGTAGTCAGCCAAACTTTATATTAAAGACACCATCCTCTAGACTGCTGTGTTGACCCAAGACTTCTGAAGCCAACTGCAAGTTTAGAGATTTTCTAAAACCATCCTGAGGATTGATAACTTGCCAGAACAATTCAACAGTACTCAAGAGCACTATAGCTAGGATTGTAGTTTTATTATAGCACTAGAATACAAATTAAGAGTTAAAGAAAGATCTGTAAAGGAGATTCTGTGTAGGTTCCAAATTCAAAGCTTCTGTTACCCACTGGCATTACCAGCCAGGGAAGCCACCAAGCTTAAGTGTCCACAGTTTTTATTGAGACTCTGTTGCTAAAGATGGTTAAACTCATTCTCCAGCCCTCCCCTCCACTTCAGGCTGATATCTTTGACCCTATCTTACAATCACATGGCTTGTCTTTCTGGTGTGGCCATCCTAAGCTATCTGTTTAGCATAAGCTGTCAAGGGACCCATCATGAGTCACCTAATTGTCATAATAATAGAATAAAAGAGGTATTCCTATCACTTTAGAAATTCCAAGGCTTTAGAGGTTGCTTCTCAGGAACTGGGACAATGTTCAGATCTCTCATAATTACTCACTGTACATATGTCAATTAAATTAAGTATGTTACTTAGTCAGGAAATATTTAGGCTAAAATATGAGGCTGGTGCCAAAGATAATAGTGGTGAACAGGATGGGCTAAGTTCCTCCCGTTAGAGTTTATGGTTCAGTGGGAACATGAAGAAAAACTGCCTCAAAGTATATAATTGGAATGCACTAAGTGCTCATTCTATGGCATAGTTTTTGTCTTTTAGGGATTTCTGTAGTTACAAGTTGTCATTTCTCTGATTACATTTATTAAGTGATATACATATTATATATCATATATATATAAATAATGTTGTTTTTTATTAACTAAGCTCCACAGCCCCACCTGTTTCCCTCTATATATACTTTTGTAGTTTGAAATCTAACAAGTTTCTTTTGATATTTAATAGGGTTCAAAATTTAGATATCAGAGCTACTTTAACAAGTAGAAGGATAATTTTCACACTCCATGTTACCACCTTTTGTTTTCCACGAAGTAGCACAATGGTACAGCACATGATGCCAGGGTGAAGACAGTAGCAGCAGCAGTGTTAAGCTAATGTCTGTGCGTGTTGTCATGGGTAGCCAGCATGGAATTTCCTGTGACTAGCAAAAAAGGATGATATTAAATTTGTCACTGTGACTAAAAAGCCATGTAACTAAGGTTCTCTAATCTCCACCCACTCAAGGATTTACAAGGATAGGAAGGAGGAAACCCATATGCAATGCACTTGAATTTGGGTAGGCGGAGTGACATCAAATAAAAGCATTTTTTTATGCATAAATCAAATTCAGGATCTGAAGTTAGTATTTATCATTAGTTCGGTCAAGTTCTTTATCTAAGGAATATAGAAAAATGACTAACAAATAGGCCTGTTGCTATTGAAAAGATTGGCAACTATTGAGTTGCAACTGTCCGTTATTAGGGATGAGGTCCATATCCTCTTTGTGAAATATAAACAATCATGTTTATCAGACCTGCTTTTGATGTAGAGGTTACTCTATTGGCTTTAAAACAGTATGAGGGAAAAACAAACCTTAGTTCATGAGGCAAAATCTGACTCACTAATTCACTAAGTATTTAGAATTGTTAGGATAATTGCATGTTATAATGGTTGTAATTGAAGTTGATTTCTGTTTCTCTTGAGTGGACTTCTACCTTAGATAGGTATTCTCTCTCATTTTAAAAAAATTGATACTAGACTAGTACATTTTGGTTTTATTTTCCAGAGTGCAAGCTTTCTTTGTTTGTCTCTAAGGACAAATTGCTCTCAGGGAGTCTTTTTGAATATAAGTTTTTACTGAGTTGTGTGCCAGATGTTTTTTAAATATGTGCTCTCATTTCCAAACAAATGATAATATATCTGTGATAAAATTTGTTTTCTAATGTAGTAGAAGTACTATCTTAAAAAAAATTTTTTTTAATTTTAAAAATGTAAGGTATATTCAGGCCCCAGGCTAAGAGAGCAGTCCAGCTAAGATCAAATTCCTTTGAGTTTAGAAGAAGAAGAAATTATAAGTCAAAGTTAAAAATAATTTTGTCATTTTAAATTTGGGGAAAATCCTTTATTTGTTCTGATGAAAATGTCAGTAGTCATGGAACTGTGGTGAAAATAATGAAAAATCACTGACCTGGGTCTGCTTAAATTGAAAACATTTTTTAATTAAAGTTTGACAGTATTTTGTGCTTCCATTGCCTACCCATGTCCCATCTTATTCTTATATTCAATTCTCTTCAAGGTATGAGTTGCTTTAATTTTTTAATTAAACTTTAAGGTATGCCATACTATTACTTCATCTCTGTATTTTTGCACTACCTCAGAGATCTCATACTTAATAATAGACCATTGTCATCTCTCCCTTTTCTAAAATAAAGAGCTCACTTTTCAAAAAGAAATTAGTAACTTTTAATTGCAGTTTTTATTGGGAAATATTTTTATTTTTCTTAAGCAAATATATACATATGTCAATTTAATCCTGGACGGACGGTAGTACTCGTAATGCTTTTTCAGAATTACATTAAGGTTCTCCACAGTGAAAAATTGGCTACATCAGTTGCGAATTATGTTTATTAATGGCCTAATAGTTATTAATGGCAAAAACAGATCACCCACCCAAAACAAAATATATCTAAATCTGAAAGAAATTAAGGAATTAAAAAGGTGATAGTAAAGAAAGCCTTGGGCCTCTTTTTCTCTTCGTTTTGACTGCTGTAAATTCACTCCTTAGAACTGAGGCAGTTTATTGAACATTGAGTTCTTTTCTAAGGTTATGGTTTTTAATTTTTATCATAATTTACTACAATAAGAGATAAAAGGCTTTTAAAAAGATTTCATCTTTTCTGACAATTTAATTTTATGCATCCAAAATTGATTGTTCTTTGTATTACTATCAATACATTTATTTCATATTTGGTCTCTTATATTGAATTATATTTGCAGAAAAATATACACATTTAAAGCTTTAAGATATCTTGGATTATTTTGCATTGGATAATCATCAAGTAATTATTATTTAATCATTTGTCAACCAAACTAATTTCTGTTACCTTTGTTTCTCTTTAAAACGCTTGTAAAAAATTTTTTGAACATAAGAGAGTACATGGTATGGAAAACTGATAGGTATTATTATAATAGTATTGCAGTCTTTAAACATGAGAAACCTAACCTAACCATAGAAAACATTAGCAGTTATAAAACTTTTGTCTCTCTTCAAAGCAAAAGAAAATGAATTTAACTACAGAGCACATGCCCAACCAATACTAAGAAATTAATTTATTTCCAGAGAGAAGAGAGCAGAGTAAAAAGATATATAAAATACAGTATATAACCCTTATAGCAAAAAGTAACAGTCACTTAAAATCTACCAAATGTATACTATTAATTCAAATCATTCACAAATATGATTATAAGGAATTTGTATAGCATTATCAATAGTATCTCTCCCAAATGTCAAATTATTACTGAATATTTACTTTATACTTCTCAAATAAAAGTACACCAAAAGACACAGACAAAATTTCATTAAGTTTTGCTTTCAAATGTGTAATTTGAGAGACACCTACCAATGTAAATATATTTTGGTCAAGCAAAGCAACTCCAAAAAAATTGTGTGATAGTCAAGGAAACGTGAACAGTGACTGTATTTTACATGAAATTAAGGGAATTATTTTTCTGGTAACTGCAATGAGAGAATTACTAGTTTTCTTAAACGTATCTTTTAAATACATAAACCAAACTATGAAATTACATTATATCTGGTAGAATTTGCTTTTATTTATTTTTTTTAAAGATTTATTTATTTATACATACAAGAGCTGGGGTACAGGCCAGAGTCCAGGGTGGTGAGAGGATCCAGAGACTGAGTGGGGAGCAGAACAGGCAGATCGACTTAAAACACACTGCTGAGGGGAGCAGCGGGCAAGGCAGGAGAGGCCTACCACACCATGTGGGTCCCCTCCCTGGCCGGCAGCAGGGATTGAGCTCATGCTGCAGTGGCTGTGGTTTGCTTCATAGTGCGTTGCTTAACCCACTGCACCACCAGGGAGGCCCAGAATTTGCTTTTAAATAATTGAGAAATAAAGGATTGTATTAAATAAGATCCAAAAAAGTGTTGATAATTTTTGAAACTTAATGAGTACCTACTTGTTTGTTATATTACTCATTGCTTTTGTGCATATTTCAAAGTTTTTATGATACATTTTAAAAATATATAATTCCAGAAACTTGTCTTTCATATTTTCATTGATGATTTGATACCCATACTTACAAAATATGTCACCTGATAAATTTGTCTTGTGAATTTAAACTAGTACATCAAAATTTGAGTTTAGTTCAAATTGTCTTCTGTGAAATGAGAAGACTATATAACCTATTATTTCCAACTCTAAATCTCTACAAGTCTATGGGAAATAAAGTCAAGAGATAGCAGGTCATTTGAGTAAACATCAATGTCAGCATAGAGGACAGGGTCTTATCCTTCATATTAGAAATGTATTAATAGATTTGATTACTGAGACTGAGTTCCTGGAAGATAGGACAGGACCTTTTTACTGACCTTTCTATTCCTAGTGTTTGGTATATAATAGGCGCTCATTAAAAGAGTGTTGAATAAATGAAATTACTCTTTCCCCATTTTCCAGTTTCATTAATTTAGAACCCATTCCCTCAGTGTCATTTTAAAGGACTATATAGTTAATGTGATAGTTTATTGCATTATTGAGAGAATTATTCCAATTCGGCATATATCTAAAAATTAATTCTGCTCCCTTATATGTTCCTCTTATTACTTAATGTGTATATTTAAGAAAAGAAAATGTGGAATAAGTTATTCATGTAAATTACTTGACAAGATGTATCTTTACCCATTCTTTATATTTCTTAAAGGCACTCTTAATTCGACTGAAAAATACAACATGAAAAACTGGGAAACTAATATTATTTTTATTTTATTTTCCTGTCAATAGAACATATCTCCTAAAAATTTAAAGCACATCTTTCTAAGGTAACATTTACCTCCTCACATCTTAAGCAGCTATCAGACATGACATGGGACATATTCATTGACCCTAAAAATTTTCATCAGAATCATGCACTGAAAGGGGGCAGCCCCAGCCAGACAAGAGGCTCATTTCAATTTTAACGGCTCTAATTAAAGGTTAATTCACTGAGCCAGGATTAACGAGGAAAGTACAAATGATAGGCAAGCAGCTGCCTTTATAATACAAGATTAGAACAATGCAATTACAATAAGAATTAGAAAAAATCAACTTCTAGGAAGGATCCTTTAAGAAATGAATTAAATTGTGATCTCTAAACATGCACATAAAAGATAATAGTTCTTAAGGAATCCTATAAGTTGATACCATATATCTAAACATATTATGCTAAATGTAGCAACAACGGTTAACCCTAAAAACTTTCTC
>JAGFMF010011381.1:9198017-9205517 GCA_019455555.1 Galemys pyrenaicus
AAAGTTTCATACAGGCCTTGAGCAGTGGCTCTGCTCAAGTTCAGCATAGTGATTCTAAATACGAACTTGAAATTAAGACATTGTTTTGTGCCAGACATGTTTTGTGCCAGCAAATGTTCAAATACATATTTGTTTTATTTCTGGCAATTCCATCAAACAGCTTAGTCATAAAAGCATTATTACGGTTAGATTGTGAGTACTTGTTAGCCATTGACAGTTTATTCTTACACATTCTGTCAAACTTGATTTAACTCAAAATTTTTTCAAACTCTTTTTTAAAAACATGAATTTTACATTTTACATAGCTTCATTTGCTAAAACCCATAGGTTTACCACTCAACAAATTTAAATGCCCTACGAATTTTAGCACTCAGGCAGTAGGTGACCATTTTAAAGGACAATCTGAGAAATTAGTGCCCCACTTCTTTTAACTGTGTCTTCCTTAGAAAAATAATACCTTTTAACTATTTTTTTTAAGAATGACACATCTGAAAAGATGTACCAGTTTGGTTTTTTTTTTTATAAAGGGGGACAGGGAAATCATAACTATGTTTTATATATTTAACCATATGGTATATTTTACAAAACTTAGATGGTGCTTTTTTAGGGATATATTTATATACCTATATTTTTCAATACTTATTCCAAAACTGTCTACCAAAAGGAGCTGTTACATGTCAAGATGCAATGTAATGATCTAAGTTGGTATCTTATTACACATAAAAATTACATATCATGGTTGTGTGAAATGTCTCAGATTTTCGAGGATAGTTTGGGTAGAATGGTGACTAAATCAATGTCTCTAATATTATTTGACTTGGTAGATATCGTTGGACCTAGTTAGTTCTCTTTTGCTTTCCGTTACCAGCTTTAGTGGTTATGCTATTCTTCGCTAAAGTTTTCTTCAAGCCTTAGTATTTATATTACTTAACATCAGGTGTCTACTACATTCTGAACATTGCCATGTGATCTTCAACACATTTAAAAAGTACACCATGGTTCCAGTTTTGAGATATATTTTACAGTCTCATGGAAACAAAACCCAAAACACAAGCATACAGCAGAGTATATGTAGAGCTGCAGTGGTGTTTGTATAAGATGTCTTGGGGTTCTTAACAATAGAAATTATGAATTCTAATGCCAAACCATTAGTGAAAAATTCTTTCATATTTGATTCTAATACTGAATGCCTTCTTTTTTAAAAAAAAGATTTTAATTTATGCATGTAAGAGCTGGGATACAGAACAGAGGCAGGGCAGTGAGAGGATTCACCAGAGACAGAGTAGGGAGCAGAACAGGCAGATCTACTGAAATACACTGCTAAGAGGAGCAGCAGGCAAAGCAGGAGAGGTCTGCTCTACCATATGGGTCCCCTCCTGGCTCGGGATTGAACTCGCACTACAGTGGCTGTGGAAGCTCCACAGTGCAGTGCTCAACCAGGGAGACCCAATACAGAATGCCTTCTATATGATTTACAAGTGTGGAATGTTCATTAGGAATCATTTTGCCATTCCACATTTTTCTACCAAACAACACTTGACCGAATTGATCTTTTTTTTTTTTTCCTGAGCACCATTTGCTTATATTTTATGTTGTTTTCATTTTTTCCCACATAGAACTGGTTGCTTTACACCTGCATTATTTATCCAGCAGTTGTAACTTTAATTTTTAAATGAATGGTTGCAACATGCTTAATAAACTGGATTCAGAAACTCTGTGTACCTCAAAGGTCTCCAAGGTTTGTGCTTGTTTTAGAGACTCTAGGCAAAATTGTAGTATTATGTTTCTTCAAGATTACCACTTCTTTTATAATAACACCCTCACTTCTCTAGGTGTTTCATTATCCTAAATGTTTTGCTCTACCCAGACCCTCTCATCTTTTTCTTTTTCCCTTCCTTTCCCCCATTAAAACTTTTGTTCTTATCATCTCATCATTCATGCCTATGACTGCTTCTACTTACTGTAACCATCTCTTACTGTTCTGTCTGCATATTTTTTCTTAGAAAAGCTAATCATAATGGCTACAGAATATTAAAAGATAATCTTAAATAATATGTAGTGTACTAAATTGGAAAATTCAGAAAATTTTCAGAAATTAAATTTGGAAAACAGTTAATATTTTATTTTTTTTCCACTTGTTCTTAACTGGTTTATTAACCAAATGGATCAAAATCAACTCAGTATGATTAATACATATATAAAGAAGCATTAGGGAGGAAAATTTTTAAAATCCAGTTCTTAAAAAGAAATCTGACAAATTATCGAAGTCTGGGAGCCATTCAAACTTAATAATTTCTGTATGAGCTGAAGTTTAAGGCCAATGAAAAACACTACAGGAAAGCTGAATTTTTGATAATTTTCAGATCAGCTGTTGAACAGTGTATGCAAACAAACATTTGTACCATGGACTTCACAGATAGATTTTATAACACACAATTGCAGAGCAGTAGTTTTCAACTACATGTCATAATTATTAAAAAAATTTAATAGGGGCCTCCCTGGTGGCGCAGTGGGTTAAGCAATGCACTATGAAGCAAACCGCAGCCACTGCAGCACGAGTTCGATCCCTGCCGCCGGCCAGGGAGGGGACCCACATGGCACAGCAGACCTCTCCTGCCTCATCTGCTGCTGCCCTCAGTAGTGTGTTTCAGTCCGTCTGCCTGTTCTGCTCCCACTCTGTCTGGTGAATCCTCTCACCTCCTGTGACTCTGGCCTGTACCCCAGCTCTTGTACGCATAAATAAATCTTTAAAAAAAGTAATAGGTTTGTTTCAGTGTTACCTTAAATTTCTGGAGGTCAGAAGTCCAAATGGGTCTCACTGACCTAAAACCGAGGTGTCAGCACAGGTCTGGCCACTTCTGGAGAAGTGCCTTTTTCTTTCTTCAGAGGCTGTCTACTTTCCTTGACTCATGGCACATTCCTTTTTTAAAGCCAGCAATGGCCATTTGCATTTTCTCAAACTACTTCACTTTGATACTGACATTCCTGCCTCCCTCTTTCACTATAGGATCTGATTACATTAAGCCCACTCACATAATCTAAAAAATATCTTCTGATCTGAAAACCATCTCATTAGGAACCATAATTTTATCTTGCCATACCGTGTTACATATTCATAGGTGGGGTAGAACTTGGATACTTGTGGGAGACCATTCAGTATACCTCTTCACCTATATATAGAACCTCTGGGAGTGAGAGATGACTCAGATACTCAGATTGTACCTATAGAATTGCAGAGGAGAGGAAGGATAGGTCCTTGGAGATCATTCTGCTACAGAATCAGAGCTGATCACTGTAAGTATGTACACTTTGGTGTTTATTACAACATGGTGATCACTCACCATTCCTGGAATGCAGATGGAGCTCTGCATAGGGGTTATAGTCAGCAGCCTAACCAAGCAATTCTGATTTGAGGCAGTTTTACTTAATTTGGGTGAGACCCCTCAAATTAAGAGAAATTTAAATTTTTCAGCTCAATCAGATTAGATTAGATTTTATATATGTATATCTTCCTCTTGCTATCAATGCTGCTTTAAGTCAGAATTTGTATATCAAAACTTTTTATTAGAATCAACTGCAATAGCATTTCTCAGTGAAACTTTGAGTTATCTTTGTAGATTTTGTAGATGATGGAGACAAATATCAAGTGACAAATGTTTCTGCAAAAGTTTTAAAATAATTTTACAATGTTTATGTTTTTAATATCAAGTGTATTTATAGGCATAAGTAACTCACTTCTGCTATTAAGGCAACAGAAGACAAAAATTATTTATATTTTCTAAAAACATACAAAAAGTACTGTCTAGGCTTACTATCCATGATACATAAGAATAAAGTTAAATAACAGTACGAAATGTATAAAGTTAGTTAAATTATAATAGGAAAAAATTGCATTCATGTTCTGAATAATGACATTTTGATCAACAACAGACTGCATATACTACAGTGGTTCCTATATAAAGCCTAGGTGTGTACTAGGCTGTACATCTCACTTTATGTATTTATACTATGTCACTGACACAACCACAAAATCATGTGTCTCAGAATGTTGAGTGACCTGTATGAGTGTATAAGAAATCTCAACTCTCTAAGGTAGGAACATAAATAATGCTTAATAGTTAAGAATATTTTCATTTAAAAAAATGGAGTATAACTAACATGATTTGGAGTAGGATGAGGAAAGGTGAATTATAGGCAATATTTGATATTTAATTAAGTCATTTATCATAGTAAATAATGATTTACTGTGGTTTAAGTAAATCATAGACTAACAGGTGAGTTATATTGCAAGATTGACAAAAAATAAGGTACACAGTAAAATTTAGAATTAAAACGCAGTGTTTGAAGAGTTTTGCTTTTAGATATTTTAAAGATTTACTTTTTCCATCAAAGTGTTGTTTATTTAGGAATCCTGTTCTTAAAATGAAATGACATTTTTCTGAAGAGACCCAACAAAGAAGAGATGAGAAGCTATTTAATGTTTTATATAATCTTATGTTTATATTCCTGGCTAATTTTTTCTTTGTATGTGAAAAATAATCAAAGCTAACCTATCTTACTTAGTGTTTTAAACCTAATGGTTGACTTTATTTTTATTTCTCCCTGGGAGCTAAATATGAAGAGGAACCTAAGTGTCCACTTCTTTCTCCTCGTAAAGTCTAAAATTAGAGGAATAGTAGAGAGAAATAGTTTAATGAAGACAGCAGAATAGGAGCTAAAAGTTAGATTTTGCAATGAATTGGATGGAGAGTTAAGTAGCTGTGAATGGTAGAACAACATTCATGCCAGAGAAAATCTTGGAATATCTTACTGTGATTCTTTTCATGTTTTGTATGGTAGCTTTCTTCTGTACACTCTTAGAGAAAACAAGCAAAATGTACCACAACTCAGTGATAAGGTAGGTGGGCAATATCCTGTACAGAAATGGCACTATGTTCTTGAAGAGCGGGATTTATTTCTGGACACCAACCTTTTAAAAAGCAATGCATCATTCTCCATCCAACAAATGCCTGCCACAGCCAATAATATGTTGGCATGTCCATTTTCAGCTTGTAGTACAAAATAAATGAAAGCCAAGGACATTACAATTGGGAGGGAAAGAGAACTATTATTTAAAAGGCTTTTAAATGATGTCACTATATATTCTTTTAACAACATCCTCTAAAAGCCTTCAAAAAAACAGTCCCTTCCTCCCTTAGTTGTTAACAACGACTGTACTAGGGACTGCTCTTTAAAAGGCTGTTAAATGGTGATACTATATTTTTTAACATCAACATCATTTAGAAACCTTTTAGAGAACAGTCCTCTTCACCCACAACTAACACAGAGAAAAAAAGAACATGGGGGAAGGGATTACTTTTTTAAAGGTCTTTGGATGGTACTATCAATAAACACAGAAATATTGTTTTAAAAGCCCTTCTCCAATGGTGAGTCAACTTTCTGATATGTACTTTTAACCTCATGACCCTATGTTATCTGAAAGAATGGTGATTTAAAGTTGACTGAAAACTCAATTTACTAATAATCCCAAGAATGCCTTTTATTGAACAGTTTAAAAATCAATTTCACATATACAATCTCATTTTATCCTCACAACAACTCAGTGAAACAGACAGGATATGTTTAATTAGCCCCATTTTACAGAAGCAAAAAACAGAAACTAAGTGAGGCTGTGATATAACTTTGGGTCTCACCATACTAGTGTTGTGACTCTGTAGAAAATATAATCCAGGTCTCTTGACATCTGGTCCAGTGCTCCATCCAGCTACCTTAGGTTACTTTCATTCCTTTTAGTGGTATTCTTCATTGCTCTTTTCAACATATCCAAATACTAAGAGTTCATTCCTTAGAATTAGTATAAAAGTGGTATTCTGTAATTCAGGGCATCTTGCAAATCTAGAACCCTAAAGTCCAGTCCAGTTGTAATGTCAGTAGGCTGATACCAACACAAAAACAAGTATTTTGATGTACAAAACACTTTTATATGTAGTATTTCACTGAACACTTATAAAAACAATTCTATAAATTAGGTAGTGTTATCCTTTATTTGGGCTCAAAGGAATTAAATGAGTTTCTTCTCATCAAGTAACTTGAAGCTCTTTTAACTTAATTTTCTTTGTTACTACTGTTGACCTAAGTGTTTGACAAGAAAGCCATAGCCTTTCTTGCCGCTGTAGAAAAGTGCTTCGTATATTAAATAGGCATAACTGAAACACATGGACCATTGTCAGAGTAGAGGCCCCCAGGCCCCAACCTAGGACTTGATCCAGAAAAATTCAGCCAGGTGACTTCAAGAAAACTGGATCATCAGAAGGCTTTATTACCACAGGATTGGACTCCAAGGACTCGAAGTTTCCTGTGCAGTGCTCAAGTTCTGCTCCCCATCTCTACCTTCTTGGTAAAGAATTTTAAATGTATGCACAGCAAAGAAAGTATATACACATACATATAATATACATATATATGTGAGTGCGTGTGAGTGAGAGAGTTCTTACAGTCTCAAAAGACCCATATCCCCCTCTTCACCCTGTGTCAGGAAATTCTTAGTAACTTACGTTACTCCTGACTGGCACCTGGGCTGTTCAAGGACCCTCTCCCCCTCTGTGGGAGTCAAGAAAGTATCCCTAGAAGGACCTGTTAGTGAAGATTAAAGTAGCTGCAATAGAACTGCATTTCCAGTGGATACATTAATTAAAATGTACTTCTTTCCCTTTCTCTAGGAGTTCAGCTCAGTTATTCTTAACTCAGTTAAGCAAGCACCATGGCCAGTTTTTAGATACAGTGGTTCCATTTGTAAAATATGTATAACAGCAAACAATTTCCCTCACATCCTTTTAGAAAATACTATTACATACCCTAGTTTTTCTCAGAATCTCCATTTGGATCTTTCTATAGTGATATTCTCAGCATGTTATAATAATATACTCCATGTGCCCTCACTCCGAATGTTCTATAATTCTGTCTTTGATGAAATCATTATTGCCAGCAAGATTGTTTATGTGAAGCTCCCAACTGTTGCTACTAGGCCATAACCTTTTCATTCTCATATTTCTTCCCCTTATGAGGTCCATTCAATCTTGCTATAACCGTTTCCCTTCCTTATTCTCATCTGGGTTTTTTTTAATCACTTACCCACATCCAGTGGAGATCTTGACATCTTATATATACTCTCTCCAGTCCACCATCATCCTGGGAGATCTTAGTGTACATATTGTTATCATATGCAACATGTAAACTTACAGCCTCCTTCTTTATCTGCTCCATCTTAATAACTTCACCTGTACTGAATTTCAGCCACACTCTTCCTATTTTGACTCTGACATTTTTGCTTGTACTTACCATGCTCCTCAGACCCTTCATGTCTCCAAATTTTCCTTTATGTTTAGTCTAGATTTACAGCCCTGAAAGGTGTTAGTTTATCCCATCTTACCCATGTGAAAATTGTTATTTCCTACTATTTGAGTAACTTTTCTAGTGTCATAGATACTTGTCTAATGTCAT
>JAGFMF010011381.1:9210517-9244675 GCA_019455555.1 Galemys pyrenaicus
GTTTTCTGTAAAGCTTCCAGATAATAAATACATTGGCATTGCAGCTTCTCAACTTTACCATTGTAGAGCAAAATGGCAACCACCTACAACAGGTAAAGGAATGAATAAAATCAATAAAATTGGCAACAGGCCATATTTGGACTATAAGCTACAGTTTGTTGATCCTTGCCTGATGATCTGTTTTGTTCAAAGTTGTGAAATACCTATTTTTTCCTTAAATCCTCATTTTTACAGCCCAAATCTAGGTCATTCTGAACTTAATTTACCTTTTACCTTTTTTCATATTTTATGAAATTATGTATATATAAAATGTAAAATCAGAAAAAAGTCATTCACAATGGTTGACATCTAAAATATAAACTGTCACAGATTTATATATTTTTTTCTGGATACAACTATCTGCTGTATTAAATAGTGAAGTAAAGACTTGCCTTCCTGTCAGAATCAGTTAATTACATGTGGACAGTGTTAAGGATTTATGGAACCTAGTGCTTTGAATGAACAAAATATCACCTATGTAGGTTTAGATATTGGAGAGGTTGACTTAATACAACTTATATGAACTTAGAAGACAGGATTTTTTTTAAAAAAAAAAAGCATTTTCAGTTAGCCCCTTTTAGTTTTAACAAATGTATATTACCAGGAAGCCATTTATCTACTATTATTATAAAAAAGAACACAGACCTCTGTATTAGCAGGGATAATCTTTGAGAATTGTCAGGGCTTGTTTTAAATGTTGAATTCAATAGGGAGTGCTCCTTCAACTTGCTTTAGTGGAAAGAATGGGAAAAATTATGCTGTTTTTCTTCCTTTTCACATCTTTAACATCTTTTTAACTTTTATAATAAACTTTTATACTTTATTCATTAATTATTAATTAACTATTAGGTAATAGTTAATACTTATTAACTATTATAATAAAGGTGCGGAATTTTTAGACAAGATAGAAGAAAACAAATGTTTGGTCTATGTCTCCAGGATTAGATTGAGAAAAATCAATGAACCAACCAAGACATGTTGATAGCACTTAAATGACTAAATGCATACCTTCTAATCACCTCATGTATATTTAGAATGCTAATTCCTGGCTGCATGTAAACCAAACCCCTGTTTCTGTTCTGCTCTTCTCATATAAAGTTATACTGGCCCCTTTCAGTTTTACTTCCCCAAATTATATATATCCAAATTTTTATGAGTTTTAGAAGTAAAACTGGCTATATCAACATTTATTTAATAAAAACTGTCTTTGAAACAATGAAAAGTAAGACTTGGTTACTGTCTTCAATATACTTAACATCTAAGTAAGGGAATACTAAGGAATATAATCGTCCTGCTAAAGGCTTGTGTTTAAGGTTGATTGTCATAGCCTCAGAACATTGGAAATTTTTGAGTGAAAAGATTTTTGTCGACTATAAATCTATAAGCAGATATATATGAGTACATGTGTATAAATATATGTTTTTGTATTAACAAGCACACACATTCATTGCTTATTTTTTGATGGCCATTGTACTCTGAGTGAACAGTCAGTGCTCAAGATTGCTCTCTTGTGTTAATGCTAACCAATCCCCTGAGTTTGTAAAGGAATTAAAAGAGCATGAGCATTGAAACAGGTGAGTTTTGAAAATAAATTGTATATAAAAAAAGAATCTTAGAAGTGAAAGTGCCTAGAAACTTTAAATGCTAGACTGCTTTTATGAGAAGGGTAAGTAGAATGCAGAGATCAGGCCCCATTCTATAGCTAAAATTTTTGATTAGCCAATTATTATTTTCTACAAATTAACTCAAAACATTTTTTAAATGATTATTTTAAACTTCTCTCAGAAGTTAAGCTTTTGGAAAAGGAATGTTGATGTGTAAAAGGTTTTGTTTATAATTTTGTATATATATTTCATTTGGAGTTTTATTGAATTTTAAATTATTAATATTCTTTATCATTTCATTAAATGGTAGTGGCGTAATAAACATGCTTAGTTGGTTAATGTGTACTCTTACAATGATAATAGATAATCTAGTTTGGGAGAGCACTCTTATTAGGAAAATAATCTTAATTAAACCTATTTAATTTACAACTTGATTTTTTTTTTAAACCCATCCATGTTAGGTCAAGCCACATGTAATAATTTGACTTTGTATAAAAAGATAGCCACCACATGATTTTTGTATAGCTGTTTTCTTCATTTAATGTACTAATTCTGATTCTACTCAATATTGACAGGAAATTTTTACTGTAAGAGTCTGAAATTCAGTGAAAGGATATATAAGTGATTAGCCAAAAAAATGTTGGGGAAGAGGAGGGTAAGGGTAACTTTGTTTTGCAGTTTGAATCACATTGTAAGACTGTGAGAAACAAAACAATGATGCTGGTTTAACAGTTTAATCAAGACCCAAAAATGTCCCAAGTACATATAATAATTAGAATATTTCCATTTATAGATTACTGAGAAAACACAAATCTTTAAACCATGTACAATTGTTAAGTGATTGGAGAAAAATAATTAAATATAGACTCAGTATATCTAAATCTGTTCCACATGAATGAAAAACTAAAACCAGGAAAGCTATAGAAGAAAATATGAGTGAATAGTTATTGCATTTCAAAAGGGAAGTTCTTTTTAACCATTAAGCAAAGGATGAAGCCACCTTAAAGAGAGCATAGCCTTCAGTTTGCTGTGAAAGATATTCAAGGTGAAAAATGTTCAGAGAGTCAAAACTGGAAATAAAGGTACAAAATGTTCATTATTAGCAGATGATACTACCTTATAGTTCGGAAGTCTAAGAAAATCAACTGAAAAACTTAAAACTAACAAAATTTACAAGATGTCCAAATATATAGGTTATACTTAGGGGAAAAAAATAACCAAAAATTTATAAACTCTTTTAAAAAGAATATATTTATATAACTGTCATTGTCTTAATAGACATATATTGTCAAGATATTGTAATACATGCCTTCAGAGTACAGAAAATTTTAATGCTTGTTTTGAAAGCACTTACTTTACATTTTACATGATTTCTGACTTAATAGCTTTCTGTGTGATGTCCTACTAGTGTTTGTTATTGTGGTTTATATAAAACTTTATGGAAAACAGGAGTTAATGTCATAAATTTGTGTGGATTTTCTAAATAACTATATTCACTAATTCATCCTTTTTTTTTTTTTCTTTTTCTAACGTACAACAGGTCAGTACTCCTGTCTTTGTACCAATGAAAACCCATGTGTTGCTTCATCGAATGAGTGGAAAAGGACTAGCTGCTCATTATTTCTTTCCAAGACAACCTTGTATTTTTGGTGAAAAGATGGTCTCTGTACAAATAACTATGAATAATACTACTGATCGAAAAATAGAAAATATCTACATAGGGGAAAAAAAGCTTCCTGTAGGCATGCAAATGCATGTTTTTGATCCAATAGGTAAATATGCCCATGTATAACTTGAACTATATTTGATAATTAAATGTATTCATTCAAAAAGTAAAGTAGAATGTATATTATTTTTATTGACTATCAGCACATCAATTTGTATTTATTTTCCCTTTTTAAACTGAGTTTATCAGAAAAGGAATCTGGTGCTTGCAATGGGAATATCAGTACTGATGAAATAGGGTTTTAAGAATCAGAATTACCAGTTTCACTCCCTTTTTTCTGATCATCTTCATTCCCTGCATTATTTTATTCTGCTTTCAAGTACAGCGCCTCCCCCATCCCTGCTTCCTTTCACATTCCATAAATTGAAAAATGAAGGGAACAGTGACTAAGAGGATGTATACTATCCTACTTGTCTTCCTTTCCAGATATATAATTTAGACTCACCCATAGTACATCACTAGTGTTTATACACATCATGCTTTAGGTGGAGGATTATTGGTACATTGGTGGCGGGCATTGTGTGGTGACAGAAGAGGTGTCAAGCCATATCCTTAAATCATATACAGTGTGGTACACCAGGGTGACAATTTTAAAAACTACAATTTTTTTAAAATTAAAAACAAAGTAATCTGGCACCACTGTTTAAAAACCACATGATTTTTATATTCAAAAACTAACCCACAAATTTAATTTTCTTGGAATAAAGCATATCAGCAATATGAGCCTTTATTTCCACATGGAACATTTCGCCTGATGCTAAGCAGGCAGCCCCATCATGCAGCATGTGCTTCCCAGTTGACATCAGTGCTCATTATATCAGATTATCCAACTGAGCATCACTCTTCCATTTGGTGCCCCTTCCTTTCTGATAAAAATATGTTAGCAAAAAAATCACCTTTAAAAAACTTAAGTATAACAGTTGGTTTGAGTTCAAAATTGTATAATATTTAGGATGTTCTAACTTTGTTATTTCTGTATTGTGTGAGTGGAGATAGTCCTAAGGGGTTAGGTGGAAAAACTTCAGGTAAACTCTCAACTGAAAACAATATAAGGTTTGTGTTACTGAATCCAGGACAAGGCTCCAGATAGTTCTTTTTTAGGTGAACAAAGAATTTTGACTAGGATGAACTCAAAGTAACTATGCCTTTTTTACCCATTATTTCCTGTAAGCTATTCTTTGTGTTATTTTAGGACAAAGAAAGAAAGCAGTTCCTAATAGATGAAATGTGGTAGACTTTTATAAGCAACCAAAGAAAAGTAGAGTTAAAGTAAATTGAATTTAGAACCCACTTTTAATAACCCTTTAAAAAAATAATTTGGTAACTAAAACCATTTAAGACTAAAGAAAGTGTTTTGATTTTTATTTTGTGAAGTTAATATATTGCTAAGAAATTGTGAAAATCCAAATTTGTGGTTTTTTGTTGCTTGGAATCTGAAATCCAACCTTTTATACTTAGTTAAAAAATTAGTTTAAGGAAGTGTCAAGCAGCTGATATATGAATTGTCTGAAGGTTGCAAATGTTATCCAAAGGTTAAAACAGTAGAACAGTATTAACATTTCTTTGGGCTGTCATAATGAGTTGATGAGTTGACCTTTTGTTGGCCTATGTAGAATAGAAGAAATAAATATAATAAATCTCACCGTGGGGCCTTAACACAGAAATAAAATAATGAATGTATGTGATTGCCTCAGTGTCAGCAATAGATTTTTCTGTTCTTCGGCATATTTTATAACTCATGTTGCATTTGTTTTGTTGGCATTTATTGAATACCCTCAAGATAAGGGTCTTTCCCATGCAGTTTATTTGTATGTAACACTAACTAGTTTCTTTTTCCAACACATGACAGTAGAGTTACATAGTACAATGCATTTTAATTAGCCTTCCAAAACCATATTAAGTGTACAATAAGGGACAAATAATTGTATTTTCTTCTTTGTGAAATAAGGAAAGTAAGATATGTGGTTTAGGCTCTCTAAACTATTAAGATATCAATGACTTTATGTTAATTGAAAATTTGAGTTCAGCTAAGATTTTTACTAATTACTGTATAATTGTCACATCAAAGTAAATGGCATCCTATGTCATTTCATTTTTCATTATTTGTGGTGTGGTACAATAGATCCAGTTTTTTGCAGCCAGCTTAGAACAGAACTTTTTATTATAAAAATCTGATAGTGTAGGAAATAACATTTTAAATACATTTATAGACTAAATATAGTGAACTTTTTTATATATACCTAACTGACTTACTGTTTTGTCTCCTGTAATCCCAGTTGTCCTGCTTAATTTCTGAGTAGAAGTTAATTTCTTCCAGCTCTCCTTTAATTTTTATTTTAAATTTTGTGGGTTTTTTTTTTTTAACAATGAAATTTGGAATGTTGTTTAAAATTTACTTTTATGGGCCTCCCTTATGGTGCAAGGGTTTGAGCGCCACACTGTGGGGCTTCCACAACCACTGCAGCTCCATCCCTGTCCAGGGAGCTGACCCACATGAAGCAGCAGACCTCTCCTGCCTCGCCCGCAGCTCCCCTCAGCTGTGTATTTCAGTAGATCTGCCTGTTCTGCTCCCCACTCTGTCTCTGGTGAATCACTGCCCCACTTCTGGCCTGTACCCCAGCTCTTGTGTGCATAAATAAATATATCTTTAAAATAAATAAATAAAATTTACTTTTTTTATGGAGAGTAAATAGTCCATAGTTTTAAATATGTAGTCTCTTAGAATTACCCAGAGACCAACTCACTTGTTCCACATAAACATATTAAGTTTCTTCTCAACTCCAGTGCCTGTGAAGATAATACTATAATTCATGACATTTCTCAGGATGAAATCTGTTTCTAAAACAAGTAGATATTGGAATATGTGCAGAGGAAAGTGAAAAAGAAAGCCTTCAAGTAGAATAGTGAAATTACTTCATATTAGCTTAATCTTAGTTTGAAATTGTTATGAGCTAGTGTAAATTTGACACTTTTAACCAAACTATAAACATTACATAAGTTTTCAGTGTTTAGTTTGCTTCTTTTTCACATCCTCCATGTTTTCATGTCTAAATTATCTTATTTCCTAGAATCTCTTGAGCCTGAGGGATCCATTACTGTTTCAATGGGTATTGACTTTTGTGATTCTACTCAGACAGCCAGTTTCCAGTTGTGGTAAGTTGTTCTCCTATATTTTATATTACCTGTAAAGTAATATCAAAACTAGACTTTCAGTAGCTTTTTTCTTTGAGGGACAAAAAAACATTTAAACAAACATGCTTTTCTTTGGCAACATTTGTATCACCATGAAATAATTTTATAAATTGTGTCTGATATCTGTATTTTTAGGATTTGTTACTCAGCTAGCCATTATAGTTAACCATATGTGATTGAATTCATAGTTTGTTGTTTAAAATAAACTACTGCTAAACAAATTTTTTATTTAACCATAGTTTTGAAAATATCATGAGAAAATTCATGGTGAAAATCCAGGAGAAATTTAATATTATAGAAATACCCAGAAAAGTTATCTTTTGAAATACCTGATATGTTACCTTGAGCTTCTTAAATAGAGAATTATTGATTCTCTCAGTACCTAAAACCCATATATTTTTCCCTTTTTCACTTTAATTTATAAACTGCTTTTGATAAAAGGTTTTATAGTTGAACACTGGTCCAAAGAGCTTTTCTGAGATTAGGTTTTGACATTGTTACTGCTTTTATATAATGTTTTCTACTTTTCTGATGAAATCCAGAAAACATGAGCAAATTAGTACAAAACTATTCATGCATCTTTAAGAATTATCCCTGAGCTCTTTGAATAGTTTTTTTAATATAGGATATGATGTGTTATTTTGATTTAAAGTTGCTTTGTTTTTATTCAAAAGAGTTGACACGTTTTATTAACCAAATTATAGCCAGCTCAGAACAGAACTTTTTATTATAAAAATCTGATAGTGTAGGAAATGACATTTTAAATACATTTATAGACTAAATATAGTGAACTTTTTTATATATACCTTTTCAGTTTACCAGTAACTCCAGCCTAATATTGTACCATTTATTGCTGAGAACTTCAATGATGAATATAAGCAATGTAGCATAACACATTGATTTTATGCAGATCATCACCTTTATGTTTTGGGAGGTCTGTGATATTAGCAATATATAAAAACTGATTACTTTTCCCAACATTGCCTAGTAATTGTTTATTATTTTTCTATTAGACAAACAACACAGATCAATATTACTGAGCACAAGACTATGAGTAACATCACTCTAAATAGATTTGCCTCCAACACCAGAGGTATATTCGTTTTAATGATTTCGACAATGTTAGCCCAATGACAAAGCTCTTGCACCAAGTCAGGGCAAAATTAAGAACTAAAAAAATTTCTTTTTCTTAGAAATTTATATAAAGAATCTTTGATATTTCTAGTAATGTGGTGGATTTGGGGGGGTTTTTTAATCCATTTCATTACAAAGATTCTCTCTAGTCCATAGAACAGGATTAACATTTTGTTTTTTATAATAACTAAGTCCCTTTAAATCAGAAAAATAAAGCGCCTGGCTAGCTCAGTCGGTAAAGCATGAGACTCTTAAATCAGAAAAATATTTACATAGTATTTGATTTTTATCCTACTTTGAGAAGTGTATACATATATTTTTTTCTCAGTTTCTCTAAAGCTAATTTTAGGAAAATAATTTCTATCTAAAACTTATTTTACATAGAAAATAACCTTAGCTATTTTAAGCATTTGCACTGGTATATTTTTCTATTGTGAGATAAAATTATTTATTTTTTAGAAATTATTAAGCACATAAGCATGCTAGATCAAAAATTATCTTTTCGTGCAATCCAAAAAGAACAGTTTGTCTTGCATCAAATGTAATTGATCCTGAAGCAGTGTAATCACAATTACTCACTTTCTTAATTGGCCTGCCCAAAATCAGAAAATGGAAACCGATCGACAGTGTTTAAATCAATAGCTTCATAGTAATGCCGGTGGGGGTAGGGAGATAGTGGTAATGGGTAGATCAATTGGTCTTAGATGCCAATCACTGACTCTGCCTTTTGCATAGTAAACAGCACTTTTTGCTTAGTGATGTGCTGTATTTGTCTTGGTAGTTCAATACAAAGGAAAAAACAACAACAAGAATAGCTGATATTGGATTTTTTTCCTCGAAATACATTATACAAATCAATACATAAAATTATAGGTAATAAGAGCATCTTTGATAAGAAGCCTTCAGAAATGCTGAGAACATAGATCCTAACCTTTCAGGTGTACTTTCATTTATTAAAAGAAAAAGAACACAAGAGTAAAATGAGCCTACTTTAGCCTCTAAATTTAATTCTATACCATTATAGTTATTGATGATACCTATATAGATGATATCGCTAGCTTTGCATTTAAATGGTCATCAAATTATGTCTTTGATTAAATTCATTAAGATTGAAAATGTGTAAAATAAATACAATGGTAAGAACAAACTTGGCAGAATATCAAGCACAAGTGAACATGTTGGGGCAAATTGAGAATAGGAGTCATCAGGGAACTAAAGAACTACTTCCAAACCCCAGTTCCCAAACTTTAACTACTAACAGCGAGTAATATAAACATTTAATTGGAGGCCTAAGAATTGTACTGTAAAGAAAGTGAGCTACTTGTTGGGGGAGGACTTTTGGTGCAGAGATAAGGTCTAAGAGAACAGTACAGTTAAATTATGTGAGAAGGAAGCAAGGATGATGAGAAATGAGATGAAAGGCAGTTCTGTCCAGGAGAGTAGGAGCTCTTAAGCGCCTACTCCAGAGTGAAGCTAGTCTTAACCTATGTGGAGAGGTAAAGCCACAGCCTCCCTACCTCACACTTTCTTGTTCATATAACCAGTCATGTCTCGCCCACTCCAGTCAGTTTATCAAGGAAGTAGACTCATAGTAACAGTACTCACTAAATGTATCAAACAAACTTACAGTGATAATATTCATTAAAATGTATTAAGTGTGCTACCCACTTTTCTAAATACACCTTGTTTTGAGTGTGTTAATTTCTCACAACAATCTGATAGGTAAGTAGAAGTAGTAATATCCCTTTTTTAGAGGTATATAAACTGAGTCACAGGAAGATTTAGAAACTTGTCTAAAATCTCATAGCTAGTTGGTAACAGAACTTGCTGTGTGTTAATTAAGACTAGTTCTGCATTATAAATGTAAATGGACAGCTTTGGATGATCATACTTTTGATGAAAAGCATCAGTTTTTAAAAGGGAAGCCTCAGGATAATTACAGAAACTCACTAACCATGAAGGGAACTCAAAATTTCAAAAACAGTGGTTATCTTTTAAGATAATGATTAACATCTGATTTAAAATGATACTACACCCATAAAGTTATAATATATTGCTTGTTTTGAAAAAGGAACAATTAGAAAATTTTAAATATCTTCTTGGTGCTTTAAAACATAATGCCAAAAGAAATTTAGTAGATGCCTAACACAGCTGAATCAATTTAGTGTTCTGAAAGAAGGAGTCATTAAAATCAACTGAAATAGAGAGCAAAAAAACAGATGGAAAATATGAAAGGTTAAAAGAATCAATTCATCTAATATGAGATCCAGGAAGATGTAGAGATAAGAAATAATTAAAGAATAATTAAATAAAATTTAAAAGAACATATTCTGTAACAAAAGAAATGCACAAACATTTAGATTAAAAGAAACATCAAAGGCCATATAAGATGAATGTGACTATCTAAGAATACATGCTGGTGAAATTTTTGATAAGGATAATTTTCAATACATTCTAGTATCTCCAGAGAAGAATGAAAAGCTTTGTAGTATATATGGCAGGAACTAAAAGTGAACAAAAATGCAAATAGAATCACATTTCTAATTATTACTGTCATTTCTGGCATCTGGACAGCAAAGGACATGCCCTTAAAATTTTTCCCAAAACCAAATGGATACTGTTAAGACAAGCAATGATTCCTTTCACCTACCACCAATAGGTCCTTTCTTGAAAGAGTTACTCGTAAATATACTGTAGTAGAATCTTTTCTACTGCAATAAAATCTGAGACAGATAAACAGTAGCGACTGAAGAATTCTACCTGTAGAGTCTATCAGTGTATAAAAATATTTGACAATGTAAAATGTAAATTTTAAAAATAAACTGGAAGCAACAATCTTGACACAGACAAATGTGAGGAAGATGATAGTATTCTTATTGGGGCAGGCAGAGTGATTAATAGCAAAAGTTTAAATTTGCTAAATGTTAAAACTAACCACTAAAATAATGGAAATGTCATGAATTATAACATCCAGCTGACTAGAGGTGAGAAGAAAAGAGATGGTTAAAACCTGATCATTTAACAAAGGGGGGAGGGGGAGAAGAAAGCATGCTAAATAAACTAAGATTGCTGGAAGGGACCATACACACTATCATTTTTCAACTTATGGTAGACATGTGAGAACAAAATGCAACATATCTATAAGAACGCCACCTAAAAATGGCACAGAAAAATTGAGAATTTTTATATAAAATATGTGTGTATGAGTTAATTAGAAAGATGATGAAAAAGCAGGGCAGTACTAAGACTAGGGGAAGAAAACATTTCAGATTTTTAGACTTTCCTGTTGATTGCAGTCTACCACGAAAATGTCACAGTTAAGAACTTTCCAGTGACATGGATTTGTAACATGTAAATCATAAACTAATAATTGCTTTGATTTTAGGTGTGTAATATACATCATCCTATATTTTTTATATCCAGTTTGTAAACTAGTATTACCTCGATAAAATAAAATTCTGGGAGAAATTGTTAAAGTATGTTTTAGCACATCTGAAGTGAAGAAAAAGCAAAGAAGTAGATATTTAGAAAGACATACTTTAGATATACACTCCCAAAATTTCAACAATTCATTATCAAACTTGATCTAAGATGTATATATGCTTGGAAAGAGTTGTCTTCAGAAAACAAAAAAATATATGTTGTTTTTAAAAGACACTTTAGGGGCCTTCCTGGTGGTGCAGCGGCTTGAGCCCCGCACTGTAAAGCATCCGCTGCACAGCAGCATAAGTTTGATCCCTGGCAGGGAGGGGTCCCACATGGTGCGCAGAACTCTCCTGCCTCGCCCTGCTGCTCCCCTCAGCAGTGTACTTCAGTCCATCTGCCTGTTCTGTTCCCCACCTCTCACTTCCTGCAACTCTGGCCTGTACCCCAGCTCTTGTATGCATAAATAAGTAAATCTTTAAAAAAATAAAAGACACTTTATAGGGTCTATTTAAAAAATAGGAAAATTTTTTATTATTTTTAAAGAAAAAACAAGACATGTAAGATTAGAAAAGAGAAAAGCAAGAAAACAGATTTTCTAAATCGCAAAGTATGTATGTCTATATCAAGAAATTGTAATATTTAGATGAAATGTTTTCCTAGAAAAATATAAATTAAGAATAAAAAGCTTAAACTTTATCAGAACCTAAAACAGAGTTAATCTCTGTTTTAAAAAGTTTTTCTAGAACAAAGAAAAAGGAAAGCATCCTTGTCACTCTAGCACTACCTGGATTTTTAAACCCGTAAGGACTACACATGAATGTGCATGGACCACTTGCGGTTGTAAATTCACATGACTTTAGGACCATACAGGGTACCTTTCATCACATGAAACATCAGAAGCATTCTCTTCTAAAACAGAAAAGCAAAACAAGTTTACCTACTTTCAATGCTATTTTAGTTGTAATAGAGATTTTAGCCACTGTGGAAAGATAAGTAAAAATAGTTACAGGTATAAGTCCTAGAAAAGAAAAGGGAAAATCATCAATAATCAGCTCAGAAAGTCATGAAGTAAACAGGAAACCTGTTATTTAAACTAATGAATTTAGAAAAGTAGTAGAAATCATTATGTGAAAATCATTAACATTTATATTTAGTAGGGATGGCCAATTTTAAAACACTATTAAAATTAGTTAAAGAAACAGCAGAAAGGAATAAGTTACCAAGAAATATGTAATACCTACATGGAATTTAATAAAATCCTGAAGCTTCCCTAAAGGCCTTAAAAAAGAAGATATAAATGGTATATATATTTATATATTTTTTTCTGTGTTCCTAAATGGGAGACAGTATTCTTCTGCAAGTTAGTCTTCAAGTTTAGCGTGATTCTCAGCTAAATTCCAGTATATTTTTTCAGATATCTTAACAAATTTCTAAGATTCAACTGGAAAAGGAAAAGTCAAAACAAAAGTTTAATAATACTAAAGTTCAATAAAAAGTTTAATAATAAAGCCTTTCTCTGTAATAACTTCAAAATATTCTTTAATGCCACGTGAATATTTTCATTTAGTGTAATTAGTTAATGTTACAGAAATTGGTGAAATTTAAAGAGCTTAGAAATTTTGTATGTCATAAAAATGACATTTCAAAAATCAGTGAGGAAAGATTGGACCATTGAGTAAATGGTGTAAAGAACATTATGTGGGAAAAAATAAATGAAACCTTCTCCCACAGATTACTCCAAAATAAATTCCATATAGATTTGTTTAGATCATAAAAACTGTAAAAAGTGCTTAAATATAATGTAGACAAATGTTTGCATACTCTTTGGAGCAAGAGTTTAAGACACAGTATCAAAAAGATAAATGATAGCCAAATGTTAGTGGTAGGTGTAGTTTGGAAATATCTGAGGAGGTATGAACCTGTTCCCCTACATCATATAGTGTTGTAAACCAATATTATCGCAATTAAAAAAATTAAGTAAGTAAATAAAAGATGAGCTTCACTTATAAAAGGTTATGTACTAGTTACATTAGATTTTGCATTCATCTCTGTTGGGTAACAGAAACCCAACTATAGGAGCTTAACTTAATAGAGGTTTATTCATTCTCCTAGTGCAAGTACAGGGGTCAGTATAAGAACTGCTGTTAAACTTCACCATGTCTTCAGGGTAAAATGTCTTTCTACCTTTTTGCTTAATGAGCTAATTTCATTAACATCCTCATGGCCATAATATAATGTTGTTCTTGCAGGCTTCTATGTACATTCCAGGCAAAAAGAAAACAAGTGACATGCAAAGAGGATGCCATCTCTGTGTCAGAAACGCAAAACTATCCCCAAAATTCCCAGCATAACTGGGTCATAACTTGGTTACTTGACCACTCCTAGCTACAAGGGAGGCTGAGAAATGTGTTTCAGTTGGGCACACTGTCTACCTGAACAAAATTAGGATTATGTCTGGAAAGAAAAAATGAAAAATAGATATTGAGTAAACAACAACTGGTACCTGCCACAGCAGTATTGCACTTTCATTACACTTCACCTCCTAAGAGCCATTGTGGATAACCTTACATTTTTCACAGATGTTAACCATTTCACCAGCTACAGAAACTAAAACATACTTTAGCGAAAAGCAGCAAAAGCAAAACATGTCCTGTCAAATTAGTGATAACTTATTATTCTCTAACACATTGCTTGTTGCTGATGAGGACACTTCAGGATTACCTTTTTCCCTCCACCCCCTTGCTGTTTACCCACCTAGACTTTCATACATGCCTTCTTTCCTTCTTTGCTTTCCCACCATTCTCCATGGTTATCATGATATATTTAATTAAGGAAGTGATAGTCTTCAGGAGTGTTAGGAAATGTTGACTGATTATTGCTGATTAAAAGAAAGCATGAGTAAAGATAGTGTAATACATATAATTTAATTCAGTGGTCCCCTAACTTTTTAATTGTGCACCTCTATTAGTAAAATATTCCTGCCATGCACTCTACATAAATTTATTAATATTAAATTAAAATATTAATATAAATTTATTTTTAAATTGTATGTGTATGTGTCTCTCCGTGCTAATATATTACATACATACTAGAATACTATGTACAGACAAAATAGAACTTCTAAGGGAATGAGAAAAAAAATTAGGAGATATTTTTTGCTCAGTGAATTTTATGCCTCAGTGGAGTACCTTGTGCTTTTCATTTCACAGAATACTGATTTATCCAGTGACTTGAAGCTGAAAATTTTTGTGTAGTGCTAAATTAGTTATATATGCAATGTGCATGTATATATTTTGTGTGCAAATGTATACCCATCCACTTAATTGTCATCAGTCTTTACATATTTCTCTTAATATGGCTTAGCTCTCCACTGTGTTGGGTGTGGGCTCACCTTTCAAATGTCCTATCTTCAATACTGCTCCTTTTCTGCTGTTTTTGGAAGAAGTATCTTATTCCAGGGCTGATCCATTCACTTAGTTCGTGCTCTTAATCCCAACCTCATTTATTTCTTCTATTTGCTCTGTTATTTCTTGTTTCTTCCTCTTTACTGGCTCCTTCCCATCAACCTTTAAACATGCTATATTTCTTTAAGCATTCTTTTCCCTCTTCATCTTCCTGAAGCCTCCACTTCAATTCATTTCATCCTGCACTCTTCCTCCAATCTCAATTTAACACTTATACTGACTTTTTTTATTCCTTCCTGCAGCATATGTCACACACCTTTTCTCCCTTAACCACTCTTTGCCAGTCTCTTCTACAGGTTGCTCTTCCTCCATTTTTACTTGAAGGCAAGTCTTCTCCAGCTTTCCCTCTTACCCTTAGTCTATCTTCACCTTCTGTTGATCTTATTATTCACTTGTAGAGCTTCAGCCCTTCCAGATACCATTTTGATTACTTCCAAATTCATATATACTGTCCTGACTTCTTTCCTAATTCTTGATTTGCATTTCCAATTACCTGCTGAATACCTCTTTCTGAATAACTCAGTGATATTCAAACTACAGCATGATTAATGCCACTAAGGGAAAAGAGGGAAGGAAGCATATGGTCTGTGGTAGTGGAATATGGGTGAATAGGTAGTGGGTACACCGTATCCCAATATCAGTTAAAAAATAATTATCCTTAACACACACACACACACACACACAAAGAGCCCATTTGTCAACAAACTGTTGAATTTTCTGCGTGTTTGCAACCAAACTCATTCCTAAAAGATATACTCATCAGTCCTAACAGCAAACATGTAACTTAAAAAAAAAACAACTATCCTATTATAGGATAATATCATTAAAATTTAAATGAAATAAACAAAGAATATGTTTTTTCTAACTCATACAAGTACAGAGTTGCCTTTCCTAAATTCTTCATATCCTGACATATCCAAACTATTGGGAAATCTACATATCTACATATTATCCCAGTATCTACAAATTCATATTATTGTGAATAATAACTTTCAACATATGTGAGGCCATGAATAATGTCAATGAAAAACTACTAGAAAATAAGGAATTTTGTTTTTCTTAAAAAAAACAGATGCAGGTATATTTTATTAGCACCATAGCTAATGTTGTATGGTCACACTGTTTTGTTCATCATTAAAATCTAATATTGGGCCTCCCTGGTGGCGCAGTGGGTTAGGTGACGCACTATGGAGCGGACCGCAGCCACTGCAGCGCGAGTTCGATCCCTGCTGCCGGCCAGGGGGGCACCCGCATGGTGCGGCAGACCTCTCCTGCTGTGCCCTCTGCTCCCCTCGGCAGTGTATTGTACTTCCGTTGATCTGCCTGTTCTGCTCCCAGCTCTCTGTGGTGAATCCTCTCACCCCCCCACACCTCTGGCCTGTGCCCCAGTGCTTGTATGCATAAATAAATTAAAAAAAAAATTTAAAAAAAATCTAATATTTTTTAAAAGAAATCTTAACCGTTTAAGACTAAACATTCCATTTTCTATACTTTAAGCCTACAAAAAAGATAAAATATTAATTTCTCTACTCTAATACCTCTGTGAGGTGTTGCTCTGGTAATAGTGGACATACATCTTAGCTGTTTGCCTATTTTTGTGGAGTTCTGTATAAATGGTATATTTACTATATCTGTTCTGTTAAAAGAAAAAGTTTTTTCTAACTGAGATACTAGATGTGTTTGTCTGCAAATAATGTTAAGAAGTTTTTCAAGTCTTTATAACTGTAATATTTAATCCAAGAGGGTCTTGTGCTTTGTATGCTGGCATATGTTTTAACCAAATCTGTTTAACTGTACAATATTAAGAAAACTGTTTATTTATTAAATATTTAGTTTCGGTGTGTTTTTTCCTTAGTACCAAGGATGATTGCTTCAGTGTTAATATTCAGCCACCAGTTGGAGAACTGCTTTTACCTGTGGCCATATCAGAGAAAGATTTTAAGAAAGAGCAAGGTGAGATGCTGCTACAATTTACTGGAAATTGACATCCCAAATAATATGTGCTCATCCTTCTGGCCAGTTTCTAAAACAAATTACCACATATACATAGCCATTAACCGATGTCACTATACAATTTTCCAGTTTTTGCTTAATGCTTTGCTCTTATAAAATAATCTTAAAAGTATAAGTATGTCTACATTCCTGGCATACTTGAAAATTGATTAATATGTCTTTAAAATAATAAATTGATTCTTAATCAGCTTTTCAATTCTGGGAGTTGTGGTCTCTCAGCCTAATGATATACTCATGCATTTTATATTAGTGAAAATACCAGGAATTTGGGGCTTACCAAAGTCCTACCACTATAAATGTTACATTTCTGTATTTTCCTTCATTATGGAACTGTTTTTCATGTCCTACTAATGTCTTTTTTCCCTGCACACATTAGAGTGTCGTACTCTTCAAAATAAAAGTCCTAATTATAGCATTAAAATACCTCCATTTCCTTTTGGCCTAATTCTTTATTAAAGAAATGCTGTGTTGTCAGATTATATCAGAGCTGAAACATTTTAAATATATACCTAAAAAAGAAAATATTTTCAACAGACTGAAAGTATAAGTATCGTGTTCTTGCTCTGGAGCCAAGCATACCTTCTAGTAAAAAAAAATTTTTTCTCATATGAATAAGGGGAAATAACTATGATTTTATGTGTTTAAGGATAACATAAAACTAGGGTGTATTTAAATGGTGTAGTCAATTTTTTTTTTAAAGTTTATGTGAGTCTATGCTGTCTTTTTTCACTGGAGGTGGGTTATCAAGTGAAAATCCCTTCATCCTGAAGGTTGTTAAGTCCTATCTGTCAAGCTTCAAAAAGAAGTATAAGCTTCTACAAAGTACTAGGCACACACAGATACTCTACACCTAAGGAGGACATACCTCCTGGCATTCCATCATTGTGCCAGATTTTTTTTCCTACCAGTTTTTGGAAGCTACAATGTGAGAAAAACCTGTTGTAGAAAATCTTACAAAGAAAATCTCATACAAGACTGTAAATTAATATTTCTATTATTAATAATTTGTTCATCTACCTTTAAGTGACAAAAAGGTATGACTCAATTTGCTTTTCTTAGAAGTTGAATTTGCTATAGAAAAAAATCATCTTTGTGGTTTTATTTTTCTAATGAGAAATTGAATTGATTCTTACATTTGCTATTCTTACCCTTTGCTGGCTAAAGCCTGCCTCTCTGCTTCACACCTGCTCCGCAAACCAAGGTGAGTGGCACACAAGTGACTAAATAAGGCTTTGGCACATATTGTTAAGGGGCTATTCCCTTTTTGAAAAACGCAGTTAAAGTATATCTAAAGCAGCGGATTATAGTATACCCTTTCTCTCCCTCAGCTTTGGCTTAGAATACTTGATATTTCGATCAAGTTTTTTTGTGCTCTTCTGTGACTGAGGGATTTTTCCTGACTAGCCATACAGAACCGTAAGCGCATGAAAGAGGTGCGCTTGGAGAACAGCTGTGGTCCTCTGTGGAGTTGTTGCCAAAATTCCTTTTTCTTCTGCCATTTTACTTCTATGGTTGTTGATTATTTGTCTGAATAAATCTGGCAGCTGTTTGCTATGTTTAATAGAGCAGAAAGGCTACTCTGAATAAAGCTATTTGAAAATTTGTTTATATGAAGTATTTGTAAATCCTTGCAAGTCTCTTGGCATTTCTGTATCATTCTTTCTGTCTTCCTGAATTCATTTTTTGATATGGGACTTGATGCTGGAAAATTTACCACAGGTTTAAAGAGTCTTTTCGATAGCATCTTTTTAGTTATAGATTTCAGCTGGTGTAGTAATAGAGGTCTCAATTCTCAACTTTACACTTGTATTTGTTTGTTTTACTGCTCTAGGAATGGCATAGCTTATTTCACAAAAGATACCTAGAAATGACTCACTAACTGAAAATCCTAAATCAGAATAAAAATCAGTTTCCTCAGATTATACCAATACACACTTCTGGAAGGTAAAATGCTATTAAATTTAAGACACACTGTGTGTCATTACATGCTAGTTTTAACTTATTTTTCTACTTTAAATAAAATGAATTTATATACTTAATATTTCATTTCACAGGACATATATTTTAATATTCAAGAAAGTGCATTAAATGTATTGATTAGTATTTAACTGAAAAAATACAAGCATCATGAGAAATACAGTTCTGCAGTTCTGTTTTCTGTATTAAAAATATATACACTTGTAAAGTATGAGCAATATTAAATAAGAATCCCTTTAACAGATTATACATATTAAGTTAATTTTTTTAAAGGAAAATGCTTTGTTCCTTGCATACAGCCTAATACATCACTTTTCTAAGTTGTTAGAGTTCCATGGCTAATCATGCATGTTTATAAAGTTGATAGTCAAAGTGCTAAATGAAAAATTAATATATCCTTTATATTGAAGTTAATATTGTAAGCTTTAAACAGAAGCATAGTTTTTTCATTGTTTTGAGTTTTGGAGCTTGCAAAGTTAATGATCTAGCAATGGGATAATTTAAATATTGTAAATAACATGAGATTTCTCTTACTTAAAAAATTTTGTTTTCTTGAGACAGTGTTTATAGAGCACTTGCTTATTCCAAACTGCCTCCTCTTATTATTTTCTTGTGAATTAAACTGTAAATCTAAAGCTTAGAAAAAATAATTTTAATTTTATTACATTATTTGGTTCACATTTTAGCAGTCAATTACAGCCAGTTAACCTAAATTAAGTGCTGTCCACTGCCTCACCAAAATTTAGATAAATTCTAATGAACAAGTTCTATAATGACAATTTAAGAATACTTTCCCAGTATCTTTATTATGTATGAGCAATCTATATAGTGTTTAAAGTCTGATTTTATAAGAGAAACTTTTAATGATACCTTGGCTTATTTTTCTTTCTCATTAATTTGAGAATACCTGATATATTTTCATTTAGAAAAATCTCTGGTTTAAGAAACCTAGAATGTTTACTTAATTTTATTATGATTTATGCATCCATCTTATGGGTTCCTAGCTAGCAAGATGCTAATTCTTTAAATGGTCAGACATTTACTATTTTCTGGCCCTTAACTACCACAAGCAATCATATTTGATGCCCCTTAATTAGAGCACCTTTTTTTCCTTCCAGGTTCTTTTTCCACCTCAGCAATCGAGACAATACATTTGCTTACCATGCTGCTCTCCTAAGTGTTCTTTTGCATGTAAATTAATCTTGATTCAGTTTACACTGTCATGCTGAGTGGTACAAATTGCCTATAACAATAAAACAGCATGAGTTAAAAATAAAGGGGGGTGGGAAGGCAGATTGAATGTGTGCCTTACTTGATAGGATGTTACTTTGCTTTATGCCAATACATTAGCTGACGATAATGAATCTTCTGTTCTGAAAAGCATGGTTTAGTTGATTTTTTTAATTTTACTTCAATGGAGCAGTACCTTGTCTTTTATAGACCAAGTTAGACAAACCATTAATGACAAGAGTGTTAAGGTTAAATATGAAGCAATGCATTCACTTCTCTGAGTGCTATCCATCTTTCCATTTACAGGAGCTTGACAAAAGTACTGGCTTTGTACAACATTTCCTTTAATTACATGCTGCGGGAAACAGGCTTTTAACATAAACATAGTTGCATTCATTTATTCAGCAGTTGCTCTTCAATAGAGCTTAATGGAGAAGGTTTAAATCCTAAATGAGTACACACATCTCTCAGCAGTGTTATGTCAGCAGCCACTGTGCTTTGCTTAAAAGCAGTGTTTGACTGCTTGTGTAGTTTTTAAAGCTTTTGCCTAATATTGAAGTTAAACAGTCGAAGACAGAACATAGTGTCCCTGAGTTTGAAAGTGGTTAGTAAAAACTGCCCTTTGTTAGAAGCTGCAGAAGTCTTTTTATAGTGTTAGACGTGTCTTTATGCTGCTAACCCTAGGGATTTTTTAAAATTTCAGGTTATTGTTGGAATAAATAAATACATAACCCTGAAGGTGCAGGGCCTTTTAAAGCATAAAATCAGGTTTTATCATTTTCATAAACTTATATTTATGGGAATTGGTGTGCATATATCATTATCATTTTTAGTAACCAGTGTCATTGACTTATATCACAGATACCAATAGATGGCATTTATTATAATTATTTTGTTTTTTTTAATATGGGTACTAAGTTTCAATATGATTTCAAGCATTTTGGATGTTCACTGAACATTTTTCCATGTTAATTGTATGTCTTATGTTAATTCTGTATGTTTTCTTTTGTTAATGATTTTGCTAAACTTAGTTTCTTTCCTAAATGTCATTTGAAATGTCTCCAGGATTTTAGGGTTTTTTTATTCATATTTTTTCTCTTTGTTTTCAAATGTCTCGGTTTAGAATTTTTGGTTATAGTATTTTTCGAACTGTAGTTCTATTCAGTAGACACATACTGTTATCACCAAGTGCACCTTAGAAACAAGTACTCTTTTTAGAACCACAGTTGGTTTGGTGACTTTCAGTCATTGTTGACATAACTTTGGTCCATCTTATTGAAGCCATTCATCAGTTAGTGCTGCTAGTTATTCCACAATCACTAGGGTGTTATCAGGCAGCATTTGGCAAGAAATATCTTCAAGTGCAAAGGAGAGGGAAAGATGTGTAATTATATTTATATCTTCAAGAAATAAAAGCTAAATAGTTTACATAACCCAAATTTCATCTTTGTAATTGTAATGTTTTTATCCTATACTATTTAAAATCAAGTCTTTTTAAAGAGTATTGTTCCACTTCATTTTTCTGCATTTTCCTACACAGTGAGAATGGTAAAAACATGTCGAAACACTTGCACTTCATTTTAATTTTATTATTGTCTTGTAAATTACATCCTGAGGTAGTATTTCTTTTCTTTAAAAGTTTTTCAAAATTTTGGTTATGAGCTTAAATTTTGAATATAATGTTCATAGAGAAATCACTAAAGGGGAGTCTTCTTTTCTCTACAGGAATGCTAACAGGAATGAATGAAACTTCTACTGTAATCATTGCTGCACCACAGAATTTCACTTCCTCTGTGATCCTTCAAAAGGTGGTAAATGTAGCCAATGTAGGTGTAGTCCCTTCTGGTCAAGATAATATACACAGGTAGGTTCACCAACATGTGTTGTGGAGGCGACTGGTATAATATACATGTATAAATTTCAATTCAGTTTTCTTTCTTTTCTCATTTTTTTTAGATGAAGTACTTATTTTCTTACATCGTTGTTAATTTTTGCATAGTATTTGATTCCCCCCACCTCAGGTGTAGTCCTTGTAGTTCTCCTATCACCATAGCACCCATGATCCTCAATTCATAGTTTTGACTGAAAAGAAACATGTGTATGTGAAAACAAACGTGTATGTTTATATGTACTTTTTTGCCCCTTGATAATTATATATTTGGGTTAAGGTGTTCTTCCCTGTTTTATGCAAACTTTAGTACACTGAGACAGACTTTCCTGAAAGATAAAAATGGTATCTTTTTTAAGCTGTGGTTGAGAATTTATCTTATTTAACTAGATTTCAGTGAATTTCCAGGAGGAACGGTTTTGTAAATCAGTGGTGTGGACTTTTTTACTTGAAGGGGAAATGTTTGTGTACTATATAGATTTCCATTTCACAGAGGTTTCTTACATTTGCTTCCAGTAATAGGTTGCTGCTAGACCACCATTGTGGGATTACTATGCATCTGACATGTGAGAAGCAAGTTATTTGTCCTTAAAGATAGCAGAAAATGTGATGTTTGGCCTCGTTGTATATTTATGAATGCCAGTGGCTTGAAATAAAAGTAAATAAAAAATAATCACCCCTTAAGCAAACATACAGTTATTATTTAGTCTTCTGTCAACTTAAGGAAATTTATTGCAAAGCATCTTAATTCCTCCCATTGTATACTTCTACCACTATATATAGAGACAGAAACAGAGACAGAGATAGAAAGAGAAATTAAAATCAAAGGGAATGCCTTCAGACCTGGAAAAAGCATTCTTAAAATAAATGCAAGGACAAAAGAGGCCCCTATAAAGAGTGCTGTAGATAATCTGGGTTTTAGACTCAGCTCTGCCATTATGGAACTTTGTAATCTTGGATAAGTTTTCTTTCTGTGCTTCAAATTCTTCATTTGTTTGTAAATGGGAGTCAGGAGAATAGAAAGGGGATTGAAATGAAAGTTTTTGTTATCTATGGAGGAACACTGGACTTGACATCAGTAGAGCCTAGTTCTAGTCTTGATTTGCTGTTACCCAGAGTTGCTTAACTTCATCTGATGGTGGCAGAATTAAAACTGCATATGCTATTCAAAAAGCAAACTGACCTTCTGCTTTAGGTTGTTGAGAGAAGTGTCCTTTTAGTAAGTGGCTCAGGAAGTCTGATGCTTCCATTTCTTCCTTATGACAAGTGCTATCTATCTCACATGGGGTGGTGATAAAATAATAAAATGGGTATAAGGTCATTATAATAGTACCACCATACAAATACAGCTTATCTTTCAGTTAATGTTCAACAGGGGAAAAAATGAACAGACACCTCTTCAGTGAAAAGGTTTGGGTTCTGAGTTTTCCTATTTGTTTTCTGCTTTAAACACTTCTTTTCACTTTCCTGAGAATTTTCTCAAACAGAAGATATTCTCTTTTGTTTATGGGTCCTTTGAATTATTAAGATTGCTAAAACATCAAACTATCATACATCAGCTATAACTTTTGGCTTATGAAATATGAAGCTTCACTTGCTGAATGTAATATCCAGTAATACTTCAGGTCTTTTTCAGTATATTCTTTTGTAATATAGAAAGACATAGAGTAGTCATTGTTGTGCTGGAATTTCTAATTTAGTTTTCATTTTGTTTTGTGTGTGGGCTTTTAACTTTTCTGAAAGCTGTGACCATTTTCCAGATCTTTGTTTCTAAGAAAAAAAAAATGAAATTACTTTCTCAAAGTCCAGTGATCTGAAAACTATCTTCCTTTCAAGAATAGACTCCCCCCCCCCCAAAAAAAAAGAGACAGCACAGCTGTATAATTCTTATTAAAGCTTAGTTTATTTCTGTAATTTGTCTTGGTGGCTTAGAATTTAATACCTGTTCAAATGATTTAAATTAACATTATAGTGAGTTCTCAAATATCCTGCAAAGGAAACACACAACTAAGAACCAATTTATATTTGGTTTTACACTCAAATTTAACATTCATCCTCATATCCATACATAGTGTTTTGAAGCTTTTCTAAAACAATCCTGTGGTCTGTAGCCTGGTGTTTGGCTCTGTGACCACAGGGTCAAAAGTGAATACAATACCTATACATAATTAAAATTAGGTTATGCATTCTAAACTTGCCTCTCAATTCTTATCATACTTAATTGAAAATATTTAACATTTGCTTTTGTAGTGGAAATATGACTATAATAATGTTCTAAATTTTTAAAAGTTCCCAGGTAGTAACACCTAAAGTTTTGTATTTTTCATGTAAAAATAGATAAAAATTATCTTCCCCTATATATAACTCTTTAGCCAGTCCTTTATGCTCTCTAACAGAACAAAAATCAACGATTGTTAATAAAATCTGTGCTAGTGTCTGTCTTAGTTTCATTTAAAATGAAATAATTACTGTTTACATTATAAAAGAAATTAATAGTTCACCACTTTTTTGAATTGTATATATGTTTTTTGACTGTAGTGTTCAATAGTACTTTATACTGGATTAATGAGTATATACTTTATATATTATTTAATCATTAATAATAAAATTGAAACCTATGAGATTTTTGAGACTCCCTTACTCTGTGAAAGTGTACTTTTTTTGAGTTTATGGAGAGTAAGACCAAAGACATCTTGTACTTATTAATAGTAATTGGTTTAAGAGTACTTTTAAAAAAACCATCTATGAAATGCATTTTGACTATTAGTATTCTAAGAAATTACAATTTAGTGTAATAAATTATGCTCAGCTGACCTGTGTTCTATTTTGATTTTACAGAATCTTTGATTTCTGAGCGTCCTTTTTAAACAGCATTATTGTATACTTTCTGACCATTCAAGTTCCCATTGTCTAGTTTTAGAATCATTTATTCCTACTACTCTTCAAAATTTGAGTATTTTTAACACTAAATACCAAGTAAAATTTATTTACTATTTACCAGCTAAGAAAAAGGGAACATGGAGAACTGTGAAATATAGTATCAGGTAGAAATTTTAATTGATTATATAATAGAGTGGTTACCAACAAATCAACAGAAAATGACCTCCATTAAGAAAAATTCTATTAAAGAAGTACAAGCTTTATGGAATTTATATCAAAAACCAGGAGCATTTCCTATGTAGTTAACCACTAAATTTCAATTGAGAAAATATATCTACTGGTTAAATTAGATAATATTTAGTTTTGTTTTTCTAAATGAGCAGTAGTCTCAGAAAGCCAGCCAGTATACTATTAAAGGAAATCTTCGTTTTTGTGATACTTTCTTGTTGTTTGAAAAAACTACTCTGAGCACAAAACGATCTGAGATCTACAGAAGTAGGTCATTGTGTCCCTCTGCTGTTTCCAAAATAGTAGTCTCCACACAGTAAGAGGTAACAATGATGAGAAGTTCTGTCATCATCAAAAAGCATTTGTAAAATATGCAGCTGAATTTCTTCATTGACTGTGCTGGATATTAAATTATATGAGTTATACTATGAATTGTAAAACTCTAAAGTATATTATTTGAGACAAAACTAATAAACATATATATGAAAAGTGTATACAAAAAGCAGAATGAATAGCATTAAACATATGTGAATGGACTACAAAAGAAAAAGATCAAGATTTATAATGTATTGTAGGGGAGAATAAAAACAGTGGCTATGGGAATCCTCGGTTTATTAATGTCCAGGAAAAATTTCTTGCGTTCCTCTGAGAAAGAAGTCAAATAAGGGTTTAGGAAGGTGGATCATACTTGAAAATGTAGAAACTGAAGTGAGTTTGCTTTTATTGCATTACTTATCCTCTGATAAAAGTAATGATTTACAATGATTAGAAAACTGAACATCTGAAGCACTAAAATCTCTCCTGATTTTCTATACAAAAGAATCATGAGTTTATGTAAAACCCAAATTTCTGGGATCCACACCCCAAATTTCAGATTTAGTACATCTGAAGGAACAGAACCCAGAAGCTGCATTTTTAGCCAGTATTACAAATTGTTATAAGGCAAAGATACCCAAGCCCATAGTTTAAGACTGTTCTGAATTATCAAGAGTTAATAATAACTACATGACACATTTCAAAATACATTTTCTGTGTTTATGTTTCCCTTCTACAGATTGCTCATTAGGACATACCACTAGATAAGATTTTAGATGTAGCTCTTTCTTATGTCTATCCCAACATGCTACAGCAAAAAGAGTATATTGCTAATTACAGCAGTGCATTACCATGATTTCTATGTAGTAGACTTAGACCATAAATAGAAATTTGTCTTTTAGCATTCTCAACCCTTTAGTATTTCAACCTGGTTTCAGGAATTCTGACATGCTTATACACTAGTGTTGTTAATACTGCCCACTCATTTTGCACTTTCATGAACAACAATTTGACCCTATAATGGGGAAATTTGATACTTGAGTGAAAGAAGGAAGCCTTGCCTCTGCTATGATTCTATTTTAGTTCTTAGCTTATTCTGTAAAGCCCTAATAGTCAGTAAGACCCGCCTTTCCTTATTAACTTGTGTTCACTGTGAAACCATGTGTATCTTAATCTACAGCTTGGATTTGTTTACCCTTCACTTTTTTAATTTGCAAGTTTTAAACATACACAATGTTTGAATAATTAAAATCTTGCTAGGACAAATGTTGTCTTACCATTGTCCCTTAGGTCCTTAACTTTTAGGAACTGGTCCTGTGAATGGAAGTGTTTCCGTGACAACCAAGCAATCAACTTTTATAATTTATCAACGTTTTTGAAGCCAGTTTGTTTGTTGCAGGTTTAAAATAGGAATATTTTTATTTAATTAAAGTACATGTAAAAAGCAAACTTGTTTCATTCCTAGGCCTTAGATAAATCATCCAATAAATCATTTTTATCATATAATTTGATCGTTATTAATAAGGGAAATATTAGCATATACTATTGTTTCCATCCAAAAATATCTATTTGGTATAATTCCTTCATTCAGTATTTTTAGAAGACCTTTATGCCAGGGTTTGTTAGTGCTGTTACGGTTGTTTCTGGGTGGTGTCTCTAATATTTCCTTTCTGTTCTTAGTTTGATCAACCTTTGGGTTATTGTTTTTGTTTGTGATTTTATTTCTTCTTCCCTGGTAACTATGGAATGTTTAATACTCATCAATTTTGACAGATCATAATGGAAAACACTATGATGTCTTGGTACCCTAATTTTATAAGCCTTATTCTCTAGTCACCCTACTTTGTCTATATAAAAACAAAATTTGGTATACATAGTTGCTCATATAATGATACCACACTTCAGTCTTTTCTGCTATAGGACAAATTTTGAGTCTCAAGCCAGGACTGAAGATTTGTGAGAAACAAACTGAGTAATCCAAGTCCTTTCTCTGGTTGGTGGCTGTCCACTAGAGGACAGCACTGCTTTTTTATCTGACTGCTTTGATCTCTGCAGGCTCTTAGCAGTATTTCATTGAAAAACAAATGTGGACCTCAGTTAATTTTGACACAAAAAGCATATTTGTGTTTTTCAGAAATAACCAAACTGCACCACTTATTTTTATTTTAAAACTTTATTTATAAAGGTTCATTTAATTTCACCATTTGAAAGGTTAATTTGTACAGTGAATATAGTGGTTTTACTAATAGGACAATATAACTGGTTTTGTATAGAAATGAAAGAAAAGTATTCTTAATGATTTTCTTTCTGGGTTGACAAGTTTTATAGAGTTCGAAAAGAATGGGGTAAGAATTTACTTATTTTAATATTTGTTTTTCTGTTCATAACCCACATCTCACCCTAGCCCCTCACCAAATAGACAATGCCCTGGAATAGCTAGAATGTTTCATGTCTTCTTTGAGAAAGTGCACTTGATTATTTTTAGCTTTCCTGTAGAATGTGTTGTTGACCAAATTGTGTGATGAATCATTTTTCATGCCTAACGTATGATGGTAGTTTATTTCTTAACTGTTGACATCAGAATATTAAAGGCAAATACTACAACATTGGTTGTTAATTTTTAAAGATCTAGAAAAAATATATTGCTTTGGATAAATTCTCTGAACCTGAGTCATTAAATTCTTTCTCAATATTAATTCAGTGGTGTAATGGGCTTGACTTTAAAATACAATCTTATTGTTAACAAAATGTAATTTTTTACAACTTATGAGTTCTCTGCCTATTTAAAATGTTCTACTGTATTAACTCTTAAGTAATAAGGATTTATCATTTTTAAATCTTTGAAAAATAATGCACCATATCACCATACTTCAGTATTTGACGTTAGGAGGCTTATTCAAACCAGTATTTCTTATATATAATCATTGTGCGACTTCATTACACATTTGTCAACTTTGAACTAATTATTTTTATACAGCTAGGGCAGGGCACTGCATCTTGTGATCGTCTTTCTTACTAATAGGATTCTGTCTGCTTCAGCAGGCAGTAATTGAAGGCTTCATGTACAGAGTAGGGAAAAAAAAAGTTTTAGCCTGAGTGGGCCATTGTCACAGCTTCTGGTAACCAGTAGAACAGAAAACATGAGAAAATTGAACTCAGAATAGAAAAATCAGAAACCAGGAAGAGTATCCAAGAGAAGAAAAAGCATGTCTTAGAGAGCTGTTGCATTAAGTGTGGCAAATACGATTCTGCTTAAAAGATTTTGTTTCTGAATACACTGGAGATTGAGCATCTGCTCAAATAAGTATTTTTAAAGTCATGTTGTCCTATTACTATTTCACTTGTTAAAACAATTGATTTGTAGGATTTCTTTTCTTCTGACAAAGAGTATTCACTTATGGTCCATAAACAGTCTCTCACAAATCTAAAAAAGTGTGCAAGGGAGTAAGTGTGTGTGTGTATTGTAGCTAAGATATCTGTTCAAATTTGTTATTTGACATGTTTTTATAATTGTGTCAAAAATTAAGACAAATTAACTTTTTTAGAAGAGTGGTACATCCATTTAGATTTGGGAACCAACTTATTTTGTCATTTTCTTTAATCTTAAAAATTCTTATGAGGTATCAAAGATTAAATTCAATTGCTAGAGATAATAGACAAAAAGCCATGTAATCAGATGAAATACAGATATATCTGAACGATTTTACCTTCCCAGTTGGTGATTACAAAGAGCAAGTTTTTGATGGAAAATGAAAATGAAAAATACCTAGATTGTATCCTTTTAATAACATGGAGCCCATCGTACGTAGGCAATACATCCTTAACTGTCATCCACTTATTTGTTCTCATTTGTGGTGGTACTAGTGTTTGAGGTTGGTTGTTCTCCAAGTAGTTCCTCCCTATGTTACAACTCCATTCAAGAAGGTTTTGTATTTTCCACTGTCTCTTTTGAGGGAATATAGAGGAGAAAATTTTTCAAACATTTTAATCTTTGAAGTCATAAATTAAAGATAAGTTTTGACGAAACAGTCAAAGTCAAGTGATGATAAAGAATATTCAAAGGGAAATATCCTAAAATTTTTGAAACTATAATTAATATGCATATTAGGCAAGCAAGAAAAACATTAATTTATTGATTGACAAAAGCAAACCTTGAGTACATTTTTGCCTATGTTAAGAGAATGTGTATGATAGAGAATCAGAATGCTGATTTGAATTCCTGTCCAACCATTCCTCTTGCTGTATGTTCCTGAGCAAGTGTCTCAACCTCAGTGAGCTTCAGTTCCCTCATCTATAATGAAATAATACAGGTGTAGCAGTACCCACTGCACAAAATACTTAATAAATATGGCTGTTGTTACCATTAAGGTGATCAAACACTTTACGTGCTTTCTGAAAATTTTGTCACAACGTGATCTTATTATGAGTACAGAGTTTTTGATGTCAGCCACTGAATTTAGTGTAAAAATATTTAACCCAAGTTTTGTTTATAATCAGTGTTTCTTCCATCCAAAAGCTATTTGTTATTTGTACTCTTACCATTAACTATCTTTTGGATGTATCTTTTGTATATTAAAGCATGGTCTATTTTGAAGTTAAATAATTAATAAATTTTGGTGGATGACTTTTGCTTTTCATGAACCAAAACAAACCAATTGTAATCATGCTGTGTTCCAATTAAATACATCCTTTTTGAACTATGAAATGAGAATGTCAGAACATCTGATCTTCTAGTCTTCTGCTTTAAAACATTGTTCCCACCATTTGTACCCTTTTAGACATAGAGAACTAGTTAAAAAAACAGTAGCCGATAACACCAGCTAACAGATTTTATTGTCAGGATGATTTGCCTAGGATGTTTCCACTGCATTGTAAGCAGTTGCCTCTTCTATCATGCCCCTATTCTTTGCAGTATTGAGGATTTTGTGATAATAGGATTTCAAAAACATGTGTAAGACACTAAATTTAATCTCTATAAACATACCAACTTCAAAATCGACATTTGTCTCTGCTTAGTTTGTATTATTATTATTATAACTCTAAGTTTTTAATAGAAATGAGGTCAAATGTGCCTTGGGGCGGTGCAACCCTGAAATTCAAACAAAAGTGATTTTACTTTCCTATTCAGGCATAATCTCCTTCTCTATGGTCCCAAGGCACAAGTGTTAAGTAAATAAGGGGACTAAAAAGACTGTTGTTTACATAATTATAACCCTGTCGGAAGTAGTAACCTTTGTTGAAATATTTGTTGAGTGAAGACTTGGTGCTGACCAAATCTGTAGCAAAAGTTGTATAAGTGGGTGTGACAATAGAGCTACCAGGTCTCATTTGGTTACATGGTTTAAAAGAAATACAGAAACAGGATTCTGCTATGAAGAAGAACCTTTAAAATTTGGACAAAAGAATGCATAAACTTGTATTTATGTGATAGACTGATGGAAGAAAGGTCACTTGGAGCCTGGCAATCTTTGTATTCCCTCAGAGATGAAATTGAGTGCCCGATTCCTAATCTCTTATGTGACTGTCTAAAGAGCAGATGGATATGTATGTTAAGAGCCTTGTAAAACCTCTTTAAAACAATTGCTTTGATTTCTCTTTCTAAACTGGTTACTTACACTTGCTTCTTTCTGTCAGACTTCTTACAAGTCTTCAGCATGTTTGGAGAGAGTACACAAATAAGTGATGGGAAATGTTTCTGACACACTTTGCCAGCAGCCCACTAGCTAGCATTTTAAAACACAGCTTGAAAGTACTGATAATATTTTCAATTTAATAAAATTAGTAATTTTTTTTGCTTTTGATGCATTTTCTAATTTTTAATAGAAAGCTGATTTTCATGATTCTTTTTTGGGCCAAAAATGGTTTCTTGGGTTTTCTAAAAAAAAGATGGATCTAGTGTTAAAAGATTTTGGTGTCTTTTTTTAAAAAAAAAAAAAGCTCAAAAAAGAAATTACTTTTCATTTAAAGAGAATCTGCTTCCTGCTTAAGTGGCTAATATTTTAATTAAGTCGGGAGTGAAGTTTTTCTGAGTGTCTCCTGATAAACTCCCTCTTTTATGTTGATGGTAATTAAACAGATCCCCGAGGACACCGTGGACTCTGTGCAAGGCCCATGCTAATTGTCAGACATGAGACACTGACCAGTTGGTTTGCTCTTGAATAGTCAGCAGCGTGCTGTCAGCGCGGCAGTTTTATTTTTATGTATTGTGAGCTGTTGTCAGGGCTAACTGGGTGCCATTGTGGCTGAAGATGTTGCGCAAATTGAGGCAGATGGCTCAGATTCAGACACGTGTCATACAGAAAGGGGAAAGGGGATTGGCCCTGCAAAGTGGGGTCACAGCAGGTCACAGACCTGCTCTACACTTGTTAGTGTTTTCAAAAGCTCATGTGCAGCAACTTTGTTTTTCTCCAGTCATCCCTGCAATGAAACCCCCTCCCCCGCAAATGTGTGGAACATACTCCATGTGGAAAATGGAGGCCTAAGAGGGTACCATCCTCTTCCTTCATGTCTCTGGGGCTCAACTGTGCATGCAGAATGAATTAGCAGGATTGACAGAAGTTCATTGTGCCTCCAACGGCTTTTCAGTCAATTGCAGTGCTTAAAAGGCTAGTTTTGCTTTTAATTCCATGTAATTGGTAGGTTTTTCATGTCTTGGAATTTAGTAATGGAGCCTTAGACCTCAAGTTTACTCTATTATAATCTAAAGCAAAAAGAAGGATCTAATGTTCTGAACACTTAAAAACATTTTAAAAGGAATGTGGTGGTGTGCTTGGCTAGCGTGGCTTTGTTAGATGTCACCCACGTCAGAGACATTGAATTTGAATATTTTAACATGTAAGTTCATTGAAACTTAAGAGTCTGTACATAAAATTGCCTGACATTTTGCATAATCACTTTCAGATATGAGGAATTAAAATTTCAAGCTCTTTGAGAAAGGTACCTTTTCAAAAACATATAGCAATTTATTTTAAATGGCATGGTGAAGTGTTCAATGTCAAGTGAATGAATGACTCACATATATAGTAATGGAGAATTATTCACATGCATCTGTTTTTCAAACTAGTAAGTAAAATAGACTTCTTACTCCTATTCTAAAGATGCACTAAAATTACCTGCTTGTGGTAAGCATGGTGCTGGGCAGTTGATTGATTTTTCAGAAGACTGCTTGGCTTTGGGCCTTTGGCAATAGGGAACCTATAGTAGTTATTGAGGAGAAGAGGGGGTTATTTTAAACCTATTTGAATTTATGCTGTCTCTTTTTTTCCCTCTCACTGATAAAAGGTCTCACTCTCTTTTTTTTCTCCCAGGTTTGCAGCTAAAACTGTGCACAGTGGGTCACTGATGCTAGTCACAGTGGAACTGAAGGAAGGCTCTACAGCACAGCTTATCATAAATACTGAGAAAACTGTGATTGGTTCTGTTCTGCTGCGGGAGCTGAAGCCTGTCCTTTCCCAGGGGTAACCTGCTTACATCTGGACTTCAGAATCTGGCACACAACAAAAGTGCCTGGCATCCACTACTGCTGCCTTTCATTTATAATAATAGCCCTTCCATCTGGCTGTGGGGGAAGAATACACTCTTGACATTCTTGTCTCCTGCTTTAGAATGCTAGTGTGTATCTATCATGTATGCAATACTTTTCCCCCTTTTCGCTTTGCTAACCAAAGAACATATATTTTACTGTCAGTTATCTCAACTCTTAAATCCATGTGGCATTTTCCTTGTCTTGCCACTTCTGGCCTTCTCGTATTCCTTCTTTTTCAACAATGACGGACACGAATTGGATATTTAAAGTTTATTGGAAATCATCTTCCCTCCCACACTAAGCTGAAATTAACCTAGAAATAGTCTAAATGAACCTCTCAACTTTGGTATATGAAAATAGTACAGCATACTTTTTATTATTAAATATAAAAACAATAAGATCTCTCTAAAATCCTGTATGAATTTTGTGGTGTTGTAATTGGTTATTGACAATTGTCATCATTAAATTATCTTATCTCTGCATAAGATAAAATAAAGTAGCATATGAATAGCATTTGAGTTTGCATTTTTAACGAGAAACTGTTTATGATCCTAAAGTTCAGATACTGAGGTTTCTTTAAAGTAGATATTTTGAGTCTTAGGTTATGCAGAAAAGCAATGGGCATTTAGTTGGGGAAAGAAAAATTACTTTCAAACCAGTAGATTTTCTAATTGTGATATAAAGTAGTTAAGACAGGGTGGGAGTGGGGCAACAATATGTTTAAAAACAAACAAAAAGTTTCATGTTTTAGAATAAAACATCTCAGGGCCTCCCTGGTGGCACAAGTTAAGCACCGCACTGGGAAGCTGTTCTCAGCCACTGCAGCAGAAGTCCCATCCCTGGCCAGGAATCTAACTCACATGGCGCAGTAGACATCTCCTGCCTCCCCTACTGCTCCCCTCAGCAGTGTATTTCAGTAGATCTGCCTGTTCTGTTCCCTACTCTGTCTCTGGTAAATCCTCTCACCCCCGACCCCTGCACCTCTGGCCTGCACCCCAGTTCTTGTATGCATAAATAAATCTTTAAAAAAAAAAATCTCTCCCCATGCAACTTAGAAATACTGGTAGAGATACAATGTCAAGGCCTATTACATGTACTGAATAAATACTTTGAATCTCATTATTTCTTTGCAAATCTTGCCCACTGATGGACATTGCCTTTGGAAACTAACTTGTATGAACTTAATTGTAAAAATTTTAAAAGCTAGTTAAAAAAGCAACACATTAGCACTTTCCACTAGAGTGTTTGCTAACTTAAGCAAATTTTTCTTAAGATTCTTCTATAATCAGAAAACTTCTTTTGTAACATTTTCATATCTTTTTAAAACTAGTTGAAATGTATTTACCTTTCTGATACAAGGTGATATATGATAGTATATGCTACTCAGTTTCCTTTGTGTAGCTCTATATAATGCTTTTTTTTTTTTTAAGATTTATTTATTTATGCATACAAGCACTAGGGTACAGGCCAGAGGTGTGGGGGGTGAGAGGATTCACCACAGAGAGCGGGGAGCAGAA
>JAGFMF010011381.1:9244725-9294557 GCA_019455555.1 Galemys pyrenaicus
TCCCCTCCCTGGCCGGCAGCAGGGATCGAACTCGTGCTGCAGTGACTGCGGTTTGCTTCATAGTGTGTTGCTTAACCCACTGTGCCACCAGGGAGGCCCTATATAATGCTTTTTTAAGTATATAGGAGGAGAATATACATTGATTGAAACATTACAGAATAAACAAAGGATAAAATTTAAAAAAACACAATGAAACTCTCTTGGAACATACATATTGAGAAAATAAAACATACTATGAAAAGTTACCAAATGTTCAAGCTTGTAAACTGGAGATTGCTAAATTTCCTGCTCCTGAAATAGAGCAGTAAATCTGAGTGAAGAGAAGTATTGCTCTGTAAGTCACAGGTTCTCCCTCACTCTGGAGCTTTCTGTGCTCTTATTATATTGACACCCAGAAGCACCTCTGTAATTGCAGCCCATTGACATTTCCATGATTAATCCTATTTCTCACAGCTTCGTAGCTTTGAATTTTTAAGTCAATGACTTTTTGTAATGTGATAAAGAATTTGACAGGCTAAATACCTGCTTTCTGGAAAACATACTTACTGTCATCAATGAAGAGAAGAAAATTATGTGTGATATAGAGATTTCTGTATTTCCTCAATTAGGGCACTCATCTTTGAGAATCTGATACGTCTGCATGTTTTCTAAACTAAGGAACTTGGTTTTTTAAAACTAATGGAACTTTACTTTTGAATAAGATATTTTGGGCTAACTTTTTACTTAAAATCTGTTATATCAATAATATTATATACTGTACTAACAGTCAAAAACATTTAGACTTTAATAACTTAGCATTAAAATAGTTGTCATATAAGTGAAATTTAGAAAAATGGCCAGAATCCCAAGTTTAATGCATGGATTTGTTGTGATGGTATTGTTTTACCTTTTTTGGTACAGTGATTCAGAGTTCCATGTCTTTTTTTTTCCCTTTAACTTTATCATAATCTATGATTTTCTTTAAATTGTCCCAGTGAGCAAAGTTAGTCAATGTTAAGTTCTTAATTCTAGCTGTATTTTTTCACTTAATGCCCACTTAATGGGACATTTTATATACACCAATCTTGAAGAATGACTCATTTCAGACTGAGCTTCATTTTTCATATCACATTACATTTGTTTTATTTATTATAAGAAAAGAAAGCTTTTAATTCTGAAGAGATTGTTACCAATGCACTTATAGAATTAAAATACTGGATAATTGCCCTTCCCAACAACTATTTGCAAACATTTGAGTAACTTTTTAATAGCTTGTGAAGTTTGCTTCTGTAACCACTGTTTCTGTTGTTAAACACTTAAATTTATATTAGAGCGAGAAGACAAAACTGATGAATGACATGAAGGAAGGTTTAAAAACAAAAAGTTGGAACAGCTAAGGGAAAGTCTTCGCTCTTTCACCTTCTTTGTTCCCTCTCTGTAATCTCTCTGAACTGAGGGAAGCTCTATGTTATAATACAAAATTAACAAAGCCTTCCTATTCCCTTTATGTTTAAAGAGTACATTCACCCAGGAATGTAAAGGGCTGCAGTAACATCACTACAGCAGGAGTATGATAAAATAGAAGATGTGTTCTAAACTCTAAGAAAACTACAATCCATTTGCCAATCAACAAAGATAAGGCAATGTGCACTTTGCTAAGTTAGCCCTGATTTGCAAACAAGTTTTGCTTACATAGAAATATGTAATACTGCCTCTTCTGCCTCCCTCCATTTACCTTTGCCAGGTCAAGCAACTTTAAATATTCAACCCCCAGAAACTCACTGTGTCATCTCTTCACCTCTACCTCCTCTCTCCCCTGACAGCAGCAGACCAGCCAGCTACTGGGTGCACAACTCGTTTGTTCTTTCATCTGTTGGAGGTCAGTTCATTGAAAGACAATTACCTTTGGACTGTGTACTTGCTTATATTTTTCATCTTTCTCCTTCCCTCTGCCTTCCATCTTGACCTATTACTGCAGGAAAAGTTTCACAGTCACTTTCACTCTCATTAATATTTTAGAGAAATAAAGTCACTTATTATAATGTTACAGTCTCAATGGATGAACATTGTGTTTACAGAAAAAAAAAAATACAACCTGCGATAAACCAGAAGATTCTTTTCTGCATCTTCAGTCTCATCTTCATGTGACTTCTAAACAAATAGCACTCACAGAATTTTAAGATCTGACCTGGCAAGTTATCCACCAATTATAATTGTTCTGGAGGGAAATGTTTCAGATTTCACATGATAGTTAGACCAACAAACTTGGAACACAGCCATTTGAAAGCTAAAATGGTTTCTGAGAAACACTGAAGCAGTTGTAAAAGCACCATTAAGAACTGTTGGGTCTACAGAAAGAAGTGAGCACTGAGATCAAGAGGTCTAAAAGGTTTAACGAAGGCAATGAGGTTAGCTGCTGCTTCAAAATGGAGTGGCATTTTGAAGGGGGAAAAAAAAGAAGGATCTATTGTTCTAACTAAGGCTATATCTTAGAATGTTTTTAAAACACCTTTGCACAGAAAGCAACATTGCCCATACATCAAAAGACTGTATTCCCTTCCTTCCCTTGCCCTCATTTCTCCTGTTTCCCTTCACACAGTCCCTCTTCTGAAGCCATTCCTCAAGTTTCTACAGCAATAACCTATGATATTTGAAGGAGAAATGAATGTTGAGATTTTGTGGATCGGGCTGTATGCACTTGTGGACACTGAAGAGGCAGAAAAAAGGATTGTGAACTATAGAACTAGAAGTCAAGAAAAACAAAGTTGGTTGGTTTTACTCCCCTTGTGGGTCAATTTTAGGTATTTCCTTAAGGATTTTAGTTATCTCCTGTTTTTTCAGGTTCTAAAATGAGTCTCTAGGACTTAAACTGGCTAAAGAATATGGAATTGGTGTCTCTTTACTGGCTAAATGATTGTGAATTGAAGTAATCTCCCCTCACAAATGTCTTTCTTTGGAACCAGTGTTATGTACTCAATACCATGTTCACTTAATTCTGAGCTGGTTTTATAAATATATGCACCAAAGACACCAACCCCTAAGACTCAGATTTGGGAATATTCCAATGGACTCAAGTCTATCTTTACTGACATTCTAAGTAGGATGCTGGTTTCTCATCTAAAACCATGAGGGCCCAAGACACAAAAGATCGGGCTGATCAGACTTAAACCTAAAAGAAACTTTATTCTGAGATCTGCAGATACTTAGGAAAGCCTCACTGAGCAAGTAGGTGATTCTTCCAGTAGACTCATTCACAGCAGCTGCAGGCCTTGAAGACTGCAGAATAATACATGGACACTTGGAGAAATCAGGGGCGCCTCACCTTGCCCTCCCTTCTGTAAACTGGCCTTGGGAGGTATGGTGTCAAGAGGAAAGAATCAGAACACATGAACTCGAACTGTATCTTAACCAAGATTCAACTTCTCTCCCCAGGTAAGAATCACTTTTTTAAAGCAATATGATGATTGAGGGCTTATTATAGGGTCAGCTATCTCCATAAATAAGAGTAAGGAATTGAGATGATGGCCCTTGTACAAAAAGAAAAATTTAGTTAAATTCTGCCTTTGCAAAGTAGTCAAGAAAGATTATATGGAGTGAGCCCCACAGTACACCCCTATTTATATTGGGTTTCCTATTGTATGCTTACTCTCATTTGTTAATTAATTGTAAGGTTAGGAAATGAGACAAAGGATAAGGTGTGAGCTCAAGCACGAGTCCAGGGGGGTGGCTAATACAGAAGTCTGAGGAAATGAGGTATCCTCCCCCCTTAAGGTTTGATATTTGAGCCTTAAAAAAAAAATGCCACTGTGAAAGGCCCTCTCACTGGCATTACACTGAAACTCCCAAGATCCATGGGCATTCCTCCCTTGAACCTAGAGCCTCCATTTTGCTTGGGCATCATGGAAACCACAGGGCCTAAATAGAAATATTTGGTAAACAAAGTTATGGGTAGCTCAGTTTTCTAATTGAAAGTAATTATGATTTCTGTGCTGTGGTGTAATTACCTAAAAAAAAATGTTATTTGATGATTAAGATTCTGGAGTGAATTGTGTTCTTTGGGCTCTTGCTCCGTTCCTCCATCAGGGACTTGGTTTCAGCGGTGTGCAGCTGCTGGAGTTGATTTACAGTGCTGCGGCTGTGGCTGGTCATAAATAAATCCTCTTATATAGTTGTTATGAACACCTGTTAGATCATCTGTCAGCAAAGCGCTGTTCACATTTATCATGGTGCGGTAGTTATTTTACCTCAATCCATTTCCAACTGACTCAGCCTCCATCGCTGGATTACTATTACCACACCATAATCGCTCGTTCCCACTCCATGTTACAACTTGCAGATAAAAGATTTCACTACTTGGCCAAATTTCATAAATAAAGGAGCAGTTCAGTGCAGTAAAAGTTTATTTTTGTCATCATTTGTCACCCCATTATTCTATAAATCAAATGGAATAGCACTATTGCCAGCTCAGGCGTTGCTGTCAGCCTTAGGCATGGAAATGGTCCGTTTCTTCCTTTTAGATGAGATGACATGTCTTTCAGACTTAAATGGCTTATGGCTTTGTTTCACCCATTTTATTTTATTACCCCTCCAGAAAAATCCCTGGGGAACAGAAAGACTCAAAGAGTGAAATGGAAACAAAACACAACCTAGCATGCTACCAGGCTCAGTGAGCTGCGTTCCTCCCCCTTCCAGTCATTAGGAACTTGACCAGCACCCACTCACACTGAATCCGTGGCTGGGGATGCTTTTCATAAACTTCTAAGGAGGCTATAGTTTCTATTTTGGAAAAGCCATTACAATGTGAAGTTAGAGATATTGAAATACCTGACTTATCCCCCTGGAGATCTTGCAATTTGGCAGGTTTTATGCAAAGAAAGGCAAATTGTTTTATTTTCTAAAATGCAGTTTAATGGCTCTGAGGATTTAAAAGGGAATGGTCACCCCTTGCAAGCATCATACCCCTGGAGGTTTGTCATCTATAGAGGTTTGAAGGAAGCATCCAGATTTATTGGCAAGTTGTGAATTCTGGCTCAGGGATAAGTCCGTGAAAGCAATGTCCCTTGGTTAAAAGGAAGAGGACAGAAAAAGCTGAAGGGATGGGGTAATAGAAAAGGGTTTATAGTTATTGTACTTCCAAGTCGGTTCTAATTCAAGTTACATTCTTCATAGTCATTATGTAGCTCATAAATTCAATAAAGTGTTTTACTGTTACTATAAAAATGACAGGAGGGGGGTTTTATGTTGTAAGTTTCGTTAGTTGCTCTTCCTGTTTTATGTTGAAGTTCTCAGGCCATTATATCATTAAACTCCTTGGAGTCTGAAGGGCTCAGACCCCTCCATTGCTTGCCTTTTGCACACCTGGCCCTGTCCACTCAGACAGGGCCAGGCCACCAAATGCTTAGAGCCAACAGGCAGGCAGGAGTCTTTTTATCTGTTATTTCATGAAAAGCAACTTCAGCCTCAGCAGATGTGTATTGAGAAGTGAAACAGTTGAGGGTGAGAGGGTATCTTTAGATAGACTAGTTGAGAGCTAAAACTAACTTGCTGAATGGGGTGTAAGGGGCCTAGCAACTGCTCTTAATATTGGCCTTGGCCCCAGACTCTGCTAACTTGTTCATCTTCCCATAGGTCTAAGACCTTGATGAAGTTCTAAGCAAATTTAGAGTTGGAATCTTACTGGGGGTGGGGGGCAGATGGGAAAAGGTAACACCACTTCTTTTCCTGTTGAAAGGGAAACACCACTTCTTTGGTATCTTTTCTTCAATTCCAGAAGAAGCAAAGGGCATTTCTGCTCTAGAAAACTTTGCTTTCTCCAGATGTTTGTTTTGAACAGAATATCCACATGGAAACAGCAACTACTAATTCTCCGGCCAGAGTGCATCAAGGCCTTAATCTAAAGCCTCCCATCCATCCAGCTGTCTGGCATTTGCTATTATAGGGCACCAACAGAGAAATGAGGCTGTGGCTTTATCACTGCACCCTGGGTGACAACTTGATTTTCTGCTTTCACCGCAGGCAGCAGCAGCCCAACATGATGGGGCTGTTAATTTGTGCATTTCATGGTGTCTGTCAGGGGGGCTGGGAGAGGAGGGTTTCAGGGGGAAGGGAATGGAGCATGTCCCAGCCGCGGAAGCACCTGTCTGCATTGACGGCACAGAGCACTTCTTATTAGCGTGCAGGTCTCTAAATGCAGCCTGGGGATGACAGCCTGGCATCCCAGCACCCACACACTGTGACAGGCGCCGGCAGCCGGTCCCATTGTTTGCCCTTGATGAGCATGTCATTAATGGAAATGGAAGAAAGTGAGGGCCACATCAGTATTCAAATAGCCTCTATTCTCTCTGCCATTCACCCGGCTGGCTCAGCCTGCTGCAGATTTCCTTCTGCAGGCTCCTCTCCTCTTAGACTTTTTTTTTTAAAACAGATTTATTCCCATTGCATACAAATCCTTTCCATGTTGTTCCTGGTTTCTTCCAATCCTGTGTTTACACCCACCTCTTTAGACTGGATTTAGATCAAAGGAGATGTGGGTTCCTGTGTATTGCAAAGTTCTAATTAGCAAGTTCATGCTGTTTGCAGCCATGAAAATGCACATTGCCACTCCAGGAGCCTATTTCCTGTGCCTCCTGAATCCTACACCTCTGGGGAAATGATGGCTGCTGTGGTGTCTATGTTCAGAAATATCTGATAGAGCTGGGTTGCACAGACTGTAGAAAACTGACTTCTCTGAGAATGACTGGCATGGGAAACAATACTTCCCTAAGCTTAGTAAATTAAAGAGAAGTTAAGGGAAATGCTCACAATGCATTTTGGTTGGAAAGAACTGTGTACTGCACATGATTATTTACAGCCAAGTAGAGAGTGACTGGATCCTAAATACATGTTTCGGTCCCTCAGACCCTGTGTTGGTCTGTTTGCTTAATAATGTAATTAGTGCTCAGAGGGAGAATATTGACGCTGCTGCCAGCAGTCACTGCTCTTCCGTGCGTTTCTAAACCATTCCTGTTGCCCACTTGGCTTTTGCATTGCCTACCATGGTAGCTTCAGCTGTGAACACACACCTCCTTACTCCTCCCCATGCACACCTCAGCGCCCCATCCCCTAATAAAAACCCAATTCCACATTACCTGTGCACACACTATCCAGTCCTACATTTGAAGGTTCACATCTCACACATGCAGGTGGAATGTTCCTGGAGGAGGGCAGCAGTGAAAGACCACCTCTAATTTCCTTCTGACCTTTTAGTAAGGAAGGTCAAAAGAACTGCTTGCTGTGCCTTTCCGTAGCACTGTCCCTTATCCGGTATTAATCTGTCAGTGCCTAGGGTCCTGACTTCTAGGACACCACCAATGTTCCAATGTGGCCTTGCTGGAGTCTGAAAATAACGCAAACACCACTGCTAGGTGCCTGGTAATGGAACTGGGAGTTAATACCTCAACGATGCTTTTCTCTTATTACCCTATCCAGAGATGAATAATTCTTACTTAAATAAGTGAGATATTCTCCTGGAAACTTTCAGATAAGGACCCATGTCTTTCTAGTCCAATATTACCATCTCCTAGAAGTGTGGCAATGCTGTGGTCTGCTGCACAGTGAGCACATGGATTGGGTTCCTATCATGGCCCCTCTATAAATTGGGAGGAGGGGCTCTAAGGACAAATTACCCCAGGTATCTATCTGACAACCTACAAAAAAATAAATAAATAAAAACTTAAACCTTCTCCAGTAGGAGCCCAGAGGGGTGATTATGGTTTAAAAAGCCAAGTCGTAAATTGGACTTTCTCTACTCACTTGCTTTGTAGCTAAGGGAATCCACAGAGGGCAATTTAAAAGGAAAAGAAACAGGCTGAGAAAAAAATCCCAGTGCTGTAGCCTTAGTGTCAGAGTGATGGAAAATAATTTTCACATTTGATTAATTATTAAGAGATCTGTTTAATAAAATATATAGAGAGCATTTTGTCTCTCCACAATCGTTAGTATGACCCAGGACCCCTATTTTGAAGTTGAACAAAAAGCTATTGAGGTATAACAATAAATTTTGTCCCCAAGGGTTTTTGCAGAAGTGACCACAGGACTGTCCTGACAGATTTAAGGCAGAAATCCCACAGCTGACACTGAAACATGTCAAATCCAGTGGCTTCCATTGGCAGGTCCTACTTGCCAATCTCACCATGAGAATAAAGCAAAATCATTGACCTAGAAACAAACTGCATTGGTAGGGGTTCTTCATTCTTGTTTTATTACTATTTTTTCTTTTTAAAATCGTATCTCTATAACATAGGGTCAAGTGTTTAGTATTCTTGGTAACTTATTTCAAATGTAGAAAATCTTCAAGGAATTCTTTCTTGAATACATTATTTTCCAAAAAAAAAAAAAAACCCACAGTTTCTCTGCCCATGACTCTTTTATTGCAATTTAAATATGAACATCTAGACCTTATGATGAAATATCCTACTAGAAAGAATTGGGTCTCCTTTCTCCCCAGGGGGAGGAAATGTAATTTTATCTGTAAGATTAGTATCTTGAGTCTATTTTATTCAACCTGGTGAATTCAAACAAATTTAAAGGTAGCTTCATTTAATTAGTTATATGAATGTACATATTAATTTAAAAGATCTTAAATAGGCATTTCCAAGTTTGGATTTTTCAGGCACTCTTATTTGCCAGTTATTTTCAATGACGCCTTATTCTACACAGACATGTAGGGAGAACTGATCAGTATCAGGCGCAGAGATGCTGAGGCTGCTGTGGCCCCACTTTCCCTCCGTGCTCTCTCCAACTGCTGCCTCTTTTCCATTTGGGTGGAGGTTCCTCTGGCGACAGCAGCCACAAAACCACCTCTAATTTCTTTCTGACCTTTCAGTGAGAAAGGACAGGTCTTATCCTGTGGCGCTTCCGGGCTTCTGGAAATTGCAGGCTATGCTGCATGGGTCAGAATGGAGCTGGTAGCATCACAGTCTAGAAGGGCCTACCAGTCGTTTCTGAACCTCCTTCCATTGCCTGTTCTGAAGATAGATTCATCAAACATTCTGGAAGGAATTTCAGAGCTTTTAGCCTGCAATTATTTTATTCTGCCAGCAGCAGCCACTCTGGAATGGAAAGCAAAGCAGGGAGAGCATGTTGCAAGGATACAGTGAGGTTTGATCTTTCAGTTACTAACCCTTACCCCCATCACCTCCGACACAGGTGGTAAGAGATGATGTTGTCCCATCCCCAGCACTGTCACTACGTTACTTTGAACAAACAAGCATAAGAGGCATTCTCTGGGACTCCAGAGCAGAAATATTCACAAGATCCAGAAATGAACAGGGAGAAGATATTAAAACCTATTTTAATATTCATCATTTATAATTTATCATATTTTGATGATTATACATGTTTTCCAATATACTTACTATATTGGTACAGGATAGTAATTCATGTACATGTACAGTATGTGTATTCCATTAAGTAATTTAATTAGAATATATAACTAATGATCCAGGTATATAATTTATCATACATTATAAGTAGTAATACATGTGTGTAATGTGATACATGTATTATAATATACACTCAGCAACACATGTATACGTTTACAAACATGTATACATTGGAGTCTACTCAAATCAAATCTGCCTGGAGCCCACAGGGCTGCAGTGCAGATCTTAACCTGCACCCTCTGTGCTGCACCCTCTGTGCTGCACCCTCTGAGGACACCAAGCCCAGCCTGGCACTCAAAGTGGCTGGTTATGTTCCCCATATCTGTGGTTTGAAAAGAGTGGGCAGAGAAGCCTCTTGAGACACCAGGAAGTTATTTCCACTTCTTGACTATATTGAGACTTATCTTGGCTCTTCTCACCCCTCACCCTTTTTTTCCTCAGGACCCTTAGAGAAGAACATTCAAAGTTCAGCCTCTTTAAGAGCACAAGGAGGAGGGAGATTCTCCCCTGAGCAGGTTCACTGTGCAAGGACTAATTACAGCCCACTTCGGTGAAGTTGGGAGGTCAGGCGCAGCCTCTGTTGGATGGAGGAAGGAGGGGGCCGTGCAGAGGGTGGGATGGCATCTGGATCCATCTCATTAGGAGTGAGGAATGACTCGTGATTCACAAAAGGTCATCGCCTACTGAGGTAGATAAATTACCTATAAGCCTTCAGCAGATTTGGAGCACCTATTTGGTAGGGAGTTTTCATTAAATCAAAGATTTTATGGCTTCTATTTTGTTGTATAGTTAAAGGGGAATAATTAGTAAGTGATGAAATAAGTGCAGGGAATAAAAAAGTATAATGTTATTCTAATAAGCCTTGTCTTGGTCTTTAACTTTTCACTTGCAAGCAGCATTATTTTTTAACTCAGATGTATAAAAATCATGCACACTGAGAAAGTGGAACCAATTGCAGTTAAACAATTGAGGGGAGCACTAACCAATAATGGGAAAGGCTTTAAAATGCTATAAATATTGTTCCTTTTTATTGTGTTTTATTTTTGATGATTCTCATAACCCACTGGTTAAAATTAAATAGATATGTTCTTAGGTATTACTCAAATGCATTTTAGAGCTAAACAATATAGAGCCAAATACATATATCTGCCCCCAAATTGCCTGTTAGATGAGTTTCTCAGAAGGCCCCCTATTTTTCTACTGGCATTTCCATCTTGGGAGGTCCCTTAGATTATAACAACAGTAACACTAGAATTAAAATTTCTCTAAGGGTGAATTTAAGCTAACCTATTGGAGTATCGCTGAAGCTTGTAAATTAGGCAGATTTTTGTGGAATAACAAACATTGGAGACTGTCAGTTTAACATTTATCCACCTCACATTTATATGCCACAGGGGTTTCTTTTTCATAGGATTCCTGCCTTTTTGCCTCCAATTAAATATGCTTTGGAGAAGATTTGTGCTCCCTAGAGATTCATAGGCTATAAGAAGTAAATGGTAAACAAAAATACATGGAAAATAGCTAAGTGGGAAAAGAAAACACTTGATTCACACTGATTATGCCTTTTTTTTTTTTTTTAAACAATATCTTCCACAGATGGAGGGCTCCACGCTTGGTCAGGCTGATCATTTTTTAACCTAGATTTTCTCCATTTAATATCACTGCAGCCAGGTAGTTGATGGACTATCATCGCAGATGAGGTAACTCATTGCTAACTCTAGAGCAGTTAGCCCCAAGTCCTAGAACCAGAGAAGGGTAGCCAGGCCTGGGCCAGGATCAGCATAGCAAGAAAATTCTCTCCAGGGGAACCGAGGCTACCAGAGTGGGAGGGAGAAGAGGACAAAGTGGGAAAGGAGAACAATGGACTGTGGTGGAGTATAATTGGTGCTTTGGCTGTGGGTGTGGTGTCATATGGTAATAACAGTAGAATGTGGAAAGCCTGTACTTCTAAATCATAAACATCTCTTTAAACCAGTGTTACCTCCAAAAATTTTTCTCTGCACGAACAATACCTGATGAGGCGATAACTTCAAGTCACTAAAGGAGATAAAGTGCCCAGCATCGTGCTTGCAGCCTATTAATCATTTAGTTATTGGCATTACTACTTTATAAGAAGATCCGCATAGTGGGCAGTCTCCATGATCAACTAGGAAAGGGTGTGAGGTACATAAGGGCATAAGAAAACGGCAAACATTTTCATGAAAAGTACATGGTGAACGGCCTGCGTCACAGGGCTCCAGATGATCAGTTTTTTTAATTTTCCGACGCTCCTCTTGCCCAAGTTCTTCAGTTCCTTAGCTAATATAATTTTAATAGTATTAATAATGCCATTCTCAACCATTTCTCCTGGTAGACTATTCCACGCACTAGTAGATCTCTCTGTGAGGGAACTTTATGAGTAATTAATTTGCAGGCTTTGCCCTAAATTTCTTCCCACTAGGACTATGAATCTCGAAATTGAGCAAAAGGTAAAATTCCTGTTTGCTTGTGACCATAGGGATGACAAACGATAACAATGGGAGTGGAAAGGTGTAGCCTTGCCGTTTTCCCCACTGTCTGAGAATAACACGTTTCTGTCAACTCTTATTTTTATTTTAACAAACGTGTGTTTTTAAAGGTTTATTTATTTATGTATACAAGAGCTGGGGTACAGGCCACAGGTGGGGGGGGGGCGGCTGTGAGAGGATTCACCAGAGACAGAGTGGGGAACAGAACAGGCAGACCAACCAAAATACACTGCTGAGGGGAGCAGCAGGGCGAAGCAGGAAAGGGCTGCCCTGCCATGTGGGTCACCGGCCCAGCTGGAGGCAGGGATGGAGCTTGTGCTGCAGTGGCTGCAGTCTGCTTAACCCATTGCGCCACCAGGGAGGCCCCGCTATTAGCTCTTTTAGAGGCCAAAAGAGTATAAACTGAAGAAGCAATTACCTTTCGTTTATATGGAAAAAAAATTGATAGTTTCCAGTCCCCCAAATAACCTACAGAGTCTTACCAAATACCTAAATTAACACGAACACATAGTAAGCAGGAACAAGGTGATAAAAACACAACCTGTATATAAAGTAGTCCCCTCGGAAGGATCTTCACGTGGTCTTCTCACCTCCTGCCGACGCACTGCGGAAGGAGGCTGCCGGCTGCTTTCGCGGGACCTTTCTGGAAAAGCCTCTTCAGATTTCCTTCGCTTGTAAAAGCAGACTCAGGGAGGGCGTTCAAAAAAAATGAAGTGGCTTAAGTCAGACTTTCAAAAAGCAGAGAACGCCTGTACTTGGTTTTACAACCCAGGAGCGACATTGGCAAGCCCCCTGGTGGCTGGGACCTGCTTCTTCACGTGACCTCAGTTTCTTGAGAGAAACTTTGTGACGATGGCAGGGCACCTGGCAGTCCCACCAAGTCCTTCTTCCTCAGCACCATTCAGCACGACACCGCCTTCCACCCACGGGACAGCACCGCCAGCGTGGAGGGGGTCCCCAGGCAGAGAAAAGGCCCCTGGTAAGTGCTTCCTCTTCTTACTGTTCGTGAACCCTGCACAATACTTGCAAGTTTCTGTCACTGACCAAGTGACCCCCGTTTCTTTTCCCCGTGACTTCAAGGGTTTGTGCCCGCCCTCTGTGACTTCTACCACGGACACTAAAAAGATAGCCCCAGCGGGCCCCAGTCACATTTCCAAAGGCTAGTGGATGTTCCCGAAGCTCTAAAGCAAAAGGAATAAAAAAAAAAAAAACAAACCCAAAAACTTACAGAAGGGCAGTGAGTCCTGGGAAATCTCCTAGCTCAAAACTCTTCTGCCCTTGGAAAATTATCATTGCGTTAACCTACCTTCCTCTTAGCCCCTCTTTTGAAAAGGTGGTAGCTGGATCATTTTAAAATGTAACGAACATTCTATTTGTGTTTACTTTTTATACCACAAACAATGCACTTGGTATTGAGTTGAACAGGGCTGCGAGAGAAAATACAATTAATGAATAGTCACAAGGTTGCTAATCTGATCAATGCTGGGTGATAGGACATTTAATCTGATTGTCTGTGACCACATTACACATAGCTTGTGGTAGCAGAGTCGCGCACCGGCCTGTGGGAGCATTTGTGGACTATTAATTATTTGGGGGCTTGGGGGCGGGGTGGTGAAGTCAATAGCAAGAAGGAGCGATGCGGAGGAGGTCTGCTGAAGGGATCTCACTCAGGGAGGTTATCCCACAGCCAGTGTGGCACCTCTCATGCCTGTAACTGGCATGCAGCCCAAAGTCACAGAGAAAATGAGGACCAAGAATACTCAAACCGCGCATCACATTCATGTAGGCCTGTGGCCCACACCAAGGAAGACACAGGGAAGTTACAGAAGACCAGGCCCATGGAGCGCAAGGAGAGGGCCTCCCTGTCAGTCATTGCTCTGGGTATTGTTGGATGTCCTGGGTGATCATCAGTACATATTTCTGCCTAAAAACATAGAGGCCTTTCTGCTAGTTAGGGATTAAAACATGCTAAATGTCAAACACTGCCCAGACCAGCCTTGCAATGCCTGGGAAGGCCAACAGCAGAGAGAGAAGGCCAATGAACCTGCTTCAGCAGCTTCCACCATACACCCCTGAGGTCATCGATCGGGCCAGGAGCAAACCTGAAGTCTGGCTAGCCAACTGGGACTGACTCCCTCTCTGTCCTTTGCCCGGGTTGCAAGGGTTGGGGGAACTGACCTCTGAATGGTCCCCAGCAGGTGGCTCTACATTCTCCTGTCAGAACCATGACTCCACTGGAAGTTACATCAGAAGCAGAGCAGGAATTTCCAATGTCTCCTTTCTCTGCTCCATACCCCTTCTCTTGTTCTTGCAGTATGCATCAAACAAATACCTTCCTGAAACAGAAGACTTCTAGCGCAGATGTACTGTAGATGGGGGCCATCAGGTTCCTGACTTCAGGGGCTTTCCTCTCAGTAAGGGAGTAAGATACAAAAGCAGGAACAGGCCATAAGGTGGTTGCTGTGTGTGTGTGTGTGTTTGACTTTTTGGCAGTCATCAGCACCAAGGCCTTCCATGATGGGACCCCACATGGCCTTTTCCAAAATTATGCTAGGGCCTTGAACACTTGGACCCTTCCTGGCATTTCAACCACATTTGATCAATCCTGAGCTAAGTGCACAAACCATTATGTCAATATCTGACAGACAGATGGAGGCCCCAAGTACCAGACTGAATGTGAGGTCAGTGAGAAGCCCTAGAAGATATTTATCGTGTGCCACACATGCAGGAACTGGGGCAGCAGGGGGTGTTGCCAGGACAGGCCAGGATGACAACCAGGACAGGAGAGAAAGAGCTGATCTCTCAGCAACTCAGCGGCAGCTTTGTTGGTTCTTCCTTTGCCAGGATGTCCCATTCTCAGCTAATGAGCAGCTTAAGTGTGCAGAAAGGGAGAAAAGCAGAGAATGTAAGTCCTGATCATAAAACAATGTCAGCAAAATAGGAGATTGCCTGATTGGAAAAACAACTCAACCTAAAGGGTCTTTTCAAATGCCTAGTTTTGTTCTGAAGTTGCCTGTCTGCTTGTCTCCTTTCTTCCCCCTTTGAAAACCATTACAATCAAGCATTTATTAAAATATTGAGGCCAGGGCAAGTACTTCTATGAGCTATTCAAGTCCAAAAGCCTCAAAGAAAGAAGCTGCAACTCTGATGGTCTAATTGATTTTCTTCTAGAATAAAATTAAAAGCAAGACAGAGTAGCAAATAGCGCTCACCTTTATTGCATGCCTTGGAGCTTGGTAAATAGAGGGCAGCGTTTCAGTGTTTGGTTTAGGGCAAGGGAGGAGGGCTATTATGAGAAAATGAAAAACAATTAGGTTGAGAAGCAGGCATGGCAGACTTGTGGCAGTGACTGGGCGAGCCTACTTGAAGTTGCTTTTAGAAGACCCTGAGTTTCCTAGTTGGCAAGCTAGTTGGGAGGGGATGAAGTGAGTGGACAGGTGGCAACCAGTTTCCTTTCAGAAAAAGTGTGTTCCCACCTTAACTCCAGGTCTCTGCCCACCCCCCCACACACACCCCCACCCCCCACACACACACCCCCACCACAGTGGGTCTCAGAATCTTGGCAGAATGTAAACAAACAAGAGTCCTCTCTCTGTGATAACTGTGAAATGAGAAGCTATTTCTTCCCTGTTAACTAGAAAAAGCCCACCCCTGTGAAACCTTGTTCCCAATGCCTGAGCACTGCTAATGGAATTTTTAACTCGACCTAACCACACCTGAAGGTAATCAGCTCTGGGCCAGTTGTGCATTCCAAGTCCCTGTCAGGCTGACAGGAGGGCAGAATTAGATGGTTTGATAACATTTCTCTCCAGGGCAACCATTTCAGCAGCACTGGGGCAAGAGCCCCAGGGAAGAAGGGCTTTGTCCTGTTCTCCCTGCTCTCCAAATAGAGAAAGGGTGAAGGGCTCCCCACTCCCATCCTGATCTTGGCGCCCTGATATAACGGGTTTGAGCTCTGGTTTTCAGAACATTACTTACACATTTCTCCCCTGGGAGAGAGAGGGTGTTCAGGTTCAGGGTGTTAAAATAAGGCTCTGCCCTATAAAACCTTCTTCAAACAAGGGTATGGTTCTAGCAGGAAGCAATTTGTACATTCCATTTTCAGTATTCACCCCAACTCTCAAGTCACAGAATATTTTTTAAAACAGTGTCCAGTAACTGAAAATGCTGGCCAGGTATTTTGAAGTTGCATTCTACTCTTTATCTGGGACAGAACCTTCGGCCAGGGAACTTTCAAGAAGCAAGAATTTCAAGTAGAAGGCTGAGGCAATTTTAAGAGGGACACCCTCTAGTCATTTGTGTGACATTCCCCTTCTTCCCCTGTTTCTAATTCCATTTTGGAAGCTTGAAAATACAATTTTTTATCTTTACCAATTTTGTGTTTTTCTATTTGGCAAACATTGATTCTTTTCTGTGTCCCAAATGGAGGTGAAATTAACTTGTCTCTCTGTTTCTTAAACAAAAATAAATAAACAACTTCAATATGTATAGTCCCAGATCCTGCCAAACGCTTTTTGCAGTATGCCAGTGTCACAGAGGAATGTCAGCTCAGCACCGTGATTAGCATTTTACAATTGCTACAGAGCCAAATGTTGAGAGAATAGCAAATGCTGTTTTGTGCCCCATGAAAATTGCAGCTGAAGAAATGGATTTTTTTCAGTCAAATATTAGGAAATTAAAAATGGGAGTCTGGGGTCCAGCTGACTTTCTTTCTCAGGTAACTATTTTTAAGATCAAAATTGAGGTCTGAAAAATGTATGCAAGTTAATTTAGTTTTACTTTTAAAAGTTTTCTTAAATATAGTTTTGTATTATGACTACACTTTTATGCAATTTTTAAAATCAATTCCCAGCTTTAAAAAATAACCAATATTAATAAGAGAAGAGGTAAGCCAAAGATGAGAGGAAATGTTTGCCTACCACGATACGTCACCAAAGAAGAAAGCCAATCCATGTTTGAAAATGTGTTCAGTACCACTGGATATCAGGGAAAGCAAATTAAAACTGAAATGAGATCCCGGGATACACCCACTGGCATTGCAAAAATTAAAAATAATTACCATATCAAGTGTAGGTGGACATACAGAGGAACTAACTAGGCTTTCTACACTCTGCTGATAGGAATGAAAAAAAAAAATCAGACAGCTACTTTGGAAAACAACTCAGCAATTTTTTTGAATGATAAAATACATACTTAACATACAGACTTCATTTCAGTTCTACTCTTAGGTGTTTACTCAAGAGAATGGAAAAAAGATCCACACAAAAATCAACAAGCTAATGTTTACAGCACCTTTATTTATAATTGCCTAAAGGGCCTGGTGAATGGACACAGAAACTGTGGTATACCCATTCAGTGGAAGGCTAGTCAGTGATAAAAAGGGATGTGATCATGTAGCAATACAGATGAATCTCAGAGACATTGTGCTAAGTATCAGAAGCCAGACTGAAAACTACACACTAAATTGTCCATATATATGGCATTCTAGAAAAGGCAAAATTACAAAGACAGAAAATAGATCCTTACAAAGAGGCACAAAACCTTTTTGAGTTAATGGAAATGTATCTTGATTGTTGTTCTAATCACACAACTGTGCACTCTTGGAAAATTTATCAGCTATACATTTTAAATGGGTGAATATATTGTGCATAATTATACCTCAAAAATCTTGACTAAAAAAAGACATTTTCAAGAGTAGATGTGGTAGGGTGAGTGATGCCCCCACCCTTCATGATTTCCATGTGCTAATTTTTGGAACCTGTGAATGTTGCTTTATGATGTAAAAGACTTCTTAGATGATTCTGGTTAGGATCTTGAGATGGGAAGATCATCCTGGATTATCCCTGTGGGCCCTAAATGCAATCATAAGTGTCTTTACAGGAAGGACGAAGAGAAATTTGACATAGAAGATTATGTGATAGAAGCAGAAGACAGCAGAGTCAAGAAAGTTTCTGACGATGGAGGGAGGGTCTAAAAGTCAAGGAATAGGGACACGGATCTAGTAGTGGCTGGAAAAGGCAGGAACAGATTCTCCTTAGAGTGTGACCCTATTAACATATTCGCTTTAGTCCAGTGAAACTGATTTCAGGCTTCATCCTCCAGAAATGCAGGAGAATAAATTACTCTTGTTTTAAGCCACTAAATTTGTTACAGAAGTCTTATGAAACCAACACACAGGAAATAAAATCTACAACACAAACTGCAGGAGATAATCGTGGTCTATTTAGTGATGGCATAGACCAGTATCCTTAGACTTCAGAGTAAAAATCACTAGAGACACTTTTTTATTTTATTTTAAGATTTATTTATTTATGTGTACAAGATCTGGGGTACAGACCAGAGTCCAGGGAGGTGAGAGGATTCACCAGACAGAGTGGGGAGCAGAATAGGCGGACTGACTGAAACACACTGCCAAGAGCAGCAGTGGGCGAGACAGGAGAGGTCTGCTGCGCCATGTGGGTCCCCTCCCTGGCCGGAGGCAGAGATCAAACTTGTGCTGCAGTGGCAGCAGTTTGCTTCATAGTGCATTGCTTAACCCACTGCACCACCAGGGAGGCCCTAGAGACACTTTTTTAAAGTGTGGTGATCTCTGCCTCCCCAACAACCTGATTTAGTCAGGACCACAGAACCTTGGCAACTACAATTAGGTCTAATTGATGTCCTGAGTGCCCCAAACTTCAAGAAACCCTGGTCTAGACAAAGTATTTTGTCTTTCCAAATCATATTTTGGTATTATTACTACTTTTTTTAGGTAGGACACCTGTTCCATATTTGGCATCTAGCAGGTACTCAGCTAGTATATTTATTTGTCTACCTGACAAATACTGCATTAACTCAGATGTCTCCAATGCCCTCTATGTTTACTGGGTGAATTCCACTATCTGTGATCCTCACTGTAACAGTCATCTTGTTCTGATTTTATGAAAAGCCATCAGTACGGAAGCCTCCCTTGGCCAAATGTGTCTGTCATTTTTCTTCATACCTCCCATGACTTCATTTATTGTTTTGGATTTTAGAAATACCAGAGCATTCTGAATCATGTAAGGGAGTCCAGGCAAAACAATTGTCAAAATGTTAACACACGAGAGAGCAGAAATGATGGTGTCTTTTTGGTTTTTACTTCTGTATTCTGTGAAGTCCATAGTCCATCTAGATAAAATGCTGGCATTTGGCAAATCTGAGGGACAGCCATATACCTCCTTCTTTGGCATCTCTCTTTCCACCAGATGCCACTTCTTTCTGCACAGCTGAAACCCAGTTGATATGAGGTGGGACTCCCATAAGCCAGCATCAGGGCCAGCTTCCACCTTGGGGTTGACTTTCACTGCAGAAGATGGGTATAGACCAACCTAAGGAGTCTTCCATTTAGCAATAAATTTACTGCACTTGACTTTCAGACTGCTATGAGGACTATGTCAGTTGTTTGAAATCAGTAGAGCCTGAAGCAACCCTCTGTGGTTGCTTCCAGTGGATGATAGCTAAGAGAAGCCTGCAAATGTCTAGGCACTAATGTGAGATTCATTTAAGTTGGTTAGTAAAGCTGACAGTTTACATAGTTTGAAACCAGTCCAGTGAAAACCCAAGCCCTATCAGACAACAACTGAAAAGAGAAAAGTGAGAGAGAAGAGAAAGAGGTAATTTTAAGGCCAGAATTACCAAACAGTTCCATTTGTATACAAGCTAATTTATGTTTCTGTGAGTATCTGCCAGGCTACTTTAGCAGTTTTAGCAATGCATTGCTCTACTCATGTTTATCAAATATTTAAACATCCCATTTTTATTGAGCTGTAATGTCTGCTGAATATGTAAGCAAAAGAAGAAGGATGAATTTTCTTTTTCACAGCAAGAATACAATGGGAACTCTTTGCTCATAATCTGTTCCCATCTGTACAATAAAGTCACATTTGGATTCTTATATTTGCTGGGAAAGACAAATAAATCATTCTTAGTCTTCCATAAATACATATTATCTAAGTCCAGATCAATTGATTGATCAATCACAACATTAATTGATCAGCATAGCATCTGTCTGTCCATTTATTCATCTGGGAGAGAAGCAGATGACATATAATTAGTTCCATAATGGAATAGCACTTTTCCTCCAATTAGCACCGCCATAAATATGATAGGAAGGTTCTATTTCTTGAGGGAAGTAAATATTTATTATTTCATTGTACCAGCTCTAATAAATCAGTTCAGGGACTGAATTATCTTCTGTTTAAAATGAGTACCACTGGTCAGCTACTCATTTTGAGCATGGCATCTATGATACAGTCTGTAACCCTCCGTTGCAAAAGATTGCAGCTCCAGTAAACTAAACCAATGCCAAAACCACCTCACTCATTATGATGGACAGTAATCAGTGAACTAATAAAACGATTGGAGCTGAGAACATATTTTGCATTCACAGCAGCAGTGGAATAACGAATAAACCGTAGAGATGAATATACATATTCATTTGCCCTCTCTATGACACACAAAAACCTCACTTTCTCCCCTTCCAGCTGTATTCGAGTCAACACAATGTTTGATGCATTGAAATACAGAGGCAGATTATGTTTGACGAAGTAGATGGCTTCGGCTGTTAGTGCTTTGTGTTCACTGGGGCCAAGCAGATAGTTTGTGAGGTCCTCTCTCTAAGAAGGCAGAATCATAATTCCAAGTCCAGAGGTCATGAATTTACTTTCATGATGTCAAAAGCATGTTTTAAAGATGTAATGTGTATTCAGATATCTCCTGGCTGTCTGGGTTGGTGTACTGCTTTATACAGAAATAACTGAGGTTTTATGACACAGAGTTTGGGTCAAGAAAGAAAAGTTTTGAAGATTTACATTTTTCTTCAGCATTGACCTTTTGGCTTTATTCCTTAATTAAGCAAAGACATGGCAGCAAAAGGGAGTATTATGAGCCTGCTGTATCCCCAGGGTGTTATGAGATACCAGACACAGTTAAGCTATCTCAAGACAACCATGTTCTCTGGAGTTACTTTATTGCTATTATAAAAAATCTTTATTATGGGAAAAAATATGTATTTTTATGCCAGAAGAAGATGAAGATGACAGTTAGGCTGTTGAATGGTAGTTTCAGTTGAGCTTCGTGCCCACAGAGATTGTAAAACACCCAAGACTAGGGGAGGCCTCCTGATAGAATCTTAAGAAACCTAAAGGGGTATATTAATCTTTGTGAAATTCATAGTTGGAACAGGTTACCATTAACTGGCACTTTCCAGTTATCAAGATATTTTATGAAACTGAAAAAAGTCCTATTATACTTGCTAACAGGGCCAACTTTGGGGGTGTGGCTAATGAAATAATCTCTTTCCAGATCTCTCAACTATAAGAAACTTGAGACCCTGAATCCCCAAAGATGTCTGCTGCTTTTGCTCTGTGCTGTTTAGCAAGGCATTTCTGCAGAAGCTTTTGTGCAAATTTGCTTTCCTTTCTATGAAAAAGAACAACCCCTCTAATTGAGGGGCTTTTCAACTTGATTTTTATTGTTTTTTTCATTTTATCATAGTGTGACAGACTTTTAATAGAAGTGGTGTGGCTAAGGAGAGAAGAGGGGGAAAGTATATTCCTACTAATAGTTTCCCAATAAAACCCCTCAAAACACCTATCCCCTCTGGGGCAAATACCCAAACAGGCTTGTTTCAAAAGCTTCCAACAAATATAAGGCACCTTCAGGAAAGGGAACCACAAGAAAGGGATTAAGACCCCAGAGAACTGAGACAGAAGGATATATCACATCAATATAATGGCTGCCATTGTCTCTACCAAGGACAGCCTCCCTTTGTGTCCCTCACCCACATGCCTTTTCTGGGTCCTGCATGTCTCCACCCAGCAGTACCAGGGTACAAGTTGGGCTGCAGAAGCAAGAGTGATTATTTTTTAATTTTTATTTTATTTTAGAGCAAATAAATTGCCATCTTCCCAGTGAAAAATAATCAGCTTTGCTCAAACTACTCACACTTTCTTCCATCAATGTTTATTAAAATAAGACCTTTTCAAAAGTAATTTTTATCATTAACATTTTATCGTGTTACCAGGAACTTTTGTTACCAGGAAAAGTTTAGCTATTTATCTATTAGCCTTTGTGTTTATTATTTATATTTCATTCCCACTGAACTCCAGGGAATTTGAGATGGTTCTTACATTAATCCTCCACTAGCTTTTACCGATGGATCTTTTAGGAATTGACCTCCTACAGTTTAGCTGTCTCTTACGTATTTATAGTCAAGAAACAGAATTGTTTCCCTTCTATATATGGGAGGGAGAGTTGGATTCCCCCACCGACACTTTTTGTCCTCTCCTATCAGTCTACAGCTAGCAGAAGTAGGGGATCATTGGCATCTTTGATAGGCAAAACAGTTGTGGTCCCATCTAGTAAATTCCAGGTCAGAGGAAGTCAAGAATCCCATATTCAAAAGGTGTGGCTCATAGAACAGATTTTCTAGAAAGCAGTCTTCACTTGTCAGAAAAAATTCTTTGAGCCAGCTCTACAACTGATGAATTATGAAGTGACATCTCCAGCTATCTGGACTATTTTACCTCCTTCATGAGAAATAAATTCCATCAAAAAGCAAAAAACCAAAACAAACAACTGTGTTTCTATATAAAGAAAAACTGAGACTAGTTTCTTTTTAATAGTTATTTTATCATCATATTGAGAAAGTCTACTACTTTGCAGTCAGCCATCTAAAGGCTGCTAATCCATCCTCCTAGTGGCCACAGGTCACCTCTCACTACTTATCTTAGAAATTAAAATCTCCCCCCCCCTTTTTTTTTTCAGGACAACAAAATTGCATTCTAGGGATTCAGATTGCTCCCTTGAGTCATAATGAGATTGTACTAGTTGAATCAAGTTACTTTTACAGAGCTTATTTGGGGTATTGCTTGATGAAGGAGTAGCAGGGGAGCCACAAGAGGACACAGAGTCCTCGCTTCTGCTGAGTGAAATGATGCTGGGGAGACCCTGCAAAGTAGAAATTTGAATCTCAGCTGATAACAATGTTTGGGAACCAGCTGGACCTAGAGAAAAATGGAGTTAGAGGGGACTGGGTGGGAGGAAGGAGCAAACTGATAAATGAAAGATATTCTTGTGGCTAATTTTGATCTTCAGTACTTTTTTATCCTTTTTAATGCTGCAAAGAAGTCAAGAGTAGAATTGGAGCAAGCTAGGCAATGATTAGCATCTGCCAAGAATACTTCTGGGTATTCTTTCAGTAAAAGCACCTAGAGACAGAACTGAATGGATTCCTATTAGAAAGAACACACGGTTATCATTGTGCATGTGCATGTGTACACACACACACACCATTCTGTCCCATTGTATTCCCAATCTTTTGCCTGATTAATGGAAATTCCAAAGAACTTTATTCAGGTCAGATAGACCTGGGTGTACCAACTGAATCCTACAGTAAGTGATACTATTTCACCTAATTAAGGCCATGGTTCAGCAATTCCAGTAAAGAAGAAATTACAATTCCTTTCACTTGGCAAAGTGTTATTATTGAAGTCTTCCAAGTTCCAATGGCAATGAGGAGCCCAAGAAAGGAACATTATCCTTTCTACCAGCAACTTATTTATTTTGTAATTAGCAAGTACCAAAGTTTCTTGTTGTTTCTTTTAAATACTTTTGCCTGAGAGGCCACAACTTAAAAACATATCCATTTTGCATGAAACTGATTTCTGATCCAGAACATTAATTTGTCAACCACTCTATTTTGATATTGTTCTTTAGTTTGTTGTATGCACACTGAGTAGGTAATGAAATTCTGCAAAATTGCTAAAAAAATTATAAGTAGAAACAGTGTGATAGTGTATTAGCCTTTGAATCCAATATTTAAAATAAGAGGAATAATATGACTACTACCAGCAATCTTGTCCCTGATTTAGAGTGTCATTAGAATTCACTTAGGATGTTTACGGCTGATTTTTCTTTACGAAACTGGATTGCCTCCTCTGTCTCTGCCCCACTGGGAAGTTAAAAAAAAAAAAAAAGTCAACATTTGAAGTAATGTGGCAATGCATTTTAAGAACCAGCTCCCAAGAATTGGGGAGAAAATATGTTATTGGACTTTATAGAGGCAAACACACCCAAGCAGGCTGGAGATGGCGAGGCCTGGGGAAGGCTGACCTTCTCCAGCCCCCTCTGCCCGCCCCTAGCGCAGGCAGCCATTGCAAGAGGCTCGACCCTATTGCCGCTGCTCCCTGGGGAGCAGGGCCCTCGCGCTCCCTCCAGGATGGGACAGGATATGACAGCCCGGTTTGTGCACCAGCATCCTTAATATTTCCTTCCTTTCAGAAGCAAATAGACCGTTCCCTTATCTGAATGCTAATTTCCTAGTTAAAAACCCTCCCTTGCTGACAAGGGACTGAAAGAGTTTTAAATCACAGATGTAGAGTATCAAATGCAATAATGCTCTTGCAATAGTGCATTGAAGCCTCAATTAATTAACCCTTGGGCTAAGTAGGCAGGTACATGGCGGTGGCCGCAGGCGGTGGATGGATGAGATTTAAATGTGCATCTCATTTCCCCAGCACGGAGCATGCCGTTTGGTTCAGAAAGGAGTCATTTTGCACACTCGCCTCATTTACTCGCTGCTTTAATCCTCCTAATTCCACCTGAGATCGGGGGAGAATTGAAAAGGAAGGCGAAGAGCAGGAGCTGCCGGCCGGGCTTTTGTTGCGCGGTGTCCCCCGGGACCGCGTCGAGCCGGGCAGCTCCCAGCTCTTGCCTCTGAGCGGGCGTCGGTGGGAAATGTGCACGCCGAGATCGAGGGGGTGGGGCAGTTTTTACATTTTTAGGAGGTGCGGGCAGTTCTGAAGGAGGATTCCGGACCAAGCCCACCATGCCCGGGTGCGGTGTGGGCTGTGGCCTGGGCTAGGAACGCCACGGTTCAGAGTGCTTGGAGTGTGTGGGGGGCGAGTTGGCAGCTCCCGGACGCCAGGTGGGCGTGCAGGTAGGGTGGGGGCTTGGATCCGTCTGCGCTTAGAAGACCCTCCACCTGGGTTTAAGAACCCATGTCCCATCCCAACCCTTGAGCGGTGTCCCGCGTTGACTAGGTGTAACTCTCCAGCTCATTTCTCTCCACGCGATTTACCATCTGTGAACTCGTCTTTAACCTAATAAAAATCATCTAGCTTTTGACTAACAAGAAAAGGAAACAGTGCTCATTGTGGGGTTTGGGGAAAATGGCTTCACTAATGTGCAGGATGAGAACGGAGTGATTTATAGGCGGTTTTAACTGTAGGCTATGATTAGGGGGCTGGTAGTAAGTGCATTAGATGTCTAAGTGTGGCAATAGAGTAAATAGGCGTTTTATTTATCGCAGTGCCAGGGGCCTCTTAGCGGAAGAGCGCTTCTCCAAATTGAAATATAGCAGAGTTTACACTCCTGATTAGGGCTTCAAGCGCAGAGCCCAAGGCTATCAGCTAAGCAGAAACAACGCTTGCTGACACCTAATTGTCACTGGATTAATGTGCAAACAGGGACAGCGAACAGCAACAACAAATAACCTAGTGTCAGAGCCGTTGGTGGCAGTGTCCACTTGCAGTGACTTGGGGCCAAATTGGAGTTTATATGTCAAAACGGGCTGGGATCAATGTGTCCGGCTCCTCCTGCGAAGGGCTGGATGGAGTCATGGCAGTTGATCTATGTGTGTGTGGGCATATTATGTGTTGGAGAGTGGAGGGGAGCAGGCAGACGGAGGAGGTGAAATGCCTTTCCATTAATTTTTTTTTCTGCTTTATGCTCTCGAATTCACAGCTATTAAGATAAATTTATGTGAATCAGGTCTTTCTCTCCAGGATCTTGTGACTTTTGCCTGTGTCTCCATATAAAATTTAATAACCCTGTTTGTGAATCAAATTCCCACAACAACAGATTCAATCTGGGTTGCCACCTGTCTGGCTTTGGACAGGAACAACCAAATTGGGCAGCTGGGTTCCAGCTTTTCATGGGGGCTGGTGGTTGGTTGGCTGCCTGGTAGCTCAGTTTGCCCTAGGGTTTTCTAGAGTAAGAACTATATATGGCTGAAAGAGAAAAGGAGGCCAGCCTCCCACATTCCCTAGGCCCTCTTTCTTTAAATGACCAAATTGGTAGCAGCCCTATTTTAAAAACACAAGAACTCTTAACAGTCCAAAGTAAATGGTGGAATAGGTTACATCTAAGAAGTTCTTATGCTCACTCATTTTTCTTCTACAATTAGCCATTTAGGAAGGGGAAAAGTCACAAATACATGAATTATGTTCCTAAATGTATTTCTAAAGTTCTTAAGTTTTATTGAGCATGAAAGTTGGTCTTTCCCTGTGTTAAGGACTGAAGAAGCTATAGAACTAGCTAGTAGCTCAATGGTGCAAAGTCTTATGATTTAAACTTGACATTTGCAATTTTTTGCCATAAAATATTACTTTCTTTATTTCAAGACTTTAGTTGAAAACCTCGTAATTCCTTTTAAGCTCCATTTGATTGTCAATTGCACAACTCTCTCTAAAGCTTAGGGCTTATGATTTTCATACACACATGATTTATGCTTTTTGTGTCACAATATAATGTACTTTGGTATAGCTCCTACTTACTACTTTTGCTTCTTGAGAGCTTTCCCTCTTAAAGGCTGGGATTTTTATAGGAAAGGTACAAAGGTTTTGACCTGACTATAGATTTCCTTGAATTTTCTGAAATATCCCCCTTTTTTTCTACTGTAGCCAGCCTTCTGTGCCAGTCCAGTTAACGTATTTTCAGAAAATGGCAATCTGGCTATCTGCATGTTTAGATAATAGAATGAAATCAATTTTAATTGCTGAAAATTTCAATAGCAGACCACAAAAAGCACATTCATTGCTTTGATTATGAAGAGAAGACTGATAAAACATGTTCTAGCAGTTGCAAACACTACAATATCTTTTAATCCATTTGCTCTCAGAAAATCATAAGCTGGATCTGCAATGGGGAAACTCCAAGTCTATTTTACTAAACACCATGCTAGATGAATTCGGTGTATTTTTTTATCCAGTTATAGAACTCTTAAGTACATCAAAACTGCTGACTAGGGCATAAAAGTTAAGTTAATCATCCTCTTTAAAACACAGTATTTAAACAAAATATCTATCATCAGTAGACATTAAGTTTTCTGGGAAAAAATATATATTGTTATGATAAAGATTGAAATTCACTTGGGAAATATTTTGTTCATCCTATTTATTCCACTATGTAGTTATTACTGTATGTAGACTCCTACAGCTGAAAGGAAATTTAGAGATCATCAAGATCTCTCTTTTTAAAAAGATTTATTTATTTATGCATGTAAGAACTGGGGTATAGGTCAGAGGTGCAGGGGAGCAGCGGGCAAGGCAGGAGAGGTCTTTGCCATGTAGGTCACCTCCCTGGTTGGGGATTGAACTTGTGCTGCAGTGACTGTAGATGCTTCATTGTACAATGCTTAACCCCCTTATGCCACTATAGGGAGGCCCCTCATCAATCTCTCTTTACAGCCCTATTTTTAGATGGGAATACTGAATCCCAGAAAGGTTAAATGTCTTGCTCAATATCACACACATAAACAATTAAATCTTTCAAATAGTGCTTATATACAACCTTATCCCAACCAAGTCATAAACATCGAAAATGTATGAGGCAATCTGAAAGTTGAATTATTCAGTTATTTAAATATTAAAACTTCTGGGACATAAAAACTATTATTTTTTAATTATTGGTTTAAGAAATAATTTGATGGGCCTCCTTGGTGGTGCAATGGGTTAAGCAACACACTATGAAGCAGACCGCAGCCACTGCAGCATGAGTTCGATCCCTGCTGCCAGCCGGTGGGGGGGTGGGGGGGACGACACCCAAATGGCGCGGCAGACCTCTCCTGCTGTGCCCACTGCTGCCCTCAGCAGTGTACTTCCCTTGATCTGCCTGTTCTGCTCCCTGCTCTCTGTGGTGAATCCTCTCCCCCCCCCCCACCATGCCTCTGGCCTGTACCCCAGTGCTTGTATGCATAAATGAATAAATCTTAAAAAAAAAAAAAGAAGTAATTTGACAATGAGTGCTATGCTTTGGTCACTCATCTGGAGCTGTGAAATAGAATGAAAAATTGTAAGACATTTTCAGTATTTGAGAGTTATTTGAGGCTAGCAATATATTATTCTTTTTCCAGCTTTTTGCTCCTTTTTACCCCCCACTCTTTCTACTTTTTGACTTTACCTTCTCCTTAAGGTTCTACACAGAGGAAAGTAAGACTGAAAGAAGTTGTTTTTTATCATTGTTTGATAAGCTATTTCATGAAGAAAAGAGGAAAGAACTCTAGACAGAATTGAGTTTGATTATCATATTTACCTGTGGTCCTCCTTGTCTTCCAGTATAATAGGTGATCAAGAATAACCTTGATTTGAAAGAAAAGGCAATATTTAGTAGGTTTATAAATAATTCTGCTGATGAATTGTATATTTATTTGTGTATGAACCTCTCTTCAAACCTCTATAATGATTTGGGGAACAAACTTTAGAATGTATCTGAATTGCTAAGCATCTGCCCTATCGGTGTGCTTATGCTTTAAGAGAGTTAAGTAAATCAAAATAATGATAACCAGGGGCAAAAATTCCCTCAGAATTTTGAGTGTGACTACTAGATCCAGATCTAATCTGGAATTTGTGGCAATATGGTCAGACTCTGGGCATTATTTAGTAGCTCTGGGAAGAATAAGCACTTTAAGGAAATGACTGAAATATACAGTGAGGATCCCCATTGGAGCTATGAGCTTAGAGAGTGAACGAGAATATACACTAACCCATTCGACACTCTTTCCCTTTCCCTACCCTGAGATCTTGAGAATTTCAGTCAGTCATCATTAAAATAACTAGTACTAGGTCTATAACTTGGCACTTCCACACAATAAAGTGATTAAACTCAAGTCTGATTCTGTAGACCGACATGATTATACAAAACTTGGTGAAAGGAAGGAAGAGGAAAAAGCTACTCAGGAATTATTTCCAAGAAAGGACTACTACTTATTACGGGTAAACAATATTGGAAGCACTGTAATCAAAACCATTTCAGAGAAAAGGATCAGGGCCTAAAAGGAGAAAAAAAAAAAAAGCCACCAAAAACCACTGCTGTGGGAGGCATGGATTATGTCTGATCCAGGTTTTTCAATCATCTAGCAAGGTAACCTTGGGCAAGTCACCATCAAACAGTGATTTAGCATTTTCTAACCTGCAACCAAAGCACCAGGCACATGATTTCCTAAGGTGAGGTCCATGAAACCTCAAAATCAGCATCCAGCAAGCTCTCTCAGAGTTCTGGTACACTCTAGAGTTTATAATGCTTAGACTAAATGAGTATAAGTAAATGCTTACACATTTTCTTATAAATGTGAGATTTTCAATCACATGTGCTTTAGCAATTTGGACTGTAATATTACAGTATGAGGGAAAAACTTCAAGAGATACTGAACACTGATTTCAAAGCCTCCTTCAAGCCACAGGAGTATTTCATTAGGCAAACTCTTCAAGGGCTTGCTTCTTACATGCATGTGCTCATCAGAACACCAATGGTTGCCACTATTTGTTTTTAAGATTCTCTGATTCTCTACCACAATACTCTTCTGTAATTCACTAGAACTAGTTTATGAGTTAAGAATACTGTAAGGTATACTCTCCTTAGCATCCTCACCTATCTAAAATACTATGTTGCTTCTTTAAGAAATATGAGTAAATAATTACATTTTTTGGGTCATTTTCATCTTATGAAATAAAATCCCTAAATATTGCAAATCACTATACTTTCAGAATTGTGCAAGAAGTCCCTCTCTTTACCACTATAAAATGTTATGCATCTATATATTTTTTCTTCTATTTAAACATAATTAAGGACAAAGTATACTACATTCTAAAAATATGTATTTTTCTTTGGCACAAAATTTTTAGAAATCACTTTTTTCTGCCATAGGCCCAGAGAGTTAATTCCATTTCCATGTTACAACTGGATTTTAAAAACTAGCATACATTTCCTGTATGTGGACTACAAGGTTTTTTACACTCAATTTGTATTCTTCATGGTTAAAATGAAAGCAAATATACATGGTGAACAATAAGCAACTCTTCCTATCATATTTGCTATTGCTCATGGAGTAACAATGTGCTTTCCATATACTCTTCATAAGGTAGGATTTGTTTTTTCCTACTTGAGGGAAGTTTTTCTAAGAGTACATTTTTTTTAATGGTATTCTTTCCCCTTCTCTGTGAGGGACTATTGATTGAGTAGACACCGCTTACTGTAGCTGTTCTAAGCTGCCAGCAGCAGAGTTTCCTGTGATTGATTTTATATAGCACATTTTATACTTGAGAAATCCCAAAGCACTGAACAAAACAGTGAGGTGAGTTTGATGCTGAAGGTGATGGCATAGGCAAACACTGGCAATGGCATGAACCCACAGTAGCTCACATTGCTTCAGATCCTCCAACTCTCCAGAGGGTCAGTTGTCCAGGCCACCACCATTCACTCTGGACTGCCGAGAATCTCCATACTGGAAAGGACATTTCTCCATCTTCTGGGACATCCCTGGGTCTCCATGATGACGAGCCCTAATCCACTCAATGGTGATAAGATAGGTGACTGTGGGGAGCTTTTCAGCAAGCCATTTACTAAACAGACCTCCATTGGAAGTTCTAAGATTCTGATTTCATGAGTATTGCTTATACAGGGCTTAAATCTCAGGTGTTGTGTCAAGCCTCTGCTCTGGCATAAGGGAAGACTGGCTGATTTTGGTCTTAGGAAAGTGAGAAATAAAAGAGAACATTAGCAGAAATGCCTAGCAGATTTCCCTTCAGAAGGAGAGCATGCTATTGCTCACTTCTTTAGCTCTTGGCACAGTGTTCAGCATATAATAATAACCCCATCCATAAATGTTTGTTGAGTGAATACATGAAAATATAAAGTGTCTTTTCAGTGCCAGAGAAAGGTAAATTTTATATCAGAATAAGGGTCCTAGCACTGTCTGCCTCAGCAGTGAGCATGCAAAATAAGCCAGGCTTATCCCTATAGAAACAGCAAAATGCCCTTTTCTTTCCTTATCCTGGTTCCTGATGCAAAAAATTGAAACTTCTAGCTTTACTTGTGGGTTGGAGGGCAAAAGAGGACAAAACTGACAAAGTAAGAAGAACAGATATTAAGCTCTGAGGGAGAACTATAGTCTATTAACCTCCAGTAAAAAGAATCAGAAAAAAGAAGAACTATAGGGAGACTGAGGAGAGGACATCCTGTTCACCTCATGCAGGTCTGTAAGTAACAAGGAAACCGACGTCAAAGGAACAGATAGAAAACTGTAATGTTCTTTGGAATCTGGGCTATTCGTGCACTCATTTTCAGAGATCTGAGTTCCCTTAGTGTCCCTAGCAAGGAGTGGGAGGATTATAGGCAAGAGGGAGAAAGACAGACTTATATTTGAACAAGTGGGTTGTTAGGGACACTGACCCACATATATGTTGAAAATACACATATAATCTTTGACTTTCCCAAGTTAACTATAATCAGTTTCTGGAACCCCCTCCCCCCCATGGGTACCAAAATCCCAGAATGTTCAAGTCTCTTATAGTCAACGTTGTGTTTCTGCTGGTTCCCCATAGAAGATTCAGTCAGCTGACATCTGAGGTTGGTTAAATCTTTAAGTGTAGAATCTATGGATATGAATGACCATCTGTGTTTACTGAAAAAAATCCAAGTGCAGGTGGACCCTCACAGTTCAAGGGTCAGCTGTAATTTTCTACTCCCACACCCTCTGGGAGTCAGAGGTAAGAGGCCATGCAGTGGCAGTTTCCTGACTGTTCAGGAAGAGTTGGTGGGATGTTGCCTGTGTTGCCAGCTCTATTTACATATACCCTGTTCTTTGAGCTTCATTATACATTTGATGAGCCAGTAGCTTCTTTCAAAGAGATTGGTATGTCTAAGTTAAAATGGGTATGTGTATTCCTCCTTACCTGTGCGTTCCTTTCATTATATGCATACATGGCCACAGCTTTGAAATTAATTTACAAGCAAATAACTTACACAGTGCGTTGACATATATAATTTTCTTTGCTCTTCAAATAGCTCGGAGAGATTTATGGTATTTTATGCCATTTTACAGATGAGCAAGTTGAGGTCCACAGAGAGGATACATGACTTGTCACACAGCTAGCAAGTGGTGAGCTGGAATTCAAGCCCAGGTTACTAGTGAACATTATTTCACTCACTGCCCACTATAACTGGCTGTTTCCATCTCAAACTGAAAAAGAAAAGTCGTGCTTGGGGGAAAAAATACTTTATTGCTGTGACTTTCAATATTTGAAGGATTAAGTTGTGAATGTTTATGCTTGAACTCAACCCAAACAGCTGACTGCTTATAGCTATCAGCGAAAATATACTTTTTTGATGTTTTTTAAATCTCTTTTTTGGGGGGGAACAGGAATAAACACCTATGGTTTTCACCCATATATTGTATATTGACTCTACTTGAGGCTCCTGTCCCTGAAGACCTCAGTAACTTTGCCTATGAGGTAAGAGGATAGGGCTGGATCTGTGTGTTCTCAGTCCTCTTGCCGCACTAAGAATCTGTTATTCTGAGTAGGTGGTCCATTGATCTCCAGCTTAAAAACAAGGGAAAGTCTGGAGGCTGTGACTGACAATTTCTGTTCAGCTCCACACTGGCTTACTGGGAGCTGGTGACAGCAGAGACTAGACTGGAAGCTGATCATAGGACATAAGAACTCTTATGAAGCCACTCCAAAGGGACTGAAAAATATGTAGTCATTGCTCACATCATTACGTTTTCTTGGAGGATTTTTGAGATATATTCCTTGCACACATACAAGTAATTTAAATAATAGCTATACTTGATTAATTCTTCCTTATGTCTGTGTGTGTGTGTGTGTGTGTGTGTGTGGAGAGGCAGACCTAGAAGGAGTCCTATTTAAATACATGGATATTGGAAGAGACCTGAAAAGCTATCCTGTTGTTTTCTAGGGAAGCTGCAAAGAAAAGCAATTCTAAAGACTGAAACTGTTAGACACTGGGCCTTGGAGTTCCAATTCAAGGATGAGTAGGGCCTCTGGTGGTTTTTGACTGACATGAGTAAGCTGAAGAAGAACCTGATTAAGAAAACCAGGGCCCACTTCATGGAGAGTGGATCACATAGCAGTTTTGTTAGGAAGAAAAGCCAGTCAGAGCCACAGAGAGTCCTTGCTAGGCCAAAGGAGAGAAAGTTATTCCCTTGGAGAGAGTGGCATTTTGGAAAACTGGAAATCACTTCAGTAATATTGAGACTCTTTGTAACCAAAAAGAAATGCAATAAACCTCTCGGTTTGAAAGCTTCTTCAATATTTTTACAAATCACACAATCATCTCCAGCTTTTGGCACAAAGAAAAATCCACATGACAAACATTAGTGATATCAAGATAAGCTACATTTGCTGAATACCAATGAAATTATCCCTACCTGCTGCTGGTGTTTTCAACAATGTGAGGCAGAGAGTCCATTTTTTTTCCTGTTAAAAATGGAAATTGGTGTTTGAGTATTCTATGAAGTTCTTCAGGTTCATTAACAAGGTCAAAATCAATGTTATTTTACTGTTTGGAATCATTTTTGGCGGAACAATGAAAAGAAACCATAGTAGAAGTAGTCTTAATATAATCATTTTCTTTTCATTGTTCTTTATGGGAAAATAATTTGGCCCGAAATTTAGTGGTCCCATCAGGGAGGTGATATCTTTAAAAAGGTGGTCTGAAGGACAGGTTTTACTGTACTTTAATAGGCTTATAGATTAATATAAATCTTAATATTCATAATCTTTACCATTTCTTCTCTCAATATCTGCTCCATCTATACATCTATTTATAATGTATGTTTCAAACACAAGATATACTTGATTTTTATTGAATATATTGATGGTGCTACAGGGACAGCCACTTGACCTAGTTAAAAAGAAAAAAGAGCCAAGGGGTCAAATTTATGGATAGTCTGCTGCTAAAAACAGATTTTTGCAGATAATGCAATGGTCAGAGAGCAGATTATTCTTGCAAATTTACTGCGTGTTATTATTTGTGTAAATAAGCATGCTCTGGATACCATTTGTGAGCTGCAGATAATTAGGATGAAATGTGGACCTACCACCTGAAAACTTGATTTTTCTAATCAAAATATGGGATGTTTTCTACCTATATATGCCCACAAAAGAAAATCACAGTGACAACTAAAAATGAAATTTATTTTTGGGTAGAGAAGAAAACATGTAGATATGTTTACTTGACATGAATAAAGAAATTTCTGTTAATTTATTTGTTTTTTAAAAGAAAATTATATAACTAACTGATTAGAATTTTGAGTCTGAGTTTCTGATTTACCTATCAACTTATTATGTTAGAAACATGAGGGAATAAATGAATTTTGTGTATATATATAATTTATATATAAAATATACGTATTGTAAAAGTAATCCTCATTCTTAAAAAATTACAAAATATCAGGGAAAAGCACATATTCTCACCACTTTGAGATAATCATATTGATATTTTCTTCTCTCTGTATTGTTTTACAGAATTTAGAGCACGCTGTTTATATATGAAATGAAATATGGATTTATTAAATTTGTTTACTATTACTGGACATTTGGATGGTTTCTAAATTTTTCCTGTTACAAATATGAAAGATAAATATTGTTATAAATATACCTTTGCTTACATTTCAGATGTCCTCCCCCAGGGAGCTAGTCTCAGAGATGGAATTATTCGATTAAACTAAGTGAATTATTATATTAAATTATTTAGAGGTTTTTGATACATATTGACAAATTATTTTCCGTAAATCTGGGCAATTTATAGTATAGACTTATTTTAATGAAATTTGATGTATTTTGCCCCCATTTTAAATGAAGTGGCTTCAGATTCCAAATATGATCTTTTGTGGCTTGTTATGGACTTGGTGTCCAAGGTTGCCTCTCGGTGGGGCTGGAAGGCAATGCTGAGGTCTGTCTGCTGTCTGCAAGTGCTACTTCTTCAGGTTCACGCACATGAAGGTTTTTTGTTGTTGTTTTTTAAAGGTATTTGGGTCTCAGGAGTCATACTTAGTATTTTAAATATTAATTTGAGAGAGACGATCACTTCAGTAATTAAATATTTTCTCTATCTTTGTTTTGTAATGAGAAAAAACACTGGAATTTATTGTTAGAAAAATGGGACTTCAGAAGTATTTATACATTCCCGGCCAACCCACATCCAGTTTTGTTTGAACTTACTATTTTGTCCCTAATATGTGGCTATGTGCATAGTGTTATTTTACCAACTCTTCTGTTGGTAAAGATATGACTTAGTGTCTTCTGATGATGGTATGTAGAGGCTTTGGAAAGGAGAGAATAGTCTGCATTTGTAGCTCCTTCCCCCAGATCCCTACATCTACATGCGAGTCCCCAACAGATTGTCTGATAGCAAAATGTTTCCCATGCTTGAAATTGTTTAAATAAATGTTTGCATACCCATTTCACAGAATTTCTTAGCTTTCTGGTTTTCTAATTGGCAACTAAGCCCTATTCTGAAGAGCAAAAATAAATATTGCAAACAGTTATCTTTGGTCGGTTCAATTAGTCAGGCTTAGGATGACTTTTTTTATTTTTATTAAAATATTTTAAAATTTACATATACTTGCCATCAATTGTAATCCCCATGTATTCCCCATCACCATCTCACCAGTGCACCATCACCTCAGTCCCTCGTGTTCCCATCTTCCCTCAACCCTCCCCCTCCCCTCCCCACCAGGTGTCCCCAGTATGTCCTTGTGTCCTCATTTTTGGTTTCTGTGTCTTTTTACGTAAGAAAGGAAAGAATGAAAGATCTTAAATCAAAGAAGAGCTACCATCTCAGAACTAGGTCCAACACTGACTGTAACTGGCTGGTGCTGACTGCTTCTCTCTAAAGGGAAGTCCTGGGAACAGTCACAAGCCCGAGGACAAGAAAGAGGCTCTGAAGGGACTAATCAAGTTTAAATGATGCTCTCCTTTGTCCAGAGACAGACTATATAGTACATTAGTGACCTTTATTTTATTCGAAATAGATATATTTCAAAGTGGTTTATAACTCTATATAAAATATAACTTCTTTGCTAGGAGACGGTAGAATATAAACTGGAGGCACACAAATATTAATACAACCCTCACAATGCATGCCTTACAAAACACATTTACTAAGTTCTGTTATATATAAAAACACATTTAGCTACCAACTTCACTGTCATTGTGGAAAATCACACAAACCAATATATGTAAGTGAATAATTTTACATATATTTAGTGTCTTTTTTGATTAAGAAAGTCTTTTAAAGAACATATTAATTATGCATCTTATGTATCCTATGTGGCTAAAGCTGCTCTGTGAATAGAGACCTGCCAGTTGTTTTGTTCAAATAGCAGAATGCAGCTGTGATTTTTAAAAGGAAAATGATGCAGCTTGTCTAGGGAGCTATTCTTGTTTTTAAAAGAGGAAGGACCAAAGTTAATGTTTTATTTTGCGAATATAAGGTATGTGAAGGGAAGAGCCTCAGGTCACACCAATATGGGATACAATGAAGTGAAGGTTGTATATTTACTAAAATGTTTCCTGGTTAGGATGCGCTAAAATTTAATAGAAGATATGAATGGGAAAGTAGCTATTGAAACCAAACACACACGGAAAGAGATTATTTTTTTATATTACTGTTTTAATTGGAACCACAAGTAAATTTCTTGGTTTTGTGAAACTCCTATTCCCCCCTACACTCACTCCCACTCCTACTAGATGAAATTTACATATGAATGAAATAGTCTTCCAATCAAACTAGAGTTTGTCTTTGCCTCTTGGAAACAAAATGGAATAATATCTGTCCAAGAAAACACTCTTTGTAAGTATTTTCCTAAAGAATGTTTGACTTTGCAGTGTGTCTGTAGGCAAGGCCCATCTGCGTTCACTGCTTTGTGGGTCATCCTGGCTGCGGGTGGAGGCTTTGAATGGGGTAGCTTCAAAAAATCTGCATGAAAATTGGGAATTGTCAAAGTAATTTGCCATTTACTGACTCATTCTCTATGCCTTTTGTGTTTTGATCAATAAAAACTTAAATCCTTTACCCAGTTTAGTAACAACCTATTCTAAAGCATTATATTCTCCCTAATCTTCTCAAGTTCTGGTTGTACAGTTATCCATTTTCAATGATATTCATTTTAAAAGGTTAACAAACGAGAAACTAAACCAACCATACAAATAACAGCCCAAAGAACACTTTCCAAAATGTGTTGCTGTAGTGCCATTTCAAATTTAATATTCATGCAGAGGAAAGCTAAAGGCCACCAAACCAGGTGGATAAAATAGTACTGCATTTTATGACTCATTCTTAAATGAAATCTCTTAAATATTGCTAATGAAGCCAGCTCTCCCACACAGCCTTGTCCTGCGCCCTTTCTAGGCTGGTTCAGTTCCATTTCCCTGTCTAGCAATTTGCCCCAGGCCCCTATTAAATGAATTATCACGGCCCCTAAATCATCTCTGCGGGGGTTTCCTCTAATCCCATCAAGACACTTACACTCCCTTTCTTCCCTCCTGGTGACATAATGAATTATTATTTCATGGGGAGCAGTTAAAGAGGCCCCTTTGGAAGAGTGGAATGTGTGCCGGGTGGGGGCGGATGTGGGGAGCGAGCCGAGAGTAAGCCGTATGGGTACCAGCGCCCCGGGCAGCTGCCAGGGGCCTGTGAGGGACAAAGGCACAGGGCCACCTCCCTGCCGCCGATCTAGGGCTCGAGATGGGGGTCTTCGCAGACGGCGGACTGAGAGCCACCCATCGCGGCTCCTGAGCCGCCCCCCGCACCCGGCCCGGGGAGTTCCTGGGAGCCGGTGAACGCAGGGTAAAGCGAGAATATAAATGTTTTCCTTAACTGGAGGAAACACTGCACTCACAAACCACTTGCGGAATAGATTAAGCTAATTTATTAAACACAGTTTGCCTGGTGACTGAGCTGAGCTGAGTAATGATTTACATTTTTTATCTTAAAAAAAAACAACAACCACTAATAAGAGGAAGTTAGGGGCCACAGCAACCTTAATTCTGGGGTCATAGTTAGGGATGGCGTCCTGTGACCTGGCCTGGGGTCAAGGATGGACTTCTGATTAGAGTGGTGGTCAAGCTTTCCAGCTCCAGTTTCCGAAGACACACTGTGTGCAAAGCAGGTGAAGCCAAGAGGACGGGGTCCTTCTCAAAAGTGACCTCGGTAGGATTCAAGTGTAAAAGAAGACCGGTTTTTTGTTTGTTTTACATCTTATTGTGGAGGCACACAGACCCAGCACACAAACCAATGCTGGACCTTCTTTTAATAGTGCAGTAAACATTATTAACTCCTAGGAGCTTTTGGAAATGTTATACTGGGGATGGGTGTGGGGAGCAGATTTTCGACAGTGTTCAATGCCAACAATCCTCTCTTCTAACTTAATATTTTGTAATACCTTTTTAACTATTTTATTCTGGAAGGAAGATCTTGACTAATATGACCTACTGAAACACATTATTTCACACGGAAGGGAGGTTGGAAGGATAAGAAGACCTAACTGTAAAGGAAAGAATTAACTATTTTAATAGCTATTTCTCCATCATGACAACTACAGAATGAAGTCACATACTTGCATCACCTTATAATGAATGCATTTTGATTTAAGGAAAAACTGTTCAATTGATTATTGTGAATACATTTTCTTTATGCTTGACTTTTTAAAATAAGTGTATTTGCTCCTACAGGGTAGAATCATTCCAGTGTGTCAGCTGTGCACAGTCAGAGGTATTGTTGAGGAAAATCCAGACCTGCCAGCTGCACCTTTGTCTGTAACATGAGTTTCCCAAATGGTGAGTGACCTTTGGTAAACTTGCAGGAAGAACAGAGTCCACTGTAGTTGTATCTCTGGAAAATACAACATATGTCAAAACTATGTAAAGATAATGTGTGCTTATATGTGAAATGGAGTTAAAGATAATTACCAAAGACTTGATTGCTTTATGGAAAATTTGGTTTGTTCTTAGAGACCTGGGATGGTTCTTTGGGCAGTAGTGCATTGTCTTCTAGGCCTTGACTTTACCCCTTTGAGATGTACTGATCTAAAGCATTGGCTTTAGCATTCCTTAAATTATTATTTCATGAAGAACAGAACATTTCTGTAGAAGAAAACTCTAGAAAATTTTCATGTCTCTTGAAACCCATTCTTGAATCTTTTATATAATTCATGTATTCTGGATTCTGAATCCTTGCTTGGTCTATTGATACATTGGCAACTGAGAGTTTAGAAACAGACAGAGTTGGGAAAAGTTTTGCCAGAACTCCTGAGAGAATCCTTTAGATACAGTTCATTCAGGTTTCTGATTTAAGTACTCTATTGAAAGCAGGTGCTTTCCTTTTTCTGAAAGTAGAGCTAAAATTACTTTAAATACCAGCAGTTCTAGCACTCTGTTTACTTCTACTGAATTTGTGGGCAAGAAAAGTCCTCAGTCTAATCTCCTTGTTCTTGGTAAAATGTTCCTCCTCTGTGCTTTGACAGTTAGTTACCTTTTTTTATCTAACGGGAAGTTCTTTACATTAACACCTCTTAAATGCTCTTTGTAGGGCCTGGTCTTTTTTTTTTTTTTTTTTTTTTGAGCTTGTCTGGAAGTCTTTGGATACCAAGTTACTACTTTCTCTTTTAGTTTTGAGTGACTGAATATCAAAATATTAAATTCATTATGATGAAAAGAAAAATTTAGAAACCTCTTTTCCAACACCCGCATCATTAGTAATATTACCATATAAGTATATTAGTTTTTTCCAGTGTGTATATTAATAACTCCATTATACAAATATGTGCACATCACTGTGGATTTAAAACTGAAGGAATAAGGCAGTGGACCTTAAAATGTTCTGTCTTCATTTGTTTTATTTTTTTTGTCAATAGAAAATTTTGACATTTATTTTAAAAATCCTTTAGAAGAATAGTATTTCCCACTGTCAATGCTGGAATTTTATTAATTCTAAAAATAATATACCAAATTAAAATATTTTAAAAGAAATACATTTCACCCAACTCTACTTTTTAACACTCTGGTTTTCATTTTTCCATATCTGTGTCTTCCAGTTTTAGTCCAGGTCTTTACATATTGCATGCCCAATTTCTGTATCTCTTTTTTTGTTCCTCATTAGAAATGGATATTAGCCTATATTTATTCTAGGCAGTATGCATTAAAATAGGCAACAGAGTGTCTCTAACACACCTTTGCCTGGATGTACTGACAAACTAAAATCTTGGTAGGCCTTTAAAAATATATATCTCTATAGTAGTCAGGTAGGATTATAATATTAAGTTAGTAGCTCACATTAAAAAATCCCTACCCATATACATACATCAGAAGTATGAGGGATGATAGACTCTTGAGCCTCTGACTTCAAAGGTCGTAAAGTTATGATTTGGAGCACTTTTATTTGGGAAGTCCCAGTGAAATTAGTGTTTTTGATTCTACTAGAGATCTGGGTGAAGGAAGCTGCAGGGATATTAGAAAGGCCACCTTCATCACCTTCATTCACTTCTGATTGTGGAGAGCCAGGTGCCTGAAGCAGTTGGTAAAATCATTGCCTATTCTGAAGTCTTTACTTCTGTTCCTCTCCCCATGGTGTACAATCTTCTCCAGAGTTGTTGGACCTTTTCTGGGCACTGCAGTAGAGCAGTCTAGATGTTTGTGCACAGCTGGAAGAAGCCTCAGTTCAACTTTGATTAACAGTTGATACCTGCTCTTCTATCCTCTTAGGCTGAGTATGAAATAGGACATATTTTTGTAAGTAATCCTTATCTTTTAGAAAACTGATAATAATGATGGCTACCAACTCTTGGGTATCTACTATGCCAGGCAGTATACACTTACATTATTATGCTTCACAATAATCCTATGAGGTAGGAATCATTATTTCCATTTTAGAGATGATGAATGCTTAGAAAGGCTAAGTGTCTTGTACAAAACACAGGTTGACCTATTTTCACAGCCCAGGGGTGTTTCACTATATAACACTCTATCTGTGTTTAAAAATCTATAAATTTTAGCAATATAAAATGATATCACCAGGTCCCAAACTTTGTCTCTTATTTAGTAAGATGAGAAAGTGAGCAGAGAGACCTGCAGCTTTCCCAAAGCAGGAAGAATGGTGTGACTGTTCCCATTGAATTCTCCCTGAATAAAGCATAAGCTCAAGTGAGAGGCAAAAGCTCAAAAACGTAACAACAGGGAGTAGTGATTCTAAAATAATAAAGCCTAAGAGACAGACTTGGCATATTTTCAGAATATAAAATGTTGGATCAAAGTACATAAACTGTATTGCAGACTCTATCCCCAAAATACTGGGTGACTACAACTCAGTTACTAAATTAAATTTTTTTTCAACCTTGGACAGCATCAGTGTTTGATAAATAAAAACATGATGATTCTTTAGAGTTGCTAAGGATTCCTTACAGGAAATAAGGAAAACATGATCTTGTTTAGTGTATGCAGGTGCTTTTTTTTTTTTTTTTAAGATTTTATTCATGCATGTAAGAGCTGGGGTACAGGCCAGAGTCCAGGGAGGTGAGAGGATTCACCAGAGACAGAGTGGGGAGCAGAACAGGCAGACTAACTGAAACACACCGACGAGGGGAGCAGCGTGCAAGGCAGGAGAGGTCTGCCTTGCCATGTGAGTCCCCTCCCTGGCTGGGGGCAGGGATCGAACTCGTGCTGCAGTGGCTGCAGTTTGCTTCATAGTGTGTTGCTTAACCCACTGAGCTGAGCCACCAGGTAAAGTTATAAAAGGTTTTCCTTCTCTAATGTTTTTTTTGAAAAAGAGTTATTCTTGTCCAACTCAGAAATCATTGACCTAAGATAGTCTTTGTAATGTCAAGAAGGATATGGAGGCAACTCAGTTCCACAGTTAATTAAATGGTAAATTTTAAAATGTTTTTTACTTCTGAAATAGAAGTAGTAGGCCAAGGTCTTTCTAAGGATGGTCATCTGTAAATCGAGTCTCTGCCCTATACAGCTCTAAATCCTGAATATAAGACTAACTTGACTGCATTGTCATTGTTGCCCTTGAAAATATGGAGGAATTTCCTGCAAACCTATACCAGCTTCACAGCATTATTGGGGTTTCTAAGTTCTAGATGGAAGGGGCTGCTTTTGTTGTCTGGGCACACAGAACCCCACGACTGTCTGGACCTCTATTCAGCTAATCCTTGAAAATCTTGAAGATATTTTCCTCCAGCAAGCTAGGTCAGTGTGCTTAGTTTTACAATTCACATGAAAGAAAAGACAGTGTGTCTGTTCACAGAATACAGGGCATTTCAATGTTCTGATGATTTATTACCAAGGCAAATAGAAATAGTGCAGATCACAATATCATTTATCATGTCATTACATATCTTTCTGGGGGATAATGTACATACCACAGAAGTAAAATAGAGCCATCCTATCTTTTGCTCTGCACCTTGGTTTCCTTTCCTGCTGTGGTGTAGGCAGGATTATCTCTGGATACTGAAGATCTATTCCAGTGTTAACCTTCTAGAGTCTGTAGACTATAGGAAGGTGCTCTTTACATAGAAGTGGGCTTCTTGAGCCAGTTTTATTGGTACTACATCTTATTGGTGTCACAAAGTTACTCTCTGTAAGCCTTGGTTTTCTCATTTGTAAAAATGGAGATGATGACCATACAACTTCTTCGGGTTATTGCTGTAGTTATTAAGGAATTGTATGTAAACCTCTGAGTTAGAAATCTTAGAATGGGGCCTCTCTGGTGGTGCAGTGGGTTAAGCAACGCACTAAGAAGCAAACTGCAGCCACTGCAGCATGAGTTCAATCCCTGCTGCCGGCCAGGGAGGGGACTCACATGGCAAGGCAGACCTCTCCTGCCTCGCCCGCTGCTCCCCTCAGCAGTGTGTTTCAGTTAGTCTGCCTGTTCTGCTCCCCACTCTGTCTCTGGTGAATCCTCTCACCTCCCTGGACTCTGGCCTATACCTAGCTCATGTATACATAAACAAATAAATCTTTAAAAAAAAAAAGAAATCTTAGAATGCATTCAACCTATTTTAGCTATTACAATTATTATTAGAACATCTCACTATAATAGTTTTTATGTTTGCTTGTTACTTACTTTGTCACCTACCTTCTTTGTTTCTGCATTTACATGTATTATACAAACTATCTTCAAGAGTTAAAATTTCAAGGAATCAGTAATGAAGAATGCAATCTTTTTTAAAAAATTTATTTATTTATACATACAAGAGCTGTGGTACAGGCCAGAGGTACGGAGGGTGAGAGGATTCACCAGAGACAGAGTGGGGAGCAGAACAGGCAGACTGACTGAAACACACTGTTGAGGGGAGCAGTGGGTGAGGCAGGAGAGGTCTGCCTTGCCATGTGAGTCCCCTCCCTGGCTGGGGGCAGGGATCAAACTCGTGCTGCAGTGGCTGCAGTTTGCTTCATAGTGTGTTGCTTAACCCACTGTGCCACCAGGGAGGCCCAGAAGAATGCAATCTTAAATCTAAGAATTAGCAATCTCAGAGCCAAATCCTAGATCTTGTGGTCTTATAGGAATCACAATTAGCTCCGGGTTTTTTGTTTGTTTGCCATTCAGTGTGTGCACATCTATACCCTACTGAGCCATGTATTTGGATATGGATACATGTATGGGGATATTAATGTTGTGGAGATATTTAGGAACAGGTATTTCTTTTGTGTACCTTCATTTTTTTTGTATTAGAATAAAGAGAATTTGGTTATTCCTTAAAGGACTCTTTTTGTAGGAGGATTACTATTTGGGCAATGTTTCTAGAATCTTATTTTCTTTGTTAAGTGTTAGGAAAACAAAATATGTCAAACATTTTCTTTATTTAAACAAGTGTTTTCTACTTAGGTTACCAGAGGTTGAATAAATATTCCTGTGAACAGTTCTTTAAAACATTCATATTTTTCTCCTTTCCACATATCTAAGCAAGTTTTATTTAATGTCATTTGCTTCAAAATGGACCTTGTGCAGTTCTAGGTTCCTAGGATAGTGACAGGGTTCAAGCTGCCATATTTTGACAGAGACAGGCTGACCACATTATTTGGAAGGCTTTCTCCTTGCTCCCTGAGCATCTGATGAAGGCTTCTTTCCCAATTTGCTTTGCAAATCCACTTCATCTGTGCCATCTCCTCTTGGAACTGAATTTTTTTGGTTTTTTTTTAAATAGAAAATTGGGAAAAGTCATGGTGCCTGAGGTCCTCCACATTTGTTTTTCAGACCAAAATATCATCTACATGATGCATTGCACATATGACATCCTATTGAATGTATAATAGAAAATTTCACTTAATAGTCTCCATCCCTCTTCATAGGATATGGGATTAATTATTTATTTGATACAAACACAAGGAATAAACCAGAGAACTAATCCAATAGATGAGCGAATCGAAAATGTTTAGAAACCACATCTTAGATGTTTAGTCTGATTCACTGATTAAGACCATCTCTTTCCTTGCTTTACTGCTTCCTTGACAAGAAATAGTTTCCCCTCCTCCAATCTGTTTTTATCTTCACTTACTGAAAATGTGTGGTCATAAGTAATTATGATCCCCTAATGTTTTCCCACAATGAATGTTCCCTTTCCCCTTTATTTTAGAGAGGTGCTCTGGCCATGTAAAATGAAAGTTCTTTGTAGATGGAAATGAAGACAGTGAGACCTGGGAACTCACTGTGGTGGATATATGGTGTCCCATCCAATGCCCTCCTTTAAATTAGAACAAAGTTCTCATTTCTACAGCTGCTGTGAGTGTAGATTGCTAAATGTCCCCTTTAAACCCTTCTCCAGGACTTGTCATTTGCCAAAGGGAGATAGCTGCCTTGCTTTCTGGGGTCAGTCTATACCAAATGATTGGTCAGTGTGATATAGGAAGAGCAACTCTGCAGGAAGACCCAAGCTCCAAAACTCCCTATGGGATCAACCACATAGTGGCTCAACTTCTCTCCCCCATTCCTATTTCCTTCTTTCCCCCTCAGGATGACTCCAAGAGCACACTTCACTAAACCTCCTGCAACAAAGCCTCATCTCAGAGTCTGTTTCCTGGGGAGCCTGACTTACAACACTCAAGCTAAAAATATTAGGGTAAAAATGATGCAGTTAAAAGTGAGAATCTTGAGTACCATATCTATTTTTTTCCCTAAGAATATGATATTCATTGAGTTAAAATACTTGAAGAACTTTGCAAAATAAGAAAAGACATTAAAGCATATGAAGATTATTTAATAAATGAAAAGTATACTTTAGAACACTTTTTCAACAAAACCATGAAAATAACACTTTAAAAATCAGAATGTGAAAAATATAAAATTTTACCAAGGAGAATATTTTTATTACCAATTCTGAGACAAAGAGTATGTTAATATCTTGATGGTTTTGGTATTGCTTTTTTGGAAGTAAATTGCCTGGAATAACAAATGCTTAGTGATTGAGGCAACCACCTTACCATGGTCATTGATCCTGGGGCAGTGGAAGCCACAGGAAGGGAGAAGAATCATGATACAAGAAGAAAAAAAAGGGATTTCCAGTGAGAAAATTAAAATATCGATGAAGTTTGCCCCATATAAACATCTCATTGGGATCGCAATTTTAAAAACTTTTTTCAAAGGATTTAGTTTAAAATAACATTCAACAGTTATTTCATTCATCACATAGTTTTAATAATTACAAGTGATACTTATGCAGGCATATTTTAAGTAGGGAATAAATCTCTTTTTCCCTTAAAAACAGACCTTTATTGGAAATCTTTAGAAATTTATGTAAGTTCTATCTCAAAACACTACCAAGGTGAATAAAAATCAAACAATACAAATATATATAGAAGATTAAAATTATCTGCTCATATATAACCACAGTTCTTAGTTTGCATTCAGATCTTTTTCTATGGGTACTATAATTATTCTTGGATATATGCACACATATAGGGTAACTTTTATTTTTTCCTATATTCTTACAATAGGATCATACTATATAGATTGTCTTATAATTTGTACTTTTTACTTAAATTTTTTATTAATACTTCTTTTAACCTATATAATTCAAGCCATGCTGTACCATTTCAACCACTATTTTAGAATTAAATTTCATCTACATTGAACCTAAGCATATTAGTTATTCTTAGGAATCATACTGTTTATCTGAGAATTAACACATTAACTGTTGCAGCCATGAATACAAATTCTTGTCTTTCTAAAAATGCAGAGAATTACATTTTTCTTTTCTTTTCAGACTAATTCAGTGGAGCCTGACTCCAAAAATAATTCTTAAAATATCCATGAAAAATTAAATTCAGTTCTAATTTCTCCTCAAAATGACTTCAATATTTTCTCTGCCTTAATATCATCCTACCATCTCCATGGATATGTGTTAAAAAAAAAAAAAAAGATGGGGAGAAACCTAGTTTCAACACTCAATTTTGGCTTATGTTTGTTTCTAAATCCAAGTGACTTTTTTTTTTCCGGCAGGAAGGGTTTTCTCTCCTGCTCCATCACTAGTCTGTAAAGTAAATTGCAAAAGGCTACCAAAGTCTGGCTACATCCTCATAGTGACTGTTTAAACCCATTACTTTCTCTTTTAATCAAATCACTGTTGTGTCAAAATATACGATTCTTGCCATGAATCTCCCTGGCTTGTTACAGGTCACCGGTTGCACCTTGAAAATGTTTGCTCTCCTAAGCGTCTTCTCTCCAGCCTCCAGCTAAATTGCTCCAGACCAAGCCTGATCATTTTTCTATACACATAGAACTCTAATTAATATAAACATAATGGCAAAGAGAATCTGTACTTTACAAAGGAGTAAGGGAAATGCCTGGTCAGTAGGTCTGGGAATATCATTTGAAATTATGGCAAAATGGGCATGTATAAGATGCAAGCATTCAAATTATATTAAGAAATAAAAGTAAGCCCTAAAAATTCCTTATCCTTGAATTACTGAGAAATTTCAGCCTTTATTCTTTTCTGATTTAAGAAATATTTTATATAAAGCCACCAGAGGGCCAGTAAGGAAAATAGTAATTATGTTTAAAAAGTCAGCACTTTACTAACATAAAATATTTGTACAGGCTCTTAAACATGAAGTTAAGTGCCAGAGGCTATTTTCATTGTTTAATGTATTAAGTAAATAAAAATGTATCTAAGATGTGGACACACAATTAGTTTTGAGTTATTTATCCTGGAGTTTGTATGGTTTAGAAAAACTCCATCTTCTTGGCTGCTGCTGTCCTAATGCATTTAACTTCAGCCATCAGCTATGATTAAACACCTGCTGTTGTGGGGAAACAAAGCACACTAATCCAATATGTATTTCTGACATCTTAAATATCACCCAGTCCCCTGACATCAGGCACAGCTTTTCAGCGGGATGGAATTCCAGAGCATATTTTTCTAATTTATGGATGGACAATAAATCAAAATTAAGCCTTGGGCAATGAAATATACATCAGTGTGGAATGAACTGACTGCAAACGAGGACCCTGCACAACTGAGGGAAAGGATATATTAATGGAATCCTAAGCTGCAAACACTGAAGTGAAAATTAAGGAAGTTTATTTCACATTTTGTCTCTATAAAAACAAAAGCAAAGACAGAAAATAAAAAGTTTTCTATTTTTTTTTCATGCATAGCACCATCAGGGGCACATTTAGATTTTTTAAAAAGTCATTTTTAAATTCTGACAAGAGGGTGATTGAAAACTCAAAATCTTTGATGCTCTTTTTAATATTTTCAGTATTTAAGGAGGATTTGAAGTGCCTCGTATGGTTGTAATTTTGCTCTTCTGGAACAATGAACAAAGACCATTGTTGACTGTCTTCAGTTTCTTCTGGGAAAGGTCAGCAGAGCCCACAGCCTTCTCTCCGGGTAGATAGAGTAGGCTAGGAACTGTCCAGGGCTGAACAAATCCTTGTACTGCCCTCCAGTTAGCACTGGAAAAGAGAGACAATCTTAGAACTTTGTTCTCATGAGAGGTTCTGTCCATCTTGCTCTGATCAGCCCCAACTCTATACTGAGGTTATGTTGGAGATACTCATGTGAAGATCCTTCGCATCTCCACCACTACCAAGCATTTTTGTCTTTAAGAGAATCTGCCAGGGTAGTCATCATCTTTATCAGGGTTAGTGTTTTATGTTTATGAGCATGTCAGGGTTATTAACTAACATTGTCTCTTAAATTCTCACGTCTATGAATAAGTTAAGTGGCAAATATTATTTAAATAGTAGAGACAGGCATACAGAACCATAATAAAATTGAAGCTTTGTCTTGGGGGTACATGGCAAATTATAGAACTGGAGAAAAGAGCTCTGCTGACTGGTTTCTAGTTCTAGATTTCACCCAATCAGTAAATCCCCCTCATCACAGCTGACTGAAGTTTCTTTAGATTGTTATTCCTAAGACATCTATAGAACAATTATTTTTATATATTCATCTTGTTCCTTGTTCTGTGCTCTAATGTTGGGTCAATGACCTATATAGTATTTATTTATGAACAATTATTCCTATAGACATATGTTACTGGGAACATTTCAAATGATTAAAAGTTAATGAAATCAAGTACTTAAGCAATGAATTTTTTATGTATCTCAGAAAGAGACTAGCATGTTCCCCCATCCTAACCCCTTACATTTTAAAATTCTAAATGGAATAATATTTGAGTGAGATTTTAAGATTTATATGCTTTGAGATCAGTTATTACTGGGTTATAACTTGAGACACTTGGCTGCTATGGAAGTTAAAATGAAGGCTATGTCTCCTTCACCATCACAGTTTTTCTTCTTTGCATTGACTCCTCTTTCTTGTTCAAATCCTCAATTTGATTGCTTATTAGAAAATATGCATAAACCTGGCAGTAAATCCTTTGTATAAAAAATACAGATTAGTAGTAAGCAATTTAACAGTTTCTGAGGGAAATTTTCTTTCAAGGAAGTAATTTAAAAAGACCTCTTTTCATTGTACTATCACAATATTGCATAATTAATGTTGGTGATAGTAACAATTATGGCTGATAGAAGTTGACAGTCTGTTTTAGAAGCTTTAGGTAAATACACTCAAGTAGTTCTCACAAATAGCTTGTGTTGATAATGTTTACATCTTTCTTTACAACCAAGGACATTAGTCGGGAGGAAAAGGTCTTTCACCAAAGGTCACACAGTGATGGGTGGAGCAGCAAAGCAAGGTCCAGCAGTTGCCTACAGAACCTACTTTCATATATATCATTATTCTAGAAAATGTTCTTATATAAATCAAGTTTTGGTCTTATATGTCTTAACTTTTAAAATCTGCAAGTTAGCTTAGCCTATCTCCTCTTGATGAGGTGTAACTATATAAATCACTGAGGGTGTCTGGTTGCTGTTGATAATCATTGACACATCATTGATTACAAGTAGAATTATAATATAAAAAAAATTGCATCTGGGCCTCCTTGGTGGTACAAGGGGTTGAGCGCCATACTTTGGGGCCTCCACAGCTACTGCAGTTCCAGTTCGATCCTCGGTCAGAAAGGTACTCATATGGTGAGGCAGACCTCTCCTGCCTCGCCCACTAATCCCCTCAGTAGTGTATTTCAGTTGATATGCCTGTTCTGCTCCCCGCTCTGTCGCTGGTGAATCTTCTCAACCCCCGTGCCTCTGGCTTGTACCCTAGCTTTTGTGTATATAAATAAATAAAATCTTTTTAAAAAAATTTCCTCCTCAATATTCAAATAATTCTTGATCTTCATTTTCATCTGAGGGAGCTTGTGTTTAAAATTTTTAGCTACTTGGGCCTCCCTGGTGGCGCAGTGGGTTAAGCAACGCACTATGAAGCAAACTGCAACCACTGCAGCACGAGTTCGATCCCTGCTGCCGGCCAGAGAGG
>JAGFMF010011381.1:9294607-9308977 GCA_019455555.1 Galemys pyrenaicus
CCCGCTCTGTCTGTGGTGAATCCTCTCACCCCCCCACACACCTCTGGCCTGTACCCCAGTGCTTGTATGCATAAATAAATAAATCTTTAAAAAAAAAATTTTAGCTACTTTATCAGTAAATATGGGCAAGACCTATGGATGCTGACAAAAGATAAAAGAATTTCAACTATATGTATAAAAGAGTTGCCCATGCTTAAGTAAAGCATTCTCATCAAAAACCTACCACATCATGGTATATTTATACAATGAAATATTACTCAGCAATCAAAAGGGATAAATTCATGCCATTCGCAACAACATGGATGGAGCTGAAGGGATTATGCTCAGTGAAATAAGCCAGAAAGAAAAAGAAAAATACCAAATGGTTTCACTTATAGGAGGAATGTAGAGGAACCAAATAAGGGATGGGGGGACTAAGTAACTATAATGAAGTAAAAATCAAAATCATCAGGCAACTATAGATCAGAGACATTCTGTAGGGAGGAGGAGGGGGATGGATCAGGATGGGTGGGAAGAGCACAAGGGACTATGGTGGTGGTGCACGGGTGAATTGGTGGTGGGAATTTCATGGGGATATCATCCATTGTACAAATATGAGGGATAATGTAATAAATACACATTAAAAAATTAAAATATATAAAGTAAAAATAAACTACTACATCAGAAGAGTTCATTGAGATTTAAAAATGTGTATATTGATAAGCAATAATACACAATAACAATACCACATTAATTATTGCAGTGGCAACATTTGTATAAAAATAAGTAAGTCAAAATAGAATCTTATACTTTCTAATTTTCACATGCATAGTCCGTGTTTATCACAATTCATAAATTTAGTGAATCTTTATTGAGGGTCTCCATGTACTAGGAATTGTGCTAAACCCCAAGGATTCAGTGCAAAAAAAAAAATTAGATGTGGTTTCCCTTGTTCAATTTGTCTTCTATTTGTGAAGAACGCTTTATCAATGATTGGAAAAATGTTATGAAAAATGTTGATGAACATAAAAATGAAACATATTCCTATTTAAATCAGAGTTTTCTTTTGGTGTTATAACCCATGTTATTTTCCTAGGAAAATAGTTTTGAGCCCTTTGATACTATTTTTCTATCATATGACAGCTTCTTTATTTCCTGTCTGCAGACTCCTTACTCCTGCTCATTTTCTATGGTTTCTTGCTAAGAAGATGGTTAGTCCATCTGTTAGTCTACATATGTTTTCTCCTACTTTGTCTCATAACTGAGACTTTCATCAAAATCAACTTTTAGGTAATATTCTTAGGTGAAATTCACATAAAATTAGTCATTGTAAAGCATTCAATTCAATGGAATGTATAATGTTCACAGTCTTGTACAATCACTACCTTTAGGCCCAAAACATTTTCATCTCCCCAAAAGAAAACCTGTGCCCATTAATTAGGTCCTTCCCCTTTTCAATCTTCCTCCTGTCTCCAGATAACTACCAACTGCCTCTATGAACTAACCTACTCTGTATATTTCATATAAATAGAATTATAAAATATGTGACCATTTTTGTCTGGCTTCTTCTACAATGTAGCATGTATCAGTACTTCATTCTTTTTAATGACAATAATATTCCTCTGTATGTATATGCCCGATGCATTTTTCCACTATCTGTTAATGAATACTTTGGTTGTTGCTATCTTTTGCCTATAATGTACACTGCTATTATGATCATTTATGTATAATTTAAAGAAAAGCTTTTCTTTAAATCTAAATTATCCAAAAGGAGGCATTTATTTTTAAAAAGTATGACCCCCAAAGTTAAAAAAAAGATCTATTTTCCATTCTTTTCAGTCATACTGTTTTTTGAATAAGTATTTCCTTTTTGATAAATTTAGATTAAAAAGCAAAGATAGTGCAGAGACTTCCTATCATTCAGTTTCCCCTAATAGTAACATATAGGCTAAAATAATAAAATGACATTAGTGCAATATTATTTCAAACTTAAGACTTTATTTTGATTTTACTGGCTTTCCCTCTAATATGTTTCTTCATTCCAGGATCTCTTTTAGGATTGTACATTGTGTCTGGTCATCAGGTCTCCTTAGTCTCCTTCATTTGGAACAGTTTCTCAATCTTCCTTGTTTTCATGACCTTGAGAGAGTTTTGAGGAGTACTTGTTGGGTGTATTGTTGACTATTCCTTAATTTGGGTCTGTTTGATGTTTGTTTGGGTTTTTTTGTTTATTTTTTTAATATTAAACTGGGTTTTAGAGGAAGAAAAGAGACGTGCCCTTTCCATCACATTTCATCAGACGGTGTGTGTTATCACCAGGACTTATCACTGGAGACTTTAACCACCATCACTTGACTGGGGTCATGTCTACCAGCTTTTTCCACTCTAAACCCCCTCCCCAACCCTTTTTATATTCTGTTCTTTGGAAACATGTCACTAAATACAACCCATATGTCTAGAAGGAAGAGTATCTACATAAATTACTTGGAATTCTTCTGTGAGGAAGTTTTTATCTCCAACCTGTCTATCCAATCATTTATTTATGTATAAAAACTTGTGGGTGTTTATAGTCCATATCCTTTTGAGGTCTTGTCATGTCAAGTGGTAAATTCAGAGTGAGTGCAGTTTAGTGTGCTCTAAAAGCAAGAAAACCTCAGGATTAATATGGAATATAGCAACTACAGAATAAAATATACAATACTCATCTTGGGACAAGAGCATGAGCAGTTTGAAGATATTTACTGAGTAGAGATAAAGCACATTTTGATGTCAATTTTTAATTGAAGGCTCTATCTAAGATTTTTAGAGAGATTGTTTGATTAGGGCCTAGGTTTTCTGATTCCTGTCCTATGCTCTTATTTTGGTTGTTGCCATCAAATCTTTGCCTGTGGTCATATTTGACATTATCAGTATACTTGTAGATAAATACAATAGTAGTTCTATACAAAGCATCCCACTCAGCCTAAACTGACATTCAAAAAAGATACTTGTGTTCTCTACAAATATCTGTTATCCAAGATTTAGAACTGGGGGTGGGGGAGTAGTTAGATATGACATTATCTTAGAGACCAGATGGTACCTCTTAGTCTGCTATTGAAAAAGAAATGGAGCCCTGTGACCTTGGAGACTCTTGCTAGATTATAGGGTTAATCAGTGGTAAGGCTACAAGTTAGGGATGGAGACACTGAATCTGGAAGAAAACTGGAAGCTTGTCTTAGGTTGTGCTATAAGCTCATGGTAGAATTGAGGGAAATAACCATACAGGCTAAATTTCTTCCCTATTTAAAAACTATTCAGTATGTTTATTGGATAAGTGTGTAGGTTTCTGATTTCTTTTCTTTGCTACTTTCATTAAGGAATTATATTGCTGTTATCATTTTCAAAAACAAAGATGCCTAGTGTAACAACAGTTATTTACTTCCAAGAAATCAGTAGCCATATAAGAAGAAAATTTATTTTTGGTGTTCTGCTTTCACTTACTGGAGGACATATCTAAATCATATCAGTGAAAAGATACAGATTTAGTCTCATTATTTAATAGCCCCTTTTTACATATGGAGACTTTAGTGTTATAGCAAAGCTTACTTTTTAATGGAGATATTTTGAGATAGTTTTGTGCTCAGTTTTGGGAATATACCTTTTAGTATTAGAACATTTGAGTATATTTGAGAATCCATAATGAGAGATTATAAAAAGTAATTGATGTAAAACAACAGTAATTTATTAAGGTATAAAAATATGATGAACTTAATATTTTGGAAATAAGTGTATGGAAGAGAGGGTTATTCAGAGTTAAGTGTTCTATTTTTTAAAAAAAGATTTATTTATTTATGCATAGGGTACAGGCCAGAGGTGTGTGTGGGGGTGGGGTGAGAGGATTCACCGCAGAGAGCAGGGAGCAGAACAGGCAGATCAACGGAAGTACACTGCTGAGGGGAGCAGCGGGCACAGAAGGAGAGGTCTGCTGTGCCATGTGGATCCCCTCCCTGGCTGGAGGCAGGGATTGAACTCATGCTGCAGTGTCTGTGGTCTGCTTCATAGTGCGTTGTTTAACCCACTGCGCCACCAGGGAGGCCCTGGAGTTAAGTGTTCTAAATTCCTTGATTTATTAAGGATACAGAATAGATATTGAATTACCTTTGATTCTATTAAGTATGCATGTCAATTTTTAAGACATATTTTATCTTGAACTAAAGATTTTTTTCTTTTATTCTGGAATACTATTACCATTATCCCTTCAAATATTGTCTTTCTCCTTCTTGTTCTTCCTAACTCCTTTATCAATCAACAAAATTAGGTTACATTTAGATTTTGTTAAATATTCCTTTTATTTTTTAAAAATAACCTCTAAAGCATGATTACTGAAACTGGTACAACTTCCAAACCCAGTAATTTATGGGAGTTAGGAAAGAAGGGAAGGAAGGCAATAATTTCAGTCAATTGAATAGAATTCAGAAAGGAAAGAAAGGAGCTTTCCAAACTGACTATGCACTGAAATCACCTAAAACCCTTTTAAAATATGTATATCCAGGGTCTCTTCCAATATTTAATAAGCTGATTCTATGTCCTAGTAATCTGCCTTTTCAAAATACTCCCCAAGTGTTTCTGATATAGCCAATTCAGAACTGATCATCCATGGAATAGCATTGGGGAACCACTGGAAAATGACCTCTAAAGTTCCCACTAACTGCAACTTTCAATAATTTAATAATGCATTTGTAGACAGTGCCTGTGAACTGGGGAGGCTTCTAGAAAACAGGAACAGTGGAATTTTTGTTTCCACTGCATAAAAGAATAATGAAGTCTAAAGATATCTGTGAAGTATGATATTACATTGTGAATAACTCATGTGGTTTCTCCACTGTTCACCAACTTTTCAGTAAATGTTGATGAAAATGATGAAATGAACGTATTTCCTACTCAGGACAATATAGCTTACTGTTTACATCTCTACATTCTCATAGTTCACCTAAGGAGGGATTCTGTTACAAGTCTGGAGTCCCAGAGCAGTGTGTCTCAAACATTTCATTGTTGAGCAGTGTGTCTCAAACATTTCACAAAGCACCTGAGAGTCTTGATAATAAAAGCAAATTCTGATTCAGTTGGCCTAGGGCTGGGCCCAAGAAAATATATTTCTAATAAAGCTATCTCTTCAGTTTGCTACTAGACATTGAGGAATCCTCTCTTTAGAAGGAGAAAAAAAGAGAGAGACACTGTTGTGGTCTTCCAAAGATTTCATTCTTTAGATTATCATTTAGTCTTTATATCTTAGTATTAATAAGAAGAGACTAGAAATGACACTGTGTGGACTGGTTGAATCAACTGGGCTGAATCAAAAGTTCAGAACTGCAAATGATGACATTTCAAAGCTTAAACTTGTTTCTGCACCCTGCATAGGGTAGCAGTAATGGCATCAGGAAGACCTACCAGGGCTGTATAGACAGAATTCTAGCCTCAGAAAGGACTTTTGTTTTATTTTACTTTGATTTTGCTTGTTGTTGCTTTTAAGTTTTTGTACTTTCATAAATCTATCTTTCTGAAACTCTTTTGTCTTCCGGCATATGCTAACTAGCATGTGCTAACTAAATCTTTCATGTACTTTAGTTCATGTGATATAAAATTAAGCATTTTAAAGTGAACAATTCAGTGATATTTGTATAACGTTCAGAATGTTGTGCAGCCATCACCTCTATCTATTTTCACTAGAGAAAACCTACACACATTAAGCAGTTATTCCTTGTTCCCCCTTCCCCTCAGCCCTTTGAAATCACAGATCTGTTTTCTGTCTCTATTGGTGAACCTATTCTGGATATTTCTAATAAATGGTATTATTGCAATATGTGACTTTCTATGTCTGACTTCTTCCTACCAGGGCTGGTAGGAAGCATAATGTTTTGTATGTTTATCTATAGTGTAGCATGTATATCAGTACTTCATCCCTTTTTATAGCTGAGTAATATTCCATTGTATGCAATTATGACATTTTGTATATCCACTAGAGTTGTTTCCACATTTTGACTTTTGTGAATTGTGCTGTTATGAACATCATGTAAAAGTAGTTGAATGCCTGTTTTCATAACTGATTCTTTTTAAATGTATTATCTCATTTAGCTTTCAAATTGAATTGGAGTTATTTTACTGACAAGAAACAAGCTCAAAGTGATTTTCTCAAGGTTTACAGATGCTAAGATGTCTAGAAACTGAACACTTCTGACAGAAAGTTCAGTGCTCTTTCAACTCATACCACAGTGGGCTCAGCTGTCTGGGGATCAGGGAGGTAAATGTGAATAAAAATGAGTAGTAGGTTATAAAGCAGTAGGTTATAAATCTTATATATATATATATATAGTTGGTATAGGTAGCTGGTATTCAAAATGCCAATTGGTGCTACAGGAGTAGTTTCCCACTCAGGAGGTCAGAGCATGCTATCTCTATTATGGCCAGAAGAAAGATTTAGAATTGCAAAAGGTATAACAGAGTGGTTGGACACCAGCAAAGGAGTTTGACAAGGCTGTCACATCTGTTCAGTATTTCTGCTGAAATAATCATGGGTATTGCTGTTGATGGTTACCATAGAGGTATTAAGGTTGGCAGAAGGAGATGATGTAATCTCCAGTATGCTGATGACATCCTGGCTGCTGAGTCTGTGGTTTCTGCACTAGGAAAGCTGGTGCCTTAGACCAGGGATGATTTAGATGCTGATAATGGCAGCTGAGAAGCAGAATATTTTAGTAGCAGCACAAACTAGGAGTGAATAAGAAAAGCAAAGAATAGTTATACTGACAATAGTTTATGATAGGTAGAGAGAGGCATGGCCCTTTGGCCTATAGACGGAGAGAGCAAATGGCCTCGTCAGCATTGGTGAGTATGAGGTCCAGAGCAAAAAATGTCTGCCGGGAGGCAATTGGCTTTACATTATCTTATCTCAGGTCCTTTCTTAGTTCTAATGTAGTTCCAGTGTCTGATTAGTATGAAATACCTGTTAGCTGAATCTCAATTTACAGACTTTTACTGAAAGAAGAGAAAAAGATCAACACAGAAATGTGGCTACTGTCAAGCTGAGTTAAACCCGGAGTGGTGATGTCAGTATCTTCATGAAGGAGAAGAATGGCAACAAGATGAAGAAAGCATCATCTGTTTTCAGAATCCTGGAACATTTCCTTCTGAAATAACTCATTCTGTGTGTCTTGATTTCCTGACAAGTAAATCTTGACGAATAGAACTGGCATTTATCAGGGCAAATACTAGGATGTGGATCTCTGGTAGGATTTGTGACAGGGTTTGTGAAAGTTTTCTTTGAAATTACAAATCAAAATGTAACTTTAGGCTATGTATGTTTTTATAATCATGGAATAACACATATTCAGTGTGGAAAGATTAATAAAAGAGAGGAAAGTTATACCTGTTTTTACAACAGAAATAATCAACTAACATTTTTCCATTTCTTCCAATATTTTATCTGTATGTTTTTCTATAACTAGGAACTTTAAGTTTAATTGACTTTCACTTTTAAAACTTGACTTATTGGGCCTCCCTGGTGGCTCAGTGGGTTAAGCAGTGCACTATGAAGCAAACCGCAGCCACTGCAGCACAAGTTCGATCCCTGCTGCCGGCCAGGGAGGGGACCCACATGGCGCAGTAGTCCTCTCCTGCCTGGCCCGCTGCTCCCCTCAGCAATGTGTTTCAGTCAGTCTGCCTGTTCTGCTCCCTGCTCTGTCTCTGGTGAATCCTCTCACCTCTCTAGACTCTGGCCTGCACCTCAGCTCTTGTATGCATAAATAAATAAATCTTTGAAAAAAAATAAGTAAAATTTGACTTATTTGTACATTTGTTTCTGTCTGCTTTTCTCAATCCAAGAGTCATTCCAAGGATTGGATTTCCCATGGAATGGCTGTAATAGTCCTGGTTAGAGCAGAGGAAAATGAAGGTATAGAATTGTCTATCTTTTTTAAACATGACCTGACAGATTTTAGCAAACTAGTCTCTGCATAGTTCAAAGCTGCTGATTTTCTCTGAGTGCTAAGTGTGACAGTAGCCCTTTGGCAAATTTCAAACTTTGGGAAACTATAATCTGAAAAGCTATTTATGTTGTGCAGATTTACACACAAGGTAACCATACTGTGGGGGAAACCTAAGGCAGAGGTGAAGTGGGGCTCAGAGCTTAGGCAATGGAAGATCTAGAAATTACTTTGATATGCTCTTTCCCTTTCTTTCTTCTTATCTAGCCCATAGTTGAACTTGGGACTTGTTCCAAGACCAGTTTGAGTTCCAACACCTGTAAAGCATTTCTAAACTAATCTGTTGTTTGGTTTTTCCCCCCCTCACCTTAGTTAGATTCTACAGCAGTTTAGACCTCACAGTCTGGCTGTTTGTTCATGAACTGACTTAAGGAGCTTTACAACACTGAAGCATTTCCATGCACAATTAGTAAGGCCTGTGGAAGGGTACAGATGTCTATAAATTGTCCCGTGAAAGTTATGTTCCACATCCCTTCACCTTTGAATTTTGGTGGGATTTGTAACTCCATGACCAGGCTTTAAGAGATTGGCAGCCTCTACTTCTTGGAACCCTCACTCTAGGGAAGAAGTCTGACTGTCCTGAGACTGCTTCATGTGGAAAAATAGTGATGCATATCATTTCCCAGCTTTTACCCATTTCATCACAAATGCTAACCATTTGAATAAAGGTACCATATTGGACATTCCAACCCCAGAAGAAGCTATATGGAGAGCCAAGACCACAGTCTCATGAATCCAGTTGTGTTCTCTCACCCATCTCCAGACATATGCGCCACCCCACCACCCTAGTCACCATGGAACAGAAATCATACCTGCCCCAATTCTTGACCCATAAAATCATGACATAAGATAATATCATTGTTTTTGTATATCATAAAATTTTGAGGTAGTTTAATGTAGCAACAGAGAATCAGACAGGTTCCTTGGATCAGAGGGCTAGGCCTTTTCACCGTGCTTCTCACATTTTGCTGTGCCTTGTTAAAAGAGTTTTTTTTTAGAAAATCAGGTTTAATTAGATCTTGGGTGGAGCCTTAGATTCTGCATTTCTAAAAAGTTTCTAGATGAGGATAATGCTACTTTTCCATGTAACATACTTTGAGTAGAAAAGTAAACTGAGAAGATAAGTGAAAAGTCAAGACATATCAGCAGTACATTTGTATAACTTTTCAAAGGGCTTTCACTTCTGAATTTAACAGCTGAATAGATTGAAAAACATCTACTAAATACTTGAATTATAGCAGAATTTCTCAAAGTGTGGTGGCTGGATCCACTTGCATTCATATCCCTGGATTATTAAAAATATAACTTACACCTCAGTCCTGCAGAGTCAGAATGGGACAGGCAGGAGTGACCATATCAAATAGAACTCCAGGTGATTCTAAAGCACATTCAAATTTAAGAAATGCTGACAAATTAGAAAAGAGCACTGAACTAGGAGAAATGGGTTCTAGTTCTGAAACTGGCCTCTCTTTAATAGCAAATCACCTCACCTCTGCGTCTCAGGTTCAAGTCTATCACATGTAAGACAATCTGTTGAATTCTCTGGTTTCTATCTCTGATGAAGTATGTATCCTCCAATTCCTACTTAAGGTCAACTTGACCTGTCCCTCTCTGTACACTGAAGTATGTAGGACATACACATGGCCCCAAAGAAGACAGCCATCAAGGAGATCATGTCTTCACATCACCTCTGTTGGCCTACAGAGAAATAGGTATAGTCAGGAAGCACATGATGCAAGAAGTACTGTTTCATCTTTAAACATTTTTAAAGCAAACATTAGTGCCAAGGCCAATGTCTCCTCAGAATAACACAGGTCTGCATTTAGTATTGTAATTAAACTTAAATCATTTCTTAAATTATATGTTTTAAATGGAAATTACGCAGCCTTTAAGGTTTCCTCTTGCCTTGAGCACCATTGGGTAAATGTGTTCATGATTGAATTAGCAGACCTTTGATTTTAAAAGGACTTTTCAGTGATCTTTTATGGTAGATTAAAAAGCAATTTACTAATTTACAGTTCATAGAAATTCCAAGCCCTCCTTGAGTTTTGTAAATCAGTTCTGTGCTAACAAATGTGACTATTTCTGCAAATGTTTCATATGGGGACAGCTGAAATCAGACACAACCTTAAAGTCGCAGTTACGTGACCAGCAAAACTGTATTTTGTGAGTGGCTTCTTTATACCCAGCATAAACCCTTCTTAGGGATCCCTTAGTCTGAAATTGTCGACTTAAGCATCTTTAGGCAGGGTGGGGGAGGTTTAACCAACAGGACTGGGAATTTTTAACTTAATTGTTGGCTCATATTTTTTCTAATCTGTTCTCTTTATTATAGTGTGTAATCGCAGTTGAAAGATAATTGGAAGAAGAGGTCACTTATGTAGGGTTCTTTATCCTGGGCACAGCTTTCTTAGCAGCCAATACTAATTCAATAGCATTCAATAGTATGTTTTTCAAAGAATACATAATCATAAAAATAACAATAACAACTATAATAATAGAGTGATTACTCTGTATCAGGTAATTGTTAGCTTATTTGATCTTTATAACAACTCTGTACAATTTATACCAATACAACATGCATAATTTACAGTTGGAGAAACTGAAGTATAGATTAAATAACTTTCCAGGGTCCCCAAAGTAGAAAATGATGGAGATTTGAACTCAAGGATTCTGGCTCCAGAGCTTGTGCTTATAATCACCTTTATCCCCCATGGCATCTTGTTTCTTTCCACATAAACCTGCTCGGTTTCAGCTGGGGACTGGTTTTCTAAAAAGAGTTCTCAATTATTTATAGCAGGGGCAGGTATAAGATGTGAGCAGAGAAAGCTTAGAAAGCTCAACACACATGGAGAAAATATCCAACAACTTGTTTCTTTTTCTTTTTCCCTTTCAAATTCAGTTGCAAACTATTTCTCAGCCTTTGACAAGACAACTTAAATCTGTCTCAAGTGGAATTGAAAGGTTCAAGCCATTGATGGGGAGTTGAGCATTTCTTTGGTAGGTTCCTGGGAAATGAACCTTGTTTGAAGCTGGTGAAAAGGCACTTTGCTCTGACAGTGCTTCCATGGGAGGGAAAAGTTGATAAATGTGCTCGATTTCCCTTCCTATGGTGGCAGATCACTGGGACTGAAGATAGGTATTTATCTCCTGGTTTTCTCGAGACTTTGCCAACATGGAAGGAATTTGGATCCTAGGGAAAGAGAAGAAAGGACTTGTAATCATTTAAAAAAAAAAAGGGGGTCAAAGAATGAAGTCATACAGCCCAAATATGGACACCAATGTCTCATGTGAGAAGCAAACCCAGACATTATCCCAAGTTATTCATCCAGAATCTTTTGCAAAAATTACAATTCCTTGACATTTTGATATCATTCATCTGACCATCCATATCAAATGCTCTCATTCAAACATTACTTAGCATCATGGTTTATGATAAAAAATTGTGGTCTTTATGTCTAATGGCACATTGAATCTTTAACGCCATGATACTGCAGCAATATTGAATTGAGAAGATTTTGTGGAAAATTGGGATAGTTTTCATGACCACAACTAAATAAAGGACAAGTATTCTACCAACAAAGTTACAATCCTTCTAAATTAGGAAAGAATATAGAGCCACGTATGCTTACTTAGACACAGATTGTTCCCTGGTTACGCCCTCTTGAACTTGGTATATTTGGTATTAGATAAATTATTTGTTTCAAAAGTAGTTGCTTCTTGATTGCTGAGTCAGAAGTTGTAGGGAAAATTCCTAGTTCTGCAGGGTGAGGGAGGCTGGAGGGTATTGGACATAGAAACAGCAACCTCAGATAATGAAGGAATCCCAGCGGAAGAAGGCTTTGTTCTTAAAGATGTCAGGACCCAATAGGGTGAGGGTTCTACTAACTTGTCACCTAGTCCCCCAGCACCTCCCTTACTGAAGTCATGCCTAAGTGCTGGATGATTCAGGGTTACCAAGCCCTTGCAGAAGCTAGAATTTAGGGCTTGGGAGTTGGAATCTAGCCTCCTCTAAGCTATTCCTAAATACAGTCATGCTGGTGGTAACATCACCAAAGCAGGACTGAAGCAAGGTAGGGAGATGATGGCCTTAAATTGGTACAAATAGTGCTCTTTAAAATTTTTGAGATACTAGGGCCTCCCTGGTGGCGCAGTGGGTTAAGCAATGCACTATGAAGCAAACCACAGCCACTGTAGCGCGAGTTCGATCCCTGCTGCCGGCCAGGGAGGGGACCCACATGGCACAGCCGACCTCTCCTGCTGTGCCCGCTGCTCCCCTCAGCAGTGTGCTTCTGTTGATCTGCCTGTTCTGCTCCCTGCTCTGTCTGTGATGAATCCTCTCACCTCCCCCTCCACACCTCTGGCCTGTACCTCCCCGCCCCCGTGCTTGTATGCATAAATAAATAAATCTTTAAAAAAAAAAATTTTTTTTGAGATACTAAACAAGGGAATCTATGCTCATATTTGTCTCCTTCATTACTTTTGAGATTATTACTATATTCTTTCCTTTATCCTCATATCATTGCCAGAGATAGGAAATTGAAATAACTCTTCTTTATGGGTATAACTTGCTTTTATCCCCTTTTCGTTTAGGTCTACTCTACTTCTACCCAAACTATGTGTTGCTTCCCTTCTGTCTCCTTTTCCATCACCTTTTCTCCGTTGCCAGTTGGCCCTCTCTAGGATGCCCTAGATCATTCCAAGCCCTCCCCTCCTTGTCATTCCTGTTAGTTCTTATTTTCACAAATTAACATATTATAAGCATTAACTGGCAGCCACTCTGAAAAGACATGAGGCAGTAAAGGGAAAGGAAGCATTACTGCCAGGTTTTAACTAATTCCTGCTGCCAGCCTCGAGTTCTGTGGCATTTGCCACAGCTATGAAATTGCAATAAACAAGGGACTGTGTTTATAGTTCTAACCTTTACTCTGTTGGTAAAGACATGAATTGAATGTTGAGCAATCATACCATAATGTGACCTTCTAAATGTATTACATATCCTTTTGAAAGAGAATTGAGAGAAGCAAGTGGGGGGATGAGTGATGAAGGAGGGTTGGAGTGGAAAGGAAATACCTAGAAATATAGCAGGAAAATATTAATTTCTTTTATTCAAAGAAATTTGTCATTGTAATCCAGTAATGACCTGACCTCAAAATGAGGTATTAATTAAATACATATATGAGGTGTTAATGATCTATATTTAGTACATATGTTAATTATATATAGGTGTGTGTGTGTAAACAATTACAGAAGAAAATGTTTGGAAGAAAACACTATTGTTTTAATCCTAAGATGGTGAAAAAGAAGATTTATCAAATGAAAATTAAAACATAGCCTGTGACATCATTATCACCTGTCCTAGAAACCACAAGTTCTTTGTCTTTACTTGTATTCGACAGTATTCACTAAGTAGGTAGTCTTTTCAGAGTCTAAAGACAGTTGGGATTTGAAGGAAAAGATGATGTCAATATTAAACTCTTCTATAGCATCTAGCCCCATGAATCACAATAAATGTAACATGTATGGGCTCTTGCTTTGTGCCGGGCACTCTGTTAATGCTTACACACATTACCTTACTCCATCCTCAGGTCAGTCCTCTGAGGAAAGTAAAATCACCTATTTAGATATTGGGGGAACTGAAGCTAAGTTAGATAAAACACTAAAGTCCTAGCCACCTATCCAGGCATTTTCAATAAATGCTTTTAATTATAACTTTTTGGTTTTCTTTAAGCTATTATAAAGGTAGTTCACGTGCAGTTCAGCGGTGAGACATCCAGAGCCATCTCTGAGGATTGAGGGACAGGTTGACCCTCTTGTCTTTTACATGTGGCTTCCATCACTAGTCCAAAACAGGAACACATATTTGCATTTTCCAGCCCTGAGGAAAAGGGAAATAGGGAATCTAAAGCAAGTATTTTTTCCGTTAAGGACTTCACCAGAAATTGGACTCTGGTAATATCTGTATCCATTTGTCTTTGCCCAAACTTATAAGATGGCCCCTACCGAACTTCAAGGAAGGCTGAGAGATAGTTTCTGGGTAAGCAGATATGAGCAGCTAAAACAGCCATGTGTGTTTTCTTGGGGGCTGCTGGATGTTGTCTGTTGCTAAAAGAAGAAAAATGTGGGGAGAGGGAAAGCAGACCATCAGAGTGCGAGCCTGTAAGTTTGCCTTTAAAAGTTAGCTGCTCGGGCCTCCCTGGTGGCGGAGTGGGTTAAGCAACACACTATGAAGCAAACCGCAACCACTGCAGCACAAGTTTGATCCCTGCTGCCAGCCAGGGAGGGGACCCACATGATGCAGCAGACCTCTCCTGCTGTGCCCGCTGCTCCCCTCAGCAGTGTACTTCTGTTGATCTGCCTGTTCTGCTCCCTG
>JAGFMF010011381.1:9317856-9355356 GCA_019455555.1 Galemys pyrenaicus
GGCACAGCAGGAGAGGTCTGCTGCACCATGTGGGTCCCTTCCCTGGCCGGCAGCAGGGATCGAACTCGTGCTGCAGTGGTTGCGGTTTGCTTCATAGTGTGTTGCTTAACCCACTGCACCACCAGGGAGGCCCCTCTGTTTTGTTTTTTTTCCCCCCCATTTATTCATTGAAGAAATCAGATTATTTTCCTATATAATTCAGCAAATTCTGGATCTTACTAATGTATTCCATTGTTTAACATATTCTCCTCTTCTCTGTCTATAGTAAAATCTAGATATAGACTCTAGTTTTTGGCAAGACAATTTCATTGAACATAAAGACTTGAGTGCTTCATGTTGCACTCTGTGTCAACTCATATATCATCTTTTAAGAGAGGCTTTCCCCAACCACCTAATCTAAGGTAGTGCCCACCCCATTTTCTCAGCCATCAGTATTTTTTGCACTACTTCAGCATATTGATGTCATAGCTTTCCCACTACCGTAGTTATCTTATTTACTTGCTTCTTTACTTGATATTGTTAATACTTTAATATCGTTAATAATTTATTTAAATATTTAATATCATTACTTAATGCAAATTTGTCATTAGCAAAGACCTCATTGACTTCAATGCTGAGTATAATGTTTGGTACATTTTCGGAGCTTAATATACATATGTTTCCACCATATGTAAAAAAATGAAATTGGATCACTATCTCTTACCATGTACGAAAATCAACTCAAAATGGATAAAGGACCTAAATGTAAGACCCGAAACTATAAAATATATAGGGGAAAACATAGGTAAAACGCTGCAAGACATGCATCTCAACAGCGCTTTCGACGTGGCAGTCCCGAAAGCAATAAAAATGAGAGAGAAGATAAACAGGTGGGACTACATCAAGATAAAAAGCTTTTGTACAGCAAAAGAAACATTAAATAGAACAAAAAGAAACCCCACTGAATGAGAAAAAATATTTGCGCTACACATAACAGACAAGGGTCTGATCACAAAGATATACAAAGAACTCACAAGACTCAGGAGAATCAAAGTAAATGACCCAATCAAAAAATGGGCAGGAGAACTTAAAAGACACTTCACCAAAGAGGATATACAAATGGCCAACAGGCATATGAAAAGATGTTCAACCACAATGAGGTACCACCTTACACCGGTAAGAATGGCATATGTCCAAAAAACCAACAACAATAAATGCTGGCAAGGTTGTGGAGAAAAAGGAACTCTACTACACTGCTGGTGGGAATGCAAGTTAATCCAACCAATATGGAACCTCCATTCCATTCGGCCTACTAGAGATGGAACTACCATATAATCCGGCAATCCCACTCCTAGGAATCTACCCAAAGGACACAAAAACACCGATCCAAAAGAGTACCTGTACCCCCATGTTTATTGCAGCACTATTTACAATTGGTAAGACCTGGAAACAGCCCAAATGCCCAAAAGTAGAGGACTAGATCAAGAAGATGTGGTACATATACACAATGGAATACTATTCAGCAATCAAAAATGAAAAACTAGGGACATTTATAGAAACATAGATGGAACTAGAAGGAATTATACTCAGTGAAACAAGTCAGAAGGCAAAAGAAAAATATTGGATGGCCTCACTTTTAGGAGGAATGTGAAAAAAAAAAAACAATCAAAACAAAAAATAAAAAGGAAGAAAACCAAACAAATGACAAACAAACAAAAAAAAAAACGAGAAAACTAAAGGAAATGGGCAATCATAACCAAAAACAACCAAACAACCAAATAAAAACTCAACAAGATCAAAAGATTAAAGATAAACCCAAGGGACCATGGGGGTGGGTGGAGGGAAGGGAGGGCAAAGACGGTGATGAGGTGTAAAGAGCACAAGGGACAGAGGTGATGGTGCATGGGTGAAAATGGTGGTGGGAATCCACTGGGGAATACAAGCGATGTCAAATACAATTAAATATTAAAAAAAAAAAATGATGGAGTTAGGCAAGGCTTCAGTCTAGGTTGAACAGGAGTTGGCAAAGGGTTCTAAATAGAAAAGCAGACTTAGGGTGGGGGCCAGATGGTGGCTAACTGAGGAGGGAAGATTGGAGGCAACTGACCAACTCAGATTGTCCCCCATTAGTTCAATTCAACTGGAAAGCATTTACTGGGAACATAAGAGCTAGGGAAATTTGAGTACTGGGGATTCAAAATAAATGTGACACAGTTCCTGTCTTTGAGGAAGTTACATAATTGCTTTAAGAGTCTGTGATTGGCCAGTGACCAGGAAATACCAATGTACTTAGGACACATGAGGACTCCCTCCTCTGCGTCTCCATTTCTCCACCCTTGACATCTTTCCAGTCTCCTCAGCGTCACCATTCCCTTGCAGAGAGAATAGACTTTAATCAATTTGGTCATAAAATGGGTAAAAACACAATGCAAAGTATTTAACACAGCTTTATTATCTTCCATGTTATCTGAGAAACAGTAGTCTAGACAGTGGTGCTTACTAAGAAGCAATTAGGCATTGGGGTTTCACAGCTGTGACTCATACCCTCTGAGGCACACAGATTCCTGGTGGGATCAACACATGAAAGGCAAACAAGGGCTCAAAAGGAGATATACACAAGTACCCCTGCTTTTTGAAAGTTAAGCATTGTGTCACTTTGCTTTTATGAAAGATTTACATTAGTACCTGTTTTTCTAGCTGAAGAAAATCTGAAGAGGATTTTTGCTTTTATGAAAAAAGGTGAAAAACACAAATACCATTCAATTCTGGTTTTGTATTGGCTATTATAGAGGTGTCATGGACCTTGAGCATCAAGAGTGACTCCATCAGGCTCCTTCTCCAGAACTATTTTAGATGGGCTATATGTGTATTATTTCATTCCTGCTTTTAACGATATTTTAGTGTTATTTTGGGTTTTATGTGTTATTTAGTATGTTTGCTAGGTTACTTTTGGGTCTGGGAAACCTCAAACACTTTTCTATATATGTTAATGGTAATTGTTTCTTCACCATATGCCATTTCCAAAAGGTTTCATAGGAACTGACTACTTTCAGATAGCAGGAGAAGCCTACAGTGGTGACCTGGTAAGGGAAAGGTACTTAGTCTGCTTGGAACACAGAGAATTTGTTTCAGGGAAACAAATTGTTACAGCTGAGTGAAACCTTCTTCAGCCTCTCAGTCCTCTGATCTTGCCATTTCCTGCTCTCTGCAGAAGCTGCCTCTCTCTCTTCACAAACCTACTCACTCCCTCTCTGTTTCTAGGGGACAGGAATGTCTTGACCCTGTACTGCTCTGTAGCATTTAGTCACCCTTCCCAACCAAGACTCAGTCTCCTTTTCTGAAGAAGTGACCAACCAACCCTCCAGGAGTTCACACACCAGTGCTTCCCATAGCTCTGGAACCTATGAAGTGATCCCTGGTGACTGCCAGTAGGTAAGATCTGCCTCTCGACCACTGACATGGCCACGGGATGTGCTGGGGAACTGACACTCCTGGGACAAAGGCATACTGTAAAAACACACTAGCTCCTTGCTCCACCAGAACAACTCTGAGGAGAGCATTTGCATTATACTTCATGGGTTCCTGGGAGATTCCCACTGGTTGATAGCTAGTTTCCTAAGACACCCTTTATTGATATCCTGTCCTGGTATCATACCCCACTCCCCTTTCAGAATTTTCCTGTATCTTCAAAGAAATAGTTGCACATGAATTCTTCCTTATTTCAGGAGTCATTTCTGGGGAATCCAAGATGGCTCCTGGAGTTCATATCTGTATTGGCAAAGTCACAGCTTCTCCTGTTTCTAGCTCTAATGGGCACTTTTCAGTCCATGTTTTACTTTGTGATGGTCACTGATGACCACTTAATAGCATGCTCTGTGATAAGCTTCTGTTCTTGGTTTTCCTCTTCTCTGGTTATTCTTTTCCAGTCTCCTTTATAGGCTTCTCTCTCTTTTTTTTTTAAGATCAGCTTTGTTGAGATATAATTCACGTACCATACAACTTTATAGTGGGCTGCTCCATAGTTTTTAGTATATTCACTGAGTTGTTCAACCATGATCTTTTGTCATAAAATTATTTGTCACTCCAAACAGAAACATGGCACCCATTAATAGTTACTCCTTTATTCTCCCTTCCAAGTTCAAGGAAAATACTAATCTACTCTGTCTCTATAGATTGGCTTATATTCAATATTTCATATAAATGAAATCATCCATATGGTCTTTTGTGAATAACCTTTGTTACCTAGCACAATGATTTTAAAGTTTGTTCATGTTACATAGTATGTGTGAGTATTTTATTCTATTTTACAACTAAATATGACTATAGAATTCAGACTACCAGATGTGAAAGTTGGTGAATAGCAGCAAAGAGGGAAGGGAGTACAGTAGTCTATGGTAAAAGTCTGGGTGCTTTGGTAGTGGGGGTGGCGTGGTAACATACATCTGAAGAACTGTGAACCTATTCTCCTAAGTCATATACAGTATTGTAAACCAAACTACAAAAAAAATTTAATCTCTTGCCTGGATACATTTTATTTGTCCATTCAATAATTGATAGGCATTTGGGTTTCTACTTTTTGGCTATTATGAATGACGTGGCTATGAACATTCATGTGTAAGTTTTTGTGTGGACATATATTTTCATTTCTCTAGGGTCTATATCTCAGAGTGGAATTACTGGGTTATATGGTATCTTTATGTTTTAACATTCTGAAGAACAAACAGACTGTTTTCCACAGAACCTGGACCATTTTCATCCCAACCAGCTGTATATGGGAGGTCTATTTTCTCTATATCCTCATCAACACTTGTTATTATCTGTCTTTATTTTAGCCATCTTAATAAGTATAAAGTAGTACCTAATTAAGGTTTTGATTTGCTTTTTCTGAATTCTAAGGATGGATTTTTCATATGCTTATTGGTCATTTGTGTATATATTTTGGGGGAAATATTCTTAGCCCATGGGCTCTTTTTATAAATATTGATAGTATTCTGGATTGAGTGTTGATCCTCCACTCTCTCTATACACATACATACTAAGGTCCATTCCTTACTCATTCTCTATTTTTTTTACTCAAACACATTTTCGTTCAACCATAATTTATTAAGCTTCTAAATTGAAACAAGCACTGTACTCAGTATTGGTATTAAATAACTTGAGTAAATAGATGAGATCTTTGCTAATGAGAAACTTGCATTAAATAAAGACATTAAATCTTTAAATTAAATAAGTTATTAGAGTATTAAATCAAATACAGAAAGAAAGAAGATGATTAAGGCGGTGGAAGAGCTATGATATCAATATGCTGGAGTGATGCAAAGAATACTGGTGGCTGGGAAAATGGGGGTGAGCTTTACCATAGGTGATTGGCAAAATCCTCTCTTAGAAGTTGATATCTGAGTTGACACCTATAGGGTAGAAAAAAGCAAGCCATGAGAATAGGGATAAGCATACCAGGCAGAGGGGAGCAAGTAGGAGGAATGAGCTTTGTGGTCAGGAAGAGTAAGAAGGCCATTGTGGCTGAAGTAAGGGAGACTGGCAGGAATTGAGTCAAAGAGACTGATAGACCTTCCTTTTGAAGAAAGATCAAGAAAAAATTGACTAAACCTGGGATTCCTGGGATTACCCCTGGTAGGATTTGGAGGGAATAGTCAATAAACCACAAGCATGCAAGTGCCCTTCAAACTGGAAATTAAAATTTCTGTGTGCCTCCTCCATATTCTAATTAGAAATCTTCCCACTTATTGATAGAGGCTTTTTGACACTATACCTGAGGACAGCTAATAAATAAAAAAACTGGCATGAACCATTATTTTGTTTAAAATAGAAAAATAAAGCCCAAACCAGCACTACAAGGTTATAATTTATGGTGTTGGAAATATCTTCAGAAGTCTTTTTAGAGTTTTGTGTTGAATGTTTATGGGAGGTGTAAAATTCTTATAATGCCAGCGTTTTATGAACAGTGCAGTTGGCAACTCCATGCTTTCAGGAACTGTGAATTTTCCTTCATTTATTCATATTGTTTCCAGTCCATCAAAAATCGACAAGATGTAACAGGACAGTCCATTTTGTACCATTCTTTTTGGAAATAATTGCTAGGAACACTTTACCATTGTTAAACCCCCACCATTGTGACTCTCCAGCAGTCCTCTGTGTTAAAAAGAACCCGCTTCCACTCATCTTTGTATTCCTCTCCCATTTCCACCACCAAGAGGATAATCAGACTGAGAGAGGCAGCCCTTTAAAATTCAGTGCTATGCAAAGGGCAAAAAAGGGGTGAAAATAATAAATACAGACCCCCCATAGAAAAGGGAGGGATGAACTCCCTCTGTTTAAGAATGAGCTTTTTGAAAGAGTGAGAAAAAGCTCAGATTTACCAGATATGCAAAACCATATGCATGCATTAATTAAAGGAATGTGAAGGAGGAGGAGGGGATCTGAGAAAATAACAAAGCTGCAGTGTATGCGTGCAATGATTTTTCATTCTGTTTCGCTTCAGCTCTGCCCCTGCAACAGAGGATCTAATCAATCTGCCGGCTATTAAGTTTGTTAATTGATAATGCATACTAATTAGGCTGTGCGCAGTTACTTAAGAGACTTTGCTAAGGTGATTGTAGGCACAAGTCCAAATGGAGTTTAAAGTATTCTGTGTGAGGTTAAAACCCATCAACCAGAATAGATGGATTTTATATTATAACAGAAGGCACAACATACCCATAAGTATTTAATGTATTGCACAGTTATCCATTATTACATACTTTAACTCTACAAAATAATTAAAAATGTAAAAACAGCTACTAAAAACTACAACTGAATCACATTGGTGAGGGTGTGAGGAAGTGTCAATGAGAGACCGCTATTTTCTCATCAAGGTAAATGTTTAATTTTCTCATTTATATTTGGGAACTGTCAAGGTTAGCAAGGGAGGAGGCTTTGTGAGAAGAAAGACTCATTGAACTGTGTAGGCACCAGAGGCACTGAACAGCTTCAAATGTCAGGTTGTGCTGTCCGTGTTTCAAAGGTCAGCACACCACCAGCTGCCCAGTTGACCTGTAGAAACATGTTATCTGGAGCTCAAGGTTGAAACATGTTCATCAACCATAAAACTAACTGCTGGTTTGTGCCCTTCCTTTGAGTACGGACTGACAAGGACCACCAGGCATCTTATAAATGTCCCTGGAGAAAATGTTCTCAAGAAGGATGGCTCAACCCTCTCTGTGTCTTGGAGAATGAATCAATTCCAGTTTAGTTGGTTCCAAAGAGATTTCTCCAGATCAGTGATGACTCTCTCTGCTCTGGTCAATTTCTCAGAGGCACAGATGGATCAAAAACCAGCTATTAGCTCAGATATCATGTCATAGGACTGGGCTAGAAAAGGTCAATATTCTCTATTAGGCCTTGAAATCTTCCTTTCTTCTGGCAGATTCAGACTGGTTTCATGGATTTTTTTTATTCATGCATTCAGCAGTTATGTCTAGAATAAATTATATTTTCTAGAGACTGTATTCTGTATTGGGGATACCAGTGATGACAAGAAAGGCAGAGTCCCGTCTCTTCGTATAGCTTAGAGTCCAATGCATCTAAGCATATACTACTGGAGGTAACTTCCTAACAATGAAAATTCATTCACATCCGTCCTTTAAAATTATTGGCTCCTCCAAAATAAAGACCAGATTCCTTAGTATGACATATGATGTACTACAGTCTCATTGCTTGACAAGTTGTTGATTCAAAAGAATATTTTTTGAGAAACTTATGTGTTTTAGGCACTGTACCATATGTTGCATGTACATTAGTAAACCAAACATATTCCCTACCTTCAGAGAGTTAATACTGAACAAACTCAAGCTGTGTCCAGGGCAAAATCTGCCCAATTGTTTGAATCCAAATTAGACTGGAACTTCTGGGTAGAACTATAATGAGCAACTGGTTGTTGCACAAAATTGTGCTACTATCAAAATGTTGATAATGGTATCTGTGGATGGGATGAGAGAACAAGTGGCAAAGTTGATATTCATAAAAATTTTGGTAGTCTAATCTACAAAATAAAGTTTAAATTATAGGAGTGGGAGAAAAGCTTACATGGAAGATTATTTAACAAGAGCAAAAAGGACTGGGGGTGTCTATTTTATTTTCACTCAGGCAAACTGAGAGTTTCTATAAGCAGAAATGAAAACTAGCAGGAGGCAGTAGTGTAACTATTTATGCATTTAATTGTGAATTGTGTTCCTACAGTGTGACCATTGAACTTGGAGCTGATCTATACTGCTTTATTTTAGCTATTTTGAGATGACCAGGTTCAATGACTGCATAGGGAAAACTAATCCTCTAATAGTCATTGAGAGCATCTAAGAGAAAAAAATAACTGCAGGCTCACTATAGTTAGAGTCAAACATTCTTAATTGGTCAAAGGGCATAACATAGGATAGGAGGAGTAAGTAAAGATTAAGAGAAAATTTCTAAGAAAAATTTGTGCAAAATTTTCTGAATATACCAGTGGCATTATTGCACAAATACAATAATTATTAGTGTTTACACTAATAATTGATGAACACTCAGAATTCCCAGATCTATTTCACAAGCATTTCTTGTGAGCATGTGCCAATGGCAAAAACATTTATTCTAATTGTACCATTTATTGGATTGGATTTTTAAAATTGGAAAAAATTTAAAACTACATATGAAATAACTTTTCTTCCTTGATAAGAAGTGACAAAATCTGGTGTTTAGACATATTGATACAATTATTTGGGTAATACTAAAAATTAATAATTTTCTAAAAAAAAAAAACCCACACTGGTTTGAAAAAAAAATTGTAGGTAAAAGAAACAGCAATGAAAGTCCTCATTTTGATGACATTTATTCACCAAAAATGAAATCTGATACTTACCAGGACTGTAAAACTGTACACCAAATTCTTAAAATCATTAGGAATAGTATTTTTCTAGATTTTTATTGGAACAGTCTCATATACATTTATTTTTATTTGTAGATATGAATTGAGAAGATAATTATAATAGTATTCTTTTCATAAACAAATCTTAAAAATTATAGTCAGGAAAAATTAATGATTATAACAAATAGTCCTAAAATCTTAGTGGGATAACACATAAATAGGTTTTATTGTTGGTGTTTGTTTTTCCCTTTCACATTAATCCTGTAAGGACTGGGAGTGAGATTCTGCTCCATATAGTCTTTCAGGGATCCAGGTACTATGCAGTTATTGGCTCTGTCATTCTCTAAGGCCTTAAGATGATCCCCTGTGTTTAGCTGAAATAAGGGAAAGAGGAGGAAGGATTGTTAGGGGTCAAACCTGATGGTGGTGCACATCACTTCTGTCTACCTTCTGTTGGGCAGAACATATCAGATGACTCCACCTAACTCCAAGAGACATTGGGTACCTCTGAAGAAAAGAACACATCTAGCTCTTTTCTACTACATGAGATTAACCAAAACTGTATTTTTGAGAGAAAAAGTAGGGACCATACAACAGTAACCACTCTTTTCCATACTTACCTACATTGAGGTAGCAACCAAAACTGCATTGATACTAGATATCCCCCAGAAACATATTATGAAGAAAAATCTGACCTGCATAATCAGGGTTCCACAAAATAATAGAATAGAAATTCAAATGAAAGTTTTATTATGTTGTTAAACTGCAGTTGTTCAATCAATCTCATTTCATCAGTGTCTCAGCTGAGGTTAGTTGTGTGCATCATCCCAACTGTCTGCACCTCTTGCCCTTACCGACAAAGATTCTGCCCATTACCCACCCACCTCACTCTAAGTTCTATCACCAACCCCACCGATGGGTCATATTTTTGAGTATCAGTACTTCACAGTTTGAGGATGCAGTTAAAAAGTCTCTTGGTGGCTAAAACTAGGTAATCTAACTGATCTATAAAGGGTACAAAATCCTTCATAAACTTCTGAGAATTCTAGATGTTCACAAATCACAGGTTTACCTGTATGCCATTTTATCCCAATTCATAAGAGGCTTTATTAAACAATCAAATTACAACTTTATTATTCCCTTTATCATAAAATCTACCAGTTGAATTCCTTCAACTGAAAAACTTTCTCTAGTGTAGTCAGAATATCAATTGATCCTCAGTAATTTTAAATGCTACTGAAAAAGTTATAATTTTTTAGTAACATATATCATTAAAGACATACTTATTGATGTAGAAATAAGAGAATTGGAAATTTAAACTGTTATATACTCTTTTCTTATTTATTCAGCTGTAAGAGCACTGCTTCATTCTATTTTGTCTTTGGGATAGAGTTGATTTAATCATAAGAGTAATTAGGTAGCATTCTATTTCCTGCCATATTTTCATAATTATTTTCCACATAAAAAGTCTTTATACAGTTGATAAATTAAAATCAAAGTTGATGCATTAGAAATCATGTTGATGCATTAGAAATCAAGATGGTTTTAAACTTGAAAACTGCATGTTTTAAGTACAAGTGCTAAGCAAATTTTATAAATTTGACACTTTATTTACTCCCAAAATGAGCTATCTTAAATGAGCCAGAAAAATGAATAAAAACTTCGGGTTGTCTGTCAATTAATATGCAGATTAAAGAAAAATTATTGACTTTTAGTTTATTTCTACCGTCTATTAAATTATGTTAATTTTAAATTTTTTAAATGAAGATGAATGAATCCCTCCTTTATGAAGTATCAAACATTAACTCAAATTATTCCAAAACAATGTTTATTGTCTAGTACATTGAAAGGAACAGAAAATTACTTAATAATTCATCGTATCTGATCAGAGACTTTGGTAAGTTCTCTGTATTTGTCAGGATTGCATTTGGCTGCATGTAACAGAAAGTTGACATTAAACAACTAAAGGGTTGGTTGTTTTCATTTTTTTAATCATATAGCAATAACTCCAACCTGAATTGTGCCTGGGAGATTGACCTGTACAGACTACCTCAGTGAATCTTTTGCCCTTTGACTTCCAGAAGAAGCTGCAGCACCATTTGCTTTGTGAGGTCAATAGAAAGAGCTAGAAAGACATGGGAAAGTGGGAGGAGAGTGAGGTCGAGCAATTTATTTCCTTATCTCTTCCTTGCTGGTTCTTTAAAGGTTGGCTCCAACCCTCTCCTGTTAGTTAGCTGAGAATTGGTCAAGAACAGGGCTGGTAGAGTCAGAAAACAGTTCATTCTGTGGATACCTTCACAATCACTTTGCTCTTCAATCTGAGAGGAAAAGAGGCACCTATTACTTTGTGAGATTCAGCATCAAACTTGCTTATCATCAACCCGTTCTTAAACTCTCAGTTTGGGTAAAGACTGTCAGTTATTCCAAGAGCATCAGATGTCTGCAGCCCCAGCTAAATCATACTTTCAATACAATCAAACAGCTAAAACTGGATTTCTTCCACTCCTTCATTACATCTGGACATTTCCTCAGGTACTCCACTGACTTTCCTTTATTCATATTTAAATAGGACCTCAATAAAGTATAGCTATTTATTTCTTTATGATTTATAGTCTTCATTTTTCTCATGTAACCATAATCTTTATTTAATCTTATAATATAAAGGACACTTATGTCACCACTCAACCTCAAAACTAAAACACTGACAATAGTTTTCACTTACCTCCCCATTCTGTCACCTTGTCTCCATGAGATAATCACTGTCTTAAGTGTATGTTTATCTTACATATATGCAATATAAATGTTTTATTATATGTGTGAATATACACACACGTGCATGCCTAATTTTTTTTAGTCATTTGTGAACTTCATAAAACAAGTGTTATATACTTTACTTAAATTCTTGATCCTGAGTTTTGTTTTGTTTTTTGTTTTAGGATTATTTATTTATTTTTCAGAATGGTAAAAAGTATTTCTGTTTGTTTATTTTTTTAAATATAGAAAAAATTCCACAAAATGGTATTGTGGAATTGTCATAACAGTCTAGATATTTTTTAATATAAATTTTTTTAATTTACATATATTTGACATCAATTGTAATCCCCATGTATTCCCCATCACTGTAACACCAGTGCACCATCACCTCAGTCCTCCGTGCTCCCATCTGCCCTCCACCTTTCCTCTCTTCCCTCCTCATCAAGTGTCCCCAGTTTGTCCTTGTCTTTTCATTTTTCTGACCTTGAGTTTTTTTAACATAACATTTTGTTACTAAGATCCATCTATGCTGTAGGTACTTATAGTTCATTTACTAATATTGCTATAAAGTATTTCACTAGTTTATTCTAATGTTGATGAACATTTGAGTCTTTTCTAGTTCTTGCTGTTTTAAGTAGTGTGATAATGAACTTTCTTAAACACATCTTCTGATGTTTGAGTGTAGGAGTTTCTTTTGGCTACATCTGTAGGAATAAAAATGATCAATCACAGAGTATGTAAAGGTTCAGTTTTTCAAAATAATGCATATTATTTTTCAAAGTTTGCTGTACCTTTTTTATATCCCCACGAGTAATATATAATAAATTCTCTTGAGCCATATCTTTTCAACACTTGTATTGCCAGACTAGTTGATTTTTGCCAATTAAGTGGATGAAAAGTGATATGTCTTTGTAGTTTTAACTTATGTTTCTCTGATTACTAATGAGATTAAGCATCTTCTTGGACATCTATTGGCTATAAATATTTTCTACACTGTGTAGTGCTATTCAAATCTATTGCCCATTGAAAAATTGAGTTGTTTTTCCTTTTCCTTCTCAGATTTTGGTATGTTAGATAGACAGAAAATCAGTGAAAACTTAGAGGATTTGAGATCAATTGAGTAACCATCATTTACTCAGCATATGTTGAGTTCTCCTACCCATAATTGGAGAGTAGGTATTCTTCTCAAGCACACATGGAGCCTTTCCAAAGGTAGATGATGTGTCTCAATACATTTTTGAAAGTTACCACACCATAATTAGAAGTAAATAACAAAGAGAGAGTGTGCTTACTCTTGATATATTTGGCGATCTAAAAATACTTCTCAACGATTCATGAGAAAAATTAACTGACCTGCTTTCATCACCGGGACACAGATGCCAACTCTTCCCTCCAGTACATGAGCCCTATCCAGAAGCAGAGCAGGCTGCTGAAGGGCCTGATCCATGTACCATCTCATGTATCATGCAAACTCATGTACCATCTCCTGCATACTTTTACAGTTAGTATTCAGCTTCCTCCTTGACTCTCAAAGCCACTGACTCCCATAAACATGGGAAGAGGAAAGACTATTACAATGTTCCATTATTTCTCTTTAGACCAAGAAGAAATAAACCTTCAGAAACAATATCTTACCTAAAACATTTCAGTGAGAAAGATAATAGTAATGTCACTTCCTTCCTTATCTTCTGCTTTGCCTGGCACCATAAGGAGTATAAGGCATTAACTATAACACAATTGGCCTGCTATCCCTACCACACAATCTCAAAATACACTGGGGTTTTTACTCTATAGCTGGTTTGAGTTTTTCAGATGAGATTACAAGTCATCCCCACTTTTTAAACTTAAAGAATGCTGCACAAATTCCATCCTTTTTTCATATGACAGCACAGCTCACATTTCACCAGGACTTTGTGTGGGTATGACTTTAATCCAGTCTCTTTTAAATGCAAGAAAATCCATTTTCTCCTGCAATATAAGCTACCTGGATTTTGCACAACTTGCATTTCCCTTAGGTAGTCACAATAGCATCAAAGAACCTACAAGAAGTAAAACAATATCACAGATCCAGAGTCTGTTGGTGACTACCACAAGGCACAGTCAACTGGACTGAGGTGTGTCCACCACGACGCCACCAAAGCCTTTACATCAGGGCTCTTCACTTGCAGGGGTTCCTGTTAAGGCCCTTTGTTTTTTAAAGATTTATTTATTTATGCATACAAGAGCTGGGGTACAGACCAGAGGTGTGGGTGGTGAGAGGATCCACCAGAGACAGAGTGGGGAGCAGAACAGGCAGATTAAGGGAAATACGCTGCTGAGGGGAGCAGCGGGCAAGGCAGGAGAGGTGGGACCTTAGCAATTTTGAATTCACAGTTTTGTATTCTTTTTCTTAGAGACTTCAAAAATTGTATAAACTTAAGGACCCACAAAACCTGGATCTGTCTATGAAAATGGACATTGTCAGAATGCAAATAAGGCTCAAATCCATTTAATAATATACAACTCCTGGCGCTGGGCCAAGTTCTAAAAGAAATTTTGTCCTTCCCTTAATCCAGTTGGAAAACTGGGCTTACTTGGGTTTAGAAATCAAAATAAGTGATTTCAATTGGGAAATGTTCTATTAAGTTCTTTCTCCTTTCTTTACTTTCACCAATCTTCACTGAACATTCAGTACAAAAAAACATACCACATTAAAATAATACAATTACTTTTTAAAAATCACTTTTGCAGACTCTTTTGAAAGATGCTAAAATAACATTTCATGAAGATTATATTCTCGGTATATTGGCAAAATGACTAAGACTGGCCCCACTTATGTTTTAAGTTTTGTCTTCGAGTCAGAATCTATTACAGCTCTTCTTTATAGGTCTGTTTCAATCTCTGCTCCAATTCAGTTCTGAACTCTGAGCCAAAAAGCTCAAGAAGGACCTTAATCAGATGACACATCACTTAGAATAGTGATTTTAGTGATTTGGACATCTGGCCACTTGGAACTGGATAAAGGCCCCCGACTCACTTGACGAAAGCCACTGAACATCTGTCAGTATGGAAATAGTTCTCCTTGCTCACCCTGAATCAAAACTCACAAGATTCACACTGAAAGGGCATCTCTTCTCCTTCAATTATATAGATAAATTGGTGCTATTCAGAAACATATATATCCTGCCAATGATGCTCTCTAAAAAATTTTTTTTATGCAAGTGAGAATGGTGTTAATCCACTGTTTCTCTTACCTGTATTTCCACTTTGTAATTCCACTCATGCAAAGGGATGTTAAAGATACTGAGCAATACATATGGTTCAGATACTGAACCAGGGTCCTGGAGAGATTTTTGTGGAGATTTTTTTTTTAAAAGATTTTATTTACTTATGCATACAAGAGCTGGGGTATAGGCCAGAATCCAGGGAGGTGAGAGGATTCACCAGACAGAGCCAGGAACAGAACAGGCAGACTGACTGAAACACACTGTTGAGGGGAGCAGTGGGCGAGGCAGGAGAGGTCCGCTACGCCATGTGGGTCCCCACCCTGGCCAGTGGCAGGGATTGAACTCGTGCTGCAGTGGCTGCTGTTTGCTTCTTAGTGTGTTGCTTAACCCACTGCACCACCAGGGAGGCCCCATGTGGAGATTTTGGGAAAAGAGAAAGGAGACATGAAAGTGGGAGGCACATATGGGGGTTATGGAAACTATTGTTTAACAAATGGTATAGATATTTCAAGCAGTATGGCAATACCTATATAAACCAGCTAAACCAGTCTTTGACCTAGATATAAAATTCCAATAATGATGGGCCCTCTCACAAATTATATTCAGATATGAGGGGGACGACTTACTTGAGCAAAAGTCTAGTTTAAATAGGGAAGTGTATATAGAAAATTGTTGAGTGTATGAAATAGTGTTGAGTTGGGGTGCAACATTTATTAAACTCTTTCTGTGTACATGTATCAGTGATGTACATGTGCTGCAATTACAGCTGTGCCCCAGGTCTCGATTTGTGACCTGCAGTTTAGAGAAACCTGAAATCATGCACAAGCACACACTCACATCTCTGTCACTTGAGATTCAGTGCTTGTTGCTGACATTAGAAATTCAAACCCAAATATCATTTGATATGAATTATTATAATCCAGGTCCAAGAAAACACTTTTCCACATAACCTGCCCTGTACCCACAAATCAAAAGGTGTTTATGTCCAAATTTCAAAATTTGTGTTTCATGCCACTGCCAGCTTCAGAGTAGGACACTGCTTTTGAGTGCAGGGGAAATTTAAGTGGCTGAAGTGCTTAGGTAGAAAAAAGACTAATTGTCAAATCTTGCTTGTTAGCATGAATGCATTGGTCATACTTGCACTATGAAGTATTGTTCCCCAGCAGTCCTAGGCACCCATTTTTCCACTTCCATGTTCCAGTTCCTGGTTCTTAAGTGTAGTATTTAGAGTGGTTGTATATGGTTAGAAACATTTTGCAGTATTCAATAATTCATGTTACTCTTATCTGACTATCTATGTATAGATTTGTCCAGATATACATGTGGAAGTGTGATACTTGCTCTTTACACTGGTGGCCAGGTGAACATTGAATGCTCTAATTGCAATAAGTTTTATCTTATACATGCTTGATATATTTACTTAAAGTTCTGAATATTCAATTAAAAATTTTGGCATTATTTAAATAAGTGGTTTAAATTTTTGAGATTCATTATAGTTTTATTATGCCCTTCAAGTTTACTTTCAATAATAATTCTGAATATTAGAAGAGAATTTTCTAAAAATTATGTTAATTCTTTAATTTGTTATGAAAGTATATTAAATTTTCTATCTAAATACATTTACATTCTCACTTTTAATCATATAGATTATTACTCTTCAACAGAACTTAACATGTAAAATATTGATTAACAACAACTTTTAGTAATTTTGCTGAAATGAAAGAAAAACAAAATTTGTGGACTGAATTTTCATTTTTTATGAATTTTATATATATATTTCTATTTTATTATTCATCCAAATATCACCAAGCTAACAATAATAATAATGATGATGCACAATAATAATTAGATTTCATTGTCTTTGATAATGTCTTGAAGTGATATAAACACCAAGGTTTTTTACTTGTTTTCCTATTTTGTCATTTTTACAGGATATTTATCAGTGTAGAATAGATATTTTATTTAATAGTTTATTAGCTTCATTTGAACTTTTAAATATGTAAACATATGCTATGTGATCTTCCATTTGCACTCTTCTGTCTTGCAAATGAAATTAATGGCCTTACTCAGAAGTTTTAGGAACTTTCTGTGTTAAGATTATTTTTTTAAATCCCTGATATGTGATGAAATTTTGAGAAGTCTGTCAATATACAGCATTTTGCTACTGCTTCTCTATATTTTCTCAGTACTTAAACTGGGGTAAACCTTTTGACTTGCTTGCTTGCTTTCCCTTCCTGCTATATCAAATGCCACCTCAGTCATGGAGGATCAAGATGGCAGCTGTCAAGTCATACGAGAGTGTCAAGCAATAGCTAGAATACGAGTCCATAAAGGCAGTTGAAGTTTTGCACTTTTTGTAAAAGACAGATTATAATTTGGAGAATGAATTTGAAATACATTATAACCGAGCTGTTCCTAAAGATTAATTCAGTTTTTTATATAATACCACATGTGTTTTTGAAATCATAGTAAAGACACCTGAAATCATAATACTCTTTCAGTGGCAAATGTCATATTATGTTTTTAGGGCATTACGTCAATTTAGAATTTCACATATTATTAATAATGCCTCATTACATAAAATTATTACTAAACTGGCAATTAAGTGGATGTGAAGGATCCATATGCTAAACTGCTCATAACATTTCAATTATGAATTTCATATCAGATGTCTTCTAGTGTACATTAACAACATTGACGAACAGTTTCTTTGCCAGAACCTCCCAAATGAACTCTGCTTTGTAGCATGTGATATTGGCATAATGTCATTTTGTACATTTTCCTGAATTTAAGGAAATTAAAAATAGAAGCAGCAGATGAAGCAGCTAGCTGCCTCTTCCAGTAGTAGTGACACATTTGTGAATGCTATATTCTTTTTTTAATGTGTAAAGTCCTGGGGGAAAATATTTGTGCATCTTGATTGACTAAAGATTTGTTCTTTTTAGGGGAATTTATATTTTCCCCTAAAAAACAAGCAAACAAACAACAGTGATTCTTTTGTTTCTGGTTGTATGTTCTGTGCTCAGTTCTGCCCCTAACTGACTCAGACTCTAAGTGATTTAACAGTATGGTATGCTTCAGGGTTGTACTTAACCACAGAACCCAGTAATACCTAAAAGAAGGTGATGGGACACATCACTCCAAAGTGAGACTCTGTTGATCAAAGTAGTATATGTGACTCCAAACATAGCAGTACAGAAGGACATTTGGACCCTAAAGACATTCATTCATGAATTCAGTCCTTTGGTTCTCTTGCAATAGTAGGTAGAAGAGGCCTCTACTGAGGGTGGCAGAGGTCTCAAACACAAGGTGATTTTAAGGCCTCTTTCAAGAGTTGGTGGAATGAATGACTCTAGATGTAAGCACAGTGGACAAGAATTTTCCCCCTGATTTCCTGTGTCTAACCTACCAATCTAGGCAAATCCTTAAATTGCACTGAATATTAGCATAATGGGTAAGGTCAACTAGCTATTAGGCCACTTTGTTCCTGGATGTATGGCATCCTATTGGTGGCACCAGGATTCAAGGTCAAGACCTCTGGAGCAGCTCATTTGAAAATGATCAGACTCTAAGCTAAAGAAATATTTTACCAGAATATTAACAACTAGAGCTTCGCTTCCTTAAAAACCAAACTATTTGGTCTCTCCAGGTCAGAGCACGCCTGACTATTTTTTCTGGTAATTAAGAAACTTTATCCAGTAGCCTGAAGATTGTATTCATCTAACCAACATTAATTGAGCCTTAATAAAATGCTGAGTGCTGAAGATGCAAATAAGATAAAATATAGTCCTTGTCCTAAAAGGAGTCGTAATTTAGTGAGGGTGTTGTTAGGCTTCTTCCATTTGTGTGCTCAAGATACAATGAAGACAGAAGGAATGTTTTCAGATGGAGTTGGAAGCTGAAAAATTATCTACTTGGGGAGGGATTGGTCAAGAAGATTTGAGATAAGGTCATGAAGAACAGGTAGTTGTTTGCCTGTTAAAGACAGAGGGAGTAACATATACAAAGACAAAGAAAAAAGAAACAGCAGGGCACATACAGGGGCACGGAGATAGTTCAAAATGACCTAAGGATAGAGAACAAAGGGTAGAACAAAGGGTAATAAAGCTGAGGAGGTAACTCAGGATCACCTCACAGAACACTGTGTCTCACTACAGGAAGAAAATGTATCCTAAAATGCTAGAATCTATGAAAGATTGTGCATCTGGCCCCAATTCATTCCTCTCTTCATCCATACTCTTTGCCATAAACTTTGCAGTTCTTACTGCTAAAGATAAAGGATGTTTCTCTACTTCTTGACTTTGGGTTTGGCTAGGTGACTGACTTAGGTCAGTACAATGAGGTGTAGATAGGTGTACTTCCTCCACATCCATCCTTGTATGTTTCCATTTCCATATTTGCTGCTGTGCTATCATCTTGAAAAGGACATGCTCAACTAGCAAGATGTGAGCCATTTGAACTATAGCCAGTTCATTCCAGCCCAAGACCTCCCACTATCCCCATACCTACCCAACCCATACTCATAGGCCAAATAAATGCTTACTTTGACTTGCACCTGAGACTTTTGAGTTTGTTTGTAATTCAGCAATTTTTTAAAGATTTATTTAGGCATACAAGAATTGGGGTACAGGCCAGAGGTGTGGGGACTCACCAGAGACAAAGAGGAACAGAACAGGCAGATTGACTGAAATACTCTGCTGAGGGGAGCAGTGGGTGAGATAGGAAGGTCTGCTGTGTTCCCTGGCCGTGGATCGAATTCATGCTGCAGTGGCTACGGAGGCTTCATAATGAGGTGCTTAACCTCTTGCGCTGTCAGGGAGGCCCTAATTCAGCATTTTAAAAGAAGTTTCTGATAAGGACCCATTAAATGACTACAAATAAGTTTAATATGCTCCAATATTCATTTTAGAATGTATATTTTGTTTGCATTTGAAGGATAAGTTAAATAGGGATGGATGCAATGGAGGCTGAAAGATCAGTGAGAATATCATAATCAAGGAGAAATATCAGAAACTTAACAGATCATTTAGCCATGGAAAGTGAAGTGAGAAGATGAATTAGGATTTGTTTTCCTTAATCACATCATAAAATATTTCAAACACGCAGGAAGACTCACATAATATTATGACACCCATGTGACCACCACCCAGATGTATTCCAGTTATAAACATCTTATTTATTAATTAAATTTTTTTCTTATATTGTAGTCCCTGTGTTTCTCTTGCCACCATATTATCCATGAACCATCACCATATTCCCTTGTGTTCATCCCTCCCCTATTTTGCCAGTCCGTACCCTTTCCTTTGCTGTATGCCTCCGATCTATAGTCAGCTTGCTAGTTTTGACTTTTTCCTGACCTTTTGTTTGGTATATCTATAATCTACATATAAGTGAGACCATCCACCTCACCAGATAAATCCTGTGTTTATTTTTTTCCTCCAGATAGAAACATTTAAATTTAAAACTACTTGTGCTATGTAAAGTAGAAATTAGATTAAATTCATCATCCTCTCTCTCCCATACACACACACAATTCCCAAACCGTGGCACCTAATTGTTCTTTATCTCTTTAATTTTGTCATTTTGAAAATGCTGTATAACTGTCATCATACAATATGGGACATTTTGAGTTGGCTTTTTTTTTTACTCAGCATAATGCCCTTCAAATCTATCCAAGTTGTAGTATATCTCAATAGTTGATTCCTTTTTATAGCTGAGTAATATTTCATGGTATGGATGTACCACAATCTGTTAAATCATCCATCTATTATAGGACTTGTTGGTTGTTTCCAACTTTTGGCTACTACGAATATTTAAGTTTTCACTTTGGGGAATAAATGCCCAGAGTGCAACTGTTGAATTTTTTTTTTTTTGAGGTAACATTGGTTTGCATCATTGTTTGTGTATTAGAAGCATGGGGTCTCCACCCTCAGGTATTGTTACTACACTGCACTCACCACCAGGACACCCATAGTTTACTCCATAGTCCACTATATGCATATGGAATTGAGAGACTTACATTCTCACCAGTAATGTAAAAAATAACCAGGAGAATCTCAGTTTTAATTGGGCTACCCATCTTGGATGAGCTAATTTATCTGTAAAAGCATAATGCCTCACTCCTTGATTTATGACTTTCTATCAACTACCGAGTTTAGGGAAAAATACTGAAATAATTATCAATGAGTTTGAGAAAAACAACCTTTTCCTCTTAAATAATGATTTTTGTGAACAAGAGATTTTCATAGCTGTGCCTTCTCTAATTACCTATGAACAAGTTTGATCCTTTCAAATTAAGTTAGTAAAATTTATCCCTTTAGTTAAAGAACCCTATGTGCTTTGAGTATAGAAGGTTTTTCTTTAATTTAACAAAGTGCTCAATAGCCCGTTTGCCCTATTGTTAATGTTCATTAGATGCAGTCTTTTGACACACTATATGTGTTGGTCATGAGAATGCTTATTCTGCTTTCTATTGCTTTTTCTTCTAAAGTAAAATTAATGCCTACCATCTTCCAAGACAAGTAGGAAATATCAAATTTATTTTTATCAAATTTGATTTTAAACAATTAACTGAAAATCTGGAAATTAATTTTATACCCCTCAGGAAACAAAGACAAGTAACAAGGACTCATTTCAGTTAAAACAAGGGCCCACAGAAACCATCATTCTCTTCAACTGGAGTGAGAAGTGTCAGTGCTTTCCCTTCTTTTCAGAAGTGAGATGCATGCAGATTTGTTCTCAGCTGTAATTCCCATAAGGAGCGAGGGCTTATTCTCTATCACCTTCTGTGGGCTTGATTTAAAGGCCTGAGTCACAAATGACTCAGATGAACTAGAGCCATAAAGTCTGTCCTTCTGAATGGAGATGAACTCTAAGAACCCAGTCTACCATCAGTCCTGAGAACCTAAATGATCATTTACCAGAAGGAATGATCTGGTAAGTTCATTGTCATTAGGGAGAAGTCCATTATCATTAGGGAGCTTCTGAAAGTCAGAGTTAAAAGATTCAGGTTAGGTTGAGGAGCCATGGCTACCTTGGCCTCTCTTCTTGACTCTTGACCTGTGGCTAGAGAAAATCCTTATTCCAGAGGTAGAGCCCTGGGGAATGTTAATAAATAAGACTGTAGTAACAAGTAGACCCAAACTGTTCAATATAATAGAGATTTATTTTCTTGCTTACCAAATAATACAGTAAGGGTAGAAAAGACAAGGGGAAGGTGTGACTCTGCTCCATATAGTCACTTTGGGATCCAGGCTAATAGTGATCTAGCCATCTTTAAAATATGGCTTTGAGGAGACTATAGTGGAAGTACATTTCCATCTCAGTCAGACAAAAAGGGGGAAATAACAGGGAGGAGTATGGCCAGAGAATCTTATGAGCCAAAGCAGGAAGTGGTGCAGACTACTTGTGCTCATGTTCTACTGGGGTGAGCCTAGTCATATGTCATCTTCACCCTCCCCAACCTTACCCCTGCAACGAAATCTGGAAGACAGGGACTACTTGTATGTCTAAATAAGGGGAAATAGCTTTTGGTAGTCAGAGGGTGATTTCTACTGCAAAATACTTTCTACTTAGTCATCTGAGCTGGCTTCTGTTAAAATGGGAAGGGGCCCTGCGAGCCTGAACACAGAGAATCTGCATCAAAGGGGAAGACAGGTTTACAGAACAGACCAAGTTTCCTTCCCTCACACCACTGTTTACCAAGAGAGGTAAACAGAACCCCCACTAGGCTGATTCTGTCTCTTTGGAAGAAAATTTCCCATCCCTAGTCAACTTTTGCCACAAAACAGAGTCAGTTTTAGGGGATTTCAGGGGTTTATTTGCTTCCTGTGGCTGCAGAAGTAGGATATGGGAAGTCAATTCAGTTGTATAAGTAAAGGAGACCCAAACAGGGTGTGGTGTGTCTGTCTTCAAAGGAGCCCAAGCGTCTAACTCTCTGGAAGTGTAGGATGTCCTTGAAGTAAGTTCTTGCTGACAGATCACAGAAGCCAGTGGGGGAGGACTCTGATTGCCTCACTGTCAGGACAGGAACACTGGCATAGGTGCACTTCTTTATTACAGACCCACCCCCTGTAAAGGTGAAGAGCTGATGCGGAACCAACTTGTGCAAATTCTCTTCCCCTCTGCCCTTGGCCCAAGGACGACCACACAAAATGGGATTAATTGGGATTATGGGGGCTTTGGCTGCTTGGCTGCTACTCAAGGATGAATGCTTAATTTATGTCTCAGTGATCTTGACTCCTGCCTTATTAAACTGGCTCACTCAGGCCATTGTTTGCCAAGGACTTTCTTTTCAAAAGAGTAGCTACAGGTGGTGCTTTATGTGACAGACTTTTAGCTTTCATATAGTGGCGTGGCTTTAATGAATTGCTGCAATACCACTTTTCCCTGTGAAATAACCAAAAGCACAAATAAATTCAATGGGTTCTCTCATCTTTCAGAGCTTTTCTTGTGACAGGAAAATGTCAACAGGTGCGATTGTTCAAAAACATATAGAACGGATGTAGGGTTATTGCTGGACAAGAGAAAAGAGCATTTGTTTGGAAAATATCCATCAAGCCAGAGATTTTAACATTCAGAACACCTCTTCTTTTAGCAACCCACTCCTGTGAGTCAAAAGGTGCCCCTTGGCAGGCCTCAGGCCTGATGGTGTGTGCCCTGGAGCTGACTGGGATAGGACCATACTCTGGTTTTCCCATGCTATTCCTACTAGGGAAATTAAGGGTCAGTTCCCGTGTCAGTCAGAAAGCTCAGTCTTTGCTTGTTCCAAGCAGAACCAAGCTCTATTGTTATTTGAAGGGATAGGAATGCGGGGCAGCTTCATTTCTACTGGAACTTCAATAGACTGTCCATACCACAAACCCAAAATGGTTTAATGATTTAAAAAAAATTATTTTGGGGCCTCCCTGGTGGCGCAGTGGGTTAAGCAACGCACTGTAAGGCAAACCGCAGCCACTGCAGCATGAGTTCGATCCCTGCCGCCTGCCAGGGAGGGGACCCACATGGCGCAGCAGACCTCTCCTGCCTCGCCCGCTGCTGCCCTCGGCAGTGTGTTTCAGTCGGTCTGCCTGTTCTGCTCCCCACTCTGTCTGGTGAATCCTCTCACCTCCCTGAACTCTGGCCTGTACCCCAGCTCTTGTATGCATAAATAAATAAATCTTTTAAAAAAATTATTTTGTTTATTTATTCATATAAAGAGCTGGGGGTCTAGGCCTGAGGTGTGGGGGGTGAGAGGCTTCACCAGAGACAGAATAGGAAGCAGAACAGGTGCCTGTTCTGTTCCCCACTCTGTCTCTGGTGAAGCCTCTCACCAGCAACCCCATGCCTCTGGCCCATACCCCAGTTCTTGTATGCATAAATAAATAAATTTTTTTTTAAAAATAACTGTTCAGAATAGGAAGCAGAACAGGCAGATTGACTGAAATACACAGCTGAGGGGAGCAGAGGGTGAGACAGGAGAGGTCTGCAATGCCATGTGGGTTTAGGTCCCTGGCTGGGGAATGAACTCATGCCACAGTGGCTGGCAATAGCTTCATAGAGCTGAGATTTTAATCCCTGCACCACCAAGGAGGTCCTGGTTTAATGATTTTTAGCTCATTTGACTGATTAATTTACAATTAAGCCATTATTTTATTGAAGTATAGTTGACATATAACATCATATAAATTTGGGGTATATAACATAATGGTATTTGTAAATATTGCAAATGATTGCTATAGTAAGTCTAGTTAACATCATCATCATACAGTTACATTTTTTTTTCTTGTGATATATTTTAAGATTTATCTCTTGGGGCCTCCCTGGTGGCTCAGTGGGTTATAAAGCAAACCGCAGCCACTGCAGCACAAGTTTGATCCCTGCTGCCAGCTGGGAAGGTGACCCACATGTCACAGCGGACCTCTCCTGCCTTACCCACTACTCCCCTCAGCAGTGTATTTCAATCAGTCTGCCTGTTCTGTTCCCCACTCTGTCTCTGGTGGATTCTCTTACCCGCCATACCTCTGGCCTGTACCCCAGCACTTGTGTGCATAAATAAATAAATATTTTTTTAAAATTTTAAAAGCTCTATCTCTTAGCAATTTCCAAATATGCACTTTAAATATACCCTGCTGCACACTAGATCCCCACTTTTTTTTTTACTTTATAGCTTGAATTTTACACCTTTGACTCTCTTTACCCATCATCCACTGCCTACCCCAACTTTTATTCACCTACCAGTCTGTTCTCTGTATCTGCTAACTTGGCTTTATTTGCTTGTTTTTGTTTCTTAGATTTCACAAATAAGTTGGAGATCATACAGTGTTTTTCTTTCTCTGTGTCATTTACTTCATTTATGAAATAAGACCCATCCAAGTTATAAATTGCAAGGTTTCCCTTTTTTAGTGGCTGAATAATGTCCCATTGCATATATATATATATATCACATCTTCTTTATCCACTCATCCATTAATAGACACTTAGGCTGTTTCCATATCATGGCTATTATAAATAATACTGCAGTGATCATGGGTGCAGATATCTTTTTGAATTAGTGTTTTTGTTTTCTTTGGATAAATACCCAGAAGTGGATATACTGGATCACATGGTAGTTCTGATTTTCATTTTTGGAGAAATCTCTATACTGTTTTCCATAGTGTCAGCATCAATTTACATCCCCACCAACAGTGCATAAGGAGTCCCTTTCCTCCACATCCTCACCAACACTTGTTATTTCTTGTCTTTTTTTATAATAGTCATTCTAATAGATGTGAGGTGATATGTCATTGTGGATTAGATTTGCATTTCCCTGATGATTAGTGATGTTGTTTTAAGCAATTTTTTTGACTGGCTCAATATTTACTTATGAATTTGACTATTGAGTCAAATCAATGTGAGGAAGTATACTCTGCAACATAAAGATGTTTTTTGAAAGGCCACATAGACATCTGTGGAAACAAATAACCTCTTAGACTGCTTAGACTAGCTGAAATTTCCTGTTCAAAATGCATGTGTTGTGAGAAACTTTAACCTATGATTTTTGTATCTAGTTAAAAATAAAGGCTAAGATTTTAATATACTAAACAAACATGACAAGTATCTGTCTATTAGCATGTAATATTTAATTATGTAATTTAATACTAAAAACTTGTTTCTCAATATCAGATATTGAGTATAAACTACTACAGAGATTATAAACATCTTCTGTATTTGTGTGGCATTTGAAATATAGTTAGAAAATGTCAAAATGTATTCATGTTCTTTCTCCTAGCTTCATTAAAAAAAGAAAAAAAGCTGCTACAAAACATGACTCACTAAGGTAAGAAGTCTACCATATTACATTTTGGAAAATATAATATCCAGTGATATAATATCCATATATATATAATATCCAGTGATAAGTGTTTAGGCTCAAACTTTGCTTTTGACAAGGGGTGCATAAGTTTAAAAAACTTTATGGAAACTGCAATTATGAATGTATTATGATGTTAATTAAAATTACTTTAAATTTTGTAACATATTATCTCCCCAAAATACTCTGATGATAAAATTTAGGATTTAAGCAACTAGGGAACAGATGATAGTAAAATTGATTGAGTAACTCAATCTGAATATGAGAGAGAAACAGATCCTAGGGAAATAGATAAATGAGAGCATATGAATTTAGAAAGAAAATTAGTCAACTCCATCAAACAACTTAAAGTTAGAGAGAGGGTAAATTGCTAAGATTTAGAATTAGCAAAAGTGAGGGATGCCATCTGTCCTGAAGTTAGATAAAGCCCCTAAGAGAGAACGAACCAAGGTAAGAAAAGGTTGCTCTAAGAATTATATGAAAATATCCTAAGAACCTCTTCTGGGAAATGTCCTCATTACTTGCCTCTCTCAGGGAATAATCAGGGTACATCTGCTCCTGCTGACAGAGTCTTCCAAAAGCTGGACAGTTTGCAGATCTGCCCTAATGTAGTTTGAGAAGCCTCATACCTCAGGATATTGGAGCTGACAGACCCAGAATTTTTCAGTTTCACCTCATATTTTACAGGTGAGGAAACTGAAGTTCAAAGAGAGCATGAATTTGTCTGGATTCACGTAGCAAAGAAATTCCCAATGCCCTTACTTAATTTTCTTGGAACCCATTTACCCTTTACATATCCTGTCTATATTTAGAAAGTAAAATTATGCAGCTTTCTTGCTAACCCATACAGTTTATTTACCATAGTCATTCTAAAATTATGTATTTACTTTCACTGTCTTTAATCAGTTTCTCTTGACTAAAGTGCTCCTCTAATTCTCAATTCCCTTGACAGTCAAACCAAACACCTTATATATCCATGCACGCACACACACATACACACACATATTTGAGAAATATTGTGTGAATGACTGTATATTGATTTTAGTCATTGCACACAAAACAGCCTTAAAAATAAGATTTGATTTACCCAATGTTAGCACTTACACATTAATTTTACAGGCTGAAAAATAGTATGTACTTAGAACATAATATACCAAAAAAAAAAAAAATCTTCAAAATTGCAGGATCAGCATAAACCATAGACATTGTATTTGCACAATTAAAAAAAAGGTTATAGGGCCTCCCTGGTGGCGCAGTGGGTTAAGCAACGCACTACAAAGTAACCGCAGCCACTGCAGCACGAGTTCGATCCCTGCCACCGGCCAGGGAGGGGACCCACATGGTGCAGGCAGACCTCTCCTGCTGTGCCCGCTGCTCCCCTCAGCAGTATACTTCTGTTGATCTGCCTGTTCTGCTCCCCGCTTTCTGTGGTGAATCCTCTCACACACCCCCCTCCCACATCTCTGGCCTATACCCTAGTGCTTGTATGCATAAATAAATAAATCTTTAAAAAAAAAAAGGTTATAAAAATTGCTTCTTTTTATTGCACATTTTATGTGACCATGCTGATTTTGTGTAACTATAACAATTTTAATGTATTTTTGGTATTTGCAAAATGTAAAAAATTTTCAACATGAACTCTGACTTCTAAGTTTTAATCTTAAATCAGCATGGAGAAAAGCAATTCTTATTTTTTTGCCAGAGCTGACAAGACACTTGGTGAATAGAAAAGGTTCTAGTATTACAGCTCAAAAATCTAATGAGTTGATGGAGACAGAGGTTAAGTATTAACATTGGGAGTTTTTATTGAATTTTCCTTCACCTTGCCCTTTATATTCATCTATATTTTAGTTTGCAAGAAGCTCTCAAAAGGCAGACTGCTCATTAGTGGTACCACAGTAGATGCTTATGTTCAGTTATTGTTTCCTTCTGTGCCACTATTGTGTAGCTTATATTATGCAATGTGACAAGTACTATATAGAGCAAATGAAAGGAAAGGTTTCAACACAAGAAAAAGCTTGCATTATGAAAAGTGTTTTGAAATGGTTTCATGTGAGGGCAAAAGCCCAATGCCAGGTGTAGTGGAACAACCAGAAAGAAAGATGCCTCAAGAACAAATGCAGGTCCATCTGGTCCAGGAAAGAGCAGAAGGAGTAATGCTGTTCAAAAGTGGCTCCTTGTCAAGAATTTGAAAGATATTTATGTTGAATAATGGGTTTTAATACTGGTGAGTACTAAAAGAGGCAGAGTAAAGGTAGGTGGTTGAACTTCCAGAGAAGAGAGTTGTCTGGGATGGCTCCTGCTTTATAATATCTAGATCACCCTCTGCCAGTGAGTGGTTTCAGATGCTGCTTCCAAGCTCCCCACCAGTCAGAAATTAGAGAATGGTCAGACCTTTGGACAATAAACATAAAGCCTGAAAGAAGTTGAGTCTCTTTCTGGTCTGCTGGCAAGTCTGGAAAAAGTTGAAAAAGATATGTGAGGTAATTAGTGTATTCACTGGTGATAGTTGGGGAGTGTTTCTTTTTAATTGTTTTTAAATGTCCTTTTTAAAACAATGAACTAAGGATGCTAATCATAACAAACAAGATATTTTATGTGTAGAAGATTAACAAGGTTTAGGTGGGAGACAGGAGAATCATTGTAATCTAGTTGTTTCATAATGTAAATAGGTGCTTCTATGAAATGTAATATATTTTTTTTGTTCTTATGTATTATATTTCAAGGTTTTGTTGCTGTAGAGGCAGCAGCAGCAGCATTAAGTAGCATGAAGTCAGTTTGTGGCATTCCCTACCTCTAGGGTCAAAGAGCCTAACATTTTAGATGAATTTCAAAGGGAGCTAGATAATTCAGTGACTGATAATTCAGTTTGCTGTTATGCATGTTAAAGACTAGTAATCAAATCTCATGCCTCAGAGGGTAAATGAATCATGCCAGGGGCACACTCTTTTCTTCTGCACCCCATGCACAACCCACCCACTATAGGAAACATAGACTTGGTGGGGAGAGAAAATATTTTTGTCTTGTGCTAGCTCACTGAAATCACAATCCTCTGAAGTTTGGGATGTAAATGGGGAGTTGAGACATACAAAGAGAGGAAAGATAGACATCTGTGATAGTGACTGGCACCTAGAATTCTCTCTGGACTGAGGAGATTTTGAGATCTACAGAGAAAGACATGACTTAACAACTGCATAAGCCTGGGCAAGTTTTAGGCTTCGTTTGGGATGGGGGGATAGCCTCTGAGGGGTGAGAGCCCTCTAGATTATCTGTAAAATGAGGATAACTCTCTTGTTAAACATCATAGCCATGTTAGGTTCTGTATTAAACACATTATCATACAAATTCCATCACACCCTTTGAACAATCTTGAGACCCTGGCATCACTTTTTAATCTCACCAGTCAGATGGGAGTTTGAAGAGGTGAAGTGAAATGTTCTAGCTCACAGCTACTGGGAAGTAGAAGCCATGATCAAAATCCTAGTCTGACAATGTCTGTGTTCTCTTTCTCCTCCTGTCCCAGGTGAAAATAAGACTATAACCGCAAAGTACTCTGCTGAGATGAATGTAAGGGAAACGATTATTTAATTGTGAAAAAAAATCTAATGTTTTCTAAGGAGAAGTTTCTCAAATCAATGTCTGGCTCTCTTCCATTTAGACCTGCTTTATCTGTACATTAAATAGCTTTAGGGAAGTTTTTTCAAAAAAAAAATTTCCAGAACCTCAGGATTCAAGATGGAAGTTCCTACATTGTTAGTGTGAGTCCCTAGATAATGTTTCCTGCTTTGGTAAAGATTTGACAGAATTACAAGACCAGGATTTCAGGACTACCTTGAAAAACAGAACTAAAATCTTTTTCTTTTGAACTCTTGAAGTTTTCATTTTGTGCCTTCAATATTAGACACTCCATCAGTTATACAAGAGAGAAAAATAAATTCAGTCTAGGAATCATTTAAATTGGTCCCCTAATTTGGAAATCCAGTGGCTTCTACACATGTTAAAACACTGCAAGGTGGAGGAAGAAAAACCTCAAGCTTCTTTAATTCGTTTTGGACCTGAGTCTTAGTAGGAATTTCTTGGCATGTTCCCAGCACATCACACAGCATTGTCATTGAATAGAATTTTTTTGCTGTTCTGTGTTGCCAAAGAGAAGAGCACACACCGGTACAGCAGAAGTCCAATCTAGGCAAAATATGGGGGTGCTGAGACACCAGGGCAGAGGGCCTTCTGGATGAGCCAGTCCCACTCCCAGGCAGCGTATCCGTCATAGATCAGAGGTGTGATTGCCTCCAAGAGCAGCTCCAAAGAAAGCTGACGTGAGACACTGGACAAATCGATGGTTTGTGACTATCACACCGTCAGGGTGGGTACTAAAATGTAATTCTTGTAAACAGGAGACAATTCAGGTGCATTCACGGGAGTGCCTGACCCAAACACCCAACCCAACCCATTATCCTACACAATACAGACTGCTAATTTTAGTCAAATAAAATGAAACTGTCTTATCTGTCATCCGGGAAACAAACCCTAAGACATGTTTTACCCCACACTCCTTAAAATAGCAACAAAACTAAGTTAATAGTCTGATTGAATGGTTTAGAAATACTTTCACTTTCAGATACTAGCCGCTAATTCCTTTTACAGAGCAGATTAAGTTGGTCTTGGTTGATCAAGCAAAATTGCTGATCCACCTTTAGCACTCAATTAGACAGGGGTTATAGCTCCAAGAATACACAGACATATGGCTCAGATATGGGGACTTAACCTGAATTGGGAGTCCAAAAGGATTTAAAGTCAACTATATCTCCCCGCCACCACCTCAACTGTCTAGGAAGGACTGACAGCTGAAAGGAGACAACCTACAGAAGTAGGGTATTTGGCTAGCCCCTCCTACGAGTACATGACTCAATTCTCTGGAGGAAGAGAAAAAAGGGCACAATGGTCATATTTAGGAAAACACCCAGAATCATGAATAGAGACAAGCTCTTGGTCTTCCTCAATGAGATTGGACTTGGTAGGTCAAGCAAATTGTTGATCTTCTACCTTCTGCTTACCTTCCCCTCCTCACCCCACCGTTAGCATTTGTGTAGCACTTGAATTATTTTAGGTGTTCCCTGACCATTTTCTCTTTTGAGTCCTACCTCAACTCCTGTTATACAGGAAGTAGTAATCCAGGCCAATAATCCATGGCTACAGAGGGAGGAAAATGTGTCCCCAGGTCAGAGATCACTGGGAAAGTCCTACAGGGTTCTCATACTTCACAGTTCAAACTTCCCTTCAAGTCCTCTTGGCACTCTCAAGTCTTCAAACAATTTCTTCATTAAACACTTCCAACCCAGATGGCACTGTGACAGAAGCAGTTCTCCATATTTTTATATTTTTCTTTATTGTTTTTATATTTTTCTGTACTGACAAATAGTTTGCCAACTCTCACTTTGATTTACTAATGTATTCCAACACAAATAGCTTATATAAACCTCTCTCTAGAATAAAGTGAGTGGCAATGTTGATGACAGCTTTTCAGCACTTATTTTACAGATAAATATATTGGCCGCTGAATACAGCAACCCACTTACCAATGAATGCACTTGGGTGTTAGCAATGGAGTATTGCCTGTGGCAGAAGATATCTGGGGTTGGTCATCCACCTCTCTCATAGAGAGGTGCACCTTAATATGTAAAGTAATGCTCTGGTGATTTGAGGTTTTCCCCTAGTTTGTAATTATTCTTTCTACCACTGAACTTCAAAACTGTGTTCAATGCTGTCCGCTGATTGAAGTGTGTGTATATTTTAAAAGAGAATGAAAGTAGAAAGCAGTAGTACTTTCCTGCCACATGAGTGCTTCCCACTGTGAGCTCTCTGACACTGTTCATCAGAGGAGCAGAGGAACCTGGGCAGGTCCTACCTTTGGACTCAGAAGAGCTTACAATATCCCTCAGCCAACTTGGTCCATGTGCTTCCTGAGTCAGACTGGATAAAACCATCATCACCCTTGTAGACATGGGCCAATGCTGCTCCAGGGCCAGAGAGCCTTTCTCTGGGTTTTCCTGTGCCCATTTCCTCACTAACAGCAGCAGAGCAAATGCCCTCCCTCTGTAGTTTGTCATCATCTTGTTATCATAAAAATCACATCTCAGTTTGGGCTGCAGGGCTCAGATAATGCAAAAGCACCATGTTAAATGTTATGATGTGAAACATCATTTATTTCTTCAACAACTCATTCCAGAGTCAGAGCTGTGGCTTTGCAAAATTCCTTTTCTGTTTGCTTCTCCCTTGCTCTTTTCTTCTTCCAAATCCTTTTTCTTGCTCTCTTTCTCCTATTGACCACTTGTTAAATCTTTTTGTTTGTTTCCCCCCTTTCTCCTGGGACCCTCCGACAGGCAGGCTTGCCAGATTCATTTTCTGATCAAAGCTGTTTGATTTGGTCAATTTTGCCACATTGGAGACGTTCTCTATTACAGAGATAAATAGCTTTGGGCTAACTGTCAACGAAAACTTGTAAGCTAATAAATTATTCCAATTTCTTCCCGCGGATTTCTCTGGAGACAGCCCTAGGAAATACACTTTTTGATTAGTAAATTTCTCTGTGTGTGTGTCTGGACATTCAAATGTGTCGGCTTTGATTAGCACCATTGCTTTTCAAGTCGACGTTGGCTGAGGGGCTGTCAGTTGCAGGCAGCCCTGATGCATAATGCATCAACTGGGCCCGGAAACAGGAGCCTCTTCCAAAGCTGGAAAGGCGGGAAAATTGCCCTAACAACCCGCTGGCTTACTCTACACCAAAGGGAGCTCAACTTGAAAGTCTTGACAAGACTTGCTTCGGCTGCAGTGGAAGCCACCCACCCATGCTAGGTTGAGAGGGTTTGAAGAGACCATGGCCACGGGCCTGCCAGAAACCAAAGCCACTGCTCTATCTGCTTCAGCCACCACCTCCTCCTTCCACAGTTTCACCCCTGCATTTTCACCGATGCCCTCCACACCATCACCCTGGAGTCTCTGAGTAAAGGCCAGCCCTTCTGGGCAGGCCCAGATTTCCCTTTGCCTCCCCTTGGATTCCGGTTTGCCGTTTGTCTAGTTAAGGGCTCTTGGGTTGTTATAGAAACAATATTTTGGCTATAACAAATCAATCGGTGCGTGTGAACACAAACATACAGATCATTTATCAACTGCAAAATACCCTAAATTATGACCTTTCTAAAACCTATCAGAAGGGCGAGCGAATGCATAACGTAAATTAAAGTTTGAAGGGTCAGCGGTTTTTACTTTCACTATTCATCTTTCTTTCACCTTATAGGTTTAAGAACAAGAGGGCTGTGTAATTACATTTCAATGGGGTGCAGCGGTTCATTATTCCCAGCTATACCAATCTGCTGCAACATTTCCAATGCAGTCAGGTACATTTTAGCAGATATTAGTTGCTGTAAGACCATACTTGCTCTTTGGGACTGATAACATCTCTTAATGCATAACAGTGCTATCATCTCAATTTAGAAAAGGCTAAAAGGGTGAGGGTTTCTTCTCAAATCAATACAGTTGTTCATATTTTATAAAGGTGGCAAAGCCTATCTGTAATTCTTCTCAGATATGACTTGCCTTTTGCCTCTCAGTTGCTCTCTTTCTGTAATTACCAGTTCCCTAAGTCTCCACCACCCCATGTGGTAGTAGACACAGTTTTGTGCTAGAGCCCACTGCACTGATGGAAATGGGTAGCTTCCAATAGAAAACCCTTCCGCTGCCAATTATCTGACTCTGGCAGTGATGGTGCCATGCTGCTGAATGAGCGGGCTCTGAAGTTTCAGCTCAGCCAGGAGGGGTCTGGTGGCAGCAGCCTTTGTGTTCTTTTCTCCTGTGGACAGCAGTTGTCTTCAAAAGCTGTTGGTGCCCCAGGATGCACAGGCATGTTAGGGTCTACAGTCTGGCTAAGGGGACCTTTTTTTATTCTGATGAGTAAATCCTGTAATGTAGAAATAACCTTAAAAGTCTCTTCAAGCAACAAAGTCAAACCCAGAGCAGTGGGTAAAAGTTCAGAACCATTTAAATTGAAATATTCATATATGTGTGTTTGTATGTGCACGTGTGAATGAGTATGTATGAAAATCCACAGATAAAGGTCTGGTAAAATGGCAAAACAGCTATGCCTGGGGAGGGGAGTGAAGGAGGTTATAATTCACATATTTCTGGAATCTTTCATCTACAAATATTTTATTCTTATTTTACTTGTTGATAGGGAAGGAGGGAGGAAAAGAAGGAAACAAGGAAGGAAGGAAGGAGGGAAAGAAGGAAGAGAGAAAGGAAAGAAAAATAAGGACCTTTTTAATTTTTAAAATTGTGGCAAGATATATATAATGTAAAATTTACCTTAATCATTTTTAAACGTACAGTAGTATAAGCTTCATTCACCTGTTGTACAACAGATTTCCAGAATTTTTTCATCTTGCAAAACAGAAATTACACTAAAACAACTCTCCAATGCATCTTCTACCCAGTCCTGGCAGCCTCAGTTTAGATTTTCTCTTTCTGTGAATTTGACTACTCTAGGTAGTTCATGTAAGTGGAATCATACAGTATTTGTCTTTTGTGACTGCTTTATTTCACGTAACATAATGTCCTCTGAGTTCCTGTGTAAAAATTTACTTTCTTTTAAGGCTCAATAATATTTCATCCTTGTATACAACATTTTGCTTATCCATTCATCTGCTGGTAGACGTCTGTGCTACTTCCCCTTCTCTGCTGCTGTGGGCATGAATTTGCAAAGAGCTCTTTGAGACTCTACTTCCAATTCTTTTGTAATATAGACCCAGAAGCAGAGTTGCTGGGTCATGTGGTAATTCTGTTTTTTATTTTTTGAGGGAGAGACTTTTTCTTAAAATTAAATATTTATGGGCCTCTCTGGTGGCGCAGTGGGTTAAGCAACGCACTATGAAGCAAATTGCAGCCACTGCAGCACGAGTTCGATCCCTGCTGCCAGCCAGGGAGGGGACCCACATGGNGCGGCAGACCTCTCCTGCTGTGCCCGCTGCTCCCCTCAGCAGTGTACTTCTGTTGATCTGCCTGTTCTGCTCCCCACTCTCTGTGGTGAATCCTCTCACCCCCCCACACCTCTGGTCTGTACCCCAGTGCTTGATGCATAAATAAATAAATCTTTAAAAAAAAATTAAATATTTATTTACTTACTACTTCTCTAGATTTGCACTGGATTTAGGGCCTAACTAGTTGCAGTTCCACATCTAATGAGGAGAGAGCCAAGCTTTGTCCTTGCTGACTAGCAAGCGTTCCAGGGCTGTGAGTGTCTATAAGTTGCCTACTGGGTCAGCCCCAAATAGTACTGTTTAATGTTAAAATAATTCTTGTGCATTTACTGTTTGGGGTCCTTGCATTCCTGCAATCAGTAACAAAAAGTTAAATAACTGTCAGACACATGCCCTGAATTAGTGGATATTAGAGCTCAGATTGGTTCAGGGCATAAACCATTGAATCACAGTGTTTGCAGCCCATGTGAGGTGGTGAGCATACATGACTATTTTCTAAATGAGCAGTGTTTGCCTAAACGTGGCAGGAGCTCTCAACTATACAGAATTGTATAGACAGATGTAAAAGGATACTTTGTAGTGTTATCATGAACTTTCTTTTCAGATATGTTAGATCTTGCTAAGAAAGGATGTTTTCAAAGTAGCTTAGGTGCTTGGCATGAGCCCAGGAGAACCCTGAACTTATTCCTATGTCCATTTTCACATGAAGTTGTTTAAAAAGATGATGTCTGGGTGAAGAAATTCTGTTTTTTTCTCAATTCAATTATAAGTGTTATCTTCACACAGGTCAGAGAGTTCATGGAAGCCCAACACTTTATGAATTTTCCTCTTTCTGACAGAAATGTAAATTTCCCCACTTCTCAGGTTATGTTCCCTTTATGTTTCTAAATTCATGGTCTTTGAACCACCTGCATCAGAACTCCCTGGGGCAATTATGGGATGAAACATATTGGGGCCCCATGTAAAACTTCCTGAATCAGAATCCATGAGGAAGGAGCCAAGGACTCTGCATTTCATAAATAATATATTTAGGTTCATATTTTGCCATTATATATTATAAAATTTAGCATATAATATAAAATGTTATATAATACGAAATTTGTCATGTAAGTGAACACTAACATGTAGAACATTTATCATGTTGTACAGTTCCCACCTCTATCTCAGTCTGAAACATGTCTGTTGTTCCAAAGTAAAACCCTTACCCAGTAAGAATGGTCTACATCTTTAACAAGTTCTCCACACAGTTATCATGTACCTAAGGTTTGAGAATCACTGCAGTTAAGCTAAAGGGTGAGAGGTACATAAAATTTGACATTAAAAGGCATAGGCTAGCAGATTTGAGATCCCAGATGCTAGAATTTCAACCAAATTCTGTAAATAATAGTATATTATATGACACTATGGAGTTTTTTTTACATCTTATTAAAAGTGCTAATTTTCACAGCATGATTGAAAAGTAAGCAGCATCTTATCTATTTCACAGATTTTGAGAAATAAAGTTCATTTGGCTCCCCATTGGAATTCTTCCCAGTCATAAAGAGGAGAAATAGGGCATGGAACTCGGGCCTCTGGCTTCAGGTCCAACACCTCCTTATTGCAAAGCCCTAAGCTGCTCAGGAAGATGAGAGAATGAAGGGAATTGGCCTGAGTAGAGGCCTAATACCTTAGGGGCCACTTTTATTGTAAAAGTTCTTTTTTAAAGCCTCTGCTTTTAGAGTCTCATTTGGTCCCTCAAAAAGGTTTGAGATATATAGCAACCCATGAAAAGGAGACAGAAAAGTTATAACATATGAGCCAAACAGTTTAAAATATTGATGTCTTTAAAAGAGGTGCCTCTCCAATTTGAGAAAATTGCATTTCTAACTTGATATATTAACTAAACTGACATTCAGTGTCTTTAAACAAAGCTCCCTGCTAAGACAGCCTGGCTTTTATGCACTATTTGTTCACCTACTCTAACATACACCAGACCCCGAGTGTATGTGGTCTGTGGATAACTAAGACTGTGATAACACAGAATGGTTGATCACAGATCTAAACTGGCATTTGGTTTACCCTGACAATAACCTGAAAATATCTCTATAGATACTCACACAGATAAACACAGTCGACAGTTATTTGGTTTACCCTGTTTTGCATTGACTGGAACTTAGAAATGCAGGTTTCAATTGGATAAAAACTGGGCAGCTAAAACACTCTGCCTGGCAATAGAGAAAGGAAACTGCACATGGCCGAAACCCTCCCCAGCCGAGGTGTCTGTCACCAAAAAAAGGGCTATATTTGTAAATGTTAACAAAAGCTAAA
>JAGFMF010011381.1:9357856-9452856 GCA_019455555.1 Galemys pyrenaicus
TCCAGAGCTTATATGTGTTGCCACCTCAGAGTCTACAATGTGGGATGTCTTTACTGATAGGTTGTGGCCTTTTTTCTTTATCCGGCTAATGAGATTAGAGACTAAAGAAACCTGGGACTTTTCTGCCCTCAAAAACTTTCTTTCCAGATCTTGCTGTCTTATTAGGTATCCACATGGGGAAATGATTTATTGTAAAAGGGTTTATGTAAAGTGGCTTTATATGCTGTCTCTCTCAAGTCTCTGCTTAGACACCTCCTATACTGTGGGAACACCACCCCTGCTACACACAGATGGGCCATTGCTCCTCCGTGTGCTCCCATAGCCCAGTCCTTCAGCAGCCATACTGTGTTGTGGCCTGACCCCTTGGCCATCTCCCTAGCACAACCATATACTTCATGCTGACAGGACTAGACTAGCCTGTCTCACAGTGGGTGGCCACACGACATAGTCACCCCTGTGTCACATTTGCCCTCTCTCCAGAAGAGCAGTCAGATATCTGGTATATAGATGTTATAGAGGGCAAGTGCATGGAAGGCAGGGCCACCTCATTTAGAAGTTCATTGTATTTCAGTGTGGCCAATGTGAATAGTGACCTGAGGTGTGCACAGGACCTGCAGAGCCTGTGCAATGGCCCTAGGTGATCTCTGGCTCAGCCTCTACAGAGCTGAGTGGGGAGGTGAGAGGAAGGCAAGGATCGGAGGCCTACCTAGCAGCTACCACCTGCCCAGCACAATACTTGCTAACAGTTGCTACATTCCTTTTCTCACTTAATTCCAGACCCATCCATGTCTGGCTTCTTCCCCATGCCCTTTTCTGGACTATCCCCTGCTGTGCAATCTGAGGAAAATGGTAAAAGGAAGATACCCCTAAGGATTCTGAGGCTTAGGTAACATTACTCTAATAATGCTTTTATTGACCTTCCCTAGAGCAGCCTCACTATTCATTTTCCATCCCCAAGGTCTAAAAAGTGCTTGGGAATCCTGCATGCAATTCATGTCAAAATTGTGTCATCATTATCATCATCATCATCATCTTAAAAAATATAACTAGCCACAACTAGCCATCATCTGCATGAGAGCTTGTTGGGGGAAGAGAAAACTTACCAGGATCCTTCTACCAACCATCACTATGACCCATTCCATGACCACTATTTTAGAAAATGAAGAAAAGGGCTATATGGGAGAGAAGAGACTAGACAGGTATGAGGGACGCTCCAGGTACCTTTTCCATGCCTGCTGCTCACCCCACAATGCAGAATTGCATACCTTTCTCCTCAAGACTGAAGAGAAAAGGCAGCCTACTACATGGCTAACAGTAAAAGGGAAAGGAGAAACTCTACAAAGATTCATGGTATGCCTATGAGTGAGAGAAGGGAACACAGAACAACCCAGAGGATACTGTGCCACCTCAGTCCCTGGCTACAAGATATTTACACATTCTATAGAGAGCAAAGGTGCTGGGTTTCCTTCTTCCCTTTTTAGTTGGAAGATGTTCAATGCACTAGAGTCTGAAATTGATACATGCCTGACCAGTTCATTAGGGGAAGGCCTCCTGCCTGTGGTGTTTGCCTTACTAGGGTACCACAGGCCCAGACAAGCCCTACCAAGACTGCCTGTGATTATTTCCCAAACTGCCTGAGCTAAAAATGTTTCCTGAAATAGCTTCACCTCAGTCCAGGCCATCAGGGCCCTAGTATCCTAATTCTTTGACCCTTGTAAGACCAAATCAGTGCCTTTCTGCTTTTAAGGAGGACTCCTACAACATACCACCTCACAGCCTCTGTTTCCTCATCCTTTTGTGGAAGAATAATAGTAAGGCATCTTGTACAAGGTTGATGACAGGATGCCTTAGGTACCACAATAACTATATGTAGTGAGCTAGTGGCAGCCAGGTAGTGATGTCAAGAGGAAAGTCCCATTTCTCCATCCTTAGGTCTCAGATTCTGGTGTGATCAGTGTAGGCTGCTCCACAGTGGGAGGCCAGCACCAGCCCCACCCCACCTCTGGATACTTAGCCAGTAGCCTAAACCTAAGCAAGGGAATATGGTTTCAGCCTGTAGGCAATGGAGAAGCCAACGAGCCAGTGAACAGTCTTCATGGGGTAGATATGGGGGATATAGGAAGAGAATTAGATTCACAGAACTGTGGTTCTAATCCTGGCTCTGCTACTTAAGCAGTCTGTATCTTTGGAAAATTCCTTCTACTGCTCTGAACTCAAATTTCTTGTTCTCAGACTGAGGGGTTTGATGAGATATCTAAACTTTTCCCTCCTTGTTAACTTTCTGGAGCCATTAGAAAGCAGAAGTTAAGGGGTATCCTCTTGTATGCTTTATAATCTGTAGAAAACTTTCTACAGTGGCAGTTATGGTCTCAAGATTTCTAAAATAATGTACTCCTTTAACAAGACTAAAGCAATAAGAAAGTGTTCATGAATCTGAAATAATGTGTTCAAGTTCATATGGTCTTTCAAAACTAAGGGAGAGGGGGAATTGAATAAAATGTGCCATGGACATTACAAACTTAAAAGGTTTGAGAAATTGCTTCATTAAGTTTAGTAAATATTTGCCAAACCTGAAATAGTTTCACCTCAGTCCAGGCCATCAGGGCCCTAGTATCCTAATTCTGTGCTCCATCCCCAGCACAGTGCTAGGCTCCAGGGAAACCAGGATGAAAAAGATAGTTCCTGTCCTTTGAAGAAATCCAGGTATAATGTGATTATCCAACCTATAAAAAGATAATTTCAAAATTCCGTAATAGTGAAGTTACAGACATATGCCCAAGATGCCATGAGCACCAGTCCAGCCTGAAGAAGATTCTGGAAAGGTTCTGGGTGTAGTAGTTGAATTGACTTTGAAAGAAGTACTTCAGGCCTTTTTAATGAACTCAAAGTTCTACAAGGTTTTCAAGTTTCATCATAGTCTTTATCTACTGTTAAGACTGTGATTTATTGACTTTGTTTTTTTCCCCAAAGAAAAAATACTGTTGACTAACAAACCATGAGGACTTTTGGGAGCAGGGGAGAAGGTCAAATTCTTTTAACTAATTCCTTTTCATTTATTTTATACATTGGTGTATGTTTTGGTTAGATTAGAACCTTCAGGCTCAGATTTTAAATATCCTGAAATATAGTCCACTGACAGGAAAGCCAACTTAAGATCACTTATGGTTTTCAAGCATTGGTCCTACTCTGTGTCATAAGGCCACTCCTTGACCCTACCCCTGTCATCAAGGTTCTTAGTAACTTCTTAAAGGTCCTTAATTATAGCAAGCAAGAATGAAGGGAAGAAGAGAGATCCCAAAACCACTTTGGGCAGGTTTAGAAAGTTGAGATCTTCATTGTACTGTATTCAGTTTCTTAACTTTATTGCTCAGCAAAATCAATGCTTCCATTGAAATACTTTAAATTTATGGAGTTTCAACTTGAAATTAGACTTTAAAAAAATACTATTATAGAACTACTATGTGTAGATAGTTAACAGATACCAATATTTTCTTTACTGATATTTAGAAGACAGGAAATGTATAAATATGATTGGGGTAATCAAAAGAGAGAAAACCTGTCTATTCCACAGAAATTCTACCACAAAGTACTGAAGGGATAGATTGTAAGCTCCTAGAAGAAAAAAAACAGCCTCTAGTTTTCTAGGAATAGTTACAACAAACAAGAAACTTTTTCTGGACCAAAATATGATAGGCCTAATAAATCTAGAATTAGAATGGGATTGCCTCCTACTATATCCTGTAGCTATGAAAGAAAATAGTCTGTACAATGCCAAGACCATTAAGTAGATTCAAAACCACTTGAATGACTATCCTGAGAGTGTGCTTATTTGGATGTATGTCATTCTGGAAGGAGTTTATGGAATTAAATGTCAGGGAGGTGCTTTGCATCTTTTGGGAAGAAATAGTGTAAGAGGAGGGGAAAAGAAAACAAGGATGGAAGAGAGGAAATGAGGGCTAGTTAATTACAGGGCTCTGACCATAACTCAGTCTTGTTTTGCATTTCTACCAGTGTGGAAGATAGTCTAGAAAACATTCAGGTTATGTCAATCAGGAAGATAACCGCAATGCCCCAGGTCCTACCCAAGAAAAATATAATGGGCTAAATATAACAATGAAGTATAACTAGGATGAATGCAAGTTTTAATGAGTCTGAATAATCAATTGTGCAAGTTAAAATGAGAAAGACATAAATTAGTGGCAGCAATTACAAAACAGATAAAAAACCCCAAAGACAAAGGTTTTGAATTGATTATAAACTGAATGGCAATGGGTCCAAATAATCCAATAGAATCTTAGACTAAAATGAGAAAACTGATAGTTTTTCTTTACTCTGAACCACTCAGACCCCATCTGGAATTTTCTGTCTGGTTCTGTGCTTCATATTTTAAGGAGGATATAGACAAACTGGAATATATCCATGGGAATGACCTACTTAATGGAAACCACTTTATACATTCTGTCTTTTTGGAAAAGAGACAACAGGAGGAACCTAAATGGTGACTTCAAATACTTGAAAGGAAATTAGATTTGGGAGAGAGACAAATCTGGGGCTACTATAAGAAGGAGCTGTTTAACAAAACTGTTGAAAGTTAAAATGGACCACCTTTGGAATGAGTGATGTTCCCATCCCTGAAGCATGATAAGGATTGAGGGCTACCACCATAGAATGAGGTAGAAGCGACCTTCTTTTTGTATATACAGGTTCACTTTATACATTCTTGGAGCAAGTACTATGTGCCAGGCACAGAATACCTTCATTTCCCATTCCAATAAGACATGTGCAATCCTAGATATTGTATGTGAAAAATAAATGCAATTAATTTATTAATTAATTTTTAATTATTAGAAGAAAGGGAGTTAGAGAGTAACTCTGTTGCTCAGCAAAATCAATTGATTCTGGCAATGCAGAGGGAGCGAGTTGTACTTTGGCATCCCACTAGAGGACTTCCTAGACATGTGGGGATGGTGAACACTGTGGTGGGAGGTGAGACTACACAAGTAGGCTGGTGCTGGATGGTCAGGGATCTTGGGTGTTACGATGAGGAAGGGAGAGAACTACTAGAGATGACTTAAAATAGACATTTTAGGCAATAATGATTCTGATAACAGAGATTAGACTCAGGGAGCTGGTGACAAGAAGACTAGTTAGTCATTTCCATCTCTGAGCACTGAGTTCAGTTAATATCAAATGTGAACATTTTGGAGGTGAAAAATGCTTTTCAGCTCACTAATAAGAAGGCAGTTCTATGTTTATGGAGAATGGAGTTGTTTGTCTCTATCCATGAAAATAAACAAAAGAGATCTGGCTATGGGATCCCAGGTAATAAAGACCTGGTCCAGGACAGAATCAGAACTGGCCAGGGATATTTCCAATAAGAGAGGCAATAACAGAGCTGCTAAACACCATCCATCAGCATTGGGCAAACAAGCCTGCTTGAGCTGAATGTAAATTCACACAGAGAATTAGAGAGAAATTGAGGGATGGCTTCTCTCATTGGACCTCAAAAAAGCACTGGCATCTGAGAAAAAAGAAAAACTGTCCTTTATATCAGAAGCTGGCCTAACCCTCATAGTTAGGTCTTGGTGTTGTTCTGATGAATTTAAACAATTTCACAGGACACTAACACCAGACAAGGCCACTCTGTGACCATGATGGATCTAGACAAAATGAGACCTTCCCATAACCACATTTCAATGAAAACAGAAATAAGAGCATTGCCCAAACCACAAAAATGACCAAACATTCACCTTTCTAGGAATGACTGCTGCTTCTTTGCAAATGACAACTATAGCCTTGCTTCACTCTTCTCATTTAGACATGATGTGCTGAGATACTCAATCACAGGCTTGTTCACTTTCTAATAGTGTTCAATGTAAGACAAGCCCTGTTTCCTTGAACCCTCTCCCAAATCACTGAACACAAATCCAAATGCTATAACAAGTCTTTCTCACCCCTCTCATCCAGATGCCTCATGGTTCACTATGGTTCATGTTCTCTTTCATTGCAAACCCATTTATTCCTTGATTGGAGAATATTGACATAACACTATGTTATGTTCTATCCCTACCTTTCTTCTTAAGGGTTTAAGATGTCCCTGCAGTTACTAGGTAGAATATTATATACCATTAGGGACAAGTGAGCTAGTCTATGCTCTCTTTCAAGTATAAGAGCTGAACTGTGTAGTGTGTCCACCTGATGCATTTCAATCACCAGCTCAAGAATCAGCTGTCTCAACAAAGTTTCCTGGTGTCACTCTCTTGAAAATGATCTATAATCTAAGACACTCGACACATGGTACTGACCTTTTGGGGACAAATACTTAGTGTTATAAATATTTTTTTTGTTTTTAGTGTTATAAATATTTTAAAGCATTCTCCCATAGATTACAAACTCATTGAGGACAAGGACTATGTCTTGTTCATGTTTGTGTCCTCTGTATCTAATGCAGTAGCATGTAGAAATGGTTCAATGAAAATTCATTAAATAAATGAATGAATGAAATGTTAGAGTTGGAAGGAGTTGAATAATCACATAACCCAAATCAAATTCAGATATCCAGAGGAGTTTAGACAGTTATGGACAGGAAGGGGCCTATGGATTGTACCTGGATTATACCTGCTTCATCAGTCCCAATGAGTTGTTGCTAAGAAGGAAAGTGGGTCCAGTTTTGCCAGGATCTTCTGGATTTTAAAGAAAAAATGAATAATACCAATTTTAAAGTTTTTAAAACACTATATGGCCTAATATGTCTGTGAGGCACATTTAATTTTAGGCTGTCAATTTGTGATTTCTGATCTTGGCACATATATATATGCAAATGATAACTATAGTTTTGCTTTACTCTTCTCATCTAGACACTATATATATATAGGCACTGGTTCAGAGAAGATTAGGAACATGTCTAAAATCATCCAGTCATCAGTGGCAGAACAGACTCAAACCCAGATCTTAAGACTCACAATTCAAATTAGTATCTACTGATCATGTTCTCAGAGTAGGGTGTTTAGTCCTGTCCAGACCAAAGCACAGGTGTGATAGGTGGGAGAAGACATTAGTAAAACTCGTATAAATAGAATCTAGATTTCAGTGATGATTCCATATGCCAGGTAATATTTCTAACGAAGTCCTATGTATATGCTTCCTTTGCCCAATTTTCTTTCAGTCTCACTAACAAATTTAATTAGAAAAAAAAAACATTTTAAATTTTAACCTTATTTCTATCAATGCTTATGATTACTCTCAACCCCAACTCCATACTCACTTTCTCCGTCCTGCTTCCCAAAGGCAGCTACTTCCAAATCTTAGCTAATGATATGCCCTGCCAAAAAGTCTTCTTTAATTCATGTTTCTCCAGTTTCAATCTGGAAAACTCTAGGAAATTTCCTTGTATCATTCATTTGATAATTTATTTTATTTGTTAAATACTTCTAGAATTTCCATTGTCTATTTTAATTTTCTTTTCGTGTTTATGTGTGTCTTCCATCTCCCTTTAAATCTGTTTTCTTGGAGATTTCCTCAAACTTTATCACATAGCCCTTCTAGTATAGCTTTTACTTCTGCATGAATACTTTTAAATCCCCAGTGATTTTTCTTATCCTCTAAAATGTCTCTCTTTAATATCCTCCTGTTCTTGTTTCATTGCTTCAACATCATCTCATATCTCTCAGTAGTCCTAGTTTGTTTTAAGTTCCTTATGCTCTGGTCTGTTTCCTCTGAGTTCCTTTTTATTCTCTGTGTTTGTTTCAATCTCTGTTCATTCCACTAGCAGCTTTTCTCAAATCTGATGAACTTCAGTTGTCTAACCATATCTAAAAGCGTGAGGCACTAAAATAAATACACAAATAAATGGATCAATGAATGAATAAGCATAGCACTAAAATTCCAATGAGTGTTGTGTGAACTTTTTGAGTGCTAGGCTTTATGGTACAACAGTCAGGTAGTGACCTAGCTGTTGTACTTAGAGGATATTCAGTGGTCAGTGTCTGAATTTTTCTGTGAGAAAAATCCTTCTTACCAGATACCCTCATGAAAAATAAAATTCCCCAGTGTACTAAGAGCCAAATAGATGACTAGAGGAAGAGAGCTGGTGCACTAACTATTCAGAATATAGACTTTCTCTTCATTCACCAGGTTTCTAACATTCTATCTCATCACATCTAGTGCATCCAAATTCTTTCTGGTTCAAAATCTCCAAAGGGAAAATATTCAACCTACTGGGGAGATGGAGGTTGGAGAGTTGCTTTTCTCTTTAAAAGACAGATCTATGATTCCTGTGTACAGTTTCTCTACACCACCTACAGAAGTGCCCTCTAAAACTTGCACCTCTAATGTTTCTGTGGCATAAGCTGACTTGTTGATTGTTGGGTTCCCCGATTGTTGGTTTCCCTGCTGCAGGCTCAAGTCTTCTTTGGGGGTCTGCAAAAGTAGTAACTCCTTTTACTCCTGTATTCTAACCTTCCAAACTTGTTTGTGTTTCTCCCCTGCTGTCACCTCATCACTGCATTTTTGATGGATATGTTTATTATTTCTTTATCATCATTCTGTAGGCTCTTCAATGAAGAGCTGAGACAAACACATGTGTTTGATGCACCAGGTGTAGCTGGAAGTTTCTCTAGGAAATTTAGAGACTCTGTTACCTCCGGACACATCTTGGCTAGGCAGGAACATGGACAATAATCAACCTGGCTTATTCCCGATTCTTAACAAGCATTCTTACTGATGTGTCCACAGACAATACAATGTTCTGTGGCTCCTCTTGTTTAACATTATTCCTGTAGCAATAAACTGGTGTGACTATTCCAGTTCTGAAGAAGTGATATTCTAATACATATTATATTTCCTACTTTTCTGAAGACACTTATGTAATATTAGAATATTTTCTAATTGGCCTGATATCTTTTTAGTTATGTGCCTATGCATATCTGAGTTGTACCTTACTAATCTTATCAGTTATATTTATATGGACATAATGTTATTTTGCATCCAATTATAGAGAAATCCTGTAACACTTTTTATGAAGCCAGTGTTTCTTATTGTCCATAATAATGGGTGCCCATAATGATGGCTCATGATAAAAATTCTGTTACTGACAGTTATGGCAATGGCAGTAGGGTCAGTGGCATGTTGGTGGAGATATGGGGTTGGTGACAGCAGTCAGGATGACAGTCAAAGACAACAGCAATTGAGAGGATTTTGTGAAATTTACCCAATTACCTTTATTTACTTATTATTCTTATATATAGTCTCCACCATCTGGAATATGCTACCCCAGATAAAATTATGGCAATTCTGCCTGCCCACTTGTGGCCCTATTCATATCTGGGAAGGTTCTTACAGAGTTAGACATTAGGAAGATCAGATCATCTACATGGTTTGTTGGAGAGAGTTCACAGCTGTTTTTCATGGTGATCTTTCTACCCTAAGGAAGGACATGTCTAACTCATGATTGAACATGTTAAATTATACAACTACAACCATGTCCACCTATTAAATAACTCTCATCTGTTCCTAGGCATATTTCTGAGGTTCCCTGAAGGACACAAAGGAAAGGCACTTCTTTATTCTCTAGGAACTTAACCAGTAATACTAAGCAGTACAGGGTGATCTTCCAGTGATTGAGAAGCAGAATTTAGTGTAGGAAGTAGTGACTAGCCTGGGGCATTCTCATTGCACTGCACTTGTTATCTCACTCATAGGATTTATTCACAGCAGAGTTCTTACCTGGCTACATGGTTGTGTTTTTCATTGAAGGAATAGAGCTTGGTGGATTCATTTGTTTCCCTAGCAATTTTCACAGTGCTTGACACATTCAGTAAATGTTGTTGAATGAATGAGTGAATTTATGGGGTTGGAGGTGGGGATAGGGATAAGGCTGGATCTCTAATAACTTGTAGAAAACAGGCAGGTGTGTTCCTGGTACAGGAAAGTGTGGTTGGGGTAAATGACAGATCTTATTGGAATACAGTGCTCAGTGGGTAAGCAGTAGATGTTTGGACCTGAAGGCGGGAGCAAGATTGAGCAAAGACTTAAAAATCAGTTTACAGAGTTTGGCCGTTTTGGAAAAGGCAAGTTGTTGACATAAGTGGTGTAAAACAGGGATTTGACAAGAGCAAGGCTTTAGCAAGATTAACTTGTCGTCCCAAACAGAATAAACTGGTTAGGCAAGAGACTAGCACCAGAGAGGATAGTTAAAAGGCTGCTGTAGTGGTCCAGGTAAGTTGTGCAGATGATCTGGATAGAGTGGTTGCTTGTGGGGAAGGAGAGGAAGAAATAGATGCAATAAAAGATAATTTGTAAGAGTTGTCTATTAAGATAAAAATTCTAAAAATATTCTGTGAATAAACCAGGTTAGGAGGTTCTGTTATTTCACTGTTTTTAAGCAGCATTTATAGTGTGACTCTGCCTATAGAATACATTTGACTGAAAATTAGAGTGATGTGAAGGGGAACTGGTAAATTAATGTCTTTTCTCAACATGTTTGGGTTAAGGGACCAAGAGACATGTCCCAGTGGTAGGATCACTGTAGTTTCCCACCCTTTGGCTTCTCCTTTTCTTCTAGAGACCAACAGTACAAACCTCAGGCGTCTTGAGTTCCTCCAGGAAACTATGAGCATGGCACAGGGATTGGACATGGGAGGGCTGCCATCTCTTACGCTCTCACAAACCATCAGAATTCTCTTCTTAATGGATTTAATCAGCTCCAATATTAGAAAATGATTATATTTCCAGCCCTAAACTTTACAAATCCATTCTTGACTATGTAGAATGATAGCAACAAGTATATCCTACCCAAGAGTTGAGGGGGAAGGCAGAAAAAACAGTGGGTTTGATCTGAAGGAATTAAGTGGTCGTTTTTGTTCAATCTTGACTTTACAAACAATTTGAAGCTTTATTTCATGTGGGCAATAAAATGATATATATTCTAGACCATAGCCATTTTGGAAAACTTTGCAGTGGAGATACTATCATATTCATAATAGGCATAACCAAATACTTATAAAGTGTATTTAAGTAAAGGAGAAGACCTAAGTGTAATATTTAATGCTTCCACCAAAATCCTCTGATTTTTTTTAAATGAACCCACAAAAGATTGCAACACTTGATACTATGCCTAAGACCTAAATTTTAAGAAGATCCTGCATCCTCAATTTTATATGCTTTTATGTATACCTATTCACCCCAGTGACCAGAGGTGGGCTTAAATTTCAGCACATAAGTGGTGCTTCATGACCTCTTGAATGTGATAAATACATCAGCCCTATAATGCCCAAGTTTAACATGATGCTTGTTAAATGAGGAAAAGAATGAACCACTATCCTTTGTGTTTGAAGATGATTTCCCTCATGGTGATCAGTGGTCATATGCACGAGCTCTCCTTTCCACACTGTAATCTAAGGTCTGGGCTAATTTTTTATCATATGCCTAAGTACTTCTTTATTTCTTAGTTTAATAATAATTTCACAGCAATATTAATACTGCTGCTGCTGCCACCATCAATAATAATACAATAGTAAACTTAGTAACCAACATTCTATGTTGCTCTTTTATCAAAACCTTGTGAAGTGGGCAAGAATGTTATTGTCCCTATTTTCTGTTCACTGGATACCAAGGTCATGTGTTTCCAAGAATATTTCAAGTTGAAAAGGGCCTATTTCATTCCTCTTAAATAGTAGTAAAATACTATCTTTGCATTGTTCAAATCCCATCTTAAGCAGCTAATTGGATTTCTCCTATTTGCTTCCATCCCCAAATGATACATTTCTGTCTATGAAAAACCAAACCAAAGACACAGTTCTCATTTTCCTCCTGGTTTTTTTTTTATATGGATTTTTAATGGTGATTTTATTCCAAACCCTGCACAAACATAAATACTGCATTAAAGGAAGATGAATTTATTTTGACCTTTACTGAAAATGCACTGTGAAACAAAGCACTTAAACATTTATAGCCTGTTAGACACTCACATTACCCACTTCCATGTAGATAAGAAAGTCCTTCCCAGCAAAAGTAATGTTCGCAAGTAGAGCAGTTTTACAGAGCACTTAACTGCAAAGCCAGATATCATGTTCTTCACTATGAGTCTGTTTTGGTTTGTTTTATACATCCAAGATCTATAGAAATTAAAGGTGTATCTAAAATGTTACATTCAAGAAACATAGAAGATGACATTTTTATGGGTTTTGATGAAAATACAGGATATTTGCCACAAAACACTTGGGAAAAACCTTTATTACAAGGGAAATGAGGAAGTTTGGGGATTTTGTTTGTTTCTCTTGAAACCATGTGTCCCACCTTCCTCCCACAAAGAAATTGGTGGCATTGTTTTAGTAATTTTTGGTTAAAAGTGTGTTTTAATTCTACTTATAATTACTAACATACCCTGCCCCTCAAAATAAAACAGTCCCTTTGCATGAACAGAAATGAGTATTTTTGTCTATTTTATTTTTTGCCATCATCTTTTTTCCTTTAGTCATAAGCCTCTGACTGCAGAGCTATTTCCTTCATCCAGATTCTTGTGTCAGAGAGTTGAGATGTTAAACCACAGCAACCATGAAACTTTAAAATCCCTGATGCATGATGAATGGGTGCTGGGCAAAGCAGCTTAAAATCTATGCTTTTGCTTCTCTTTAAACACTTTAAATTGACAGCGCCATAGATCAAACATTTTTACTGAGAGGAGAAGCTTTGGCAATTTAACTTAAACAAGTGCACAGTTACAATCATCTCAAGACCTCACCCCTCCACAATTACCCCTTCCACCTGGCAGATTGGGTACATTTCTCAGAGATAGAGGGACAGAGAGAGGGAGGGAAGGAAGAGACTGGGGGATGGGGAGGGGGAGAGAGGAAGGGAGGGCAGGAGGAAGGAAGGGCGGTGGGAGGGAGAAGGGAGGGCAAAGAGGGATGAAAGGAGGGGAGGGAAGGGGAGAGAGAGAGGGAGGGAGGGAGAGAGAGAGAGAGAAAGAGAGAGGGAGGGAGGAAGAGAGAGAGAGCAAGAGCAGTTACACTGCAGGGAAGCTGCTTGTAACAGAGCTGTTTTAACACCCGTGCCAGTTCCCTGAAGGACCTCCCCCCACCATTCCACTCATCCCACCGACACCCACACCCGGGAGTGAGTCGGGGATTCCAGCCTTCCACACAGGGCTTCCACCCAGGGCCGGGCCACAGCGGAGGAGCATGCGCTACGGTCGTCCCTAGGCCCACCGGCACCGAAACCTGCCATCACCTTCTCTCCTCTTCCTCCTTCTCCTCCTCCTCCCCTCCCTCCCCACCCCCTCTTGAAGCCACGAAGTTGGCACGCTGCCCATTCAGGCGTTCAGCGTCAGCTCCTCAGGGATCAGCAGGCAAAGTCACAGTCTGCACAAACAGAGCTTTCAAATTCATAAAATTCATAGGATTTTTCACAAATGAATGAACACAATTTTCTACCAATTTCCTCATTATGCAAATATGCAAAATATCAAATTTAGGCCAATTAGGGTCCTCCACAGTCCCAAATTCACCCGTTTAAGCCATAATTGCAGAAACTATCAAATAATTACGGTCGCTAATTGGAAATATTTGTGACAGATACAACAAATTCTTGCACAAATTACATTTCATTCGAGGAACCACTGCGCGCCACTGAAATTTTATCGAAGTCTAATTTAACTTACATAATGAGTTGAATTGAGTACTTGTTATCAAATTTGAGCAATTCATAGCCCCGTAATGTGGAATGATCAAATAAATTAAAAGGGAATTTATTCAATATTTTGTTGTGATCCTTTTCTCGGAACCATTGCTATTTTGTAGGGAATTTCCTCCTCCCGCGGCCGGGGGCGGGTGCCTTGTGTCACACCAGCCCCGACAGTGCCCTCCGCACGGCGGTGGCGGCGCGAGGAGGCGGCGAGTGACCAGGAGCTGGGAGACTGAGCCCTGGTTTGGTGAGGGTCACAGCCTGCGCGCTATCTGCTGCCGGGAGGAAGCCAATCGGGCGTTGAGCTCTGCAAGCACCTAACCGTCGGAGGCCGGCTCAGCCCTTTTGTTTTGTTTTATTTAATTGGATGGAGGGGTTAACGAATACTTCCGGGTGAAGCGAGTTCTAGAAATGATCTGATTTCTGGAAGTGTAAATATACTCGTGCACATTTGCCCCGAAACTCCTGTCACACCCGCGCCCTGATGCACACATGCATACGCATACTGATTCGACACTACACCCTGCACACTATACACGCACGTGCCAGCTAACCACCTTATCCAAGGCACAAAAACCACATACTGGGTATACACGCTTTTACACGCCAAGCAGCCTTATATGCACGCGCGCGCACACATGGGGCCATGCGCAGGCCCGAGCCAACCTCGCACAATCCGGGTAGGTCTAAAAGCCAACCCTGCTAGGGTAGAGTATGAGCACGCCCCTTGGAGTCCTCTTTTGCCAACCACCTGCCAAAGATGGGTGTACTGCAAGGGTGGCGCGTGCACAGTATCCCACGGGCACTCGCGCGCGCGCGTGTACACACACACACTCTTTCCGGGTGGGAGAGCCCTCGCGCCCACTTCTTGGCCTTTATGTGTGTCCTCGGGAGGCATAAAACCCGGAATAATTTATGGTCGCTCTAACCGGGAGTCTCCCTGACACACGGCACCTCTGGGCGCATGCCCTGTTTGTGGCCACAAACAGAGCAAACAGAGACACCTTGGGGATCACCCTCTACCGAAGGTCATCCTTGCGGACAGAGCATTCGTTTTCCCTTTGCACAGTGGCACACACACTTTCACTAAGACTTTTTTTTCTCAACTGCCTTGTGGCCTCGTTGGCGGATTATAAATGTCTCCTTCTCCCTGTGATTTGTTTAATCCGTGGAAATGGTGCTGGTCCTATGTAAACAAGCCAAGTGCGGAATGAAGGCAGTCACCCATGCGTGGCCAGCCTGCCTATTTGTCAGAAACCCTTCATAAATACTGAGCCGGGGCTGGGCAAGGATGTGATGTCTCCATTTTTGCCAGGAAAGGGCACAAGGAAGACAAAGCGAGGCACAGCAGTGTGTAACCTTTAAGGGACAGATAGTCTGGAAGCCCAGAGGCAGGGAAACTCCAGGGCTAATTCAGCGCCAGGGGATGACTTATGCCCTCCAGTTGGCTACAGGACTGGATTCTGCTGAGCTGCAGGAGGCAAGGTGGGCCTGCATCCAGGAGGAGACAAGACCCAAGCACTTTTATACATAGATAAAGCCAAGATTCCCTTTATGACTGGGTCAGAGTTGCCCCGTGAAGGGATAATCCCAGACAGGCGACCTCCCCGCCACTCCCAAACCTCTAAAGGGACCATACCTACTTTTAAAATTCCTGCATATTTTATGTCCAACTTGACTTGGTTCCACTCTAAGCAAAGTCTTAGTGTGGTAGGTGGGTAGCAGTGGGGCACAGTTGTATACCCATCATTTTATCAAAGCGCCCTGGGTCACCTCTCCAAACTGTTTCCCCTCCCTGGACATGTGGCTCCCTGTTCCAAAATCTGTCCCTCCACCCTCCCTCTTTTTTAAAGAACAATGTATATGTGGCTAATTACACACTCCTAACAAAAGCAGTAATTACTGCCTGTAATTATCATGGTCCTTATTTAGAAAAAATGTGAGAAAATGTTGAGTATTAAAACATGAAAGCAGCTATTAATCAAACCTTTACACCTTCTTTAACTCAGGCGTAATGGTGGGTATTATCATAAATCTACTCTGATAGTAACACAAGAATAATGAGTTCAGTAATGATAGCGATGATGATCATAATGATTTTAACCAACAAAGAATGGTGTAGATTTATTGCTAATAATGTGGTACAGGAACCTCTTTCATTAAAATCACCTATGTGTGTTCTCCTCGCTGTGGTAACCTGCATTTGTGACTGAGTGTGTGTGTGTGTGTGCGTACACACACAGGTGTGCTTGTGTCTTACTATCTTTTTCTGTAGCTAAATATCAAAGTAGATTGCTTACTGGGCATGGCCTCTTCTCAGAAATTCCCTTTCTGGTCTCAGAATTCTTCTTCGACCCCTTAGAAGAAATCTAGAATGTCCAGTATGATCTCCAAAGAGAGGACAGGGTTGGATGGAGGTAAGTGGGCCTCCTCTAGCCTACCCAGCTCCTCTTCTGCATCCTCTCAAGAGAAAGTCGCTGTTGGGAAGCTGAGGCCTTGCAAGGACAGAGTGACCAGGTCACAGTCTCAGTGAAAGAGCCTGGTTGGTTTGGAGTTTTGATTGACACAACAGACAGGAGGGAGAGGAAGAGAGATGGAAATTGTACTCCTTGAGACTCAAGCAGCTTTAAAACTTGCCTTCCCTTCCACAGTGAAGCAAAGCCTTCTAAGTAGCCTGGGGTCTGGACTGTAGGGGCCAGAGAGATAGCATAGAGAACCTTAACCTCTTAGCAGGGGGAATACCTCAGGGACTAGCCAGGTGGAAAATACAATAAATAGAGGGAATGTTCAGGTCACCTGACTGTGTCCTTGTTTTTTAATGAAATTAACTTGGCATTTGTCCTTTGCAAATGCTCTAAAAATTCTCAGTGGAGATCCATGTTTTAATATAAACTATAGTATTAAACATGTTGAAAAGAAAAAAAGCACCTCATTTTCTTTTTGTTATGTCACTCTACTTTGATGAATGGAAAACTTCAGATGTTCAAATTCCAAAACCTGATTTTGCCTCTTAATATTCAGTGTTCAGTTAATTCTTCAGAGAAAATCACAATCCTTATGAAGGTTTGTGAAATGGAGGCTCTGCAAGCGTTAACAACCAGAAACCAGTGAGACTACTTAACTGTCCTCCCTGAAGTCCCTGCCCAGGAAAAAAAGTGCAGTTATACTTGAAATTTGTAGATATGCCTAATGGTTTCCATATACTGTTTTGATTATATTTTCCCAATGGCAACCTTCTCAGTTAACTGTAAAATTTCCAGTAGTTACCGAGTACATAATGCAGTGGTGACATATCCAGAACTTATACATCATAAATACATCTGTAATATTTTAATCTTCACTGCCAGTTATGAGATCATTGTGTGGGCCAATTAACTACAGAGGCTTTTTTTAAACTAAGGGACTATAAACACACTGGTTTAAAATGTCCTAATTAGTAACTTGCTCATTAATTAACTTTCTGATTAATTGTGTAGCAATCTAATTTGTAGATGAACCACTTAAAGAGTGATACCTTGTAATTCTTTCTTCTGTCTTTAAAATTTCCCCGTAAAATGTGATATTGTATACAGCTGGCCTCTTCGTTGTGGAAATTCTCTGCTTAGAAGATGCTATGTATTTGGAGTAAGCTTAAATTTCTCTTTATCCTTCTCTGCCTGGACTGGACATGTTGGTTGAAGGCATTTGGGGCAGAGTTCTGCAAATAACAGGAAGAAGTGAATGATGGTCAAAATTAATCTATAGACTTGCACCTGAAAATATTTCCCTGTTCTTGCAAAGAAGAGAGAAAACATTTGTGCATGATTTTCATCACAACCAATTTTCATAAAATTTCATATTTCAAGGGAAAAGAAATAATTTCTAAAGAAAACTTATTGTGGCCTCCACACCCCTATCATGGCCCAACCCCAGGGATAATTTAATATGGTGGACAAAGGGCTAGTGGCAGGTTTCAATAAAGGCTGGCCTAGCACTGGAACATCCTGGGGCTGTTCTATTAGCATCAGAAAGGGCTTGGGGTCCTGTTCCACCAGAGCTATTGTTACCGGGTGTGTCGCCAGTCCTATCCTGCAGAAAGCCTTTAGCCCTGATGGCAGATGATTCTCTAAGTGAATAGAGATGAAGGCAGGGATATTAAGTGACTCTATAAAACATCCCGGACACAATTGTGTGATTGATGGAGGACAAAGTGGGAACAGCAGGACACAGGATCCTGGGAGAAGCAGCCTTGTCAATGCGAGAAACCCATCTCTGGAAACAGCTTCTCCTGGAGGAGTTTGCAGTCTATTTGTATGAGTAATCAGCTGGGCCCCCTCTCTGTCAGCCCTGTTTACTCACTGATTTTCTCAACAAGACAACCATTGACACTGGATGGATGGGGCTAATCTGGCGCAGAACTGGCGGCTTCGCAGAGGCTACAGGTCGAAAATAGAGCGCGGTGCCAGCTTCACCTCGCCTAATCTAGCGGCTAATATTTATTAGAGCCAATTTATACCGCTGCTCTCTCAAAGAGCAAGGAAGGCCCGGGTGCAATTAATAACATGGGCAATAACCACAGACAAACAAATAAATAAGGGTTTGTGAACTGTTTGGTTGGTTTTAAGGGAGGATGGAAGAGGAAAGTGTTGGTTTTGCCACCTGGAGCTGGAAGGAGAGAAAGTAAATGGAGCCATGAAGGCCCTGAAGAGGGGCTTTCTCCTTGGCCCCCTCATCTAATCTCAGAACAATAACGCCATTGCAAACTGGCTTTCCAACTTGCACAAATGCATGTGATTCCACTTGCGTGTAACAGAATCTATACAAAGATGCCTGCCCTCGCAGACAGAAGTGCGTGTGCACAGTCCCGTTGTAAATATCCAGTTTATGTGCACTCGCACCCCAGGCAGAGGTAAACAGATCGCACGACTCGCATTGTACTCAGCAGGCAAGCCCTATAGCCGCCCAGAAGGGTGGCTCTCTGGGAACTAGGAACTGAAGAGGTGGGGGAGAGAAGAACCGCAGATGAGGAACTCCGAGGTTTTAGGGGCTTCAGATTCTCCTTCTAAAATCCATAGCCTAGAACCTGAAGCCTGTTGTTAGAGGTGCTACCAGCTGTTTTTGGGATGTTTAACACGATTTTATCGGACCAAACTGGAGGGAAACAAAGGCAAAGTGTATGTGCGCTCCAGGGCGCGCTGTGGGTCTGCAGCCTGGGTGGGTATCAAGTAGCAGAGAGGTACAAGTTGCACGGGGCTGGTCGGAAGCGGCATTGTTCTTAACTGGGCGCGGTTGCAGCGGGGGATTGCTGCACAAGCTTGACCTCGCTACCACCAAGGCCTGCAGAGCGCAGGCTGCGAAGACGGGAACCCTTTGCCCTCACGCCCTGGTCTCCCCACTCGCCCTCCCCGAACCCCTCCGGGCCAGCGGGCGCCCGCTCCTTGCTAATTGCTCGGCTCCCTTCATGCACACATCTTCACTAATTTTACATTTCTCATTCTGTGGGTAGCTGGAAAGCGGCTCAGGGAATAGGTTCTTTCTCTTAGCTACCGCATGAATACAGTGAGTGGTGGCCGTCCAGGCCTCCCTGGTCGGGGGGTTTGGTAAATTAGCAGCTTGGCTGTATAATCAGGCATTCACCATTGAGGCCACAGTGTTGTATCCTTAACCAGGTGAGATTTCATCATTTAATGGGTTGGGAGGTGTGACCAAGCTGCTAAGTTAGCAATTAAACTTCACAAATATCATTCAATTGCATTTTTATTTTTTGAAAGCCAAGAGTCAAGTTACCCCAAGCATTAAAGAAAAACAAATTGTTTCCAAAATATATACACTAAGGGAAATGTTTTCTTTTATGAAACATGTGAAACAACATGGTTTGGTCTCTAAATATAATATTTAAATTATAGTTTTAAAAAAGTACAGTGTTTGAAGTTATGGTTCTAGGTGTGTAATAGTCTTCCTGACCATACACTTCCTTCAAAGGCAGGGAAGGACTATGTGTAAAATATATCATATTAGGGAATATCTAATTTAGGACAGGAAAAGCTGGGAAATAATAGATTTGTCCCTTTGGGCCCATTGTTTAGATTTATTATTATATTATAGGGTGGAATCAAAGGGAAAAGGGCAAACACTCAGGTAAAAGCTTATTTCAAGCCTGTAAGACAACAGAAAAGAGTCAGCCCTCCCCCCTCCCCCCCATGCCTGTGGAGCCTGAAATCCTGCACCTCCACCTGATCTTCAATGTGTAGCCATAGTAGTTTGGGCAGGTTACTGAAATTCTGCAGAAATTAGGAGAACCTAGATTTTCATCCACAAAACAAGTAGACTCCCATATTGGTAAGTTCCTTATGCCTGTAGGCATGTGGTATCTATAAATAGAAAGACTGTGCAAAACCTAGTAGATTTTTCTGAGTGTTAAATGCCTAAATGGAAACATAACAGAAAATATTATTAGCTTTATCTGTCGACACTAGGGACGCAGGTTAAAGTATTTTTTCATTTAATTTGATAGTGAATAAAGCACTCAAGGCACTTGATGATTTATTGATCAAATAGAAATCAGGCGCCAGGCAACAGCTCCTTATTTAATCCTCATTCACAGGATTAAAAGCCAAGTGAACTTTTTTTTTTTTTTACCATTTGCTCGATAAGCTTTATATTATATAAAGAATAAAAAGGGAATCATTCTTCCGACCTATAAATCTCTTCTTTGGCTGATACGAATGACTACAGGGCACGTGAACCTCCATTGAACTGTAAACACTGTTTTAATGGACAGTAATGGCCCTATGATTTTTAGCTATTGTTCCAAAATGACTACCATGTTTATTGCCGTCATTAAAAATGAATTAAAGAGTTATGAAACTCCTCAATAATGAGAACTCCGACCGTTTATAAGCGGTGGTTCTCTCCCCTGCGCGCTCTTGGGTTCTGCTATTCCCGATAGCACAGGCTGCTGGACATCTACCCCGGGCTACGGGTTTGGGGGGCGGGGGGGGGGCGGAGCAAGCCTTTATCTTGGAGAGGAAGGTGAGGGCTTAGAGCCAACAGAGAGCGAGGAGGAGACCCCGCAGAGGAGGAAGGTCCGAAAAGCCCTGCCAGCTCGGATGCTCCCCGCGAGGAGGCGCGCGGGTGGGTGGAGGCTGGAGTTGGGGGAGGAGGAGAGGGCCGGATGTGTCTTCCTGGTCTGGTGTGGAGCTCTGTTAGGAGGGGGACGGCGGCTGGCGGGAAAAATGGGATTGAGAATGTGTGGTGGGGGTAGCGAGAGGTGTACACGGTGAGGTAGCTGGGCCCCCGAAAGCTTCTTGGGACAGGGCGGGGGCTGCCGGCCCACCACTCCTTTCCCTATTACACCCCTTCCAGCTGCGCAGCAGACACGGGGGCGCCGACACCCCCTTCCGCTGGTCCCCGCGCTGCTGGGGGCCTGGTAGGAAAATGGCTCAGCAAAGTTGCGCTCAGCCTGTGCACTGTTCTCCGAGAGGTCCCTGGCTGGAGCCTGCACGTTTCTCTTTGCATTAGCAAAGCCCAAAGTCATCCAGTTTGCGCTAATCACCACAATTAGTCCTGAATTATCACCGGACTCTGACAGACGTTCCTTGTAACTCTCTTTTATTTCCAACAGCCCTAATCAGCCGCTCTCATTACAAACGCTGATTAAACTGCAAATTATCCAGCAGCGGCCCTGTTCCCGTCTACCAGCAGCTCGTTCAATATCAATTAAGGCCGAGCGGCAAAGCCTGCAGCCTCCGAGAGCTTCCAACTGCCTGATAGTGGCACTTATTAGTTTGGAAAACTAGGAAAATACTAATAATCAACAACCAAGGGGAAAGAGGAGGCAACCAAACAAAAGGAAGGCAGAAACGCAGCCGGAGAAACGAACGAGCGCCCTGCCCTCCCGCCCCCGACTCGGCTGGCCGCAGGTGCGATCCCAGCCCTGAACCAGGAGGGGGGGAAGGAGGAGGGAAGGGGTCCAGTTCGCTGGGAGAGCCCCAGTCCCCGGAGCCAGCGAAGTGGTGCGGGACGGCCAAATATATTCGCTAAGGTATTATCTTAGGCTCGCTGGAGATATTTTTGCACATGCATTGTGTGTGTGGCATTTAAAATAAACCAACTTTTAGAACTGCCTTCAATGGAATCGTTCTGAAATCCGTTTCCAATACCTTTTTCATTTGATGCTTAAAAACATTGACCTCGTCCCGTAAATAAAATGGGAGATGATGACAGTTGATTTTATTTACCTATTCTGTCAAATTAGATTTCCACGGCAGAGAGCTGCTCACATAGGCTGTAAAAAATAGTGTAGCCCCACCCCCATGCAGACATAGGACGGAGGTGTGAAGACAAAAGCTGCCTTCCACTCTGCCCCCTTACCTCTAACTCTTTCCCCTGAGAAAGGTCTTCAGGAGGGAGAAACTTGCCCTACCCCGCCAAGGAAACTTGAATTTTCCAGGGGATTCAACTGCCATGAAAAAGCAGCCTGAGAAAGGTCCTCGTAGGTTTTAAGGTGGCTGGGGCCCTTCAGGCTACTAACCCTTCTGGCCACCTCTGTTCCCTAGGCAGGGGCAAGTTGACCTGGAATTTGATGGAATTATCCGCCATCTCCAAGAATTAAAAAATGAGGACCATAATTCACTAAGACTGGAGAAAGAAATGTTCATTTCTGAGGCTAGACAAGAATGTAATCACATGTTTGAAGATTTCTGTATCATTAATAATGTGTTTTACCAAAACCTGTCCATTCTGTAATACACCTGATCTCTGAGAATTCAGATAAGGAGTGCTTTATCACAGACTACTTTAGAAAACTAAGGCCACTAGATTTAGTTTTTTCAAAAGAAATCCCAACTTTAACTTTTTTAACCCCTTCCCTAAACTGGTAGCAATCTAGTTATAATTACATCTTCTTAGACGTCAAAGACAAGAAAAAGGTTTCCTGCTCCTGAAGAACTAGTTTGCTTTCTTCTCTTTGGACTGGAAAAACCATGACTGATCTGTTTTCCTTTCTGTATTGACTACCAGGAAGCTCAAAGCTAAATCCCATTCTTAGTATGATACCTACCTTTGTAATATATTACTTTCCTGAACCCTATATTTCTCCTGCTTTTCTATCGGAAATAAGCAGCATATAAACTAACTTCTGAGTATTTATGACTCTGTCTTTACACCACTAGCCCTGTTTTGGGATATACGGTACTCTTATACTTGAATATTTGGGCTCCTAGGGAAAAAAACCTTTGTAAAATTAACCTCATTTGTTGAATTCTATTTCTGGTAGTCATGTACCTTCCAAATTATAGGAGAAATTCTTTCTCACTGATGCTGGTAGTAATTTCTCTTCCCTTTACTGTATGCAACCACTGCTCTAGGCGGAGACTTCATCAACTTATACCCAGATTTCAAGTTCCCCAAACAGTGACTTCCCTTTGTGCCATCTCCCAAAAACCACTCTGCTCTCCTGCTATGGCTCAAACAGCATATAAATAGCATTTTCTTCTCTGAATCATTTTACGTGTTTTGTTTACATCTCCTAAAACTAGAATTTCTATTCTGAAGACAGTTTTTCACTTGTTACTGTGTACTTTTAAATAACCTCAAACTTTTCTTATTTAAAACATAGTAAAAAGGACTTGTGATGTGCCAGACACTTACTGACTCTATGGTTATCTCACTTGATCCCTAAGCAACCGTATGATGGAGATACTATTTTTATTGCCACTGTTCATAGATGAACTTATAAAGTACCAGCTTATAAAGTTCCATTGTAAGTGGAATGGATGGCACGTGAATCAGAGATCAAGCAGATTCTGCATTCCTTGAGTATTTGGCCACTCTATTCTTTGAGGGAGAAACCATGTTATACTTGCTCTTTCACATAGTAAGAATTCAGGGAAAATATGTGAAGTGTGTCTGATTTTCCCATACACACAAATACACTTAAACACAGAACTTTTATAATGAGGTTTCTTACTCCAGAATCCCTAGATTATCCACCTTTTCACTAAAATCAGGAACAATTCTTTCTTCTCTTAAATCTACCCTCATCTGATCATCACTAGTTGCTGTTGACAGATTCCTAATAAAGAAATGCGGTCCTGGGAAGTGCCCTTCTGGGGGACAATACCCCAATAACCATATGACAAGGCAACTCTCCAGCTGGCATGAATAAAACCATTTGAAGCCCACTCCCTCAGCAGTTTGGAATTTGGCATTCTCACATCTCATGTGAGAACTGTTCAAAAGGCAAGCTCAGAGAAGCCAGTTAAAGACAGCTTTTAAAATTAGGCACGTGTGCTTGAGTTTATAAATTTTCTGTAAAAGCTGAAAATATTTCCTCAGTCAACTTAGCAATATTCGTAGGAGGAGAGTTTCCAGTGTCCTGAAACACAGATGAAAGTCCTAATCTTGATGAGCTAGGCCTTATTTTGGATATTTTTAAATCTAATTTTATGTCCTGTCATGAAAACCTTGAAAAATTACTTCCCGTCATGACATTTTAAAAATTGCCTTTTATCCCTGAAACTGGAGAATAAAGATGCTTTTAGCAATAAAATATAGTACAGGATAGGGCCCATGTTTAAAAAATACTGCTGACAGAGACACATTTGAAAAAAACTAATGCTACTGCCACTGGCAGGTTGAGCCTCCTTGTCCGAACCTTTGGAGTAGACGTCTAAGAGGCCATTTCTACTTACATGGAACAGTTAGAGGTTATTGTAACCATCTTAGCAATAGACAGGAGCTCAGCTGGAACTGATATGTGTGATCACTGATTGATTACCTGTCTGCTTGATAGTGTGTAGTTGAGTGAACTCGTTTCCTTTACAGGACAGAAAGATTCTCAAAGTAGAAAGTACAGGTCCTTAAATTACATGAAAATTAATGTTAAGAATATAGTGATGAATCTTTGTGCATATATATGCACACATTAGGGGTACTGGAATAACCCGACTTTAAAAATCATAGCTATAGCACTCTATATTTACAACATAGACAAAAAGATGTCATTATTAGCATTACAAAAAAAATTTTTCTTGCAGAAGAATTAGTATCAAGCTTCCACATCTTCCCTTTCGTTTGACATTTGCTTTGATCTACCATTATCTTTAAACACGACTTTCTAGGAACTCAACTCCTGTAGGAAGCTAAGTGCTTGTCTTGGAATTCTGTTACTTGAATTTTTATTCAAGAAAAAGAATGTATCTTATTCATCTTCCCACCCCAATAACTATAAAGAGTAACTCTAAATACTCTTCCATAAGTATCTCCCATCAACTTGTCCACCCGAAGTCACTTACCCAAGCAGGCACTGTGTTGGTGATTTCATGTGACTCTCGGGGTCCCAGTCCTCAGTATGGTAGCACCCAATTCCTACCATAAGCTGAAGTTAAAAAGTAAAGTGGCAGTGTTACTTTGAAGCTAGCTGTGAGTCTGTAGTTCTTTGCTGAGTTCATACATGAAGGTTGCCCTGCTAGGTGATAGCAGTTTTGTGGCTTTTGTTTCCATTTGCTTTTATTAAGTCTCTTGAGAACATGATAAGGCTTAGACCTGAAATACTATGTGCTGGGCTCCCCTGAGCACTACTCTTTGTTGTCTGAGTTCAATTGGTGGTTCCATTTCTGTTACTCTTTCTTAGTGTTTGTTTGGTCAATGTATTGGTCTTCCCAACTCAATTCAGAGACTAGAAGTGCAGCTCTCATACCTGCCTTCATTTAACTCTGCCTTGGGAGGAGGGACACAGCTGATAACACCTGTGTCCTAGATCTTCACTTAAGTCAGCATTTTGCCTAAAACCCCTCCCTGTCAGTGATTTCAAGTGACTCTAGATGCCTAAATCCTCAGTATGGTAAGTTACTACCATAAGCTGGTATCCTCAAGAGAGCACTTACCTTTCATGAGTCGTGGATTCCTTTGAGGATCTGATCTCTATTCGGAGAGCTTTTCATGGAAAATTTTGCATATAATTTCAAGAGTCACAGATTCCTGCTACCACCCCCACTTCCCAATACAAGGAAGCTGTGAACTTCAGGTTTAAAAATCCCTTTTATAGAAACAGTCCTCTTTAGTCCTTGTTTGCTCTGAAGCTTATCTTTAAAGTTCTTGTTCCCTAGCCACCAATAACAAAAAAGAAACTGAGGGAAGAGCATGTTGTTTTTTTCCAATCCCTATAAAAAGCTGTGAATAACTATGAAATCAGTTTCTCTCTTTCTTTTAGTCACCACTGCACATTTACACAATGTTCCACCCTAGAGTTGCTTCTAGATGCCCACCTTTAACCTGTTCATGCAAATGCACACAAACAGAGTCCATGGGCTAAAATTTCTACAATGTTTAAACTTTGAGCAAAAGAGAATCTTAGGTTTCACTCTCTTTTGCTTTTATTTCTCCTTTCCCATCTCTAGCAGATTGCCTACAAATGCCAATTAGTGATTATGTTACCAAATACCATTGGTAAAAACCAACATGTTGTAGTCTCTACAACCAAACAAGTCAAGCTATCTGCTTCAGATGTAGACCCCAAATAATGCAAATCCATGTATAGGAACACATAAACATTTAGGGTCCTAAGGGGGAAATGTTCATTTCTTTTTGAACTAAGCAGAACTGAAAATAGTCTCTCCTCTCCTTAAAATGCCAGATCAAATGTATTTTCAGATATTCTTCAATATGTAGCAAAATGGACTTTTATGAGACTACTTATGGGACATATATCTTATTATAACCACAGATTATAGAGCTATTATTAGAATGAACTATACCATATGAGATCAATTTTTGTTTTTAATTGAGGTAATATTAGTTTACAACACTGTATTATTCACAGGAATAGGATAATATGTATGTATCAGTTTTGATTTTTGCAGCTTCTATTTTTTTGAGGTAGCATTGCTTCACAATAGTGTTTGTGTATTAGAAGTATAGGATCTCCCCCTTCAGGTATTGTTACCACACCACACCCACCAGCAGAAAACCTACAGTCTATACGCATGCAGTCTATTACGCCCCCTCTCTACTTTATTGTCATCCTTCTCCCTCCTCCTCTGGAAGCCTCAGTTCTATAATTCACTTTCTAGGGCTTGTTGTTAGTTTGATTTTATTTGACCCTTTGGTTTCTCTATATTCCACATTTAAGTGACACCATCTGGTACTGTCTTTCTCCTTCTGATTTAGTTCACTAGCATAATCCACTGTAGCTCCAACCATGTTGTTGCAAATGACAAGTTTGTCTATTATTATAGCACAGTAGTATTCATTTGCATATGTACCGCATCTTCCTGATCCATTGATCTTTATTTGGACACTTCGGCAGTTTCTATAGCTTGGCTATTGCCATTGATCTATATTTGGACACTTAGGCAGTTTCTATAGCTTGGCTATTGTAGATGTGTGCCACTTAGTACTTTGTGGTTCAGTTTCCATCCCAGATGCCTTTCCCACAGTGCTCAGAGCAGAGGAACGTTGTTCTACCCTGTGGAAATTAATAACTTGAATACAATTGCTTTAAATGGGGCGTCAGAGCATCCAGAATATTTGCAGAACCGTGCTGCCAACTGCATCCCTATCCTAAATAGATTCTTCAATTGCATCCTGAAAATGGTCATAAAGCATTAACTCCATGTTCTTTGTCCATCTCTTCTAGAACCCAAATCTCAAAGCAGAGCATTTGGCTCAGTGGCTTTGATCAAGTTCCTGATTTTGTTTGATTTTGTATGACCTATAAAGAAAATGTACTTTTACTCACAAGGAATCTGACAATGTTAAGAAGTTTAAAATTTAAAAATATAATGAGACCCTACAATAACAATGAATTCTAGAGGACTGTTCTAAGACTGGGGGTTAAAGAGTCCTACTGATAATAGAGACAACTATGGCCAAAGTAAAACTGAAAAAGAAGAAAATAAAGATGGCAACAACCAACAATGCATATATTTTTCTTATAGATCTGTTTATCTTATAGTTTATTTTTTATTTTCATGAAACTATATTCTTGACTATTTTCAAAGTTTGAATAATTCCTTATTAACAATAAAGAGGTAACTAGTATAAGAACACTTCATGTGTAATAAATGTATTTTTAAATATTCTCCTTCTACCCCTCAATCTCCATTTCCAACTCCAGCAGCAAGGAAAGACAATTTAAATTTGTCAGATGTTAACATCAAACAGAATTAAGTGGATCCAAAATAGTTGAAAGTGACAAATAAGTTTGATTTTCAATGAATTAACTTTGGACAAATTACTCTTCTTGCTCCATACCAAGTCCTTGCTGTTTATCAGTTTTAAATCTAGGCTCGTTAATGGGATTTCTGTCTTATTCCTAAATTCCATATGTTACCTAATTCTTCAGGTCTGGTGAATAGATTTCTCTCTTGTTCATTGAGTCTATAGACTGCCTTCATGCCAGTGCAGTTTCCAGGAGCAAGTTCTATGGTTAGAGTTCTATTGTCCGTTCAGGAAATTTTGTCATTTATTATGTACCAGGAACTAATACTAGGGATATAGCAATAAACCAGACAAATAAAGCTTACATTTACTTTTTGATGGTTGTGTTTGGTAGAAGAGGATAGATAACTAAAAGGTAGACCAATAAATAAGGTCATTTCAGATGATGAAAGAACATTCAGTGAATCAATTTGGCAGAGAGATGGAATGGATTACTTTAGATTTGGCTATCAAGAAGTGGTATTTGACTAAGTGACATTGAAACCATGATTTAGCCAATAAGCAACCAACTGCATAAATATTGGGGAAGAACATTCTAGCTAACTGGAATAGTTAGTGAAAAGCCTTCAGTCAGGACTGTTGCTGGGATGTTCTCAGGACAAAAAGAAAATTTCAACTGATATTAATAAGAAACCAGGAGTTAGAGAAGTTGAGAAAGGTAACTCAACAGAGAGGTGAATAGAAGTCAGATCATGGAGGGCTTGTAGACCATTGCAAAGGATCTAGTATTGTTCATTCAAGTGACATGATTGAATTTGTTTTTAAAGGATCAATTTGACTGCAGGGTAGGGGGTTCTGGGGGGAGGCTGGGTTACAGAAGATAAAGAATGGAATAGGGAGACTAGTTAGGAAACTTGCAGATGCACTCAAGAGATGATAGTGTCTTAATGAGGTGCTTGTGAAGATAGGGAAGTGGGTGCATTTAGGATGATTTGGAGGGAAAGAAATAGCAGGATTGCTGAAGGATTAGGTGTGGGAGAGGAAGGAAAAGAGGAAACAGGTTGGTCTCAAGGTCTTTCTCTTGAGCCTCTAGATAGCTAGAATATATAAAATGAGAAGGGCAGATTTTACTGGGGAGGAGAGTATGCATTCTCTTTGAAATACTGTTAAACTTTCAAGTAGTTACTTCTAACCAACTCTCCCTCCATGTTGACCACCTACTTTCATGCAACTTCAGATAGTATCTGACTTCAAGTTTCTCATTTCTTTGCTGTGCCCTTTTTGTGTATTTTATACTCCTTTCCTTCATCCTTCTATGATGTCATCCATGCTTTGTTTGTTGCCATTTCTGCTGGGCATTGTTTTCTCCATGCCCCAGCCATGGTGTGGGTTAATATGTCTCTCCCCAGTGCCCATCTAGTCTCAGCAGAGGAATCTGAGACCAGGTTTCTGGCCTTTGATCTATTTCCTTTCTTGCCCCATGCATACTGTTTCACCTCTCTAGGCCTCAACCCCCCACCCCCTTGTTTAGAAAACAAATTTGTTTTATACTCAAAGTGGAATCACTATACCAGTAATATCAACATAACTGGAAATTTGTGAGAAATGCAAAATCTCAAGTTCCCCTCTACCCTCCACACCCATTGAATCATAACCTCTGTGGAGTGGAACCCAATAATCTATTTTAATATGCCATGAAAGAAAGACTCAAAATTCCAAATTTTGAGTTACTGAACTGGATGTTCTTTAAACTTCCTTCTAGTGCTAACATTCTGTGACTCGTCACCTTCTAATTTTATATGTATGATTTAAGTGTTTTAAAATTTCTATAGCTATATCTCAAGGTTACATACATTTCAGATAAGTGAGAGACCAAATCCTGAAACAAAATAATTTTTCTATAATTATGTAGTTTCTTCAAATATTTAAATTCATCAGCTTCTAGCCATAATACTTTTAAAGAAACTTTAATAAAAAAAATCACTCTAAGATTTATCACAGTGGAGTTATACATCATTTTAGTGAATGGTTGAAAACTGCTGAACAGGTATAATAATGCCTTTGAGATTAAATAATTATAGCAGAATTACATCTTCATAATGACAGCAAGGGGAGGCAGCATCTTTCACTGACCTATCAGTTGATTTTAGAAGGGCTATAAGAATTAGAGCTAGGCTGGACTGTTTTTTACCACCTATTGTTTGGGATGCTATATTTATAAACTCTGCAAAATTGCAATTATTAACCTATAACCATATGAAAATTTCCAAGAGATGTAATATATTTATAATGCAGTTTTAAAAAAATTTATATCTGTGTGATGCTAAAATAACCAATTGTTTCCACCAGTTCAGTTTTTACCACAAACAAAATTCAATTCAATTAAAGCCATTTGTTTGCTGTCAACATGACAAAATTAAAATGTATTTAACTTAATGTCTTTTGCTCCTGCTAGTTCCAGACGCAATGGGAAACAAGAAAATAATTTAAAGATGAAAAGACTCATCACATTCTCAAAGCTCAGGAAACCAAATCAAACAACACAAAGCCCATGGGTTCTAAAATACTCCATGAGAGAATCTAAATTTGATATGTTGTTGTTTTAATAATGGGGAACCCTTTTTTGAAAGATGTTTTAAAGATTGTAAACATCTTTATCTTAACTTAGAAATTCATTAAATGTCTAATTTGCTGCATGGGCTAAGGATGAAATTAAGAACAGATGAGGGAAGTACATTCAAAATAATGTATGCAAAGAGGTGAATTTTAGTAAACAAACATGATCGCATTTTCCAATTTTAGGCCCTTGTGTTCTCTGTGGATACAAAACCAGATCCTGCCTTTCTAAACTATCTGACACCTGAGAAGTCAGCTATAATGTAGATCTGAGATGTTCTTATAGTTCTTTATTTTTGTCTTTAGTATAATCAGCTCAACCATTTAATTGTATCAATTTCTAAAAGAAATGTAGCAAGATTTTAAGTGTGTGTTTTAGTTGACACTTAAACTGAAAGAAAATGAAATACTCACACATGCTATATAATAAAAGCCAAAGGGTTTTCACAGTTAATTGAACCATCTGAGTAAAATGAAGATTACCTGTGTTTTATGTCTGCCATTGATAAGAAAACGAGAGATTGGTATGATGTACCCATTGGTTTGTGAATCTAAAGGTGTGCAGAGAGTATCACAAATCACCTTGATGTTCCTGAGAAGGAGATTTTACCTCTGAAGCTCAAATTAATAAAAAAAGATATTTAGCTAGATAGCTCTTGGTTGCCTATGCATCTGTGTATTCTGACACATAGCAGCCCCTTCATTTCAGGGCTGGAATAACTTACACTCATGAAATCAGCTCAGGATTCATTGTCTCTAGATTAGTATATGTAAAACATCTCAGTTGGAAGCAGTAAAGAGTCAAAACAAATCACACTACACCTGGTTTGAAGATCTGTTCTCATTTGTAAAGGTTATATGAATTTGATATAAGAATACCAGATCATATTTCCCTGAGCACAAAATTTGTTTATGGCTTATCCAGACAAGAGGCAAAGATACAGTTAGATGTATTCATCTCCTGCTATGTACACATCTGAGGTTAGCCTGGTTCCTGCTGAACATGGAAGATTTTCCTCTTATCTAAAAGTGAGAATGGATAAGGGGTTGGGGGCGGGGGCCTGGTCAGGATGATGAGCAGTAGGAATAAAAAGACTTGAACAAAAAGACCAACCATACCCCTCATATCCACCTCTACTAGAATATGTTCAATTTAAGAACAGACTGATAAGGACTTAAAGAGACAAACCGACCAAGCCTCAATATCCACTGTCATACATTAACATACTGCCTTTTCATCAATAAGGGAAACTGAAATCATGTTGGGAGAACCAAAATCCAAAAAAAAAAAAACAACCTAACCACAGACAATTCCAGTGCCAAGGACCAGGAGTAATTTTTGACTTCTCCAACTTTGCAGAACTGATTGAGACAGAGCCCGTCTGCCAGGGCAGTGATCTTTCTTCTATACCATCATTTCCTAAATAACTAGTCAATGTTTCTCAGAAAAGTTAGTTCCATAAACAATTAGTGAAACAGGTATACAAAAACAGAGTGCTACAGTCAAATTAGTGTAGGGAGAAGATGGTTCAATTCTTTCATTTAAACAATGTCAAACAGGTTTTTCAGGAGTAGGATTCTGAATCCATTTGCCCTTGTTGATGGTGAATGGGGAAGGGTGACTTACAGATTGGGATTTGGTGTCCCAGACATGCTTGATGATAGAATTCTTTTGTGTTTGGGTAAGCAGGGATGTTCTTTGGGATCTAGAGATTCACAGAGCACTCTTGAGACCAAGCCAATCTATACCAGTTGCTGGTCCTGTAATGATTGTTCATTTGCTGGAAGGTTCTGGATAAAACTATTTGTTCACAGTATAGTGGGGCACTCACAGGTGAGTCTGTCATTCAGACCTGTGGAATGCATATCTTCCAAATAAGACAGTTGGTTTAGAACAGTGGTTCTTAGTTAGTGAGACAGGCAAGTATGACTGCAGGCACTGGTGACTGGCCCAGAGCCCCCTGGAGGCCGGGAAGGTCATGCATGGTGCACAAAACTTTCCATACCTACACTCTCCCAGTGGAGAACCCCTGACTTAGAGAACCATCTCAGCTTCACCATTATTCACCTAGTAATACTGTATATGTTGATGTTGTTTGAACCAGCAATTCTGTTTATAGGATTTTTTTTTCCTGATAAATTTACTGTTTTGGCAACAAGCACAGGGCAGGCTCTCTATTGATTGGGCAGATAGGTAAAGGAGAGTCCATAGCCTTTGGTGATTTTTCAGGCTTTAATGCTCTTTCGAAGCCTGCAGGCTGGCAAGGCCTGGGGAGGAGCTTGTTCTTGAGTTCTCTTTGCTCTGGAGGGTGGTGCAGGATGGAGGGCCCGCCTCCTCCCACCTCCAGCAAATCGTTATTTCTTTCTCTTTGGGCTCTCTCTGGCATTCTCTCATGGCTTCTTCCTCTCATAGTCAGCACTTATCCTGTGATTGCTGTTCAGCCATAGCCATTTATGTGACTCCACCCTTATAGCCTCAGCCTCCAGGCCCAGCTGTGCCCACTCATGCACACCCGCACCACACTCCAGGTGCCATCAGGCCTGTGTGACCCATGCCCACGTTCCCAGGTGCCGTCTGCATTCAAAGCTATAGGTGATAGTCACAGAGGCCAATAAAAGCTGGACCAATCTTCATTTACCTTTTTGAAATATAGATATCACTGTGTGATATTCCTAAAGCAATACTGGCCATAACAAGAGATCAGAAGCAGCTCAATATCCACTCTAAAGGAAATGCAAATCCATTACAAAAAAATATATATAACTACCCCTAGATATGTGATCAAATGAAAAAAGTAAAGTGTGAACATTGGGCATTGGGATAAAACAAATACACATCATTGATATAAGAAAAACTATATAAATATATACATAAGCATATATATATATAAGCATATGTTTATTTATATACAGAATATCTCTGGAAGGATTCTTAAGAAGCTTAACAGGGTTGTATCTTGTTTTGCAACCATCCCGGACTGGGTAGGTTCACCATCAGTTCTAGTGATTTGAAGAATTTTGGAGCCCTTGGCATCATTTTCATAGGTTTTAATGGTAAGCAGGGGAAACAAGCGAGCAGGGAGATAGCAACTTGAGTACCCTGTGAATTTTTTTTTAAAGATTTATACAAGAGCTGGGGTACAGGCCAGAGTCCAGGGAGGTGAGAGGATTCACCAGAGACAGAGTGGGGAGCAGAACAGACAGATCAACTGAAGTACACTGCTGAGGGGAGCAGTAGGGAAGGCAGGAGGTATCTGCTGCGCCATGTGGGTCCCCTCCCTGGCCGGAGGCAGGGATCTAACTCGTGCTGCAGTGGCTGAGGTTTGCTTCACAGTGCAATGCTTAACCCACTGCGCCACCAGGGAGGCCCCCCTGTGAATTTCTATATGCTCATTTCTCTGGCAATCTCTGGTGGTATCCTCCTCTCATGGCCATTCAGCCATAGCCATCTCTGAGTACCGCTGCCCTTAGAGCCCTGACCTCTGGGCTCAGGTGTGCACACTTGCACACACCCATGCTCAGGCGTCCATAGTCAGGCACACTTGCCCCACACCCATGAGCCCTCTATGATAACAAGATCAATGCACAGATGATAGACTCAGAGGCCAAAGTCATAAAAGCCTCACCAATTTCATTTACCCCATAGGCCATGGTCTCATGATCAAAGGTGCCAAAGACTTATTTCACATTGTATATCCCATGTACCGTTTGAATTTTGTACCATATTTGAGATAGCTGTTCCCAATTCCCTTTCTCCCTGTTTTATGCCAGTTTCATAGCAACAAATGGAACCTATTTCTCTTCCTTTTGAATCTAACTGACCTTCTGAGATGTTTTGGCAGAAGTATTTTTTTGGTAGACCCACCTCCAGCCTTTGGGGAAACTGGCAGCTTCTGCTTTGTCCCTGTAAGAAGTCAGCTACTGGGTAAGAAAACCAATCACTCTAGGAATGCCCTTCTGTAAGGAAGCCAAGTGTAGTGGCAGGAAGGCTCGGGACAGGTTCTCTGTGATCTGGACAGACAGGTAAAAGAGGAGTCCTGGAGCCCTCAGTGGCTTTTTCACAACTAGCAGTGAGGCAGCCAGGTACATGGCAGGCAGGGGGGCCTCTAGCATCCTGGCCCCTGGCAAATCTTCACTCTCATTGGCCTCTCTAGCATTCTCTCATTTCTCTGCTACCACTGCTACTGGCATCTCTGTGACAACACCTTTATATGCCCAGCCTCTCAGCCCAGGTGTGCCCACTTGTGCATGCCAATACCCTAATCCAGGTGCCCGCCGTCAAGCATGCATGTAGGACAGCAGAGGTCTGTCATTGATGCTAATGCCAGGAGGGTGGAAAACCTGACAATTTCCACTTACCTTACACCAGGCTAGCCATGTAGAAATACCACATGGAGAAAAAGATGTCCAGTGACCCCAAAGTTGTTCCAGCCATCTCTGTGGAAACACCTAGTGGGAGAGTGAAGCCCTTTAACCTCCCAGCCCCAACAGAGACCCTATGGAGTAGAAGAAATACCCAGATGAACCTGTCCCAGATTGTGGAACTGTTGTTTTATATTAGAAACAGGGGGTAGCTTATTAAACAGCTTGAAATTAAAAAATAATTGTGTATTAAATATAAATTCATTTAAAAGTGTTTTTTAATGTAATTTTGTGTAAATACATGATTTGAGAGCATTTTAATGACAGAATCAGGAAGACAGTAACAGGTGATTAAAGTGAAGGGCCAGGGTTGTCATCCAGGATGGAAAAGAGTGAAACTGTGGGGGTGGAAGTGTAGAAGCAAATCTTGCTTCCATCACAAAATATTCTGGGCCTGGATTCTATCAGGTAACACACCCTATCATGTCTGAGTTTCTCTCTCTCTCTCTCTCTCTCTCTCTCTCACACACACATACACACACACACACACACCCCAATTATAGTCCTGTAATTGGGGGGAGAGAAGGGATATTAAACAGGTTAATTGCTACCATCATCAAACCAGAGTCCAAGACTACGAATCCAGTATGTGTTCAGAGTTATACCACTGGACATCCTTGTGAGCTGATAACAGAGAAAGAAATAAGACAAAAGGACCTAACCAGCATAACCCCAATATTTCAAAATAATAGACAGGAGGAAGGAGATATTAGTTTGATTTTAATGAAAAGAATGAATTCTAAAATATTTTAAAGGGCTGCAATTATTACTTTTTAGTGTGGTACATTTTACAAAGCTATAAATGGGTATCTAATAAGTTAAATGAGGTAAGTTAATGAAAAAATTAAGATTCACAAGAGGCCTATGTTATATAATTATGTATCATAAAACAGAAAGTCCTTTAACATGTTGGAATTAATTGGATGACCCAGAAATTGAAGGTACATTGAAGTTACACTTTGAAAAAACAACTAATTTCAGATTAATGCTTTGTACATAGTAGGTATTCACTGAATGCTTGGTAATGTAAAATGAATCAACTAGCAAGGTTCATCAGCAACAGACACCCCTCTTGATGGAGGATTATATCCACTTCCTATTTTGAGTGATAACTGCACCCTCCCTCTCTCAGAAGCTTATCAGGAGGCAACTGAGAGAAGGTGACCTTGAACACATTCTTTTCTATTTAAAAAAAAAAAGTAAATCATTTAAAAACATCAGTAATATAACTATCAATAGTAACAAATTACTTGCTGAATAGTGCAGTTAAGAACAGCTAATTTAAGATATTTTCTTCAGAAAATTCCAATTAAAGTGTGAATAGGTTAACTGCAAAGGATTAATATGGAAAAGAATAGAAACAAGCAGATTAACAGATCATTTTCTAGGTTCATCCAGAAGACCTGGTAGTGTTAGGAGGGTGTTCATTACTAGTGTGGGGTGGGCACATTAAAATACAGGGGTCAAACCAAAGGTCAGTATCATCTCCTTGGGCAGTTTTGGGACAGACACCCTGAGACCCTGCTTTGGGTTATCAGCCCCGCTTATGAACAGCAAAGGGAAGGACACTGTCATCCTCAGCTGTAATATTAATTGGAATCTATCCAAAACATTACCTCGGGTAAGATCTGCTTCCTTAGTTCTTTTCATTCAGTGGGGACTCAAGTGAATTTCTAAGACCATAACATATCTTAGTATCAAGATCAATACTGAATTAGCAGACATGGCTAAGGATAACTGGGGGGAAATAATTAACAAAATTAAGGAGGATTTGCACCACTGGGAACCATAAAAGTTATTTTATGGGTCCATGTAAATGTAATAAAATCTCTGTCTGAGCCACAATTTAATTTCACATCAAAAAGGTCCCCACAGATAGTCTGTAAGATTATTTTACTAAAATTGAATGTGTCTATGCCTTCCTATTCTGAGTAAGAAAAAGCTTACTCTACCAAGAAAGTTATGTTTCACACAGAGGACAGGAATAAGACCCTTCTGATCTTAAGCACTGTCTAATGGCATCCTCTCAAAGTAGGTAACGTAATTAATTTTTATTAATAATAGCACTCTATAATTTGGAGAGGCAGAATTTAATACATCAAAAGGATGCTTCCAAGAATAATGCATACTTTTTTCAAATTAAAAATATCAAATATTAACAATGGTGGAATACAAAGAGACAGTGTCTACCTTGCAGACATTTTTCATAGTCCTGCTATAGCTTTTCAACAGCTCTATTGACACATCATTCATATAACCTAACATTTACCCATTTAAAGCATACTAGTCAATGGTTTTCTGTATATTCCAGAGTTGTGCAACCATTACCACAATGAAGTTTAACACATTTTCATCACCCCCAAAATAAACCCATACCCATTAGTGGTCACTCCGCATTCTATCTCCCCCCTTATGTCCTGCATAAGGTTATTCTAAGTATTAAATAAGATAATGTCTACAGAGTTCCTAGCACATGTAGTGCTTGATTAATGTTAGGTAATATTATTACTTCAATTTTCCTATAAGAACTGTTTATTATTTTTCATATTATTAATATTCAGAAAAACAAAACCCTTTTGAAAAATAATGACTCTAGGTCCCATAAAAGCAAGAACAATGAACTTTCCTGCTCTTTTCTCTATCTCCACATGACTAGCCCAAAGCATTTGTACACAGGTACTATTTAAAATTTACTTGTTAGATGCTGAATTATGTGATGGTTAAAAGCAGAGATGCATAGAGGCAGTAGTAGAGTGTTTTTCCATTTTGTATGCAGAGATTGTTGGAAACAGTGTGGAGTGTGGTTATGAGTAAATACACAAAATGAATATTTAATCGCAAAGATCCTAAATCCTATCATGCAACCCAGGACATATTTAAATGGTTTGCCTTTGATGTACACATTCCTATAGCATTCTCTTTCCCTTTAAAGATTCTAAAATATCTAGACTTTTGTCCTGGAAGTGCCGTGATCTGTGGGGAGCTCAAGGTTTTGTGCTGAATATACAGGTGCACGAGGATCTGAAATTTTAATTAGTAATTTATTTTGAAATCAAGGCAGAATCATAAGTGAAGTATAAATTGATCTTGAAACACATTTACTCTTATATTTCCAAGTCAGATCATATACTCATTCCCTACTTGCACAAGTGTTTTGCACAGAAAAGTTCTGTCACCTGGCCACAACCCAGCTCCAGTCTGACACCTTACTTTTCAAAGGAAATTCCTTGTGTGGTTTGTTACACAAATAACTCTCAGGACTAGAAAAATAGTTTGGTTTACTTGTACTGCTGCTAAGAGTCAGAGAGCTTCCTTTCCATCTATGAAGGGCTGAATATTTCATCAAAAATAATTTCCTTAAAAGTAAACTTAGCATAATTTACTCTGAGTCATATTGGTATTTTTCAGAATTTGGAATTATGAGTCAGTCAACTGTAAATAGATGCTTATGCAAAGGCTCCAGTACAATTTGACTTGAATTAAAAGCTGCAATTCTTAATTTGAAGATAAAGACAATTTCATGCAATTTATTTCAAATTGAGTATTGTGACATTTAAAGTAATTCCTGAAGAAATATTTGTACCCAAAAGAGTTCTAATTTATGCAACCAGAGGCCCTAGAAGCTAGTTCTCCACTCAGCATAACTATCCTTCAAACTCACTGTTAAGATCCCAGAGAGCTGCTCTTGACCTCTGTGGGGCACACTTACAAGTGCAGATGAAAGACCACGTGAGGAAGTGACCTATGTGGTACCTCAGCTGTAGTCAGCTTCCACTCTTTTCCATCAAACTTCTGCCCCTGGGTATGGCATCACAGTTTTCTGAACCTTCATGGAATGAATGTGGAATAACCCTGGGGCCATGCCAGTAGACAGAAGTTCAGTTAGACTGCATTTTATTCTCCCTACTTTTATCTACCCTTGTGGTATACACCTGAGTGATTGTGCCTGTGGCACTTTTGCGTTTTCTTTATTAGAAACTCCCTTTTTTTTTTTAAGATTTATTTATTTATGCATACAAGAACTGGGGTAGAGGCTAGAAGTGAGAGGATTCACCAGAGACAGATTGGAGAACAGAACAAGCATGGGCTGAAACACACTAATGCGGGGAGTAGCAGGTGAAACAGGAGAGGTCTGCTGCACTACATGGATTACCTCCCTGGCTGGAGGCAGGGATTGAGTTGGTGCTGCAGTGGCTGCATTTTACTTTGCTTAACCCATTGCACCACCAGGGAAGCCTCAGAGACTCCCGTTTTAGACACAACACTACTTGGTCATCAAGTTTTAAGATCATGGCCTTTATAACCCAATTCATCTCAGACAGTTTGAAAAGTGAAAGTAGGACCAGGAATCAAACTAGGATACTGAAATCTGTGCATTATGACATAATTTTACTGAGTAGGATAAAGAAGCTTGAAGGAAAAATCAGAAGGAAGATTCTAGTTCTAGCTTTGTTACCAATTAACTGTGACCTTAGGCAAATCAACTTAACATCTCTGTGATTCAGTTCCATTTTCAAAGGGGAGTAAAGAAACCTGCTTTAGAAACCTCCCTGGTGGCTCAAGGGGTTGAGTGCCTGGCACTGTGGGGTTTTCTGGGGCCACTCCAGTGAGAGTTTGATCCCTGGCCAGGGAGGGGACCCACAGGGCTCAGCAGACCTCTCCTGACTTGCCTGCTGCTCCCCTCAGCAGAGTATTTCAATCTGTCTGTTCTGCTCCCAACTCTGTCTCTGATGGGTCCTCTTGCCCCCCTGCACCTCTGGCCTGTACCCAGCTCTTGTATACATAAATTAATAAATACAATCTTTTTTTTTAAAAAAAGAAACCTGCTTTAACTGTTGTGATAACCACCTGAGATTGCATAAATTGAAAATTCCTTAAACTTTTTTTAAAGCATTGAAAATGTCAGTTTTAAAAATATAATCCATTTGTAAAGTAATTTAAAAAGTTATAAAATAAACAAAAGATTCAAATAATACACTGATACTACATTAGAAACTATTAGGCATCATTTTTATTGTTCCATCAAATTTGATAGGAGAGAAAAATCTAAATGATAGCAAAGCCCCTGCTTGCTTTTCAGACTTTTAGGGGAACAAAAGTATGCACACAAGATGTATAAGTAAACATTGACCTGAGATAAAGGGCTGAAAGAATAGTTGAGTTTTCAAGAGATTAAGCAAAGGGGACAAGCTTGATCATGAGATTTCTTGGGTGGCCTGAGGGGAGGTAACTGGAGTCTTTGGCTCAGAACATCTGAACCCAAAGATATTTCTGCCACTACCTGTGGCTGCTCATATGCCCATCCATGTCACAAAACCTAGAATGGTCAGGTGCCTGCTCACACCTGCAGTATCATGTCACCGACACCCGATGTCTAGGTTCTGGGCTTTGAAATTCTTGCTGTGTCAGCACTGGAGCAACATCCCCCTTAACTCTGTCTAAACTGTGGAACTGAGGAATTTCAATGTATGTCGATTCATGGGCTTTCTAAGGACTAATCTCTGTCAGAGACCCTGCAAACTCTCCAAATTGGCTAGATACCCATTAGTGGCAAAGCATTTTAACTATGTCAACTTTGTCTAAAATTCAGAACTATGTCTGTATGTTGATGGTCTTAAGATATTGCCCAGTAGATGTCAGGTAGTGAGGAGCAAGAAGGTGCTGCTGGAAAAAGGAAATCACGCACACACACACACACACACTGGAATATTACTCAGCAATCAAAAAAAAGATAAACTTATGCCTTTTGCAGCAACATGGGTGGAACTGGAAGGGATTATACTCAGTAAAATAAGCCAGAAAGAAAGCAAAATATCAAATGGTTTCACTTATAGGAAAAATGTAAGGGAGTCAAATAAGGAATCAGGGGAAAAATAATAAATTAAAAAACAAAATTAACAGAATAAATCAGAGACATTCTGCAGGGGAGGGAGAGGGATCAAAACAGGGGAAGGAAGAACATAAGGGACTATGGTGATTGTTCATGGGTGAATTGATGGTGAGACTACACCCGAGAGGAGAAAGCATGCATTGTACAAAAAGGAAGAATGGTGTAAATACATAGCTAAAATGAAAGTTTTAAAAATCACCACAATAATAAGTAATCTGCAAGAGTATCATGATGCAGTAGGTACTGAGGGACTGTCTTCCATGCTCCCCATCCCAGCTGTTTTTGGATGGTCTAGGGGATTGCAGAAGGAGAGCCAGACTCGGGAATTATAGTATCATGCAGAGTAGTTTTACTGCCCTAAAAATCCTTTTTTTCTGCTTTTTATCTTTCTCTCCCTAAATCCATGGCTATCACTGATATTTTTACTGTCTCCATAGTTTTGCCTTTTTTTAGATTATAATTGGAATTATACAATATGTAGCCTTTTTAGATTGGCTTCTTTCACTTGGTAATATACCCTTAAGTTTCTTGATAACTCTGATTTTTTTGATAGCTCACTTATTTTTAATGCCAAATAATAATCCATTGTATGGGTGTGCCACAGTTTATTTACCCATTCATTTACTGAAAGACATGTTGGTTGCTTCCAGGGATCTTATAAGTATCCAGATCCCTGCATTAAATACCTAGATCCTTAAAACACCTAGGAAGGTTTCACTTCCTGCACATTATCCTGGCACACTTAAAGGAAAAGATGTCTACTAAGATGCATACTGTTGGCATGGAGTAGAAGTGCCCACTTGGACAATAAGTTGACCTGACCATTGTTTTTTTTTAATTTATGTCTTCATCATGTCATTTGGACTCCTCAAACATTGCCACTTGTTGTTCCTTGTAGGAATGAAATAATTATGATCACTGACTAATCTAAAAAATGAATTGGTGGTTTAAAGTTTAGACTTCACCATGTAGGAACCAACAGAATTGAGCTTCACCTGCCCTGGCGCCTTTGTTCTTATATGAATAGATCATCTCTCAGTTCCAAGAACACACTGGACTTTCACCCAGTTTCATTCTCCTTGTGCCTGGGATACCCTTCCTACAGTTTACAGGTATCTGAACCTTTTGTATCCTTCAGGTCTTAGCTCAAATGCCACCTACTAAGTCATGTAAATATTCAACTATTGTTTTCTAGGAGAGCTCCTTTTTTTTTTTTTTTTTTTGCAGTTATGCTTGATTCAGACCATAAGAATTGCAAGCTTTACTCCATATCAAACAAAAGTTTTACCATATCTGAACCCAATAAATATGAGGAGCAACAGAGAAGGGAATGTGTTTTTGCTATCTCTTATTACTAGTAAGCCACCTTAATTTTATGATTTAAAGCAATTTGTTACCAACTCTCATAACTCTGTAAGTTACCAGTGGGGAAGTGGTTCTGGTGGTCTTTCTTGCAGTTTCTCATGCAGTTGCCAAGATAAGGTGCCTGGAACGTTCAAAATGGCTTCATTTCCACATGTGATGTTTTGGCAGGGGTGGCCAGGAGGTCAGATGCAGGTGACACTGGGATGGCTAGTCTTTTATCTCCCCTGTAGTCTCAGGTCTCTTCCTGTCCTCATGGTCTTTCCACAAGTTGTCCCATGTGGCTTTTCCAACAGAGTAGCTAAATTTCTTATAAGGTGGAGTAGGGCTCCCAAGAAGACGAAAACAAAAACTGCCAGGACTTCTTAAAGCAAATTATTGGAATTGGCAAAGTTTCACTTCCTGCACATTGTTTGACTAATGCAAGATTAAAAATTTTAAGAGATTAAAAACTTAATGATTAAAGCTGACAAGAGCCAGCCCAGATACCGTGTGGAAGGGGACTATATGAGGGTGTGAACACCAAGAGGCTTAATGTGTTGGAGTCCATCTTAGCAGACTAGCTACCATAGTACTTAAATATTGTCAGTCAATGGACTTTGCCAACATCCGTGAAGCTGGCTAATGAGTAATAATGATGATCGTTCATGATGATGATAATGAAGATGAATGAGGAGAATTCTTTTTTTTTTTTTTTGAATGAGGAGAATTCTATCTGCTGTTTTAATCTATTTTTCTCCTTAGGAATTGAGATAGTTCATAGTAAGATTCTCCAAGCTAGGGGCCAAAAGAAAATAGAATAGTTAAAAGCTCTCCATACATAACATCCATAACAGATGATTTAGCTATATGGAAAAATATTTAAGGATGAAAAAATTTCTAAATCATTCAAGAAGAAAAGTAGTCATTGAATTTCAAAAAAAGGGGGAATATTAGTGACCTACAAGTAAGAGGTTTTAATAAAATTTTGAGTTGGAAACCAGAATATAGAGCATTAGTGGTGAGGTGGAGGTGGTGAGAATGACAAGGCAAGGGCAACAACTTTTCAAGTAATGTAGGCAAGAATTCTGGTGCACCAGTGGTGACTGGTTCAGTCTTTCCGGATAGTAATTTGAGAGCAGGTAATAAAAATCATTGAATAAGTGAATGTCTCTTGACATTCATTATTCAGCTACTAAGAAACTAGCTTCATGAAATAACCAGGCATGTGTAGAGATTTATATATCAGAAATTCACTTACACTTTGTTTTATTATGAAACATGCCTTATATGTAGAAGCATGTACAAAACACTGGAGTTTAATTTTTTTTTAAGATTTATTTATTATGCATACGAGAACTGGGGTACAGGTCAGAGTGCAGTGCGTGAGAGAATTCACCAGAAACAGAGTGGGAAGCAGAACAGGTAGATTTACTGAAATACACTGCTGAGGGGAGCAGCAGGCAAGACAGGAGAGGTCTGCTGCACCATGTGGCTCATCTCCCTGGCTGGGAATCAAACTTGTACAGTGACTATAGATAGCTTCATAGTGCTTGTCTTCACCCCTTGTGCCACCAGGGGGTATTTATGGAGTTGATTTCAGAAAATAGTAATGAAGTTAGTACCCTTGTCACCACCATTCGGGACAACAAAACATTGCTCCTTATATGCTCTTTCTCAGTTGTATGCCTCTCTTCCCCACCATGAATAATAGTTGTCCTAGTCTTTGAACAATTATTTCTTTACTTTTCCTTTAGAATTCTGCCACTTTTGAATGTAGTGTATCTTTACATGACAAAATGTTTAGTTTGTCTGCTTTTGAACTTCATACAACTGCAATTTTATATTTTTATTCTATAATTTCTTATGCTTTCTATTATAAGATTCTTTAGGGCTGATGGGCATGGTTCTAGTTTAGTCATTTCTAATGCTCTATGGTGTTTACCACTTCCACCTTGGTAAACATGATTATCTGGGTTTTTTGGCTATTATGAACAAGGTTGCTTAAAAGACACTTGTTCACATTTTCTACTGTACGTGTACAAGAGAGTTTCTTGGATATAACCAAAAGTTAAACAGCTAGGTTAGCATATTTTAACTTTCAAAAAATCTGCTAAACTGTTTTTCCAAAGTGATTTTAATAGTTTACATTCTAATGTGTGAAAATTGCAGTTGCACCACAGCCCGCTCAATACTCGAAATTGTCAGACATTTTCACTTTTGCCAAACTAGGGTACAGAACAGTATATCTGTCAGAGAGAGCACCATGCACTGCCTTGGGAGTTACCAGTGCCGGGAGGACCCCAACTACATGGATAATAGCAAAAGTCATCTCAGTGGCAGCCAACGGGAATAGAGGTCCAAGCGCTCTGCCCACTGCATCTCCAAGGAAAACAATAGTCAGACACTGGACAATGCTTTACTCACAGAGAGTCAGAGCAAGATCAGCTCCAATAGTGGGTCAGTGCTCCATGACCAGCTGGATGCCCCAGCAAGCTTTCTTGTGCCATGGTAGGAGGATCCCAGTTGCCCTCTGGGAGAATCTAAAATACTGAAACCTGGGGTGGGCCTGAGGTCATTGATGTACACACACAAACAGAATAAAGGACACAGTTTGACCCTGAAACAAAGGAACACAGTTTGACCCTTTCTCTTTATCTCTTGCTAAGGAAATATTCCAGACCCAGTGATATTTGGCCAATCAGGGGTTGAGAGACTTTGCCCATGAGACAGGCTTTCCCAGGAGTATGTTGTAATTATTTAAAATAGCAGTTTTATTGAGATAAATTCACCCATTTGAAGTGTGCAGTTCAGTGATATTTAGTATATTCACAGTCATGTAATTATTACCATTAGTAGTCACTCCCCACTACCCCCAGCCACTGACAATTACTAATCTACCCCCTGTGTGTATGGATTTTCTATTCTGGATATTTCGTACAGATGAATTTATGCAATGTGTGATCTTTTGTGATTTCTTTTTCACATAATATACTGTTTCCAAGGTTCATCAATGTTGTACATATCAGTACTCCAATCTTCAATTTTTTAAGTTGTTGAGTAATACTCCACTGTGTGGTTATATTTTATGAATATGTTATGATTAATATTTATCCATTCATTAATTGGTGAACATTTGGGTTATTTCCACATTTTGGCTATTATGAATAATACTGCTATGAATATTCATGTACAAGTTTTTCTGTGGATTATTTATAACTTCTTTTCAGTATAATACAACTAAATGTGAAATTGTTTGATTATAAGGTAACTATATTCAAGATCTTTTTTAAAAAATTATTTTATTTTTTTCTTACAATGTTTGCTTCCCTTCTTAAGTGTAGTCTCCAGAGAGTTTCCACCACAAATTCACCCGTGCACCATCACCATAGTCCCTTGTGCTCTTCCTGTCCCTGCCTTAATCCCAATTCCTCCCTCTTCCCTGCAGTCTCTGATTTGTAGTTGTCTGTTTATTTTTGTTTTGTTGTTGTTGTTGATGATGTTTTTATTTTTTTCTCCTTGATCCCCTATATTCCTTCTATAAGAGAGACCATCTGGTATTTCTTTTTCCTTTTGACTTATTTCACTGAGTATTATCCCTTCAAGCTCCATCTATGTTTCTGCAAATGGCATTAGTTTGTCTTTTTTGATTGCTGAATAGTATTCCATTGTGTATATGTACTATATTTTCTTGATCCAGTCATCTATTTTTGGACATTTGGGTTGATTCCAAGTCTTACCTATTATAAATAGTGCCACAATAAACATAACGGTGCATGTATTCTTTTGAATTATATTCAAGATCTTGATACACTATCAAACTATTTTCTACATTGGCTACACTATTTTATAATTTCAATAGAGGGCTTGATTTCTTCGCATCCTTAATGATATTAATTATTTTCTGTTTTTTTCATTTATCCATACTGGCAGGTGTTTTGTTCATGGATTAGATTTGCATTTTCCCCAAGTGTAAATGGTGTTGACCATATTTTCATACATCTATTGGTGATTCAAGCTCCCTCTTTTACACTGTGTTTAAGTTTTTTGAACCAATTTTCTATTAGAGTCTTTATATTTTTGTGTTAATTCCTAGATCTTTGTATATTATATAAGCCAATCTTTTGTTGGTTGGCTATATACAGGAGAAAAATATTTCACTTGTGGTTTGTCAGTTTTTATTTATTAATAGCATCATTTTATGAGCAGAGGTTATTAATTTGAAGATAAGTTTGTCCATCTTTTTTTAAGTTGATAATTTTTATTCTTGTTTTAACAGTTCTTTTTCACCCTGAAATCATAAAGATGTGCTCCTTTATTTTCTTCTACGTTTCACAGTTTTGGTTTCCACATTTTCTGCTTGGAACTAATTATACTACAAGAGAGAAGTATTCATTTTTCCCACTTTTTTTTACAGTTTTGTTTTGTTTTTTTATGGATACTCTATCAAGTTTCCTTCCCTTATTTTTGCTAGTTTTTTTCAAGAATGGATGTTACATCTCATCGAACGCTTTCTTTGATGCCTGCTTTAAAAGTAAGATATGGCTTTTTTCCTTTGATTATTTTGGTGAACTTTACAGGTTTTCTGATGTGAGCTCCCCCTCCCCCTTGAATTTCTGGGAAAAATTAACCCAGTCATATTACATTCACTTTGAATTCATAATTGTTTGCCTTGCCAATATTTTGTTTAGGATTTTAAATTTATGTTTTATGACTGAGATTCTCAATATTATCCTATTAGGTTTCAGTATTAATGCTATACTAGTTATATAAAATAAGTTCAAAATCATCTCTTCTTTACTGTGCTTTGAAATAATTTATATAATATTGAAATTTAATTTTCCTCAAAAATATTTTTTATTAATGAAGTACCATTGTTTTACGTCCTTGTCAATATTTTACCTGTACAGCATTTCTCCCCTTCAAGTCTGCTTCCCCCATGAAAGTACCCATAATCTTCTACCATGTTCCACTGTGCTCTAACCCACCCACCCCCCATTCCTCTTGGATGCCCCCAGTCCTCTTGGATGCTTCAGGTGTATGGTCAGCTTTCCAGAGTTGGTTTTAAAGTATATCTTTGTTTGACCCTTTGAGTTTCTCTGTATTCCACATAGAAGTGACATTACCATATTTATCCTTTGTCTTCTGACTTATTTCACTGAGCATTTCCTAAAACAGCCTAAACTCATTTTTTTAGGGTAGATTTCTTTTATTGATTCAGTTTCTTTAATAGTTATGAGGCTATTCATGATTTTTCTTCTTTGCTTCTGTTTTAATATGTTACTTTTTCTAGGTTTTTTATTATTTTATCTAAAATTTCAAATTTATTAAGACAAAATTTATTCATCATGTTTCTTTAGTCTCTGAAACACAGACATTCATTACCCCATTTTCATTCCTAATATTGATAATTTTGCCTCCTCCTTTTTATTTCTCACTTTCTCTCTCCAGAGTCTTTTATCAACCTTTTCAAAAGTAACTCAAGTCTTTGTGGATCTTTATTGTATGTTTTCTACTTAGTCAGTTTTTCCCTTCTGCGTTTATTGTTTATTTGGTTTATTTTGCTCTTCTTCTAATTCTTAGAGAAGAATTTAGAAAAGAACTTCTCTTGTAATAAAAGGATTTAAGACTTTAGGACTTTTAAAGCACTGCTTTAGTGCCATACTACAAGTTTTTCAAAACAGGTTTGTTTGTTTTTTTTCCCTTAAATATGGCATAGCATATAGTTCATTCTATAAAATAGTTTTGACATATGAAATTATTAATTTCTAGAATGTGGGAAAATATATAACATTAAATTTGCCATTTTTACTATTTTAATAATATAATTCAGTGGCATTAATTACATTGGTGATGGTTATGCACCATCACCTTCATCTATTTTCAAAATTTTAACATCATCCCCAAACAGAAGCTCTGCAACCATTAAGCAATAACAGCCATTCCCTCATCCCCCATCTCGTCTCTGGGGAAGCCTTTATTTAATCTGCTTTGTGTCTCTATGAATTTGCCTATTTTAGATGTTCCATAAAAGTAGATTCATATTTATCTTTTTGTGTCTTTAAGTGAATTATTTCACTTAACATACTGTTTTAAAGGTTTGTCCCCATTGTATTATGTATCAGTACTTAATTCCTTTTTATGTCTAGATAATCCATTTCCATGTATGTACGACACCTTGTTATCTCATTCATCTGTTGGTGGACACTTAGATTATTTCTGCCATTTTATTGCTGTAAATAATGCTACAGTAAAGATTCTGTGTCTGATTTTAGGGGGTATTCCAGTCTTTTACCACTAAATTTACACTATGGACGTACCCTTATGTTTTAAAGGGACTTTTCATCAGTAATATAGAGCTGGATATTTTATTATTCTTTTTGATAATCTTTTACATCAACTGAAATATTTAATCTATTCACATTCACCTATTATAACTATTAGGTGCATTTAGATTTATTTATATTACCTTATTTTTTTTATTTCTCTTTCAACTTTCTGAGTTTTGTCTTCATCCTATTATTTTTCTCAAGTAGTTTTACAGTGTTTCATCCTATTTTTTTGGTAGTTGAGTTACCCTTACAGTAAGTATATTCAATGTATACAACTCTACAATTAATACTTCACATTAATTCTTATAACTTTATTTTATTTGCTAAATATTTCTAAAGTAAAAAAAAAGGAAAGTAATACAACAGGTATGTATATACCAATCTTTATTGTTGATATATTTACTTTCTTATAGATACAAAATCTTAGAACATTTTAAATTTCCATTATTCTCCTTATGACTCTTATGAAATTGTCATCATATATTTGAAAATAATTGTTATGTACTCAGCTGTAAAATGTAGACAATTAAAAACAGATGCATTAAAGTCAAGGGGGTGATAAATGTAGTTATAGTGTTCTAAGATCTTAAGGTTTCTAAGATCGTAGTAAGAAAGTAAATATATTAATTACAAAGATTGCCACTGTTGTCTTATAGTCAATTTTTGTTTTGCTTTGTCCCCATACTTACCATTTTGTGGTTCTTCATTGGTTTTCAATTCAGACTTTCTATATCAGCTATGTTCTTTCTGTTATGAAAAATATGTGTAGGTGTGGGTGTTTAAATATCAATGCACAAAAAAATTTAAATAAATAAATAAACATCAGCAATTTAGAATTCTATACCCAGTAAAAACATCAGGAATAGAGACTAAAATAAAGGCATTTTTAGATAATAATATTGAGAAGTTTGCCAGCAGCAACCCTTACTAAAGGAAATCGTAGCAAATATAGTTTGGCACACTGAGGAAATAATCCCACTGGTTTCTTGCTCCCACTATTGCCTTAGGGAGCATAGCTCTTAATCTGTCTGTTGCTCTTTTCAAAGTAAACTACATTTTATCCCTAGCTGCTTTTAAGTTTTTGTTTGTTTGTATTTGATCTTCTGAGAAATGCCTTCAGGCAGCTTTTACCTTATTCTTTATTTCTTTGCCAACTCTCTAATGCTTTTTGACTGTTTTATCAGTATGATTAATTGTTTTTAGTGGGAGTATCTATCTGGGAACTTGACTGGCATGATACCAGAAATAAAATATCATGATTAATGGCACAAAGTTAGAAACAATCTTACTACCCAACAATAGCCACTGGTTAAATAAAATGATATGCCCTGTCAATGAAACGCTATATAGCCATTTAACTCAGCTTTTTAAAGGAAAATATGCCAGCAAAACAAAATGAATTAATAATATACTCAAAGCAGGATTAAAAGTAGGAGTGAAACTTTGTTTTGAGAGTGTCCTGAGTATTTGGCACTATTCTATGAGTATTAGTGTGGACTATTTCTCTTAATCTGGTTGGATCATGTGACTCCATCCCTCTGCACTCTCAGTTCTTGGTGCTTTGACAAAATTAGGTTTCTGGATCTATAAAACTGAGGACCACATCCTGGACCAATGAGCCTCTTCCAGGGTAATGTCCTGAGACTCTGACAGTCAGTCTTTCTTTCTGATGGCTTCGTCTTGCTAAAATTAAATGCAATTTCAATGTCATTGATATGTTCTGCCAACTTTTAAGTTTTATCTTTCACATCCAAACCCACCCTTTTAGACTCTGCATTCTGATGATGGGGCTAGAATTCTAAAATCTTTTTATTTTAACTATTTATTTATTGTGTAGAATAACTGGGATGTATGCCAGAGGAGCAGAGGGTGAGAGAATTCACCAGAGTCAGTGTGGGGAGCAGAACAGGTAGATTTCCTGAATTACACTGCTAAGAGGAGCAGAGGGCAAGACAGGAAAGGCCTGACCTGTCATACGTGGATTACCTTGCTGGCCAGAGATTGAATTCAGACTGTAGTGGTGATAGCACTGAGACTTACCCTCTTGGCAACCAGGGAGGCCCCTAGAACTCTAAATCTATATTCCTATATGTCAGGAAGTCCATAACACTAGAGGGGGAAAAAGGGACTTGCACCTTACTATTCTTCTTAAATGTTTCCTGCTTCTGTGAACATCATATTAGCATCTTCTCTTTACTCTAAGAGCGTCAGTTCCTATAGCGGCAACTTAATTCAGTTAAGAATTGTTCTCAACACTGCAAGACCAGATTCTTTGTGCCCTGTCAGTGACCCTGTAAAATCTGCCTGAAGTCCTCTCTTCGGAGGTCATCCTCCTTCTCTGAGTTTCTAATAGTTCCAAAGTCTTTCCTTTTCCCCCAGTTCTAGGGATCTTAAATGCTCCCTATACTTACTGTCTCTGTGATCCTCTTTTTGCCCTTCATTTATGTAGTTAGCAACTTTGTACCTGTCAAACAATTATGTTTTTTAATAAGTGGATTGTTTCTATCTTTTGAGTATACCTTGAATGATATAGACATATATATCAGCTACAATTTTTCTGCTCTTTTATTGAAATTGGCAAGAAGATATTTACTCTTGTCTAGAATCTGTATATGATTTGCAAAAATCAAAAACAAGATGAATTCACATGAAACAATTTGTCAAAACAGGAAGAAATAAATGAACAATAGAGTGGCACATTTTGTAGATATTTGATTTTTTTTTTCTCCAGGCTTCCTAACTGGCAACGGCTCAAAGTGTTCCTATATTTTTTTCTTATTTCTGGAAGCCAATAAATCCCAAAATAACACCATTACGGTAAAACAAGCTGCATAGCCCAAAGATGGGTTTACTGGAATGATGTCAAATGATTGTTTCCATAGTATCAAGTGCTTACTTTGGAACTTTCCTAGATCTGAGATGTCAAAAGGTTATTATTTTGGCTTGAGGAGAGACTTGAAAGGATATTCTAGGGGAAAAGAGCATGGTTTAACCATTGCTTTCTCCTGGAATGGTTCTTGGACTGTCTGCAGGGCAAGGGAATAGCAATTTGGGGAAATATTCTAAATAGCTTGAAACCAAATTTGTCTCCAAAGGAAGAGACAATTTAACTGGTATGTTAAAGAAACCAGTAGTGACTTTTAAAACAAAATTCTAATTTAAAATTTGTGGCTGTATATAACTGTCAAGACTTTAAATTGCTGAATATGCTAAGAATGTGCATACTCTGGATCTGCGTGTGATGTCCCAGAACAAAATGGAAAGCTTCATAAGGCATACTACCTTACCACTGATTGTAGCATAAATTTCCTTCATTTTTCCTTTAAAATCCCTTCATTCCAGATCTAGGTTACACATATGTAGCTCAGCCAGGATTTATAGAACTATTTATCTGGTTTTGTACTTCTAAGTTTTTATATCTAAGCTAAGCCAAGCACCACCTACTTCAGGGCAATTGCCCCAACACCATCTTCCTCTGAGAAATACTTAAATATTAATAATACATGAAAGGAGCTAGGTATTTTTAAGATTTTGAATATTATGACTGCAAGACTTGTAATTATCCCACCATCTATACAAGCTCTTCCTAAGCACCGCACTAAAGTTATTTGAATAAGATGGTATTGTGTATCCAAAGCATTTAACTACAGATCTTTTGCTACAGTCTTACCATCACTACCAGTGAAACCTCCTTCCCAAGCTTTGTTTTGCCTTATGCACATAACCCTCTCAATTATTCACTTTATTAAATGTAAATTACTTCCCAGGACATTCCCAGGACTGTGAATGAAACTTTAATTCATTTTACCATTGTAACATAAAGTTGGGAAGATAAAACAACCTTTATGGTTGTAAGATCTTCATCTTACATAAAGTAATAAAATACTATCTCTGAGTAGACTGTAAATGGCTATGTGTCTATGTCATAGATATATGATGTTATGTGTTATGATGTTATATGTGTTATGGGCCAAATACACACATATACAGAAAGATAGTCCTGATGACAACAGAGAAAATAAAATGAAATATTAACAAATATTGCTATTTAAATAATCCAAGGGAAAATAGCAAAGGAGGTTACACAGAAGTATAAAATGAAGGAGACAAACAGAAAAGAAATAACAAAATGGTCGACCTAAATACAAACATACCAATAACCATATCATTAAATGTGAATGATCTAAATACATCATATAGACACAGAGATAGTCAAATCATGCAAACAAACAAACAAGACCAAACTATGTGTTCTCTACAAGAAACTCACTTCCTATATAATGACATAGTAGATTAAAGTAAAAGAACAGAGAAAGATACACCACACAAACACCTATCAAAAAAAAAAAGAAGGAGAAGAAGAAAGTGACTATACTAATCTCAGACAATGTAGAACTTTTTCAGCATAAAAAGTTACCAAGGATAAAAGGAGATATTACAACTTCATAAAAGAGTGAATGCATTAAGAAGACATAACAGTCCTAAACATGAATGTGCCTAACAACAGAGCTTCAAAATATACAAAGCTATGGCTGACAGAATTAAAAAGAGATTTAGCTACAGTTTTTGTGAAAGACTCAAATACTCCTTCCTTTGTACTAGATGAAACTAATAAAAATTTAGCAAAGATATAAAAAAAAATTGGCCACACCATGAAGACACTGAATCTACTTAATATTTATAGAACAGTATCCAATAATAGCAGAATATATATTATTTAAAAATGCACATAGAACATTTACCAAGATATTATGAGCCATAAAATATACTTATGGATATATATATAATACACTTAACATGTTAAAATAATTGAAATTGTATTAGTATATTTGTCATTTCAGAATTAAATTAGAAATCAATAACAAAATGGTATCTGGAAAATCCCCAAATATACTCCTAAATAACCCATGGGTAAAAAAAAAAATCTCAAGGAAAGTTAGAAATATTTTGAATTGAGTGAAAACTTAAATATGACATATCAGAGTTTGTGGGAAGTTGCCAAATCTGTTTGTAGAAGAAAATCTAAATGATTAAGTACTCGTATTAGAAAACAAAGGTTTCAAAACAATAAACTGATTTTTCCCCTTAGGAAACTAGTAAAAGAAGAGCTAATTAAATAGAAAGCAGGCAGAAGAAAAAAGATCCTAGAACTCATAAATGAATATAGCAGGACCCCAGGACTTAAGGTGAATATATAGAATTCAGCGATGTTAAAAATAAAAGAAACAATAGAGAAAAGGCAACAAAACCAAAACTAACTTTCTGAAAAGTTCAATAAAATAATAAACATAACCAGCCTAGTCAAGAATAAAAAGGAAAAAGACATTAAAAACAGATACTCAAAAAATACTTTTACATGGGTTTTTACAACTTCATTATTCATACTAACCAAAAGAGAGAAAAAGCCCAAAAGCTCATCAACTTATGAATGAAGGGACAAAATGTAGTCTGTCTATACAATGGACTATTATTCAGCCATAATAAGGAATGAAATGCTGATACATGCTACAACATGGACAAACCTCAAAACATTATGCTAAGAGAAAGAAACCAGACACAAAAGGTCATATGTTATATGTTTCCATTTTTATGAAACATTAAGAACTGGTAAATCCATAGATACAAAAAGTAGATTAGTGATTGCCAGAGACTTATTGGGTACAGGGTCTCCTTTTGGTGTGATGAAAATGTCTTAAAACTAGATAGAGGTGGTGGTTATACACTTTAAATGTACGAAATGCTACTGAATTGTTCAGTTCAAAATGATTAATGGTTAAATCTATAATTTTATTTTATCCCAATAAAGAGAAAGAACACAAATCAACAATGCCAGGAAGAAAAGGATGCATATCACTACAGACCCCATAATCATTAAAAGGATAAGGGAATAGGGCCTCCCTGGTGGCACAGCAGGTTGAGTGCCGCATTGTGAAGCATCCACTGCACAGCAAAGTTCGATCCTGGCCAGGAAGGGGACCCACATGGTGCAGCAGCAGACTTCTCCTGCCTCGCCCGCTGCTCCCCTCAGCAGTGTATTTAGGCCGATCTGCCTGTTCTGCAACCCACTCTGTCTCTGGTGAATCCTCTCACCTTCTGTGACTGGCCTGTACCCCAACCCCAGCTCTTGTATGCATAAATAAATCTTTTTTTAAAAAAAAGGATAGGGGAATAGTATAAACAGATTATATACATAATCCAACGATCTAGATAAAATGGATGAATTCTACATAAGACACAACTATCAAAATGCAAGAAGAAATAGGTAATAGAATAGTCTTTATCTAGTTTCAAAACAATAACAACTGTATTTACAGTTGGTTTCACTGGAGAATTCTTCCAAACATTTAAGTAGGAAATTTCAACTTAATTCCATTTCTGCTTAAATTTTGCTTGAAAATAGAAGAGACCAGTCATTTTATGAGGCCTGCATTACTCCACTGCCAGAAGTAGGAGAAAGCACTACAAGAAGAGAAAACTATAGACCAATATCCCTCAACATATTGAAATATAAACAATATAAGTTAAAATCTAGAACTATATAAAAATGATAATATGTCAGGATCAAAAGATGTTCATTCACGAAATGCAATGTTGTTTTAATAAGCTGAAAATCAATGTAATTAACCTTATTAACAGACTAAAGTAGAAAATCCACAGGATAATCTTAATAGATGCAAAAAAATTGACAAACCTTAGCATCTATTTAATCTTCAAAACTTTTATAAAACCAGGAGTAGGAATAAATTTCCTTAACCTGATAAAGGGCAAACTAACTACACCTAACATCTTAATGGTTTTTAAAATAACTGTATGCCAATTAAAAAATACTAGGGGGGGGCCTCCCTGGTGGCGCAGTAGGTTAAGCACTGCACTCTGAAGCACACCAGGGCTGCTGCAGCACCAGTTTGATCCCTGCAGCCAGCTGGGGAGGGGACCCACATGGCGCAGCAGACCTCTTCTGCCTCCCTGCTGCTCCCCTCAGCAGTGTATTTCAGTGAATCTGCCTGTTCTGCTCCCCACTCTGTCTCTGGTGAATCCTCTCACCCCCCACACTTCTGACCTGTACCCCAGCTCTTGTGTGCATAAATAACCTTAAAAAAATAAATAATTTAAAAAATACTAGGGGAAGATGGCTGAATGTCTGATCTCAGCACACTTATTCAGCATTGTACTGATTGTGCTAGCCAGGCAACAACAACAAAAATAATAAAAAGCATACATATTAGAAAGGAAGAAATAAACTGTCTCTTTTTTACAGATGGCATGATTGTCTAAGCCAAATCTACAAAATGTGGCTCCTAGAATCAATAATTGCATTTGGCAAGATCACAGGATACAGGGTCAATTTTAAACAAGTGAACCAAAGCCTAACCAAGACAGGGAATGAATGATCCCTTTCACTTCTCCAAAAAGAATTCAGTACTACTCAGCAATAAAAAATGAAAAACTAGACGCATTCATAGGAACATGGATGGAACTGGAAGGGATTATGCTCAGCAAAGTAAGTCAGAAGGCAAAAGAAAAATACCAGATGGTTCCTCCCCTAGGAGGAATATAAGGAAACCAAATAAAGATCGAGGAAAGGAATAAGAACAATAATAATAATGATGATAATAACAACAAGAAAGAAACAAAAACCAAAAATGAAAAGACAAAGACAAACTGGGGACACTTGGTGGGGAGGGGAGGGGGAGGGTTGAGGGAAAATGGGAGCACGAGGGACTGAGGTGATGGTGCACTGGTGAGATGGTGATGGGGAATAAATGGGGATTACAATTGATGCCAAGTATATGTAAATTTAAAAAATTTATATTAAAAAAAAAAGAATTCAGGACTTCCCCATATCTACCTGCCGTCTTTTCCCCTTGATCATAGCCTTTTGATCTATTTAACCCTAAGGCTAGTTCTACTCTTATTTCTTCCTTATTCAACTCACTCTCACTCTCCATTCTCTATCAGCTCCTAGATTTACATTAAATTCACTTATTTTGTTGTTCACTCTTTTTGTCTTTATATACTTATATTCATTCCAATTGTTTGCAAAAGCAAAAATGGAGGCAATGAAAGTCAAGGACACAATTTAATTTAGTCCAGTTTAAGCAGTTTGCAAATAACTCCTAACAGCTGATAGTTTGTTCCTTTATGCTTAAGCTTTCTTTTCTCCTTTGAATATTTTACAAAGTATTCATACAGTTTGCTCTTATCATTCTGTAACTGAGAAATCCATTATGGTCTAGGGAGTCAAAGTGTCACTAATGCTCTGCCCTACTATTTTTATTCCTGTTAGAACAGTTAACTTAGCAGCTTGATTTGTGGGACAGTCAGCCAAACTTCACCAAACATTTACAAAACAGTTTTGTAAAACATTGATTTTCTTCATCTTTACTTATGAAAATTAACTTCTACAAAGCAAAGAAAGCAAAATTTCACCATGTGTAATAATGCAAACAAATTATCCATCTCTAGCTGTAGACATTAATTTTTATTTAATATGAATTAAATAATATTGCTTTTCAAGTGTTTATTCTCCAATGATTTGGTGAAGAGGAATTCCATTTAAAAAAAATTGAACATGCTAATAAATCCTTTTCTGTAATTTTATTGATTTTCATCTTTTTCCCCTTTTAACTCTTGGGAATTTTCCTGCCTGATATTTTCTGCACTAAATGAAAATATAGACTTCAAAAAATACACTTTTAAATATTACTATCAATATATATTTTTTATTTATTTATGCATATAATAACTAGAGTGTAGGCCAGAGGTGGGTGTGGGTGAGTTTGAGAGGATTCACCAGAGGCAAAGTGGGGAGCAGAACAGGCAGATCTACTGAAATGCACTGCTGAGGAGAACGGAGAAAAGTGGGCAAGACAGGAGAGGTCTGCTGTACCATGTGTATTAGCTCCCTGGATGGGGATTGAATTCATGCCACAGTGGCTGGCAATAGCTTGATTCACTTGATAGCACTGAGACTTTAACCCTTGTGCCACCAGAGAGACCCAAATATTTTTAGATATATAATAAGTACTTCAGAGTGATGAAAGTTCACTTACATGGATTCTGCCCCATTTACAAATCAAAGTAATTATCAGTTATAATCAGTAATTATCAGTTATTATCAGCACCAACCACATGTTAAGAATTATGTTGTTACACTATTTCATCTTATCTCATAAGTCTTTCAAAAGAAATATAAGAAGTTAATACCATTTCCATTACATAGATAGCTTTAAATCTGATCGGAATAAACAAACAATTTACACGTAATATCTTGAATATATTCATTTGAAGGATATTTTAATATTTTTACAAATTGCCAATATTAAATTTAACATGGGAGGATTCCTTTTCTTTCCTGTTTGCAGTATAAGATCAGTTGACCAATACTCATATTCCAACTCAAAACCCTTATATTTGGAAAATAGTGGTTTCTATTGGAATTTATTCCAAGTTTACTGAAAAAAATTAACTGACTTTACAATTTAATTTCATTTAAGAGCATCAGTTCTGTGTTACTTTTTCTGTTTCATGAAAAGGTATTAATAATAGTCACCATTTATTGAGTATTTAATAATGTGCCAGATGTTGTGTCAAATCTTGTCTATACATTGCCTTATATGATTTTCACAACTACAAGCCTGTATAGTAGATATTTTATGTCTACCAATAGTTGAGGAAACTGAGTCCAAAAAGAATTAGTAAATTATTCTAGATTATCCATAAGAATCTGTCTTAGCTGAAGCCTAAATCTTTCCTTTTAATAATTTTAGGAGTGTCACTGCATGACTGAATACTAAAATATAAATACCAAAAAGTGGGGAGAAATCAGTCACTAATTATTGGTTATTAATTATGATAGACTTCCAGTGGTTATACTGAATTCAACTTATGTCTTTATTGAATACTGTTCCTCTGATTTCTTATGTGACTAAAATTGGTTGAGTTCTGTCAATTCTAAAGTTTCCAAATCATTTGGAAGCATGTAACTCTTATGCTAAAAGAATTATTTAAAATCTCAATTATATGATTAAATGGTAATCACACCCACACATATATGTGCAAAAAAAATGGTAAAGAGAGAAGAGAAATAATTGTAGTAATAATGAAATAACCTCAGTAATTAAATCTTAGAGCAGTAGTTTTAAAAATGGAAGTTGAAATGCAGAAGTTGAAATGAAATTTCTCTCCTCAATTAAAAAATAATAACTTTATATTATCTTTAAATATTAGGGAGAAAGCCATTTCACAAAGACTTTCTTATTCTTGGCAGACTATTCTACAGATTTCTAGTATTTGCATATGATAATCTGTCTTATTTATTTAATGCTTTAGGTTTGCAACTCAAGAAGAATTCGCTAGGCCTTAGAAAGTTTACTGTTATGAACAAGAAATTCTGAGAACAAGTTATGGAAGCAACTTAAATGCTCCCAAATAGATGAGTAGATTAAAATGAGGGGTGTGTGTGTGTAATGAAAAACTACTCAGCCATAAAAAGAAGAAAATTTTCCCATTTTCAACAACTGGAGGGGATTGTGCTAAGTGAAATAAGTCAGAAGAAGAATGACAAATACTAAATGGTTTTACTCTTACATGGAATATAGAAAAACAAGATAAAATGTAGAAAACACCAAACCAAAAATAAACCCTAGAAATCTGACTATAAAACTGAGGCTAGGGCCTCCCTGGTAGTACAAGGGGTTAAGTCGCAGCACTATTAAGAATCCACAGCCACAGCAGCAGAGTTCTGATAGGCCAGGGAGAGGACCCACATGACGCAGCAGACCTCTCCTACCTCACCCCACTGCTCCCCTCAGCAGTGTACTTTAGTCAATCTGCTTGTTCTGTTCTCCATTCTGTGGCTACTGAATCCTGTCACCCCCACACACACATACCTCTGGCCTGTACCCCAGTTCTTGTATACATAAATAAATAAATCTTTAAAAATAAAAACTGAGTCTAACAAAGGGAGAGGTTGAGGGTGGAGATGGAAGGAGGGAAGGATCATAATGGACTGTGGTGGAGGATTATAGGTGCTTTGATGAGTTGGGATCCTATACCTCTGAATCATATACAGTGTTGTAAACCAGTGTTGCCATAATAAAAAATATGTATTTTTCAAAGTCTGGTAGAGGGAAAGATTTATTTTATTTTTATTAATGTAACATTGGTTTATAACACTACATGATTTTTCTAGTTAGGTGTGTGATCTTTAAAGATGCCATTTAAAAAAATTACATTCACAGGGGGAAAGGGCCCATGGTAGAGGACTGCTGTGCATGGAGCGGTAACATACATCTGCAGAGGCATGAACCTAAATCCCTAAAACATACAGTGTTATAAGCCAACAATCTCTATAAACATAATTTTAATATTTATCTTATTCAACAACAACAAAAAAGAAACTTTTAGATAAGAATTTCATAGTGAAGAAAATAATTTAAATTTTAAAGCATATAAATGGATCTTTGTGAACTGAAATTTATGTATTCTTTGAATATCCAGAACTTGTAATCTGTTGTCTCAAAATCCTGTTATCTTTTTGTTGCATTTCCTATCAATATAAGAAAGAATATATAATGGTGATTAAAATATTACACATCTAAGAATGAGCTTATTGAAAGGAATTGAGTTGTAGATAGGATAACAATAAAATAATCATAAATATACAGGTGAGATTTTAAGTAAGATAGTCATAGGTAGCTCATGATAAGCACATAAAAAGGTTTTATCCATAGTATGTAATCCAGAAACACCTTTCAGGTCCCTCTTGATTGACCCTGAATAAAAGTCTTACTTCAGGTGAGGTGGGGGAAAAGTCCATTAATGTTACTCATGCATTTCAACATAAAAATGGAATGGAATCATTGACTACAGGTAGAAATGTGCAAAACTACTCAAGATAAATATGCTGCTTTGAGGCTACACATTCACTCCACTTCTGTCTGCCAGCTAGATTTTTGAATTGGGCACTCATGGATAAAAGGTATGTGATCTGAAAAATAGTGTATGTCTTTTGAAAGTCAGTGTCATGTAATGCCATTCCTCTCAGCAAAATTTATGTTACACGGTATTAGACCATGAGCTAAACTAATGCAACATGATGCATTAAAAACTGCACATCATGATTGCAATATGTGTCAGAACAATGAATCGTTATATCAGATACTTTTTTGGCTGCAAATAGGGCCTTCTGTAAGTTACCAACAAAATAATTAGATTCTCTTGCTGCCTGTATAGAACTATTATTTAAAACATGTAGTCCCCCAACATCGATACTATGTGACCTATAGCAATTTAAGTTGACAATGAGAACACAGCATATTATGAAAGCCACAATTGAAGATATTTTATTTTCATGGGCATCTTTCTTCCAAAAATCCTGTGACTGTTTTTCCCTGATTCCTCCTCAACAATGACGTAAACAGGGAGCTTAATAGAGTTTCTATCAGTTAGAAATTCCTCCAGGTTGCAAGTAACAGAACTCTCAAAAACTGTTAGCTTAAATACCTAAAGAGATTTGTTTTTCTCACATAAGATGACTAGAGAGAGACATCTGCTAGGTTTCATTCAGCAGCTCAGTGGGGAGATGAGGCTAGGACTGGTGTAGCTGAAATTTTTTTTTTTTTCCTATATGAAAGATGGGTGTTTTACTGCCAGTTACTCCATCTCCCTTCATGGAGAATGTGGGAAAGGAGTAGTTCCCTGTATCTGTTCCCTTTATAACTAATCCAAAACATTGCTAGCACTCACATATGTATTTCCACTTACATTCCAATTTCCCAGGATTTTGCACCCAGCCATCTCTTGCTGCAAGGGAGATTGAGAGAGTAGCCCTACAAGTATTGTAGATAAGAAACAAGGAAGAAAGATATGGCAGCAAGTGTTGGGTAAATCAGCATCTTCCACTGATACCATTAACAAACAACTTATAAACAGAGCAAATGAGGAAGATTTTTTAAAGTGATAAACGCATGTGGTAACAATTTTTAATGTTGACATTTTACACAAATATAAATTCTAGTGGACTGTAGATCTAAATGTGAAAGGAAAAAGGTAAATCTTCTAGAATAAAATATAGGATAATCTCTACATGACCTGTATGTAAGCAAAGATTTCTTAAATTGGATACAAAAATCATTCACCCTAAAGGGGAAAAAATGTAATAACTGGACAACTAAAAAAATCGAGAACTTCTGTCATCCAGAGTGAAAAAGCAGGGAATAAAAAGGCAAGGTACAGAGTTGTGTTGCTTCCAGGGTCTTACCTTTATAACGCATTTTCCCATGAATATTCTTGCACATGTCTTGATAAACATATTGAAGTACTTTTACTGGGTACCTGGAGAATTAGTAGAGCTAAAATTGTGCACAAGGGTCTCTCTGGCAGCACAAGGGATTAAGTCTCAGCACTGTGAAGCTATAAATGGACACCGCAGCACGAGTTCCATCCCCAGCCAGGGAGGTGACTAACATGGCACAGCAGACCTCTCTTGTGTCATCTTCTGCTCCCCTCAGTAGTGTATTTCAGTAGATCTGCCTGTTCTGCTCCCCACTCTGTCTCTGGTGAATCCTCTCACCCCCCCATACCTCTGGCCTGCACCCCACCATTTGTATGCATAAATTCATTTATCTTTTTAAAAAAAGTGTGCAGTGTGCACATGTCCAGTTTTAGTAGATTCTGTCCACTAGTTATTCAAAATAGTTGTGGAAGTGAAAGTAAAATGAGAGATTATACAATAACTAATGTTACATATAATATGTAAAAATATTATGTATCATATATAGTATGTATGTAAATGTGTATAATATATATCAACAAAGGACACATATTCAGAAAATATATAGGACTCCTACAATCAATATGAAAAAGACAATAGAAAAAACCAGCCAAATATTTGAATAACTATTTCACAAAAGAGGGTATTCAAATGGTCAGGAAAACATAAAAATGTGCTCGGCCTCATTAGTTACCCAAGAATGCACATCCATTATATAGAATGGCTAGAAAAGTACAACAGCAAGTTTTGATGAGACTGTGAAACAATTAGAACTCAGACCCTGCAGACAGGAGTGCAAATTAGTACAACTACTTTGCAAAACTATTTGAGAGTCTGCTAACAGAACGTACACTCCATGAACCAAATCTTCTCCAGGATATCCAGTACAAAATATATATAATCACCTAAAGGCCTATGTAAGAATATTATGATGGCACTATTTACAGTAGCCAAAAACTAGAAACAACTTAAATGCCAATAGTGCCAGGAAGACAGCGCAGAGCAAGTTCTGGATGGTTCTAGCAAACGGGGTAAAGGAAGGAGTCTTGGAGCCCTCGGTGGCTTTTATGCTTTTATTTACAGAGGTGATACCATTCTCTCAGAGGCGACCAGGTAGGCAGGCTGGCAAGCCTCCCAGCCCCCTGCACATCTCACCCTCTCGGCTGCTTTGCTGCTTCTGCTTCTCTCTTCTGCTGGTGTCCTGTTCTGTCGCTGCTGCTGCTGCTCTTGCTGCTCTTGTTCTTGCTGGTACTTCTGCTCTTGGCATCCTCATGACACCACCCATATAAGCCCATGTCCAGACCCAGGTGCACCCACTTATGCATGCCCACCTAGGCAAGTGTGCAGCACCACAGGTGTCCATCATTATCCCAATGGTGGGAGGGTGGAAAGACCTGATAGTTTTCTCTGACCCTACAATGCCCAACAATAGATAACTGAATTGTCATATGTCGATACAATGTCATTTTATTCAGTTCTTGAAGTGAACAAACAACACATGCTGTTGGAATAATAGTGTCCCAAGATGGAAAACAGATACAAAAAGGAGTACATACTGTATTATTCCATTTATATAAAGTTTAAAAACAGGCAAACTAGTCTATGGTGCTGGAGGTCAAAAGAGTATTTGCCTAGGAGAGGTGGGGGAGATTGGGAGGGGTGCAAGGGAGTTGGAAGCATTGGCAAGATTTTCTTTCTTGATCAAAATATTTGTTACATGGTGATATTTGTTTTGTGAAATGTTATTGAGTTGTACTTATTTATGCAAATTTGTTTATGTATATTTGTAGTGCCAGGAAGGGCACAGAGCAAATTCTGGATGGTTCTGGCATCCATCCAGAAAGAGTCTTGGAGCCCTCAGTGGCTTTTATGCTTTTATTAATAGAGGTGGCCAGGTACATGACAGGCATGGGTGCCAGGAGGCCGGGAAGCTGGCAGGCCTCCTAACCCCGGCGCATCTCACCTTCTCAGCTGCTTTGCTACTGCTGCTGCTGCTGCTGCTCTTGCTGGTCTTGCTGCTGCTTGTTGGTCTTCTTGCTGCTGGCATCCTCCTGATGCCGCCCAGATAAGCCCATGTCCAAACTCAGGTGCACCCACTTGAGCATGCCCACCTAGGAATGCACGCAGCACCGCAGGTGTCCATCATTATACCAGTGGCAGAAGGGTGGAAACACCTGATTTCTCTGACCCTACAATATTACATTCTCCAGTAAAATTTCCTTTCTAAAAGGTGGCCAGCAGGTTCAGCTTTTACCTTAGAGTATGGAAATACCTGGGCCTTGCAGGATACAAAATCAAGAATTTCAGTTTGGGTTGACAAGCCAATTGGTCCATCTAGATGATGTAGAATAAAAAATCAGTGAATACATGGGGAGTTACAATTAATGTCAAATATATATAAATAAAAAAAGTTAATATAAAAAAATAAAAAAATCAGTGAATTAGAAACTTCAACTCCATCTGCAATTTTAATTGCCGCTAGCCACGTAACATGACATTGATAAGTTCTGAGAATTAGGGTATGGACATGAGGGGGATTGTGATTTTGGGGGGTACCTGCCACAATGGACTTGGGAGAATTCTGGGATATTTATTTATTTGTGGAAGCCAAGATTAACAAGTTGTGAAATAAGGCAGTGCCTCTCTGCTTCCCTCTTTCAAGTATTTCAAAACATTTTCTGTTTCTTTGGGTCCTCTGGCTTCATTATTTTCTTCTCTCTAAGGACAAGCTTCCTCGGTTTATACATGCTTTCATTTCCCTTGACCATTTGGGGATTTTATTGCTCTTTTGTAGCATGGTAAATATCTAAGCAAAGTTAACAGGCAATAGTCTAAGCTTCCTAACTCCAAAATACTGTGTCAGAATTAGACTGCACTAGCTCATCTTTTGTCCTCACCAGTATGGGCTGCTGTTGAGCTCTCATCAGATTACCTATGACAAGAGATTGAGAAAACCAAATCATGGGTTCCTCAGGTTACCATGTACTCTAAAATATGAATTGTACTCTTATTGCATTTTCAGGAGAATGAGTAGGGGAATTTGGCTAAACCAGGAGATTCCTGTAGGAATGCAATGGGAGAAAAGTTGAGAAGTCTAGGTAAGTTAATATTGCTCTTTCCCACAGTGTTGAGATTACAATAATGATTACTCCTGTAATCACCCCACACACCATTTTTAACCACCAGATACATCAGCATCATTGGATCTTCTAGGTCAAATGGCTGAATGGCAGGGGAGCTTACATTGCAATCCAGACCTGTGCAGAGCCCGTTTTTGCTCTGTGCCCCTCTCAAAGTTGGCATGTTCTGAATCGCCTGATTAGTGAGTGGGCCAGAACAGCCTTCCCAAGTGCTGGGAAATGATTTTTACCCTACTTATTCAGGAAATGATTCTGAAAGCCAGGAGTGAGTTCAGATTAAGTGAAATAGGGAAAGAAAAGTTAATACAATCTGGGATTCTTGAGTTTTAGATTATTTTCGTAACTCTGTTGCTGGACTAGGAAGCTCCTGTGACATTGTTAAAAGGAACAAAAATAAATTTAAAATGGCATTTACTCCTTCAAGAAATATTTATTGCGTAACTATTACATGGCCTATTATGTGCCAGGCATTGTTACATGCTGAGATATACTGGTAAACAAATCCAACAGGGATGTTTTTTATAATGAGTTATCAGTTAAACATTAATTTATCATTAATGATAATGTGTACATTTCTACATTCCTATGAATGTACATTATAGTGTTTTTAGTTTCCAGTGTAGAACTTCTCTCCAATGACTTATTTAATGAATACATTATATGGGGCTTAATAAGTAGCAGAACTACTCTAAGCACCTTACAGGTATGAATTCATTTAAGTTTTATAGCAACCATAGATGGGTATTGTTAATATCACCCACATTTCACAGTTGTGGAAACTCAGCACAAAATAGTAACTTGTCCAAGTTTACACAGTTAGTAAGAAGCAGAGATGGGGTTTGACTCCAGGCAATTCATGCTCTTAACCACTACTACAAACTCCTGACACTAATAATAATTCTACCTTATACCTTATCCTTAGGGGATGGGGGCCTAACTCCATGGGGCCTAACCCAGAGCCTCAAGCCTCAAGGACACAGAAAAACATACTGTGTCCTTGAGGACCTGGACCTGGGTACACATAGTGGCAGCAACAATAGCAGCAGCAGCAGAGGAGCAAAGTTCTTTTGACTGGTGTGTTGCATTAATTTATTATTTAGTTTACGCTAAAGGCACAGGTACAAAATCATTAAAACAAGAGACAAAGGAGAAGGTTGAGTGGGGGTGGAGGAGACAGTAGATATTTATGCCTAGACTGAGGAAGACTCTTGCTAATCAGCTCAAAACTGGATTCAGTTGTTTTTTAAACCAAGGCTAAAAAGGAAAATATGACAGGTTACATGACTTTTGTTCCCTAACTCAAGGAAGAGCCTTGATAGTAGTAAGGACTACAGCTGTGCTTTTTTTTTTTTTTTTTTGGTTTATGTTGTCAGTTGTTATATCTTAGCCTTATGGTGCTGCCTGGTAGCTTTACATTAATGAGCTATTGGATTTCTAATTATTGTATTTTGCTGTATATTGGTAAGTCTGTTGGGTTTTTTGGCTTTGTTTTGTTTTTACTTTTCCCCCAATGTGCTAGCTTTTTGCCATTTGAAATTGTATTTAATTGTGCCAGGCAATCAGATGACAATATTCATTGAATTTAGCACCCACTGTGTAGAGGTTAGGGGAATATGATTTATGGAAGACAAGATTCTTGTTTCTAACAATGCTTATAATCCAAGTAGGAGGGTGAAATATATGCTCCTGAACTATTGTTTAAAAACAAAGGTTTTTAAAATAATATGCCAAAACCAAAAATTAATATTGTGTGATCCCAAAGCATCCAAGTAGCACTGATCAGTCATGTTAGACTATCTCAAGGATGTGGATTTTGATCCTGGATTTAAACAAAGGTTCTGGAAGTGACAGGGTAGAAGGGTGTTCAGAGCTAGCCATGAAAGACAGACCAATTGTAGGGAATGGTGTAAATAGTCAGGTAGATATGTCTTTGAAGAATTGTATCAAGAAATAAGAAAACAATGGGGCTCTCCTCTGTGTTCCCTGAGGGATTTCATCAGGCAGAGGCTACTAGAGTTCCTGGAGGTATACCCCATTCTATGCAACACACGTTTCTTGAAAATATAAAATAGTCAAAAGTTAGCTACTGTGTTTTGAGCTTTATTTAGTCTTCAGATGTATTCTGTAAAGGGAGCACTATTATTTCCATTTTTACATACAAAGATACAGGTTCATGAATTAGGTTAGGTAGCATCCGTGCTTAATGTCATCTAGCTATTCAAGATTTGAAACCCTGAGTATCAATCGATTTGTCTTGTCCATGAAATCCAACCTTTTGTGTGCCACACACATTTTGTAACTTGCTATTTAAGATACATAGAGGCCATGATCATTTGAGTAAGTTCTACAGATTTCCTTTGTGAGAAAAGTACCTATGAACAATTTTTTTGCAGAAATCTAAAATAGAGGGTAAGGATTTTTTTTTTAAATTGAGTGCATGATTTTAATTTCATTAAACATCCATCACTTTGTCCCATTTGACACTAGATATAACACCGAAAGTATTCTTAATAAAATGTTTAGGTCACTCCATGCATTCAGTGGATAATCTCGCAAAGCAATGACAGGGATAAACCAACCTATCCAGGTAGATATTTAAGTTTTCCCAAAACCGAGGCTCTGGAGCCCAGGAAAAGAGTAACTGTCCAAACTAAAAGGAGGGCTGTCGGAGAGACCCGAAGGCGAGTTCCGCTAAGGGAAAATTGGATGAGGACTGGGGCAGCGGCCTGAGGAGTTGCGGGTCTGGAGCCCGGTATCCCGGCCCCCGCCCGCCCGGGTGTGGCTTGGGCGCTTGGGCCGCTCCGGGCTGTGCGCATGCGCGCGGGGCGCGGCGGCTACGCGGACAAAACCGCCTCCACCGAGCCGTCTCACTCCTGGGTTACTCAGCTCTCCGCCCCTCCTTCCCGCGGCGCTCGAGGGACCATGGCCGATCCCCGCGTGAGGCAGATCAAGATCAAAACCGGCGTGGTGAAGCGGTAAGGAGCTGCAAACGGCGCAGCCGCGAGCGCCGCCTCTCCTCGCCTCTCGGCGGCCCGCGAGGCCGGGCGGAGCGCAGGCCTAAGGCGGGCGCCGGGCTTCAGGCCTCCTTTGGCTTTCCCGGGGCGGCAACCTGGCCGGGACGGAGCGGAGCGCGGGTGCGGGAGCTCGCGGGCCGGGCACGCCTCTCTGCCCTGACACGGACCCGTGGGACGGCGGAAACCGGCGGGTGTCCTGACCCTGGGCGCCCGCGGTCCGGGAGCTGGAGAGGCTGCGGCCCGGTGGGGAGGATGGGCGGGCTCCGGTCGTGCCTCGGGGTGCGCGGGCCGGCTCTCGCTGCCGGCCCGGGCTGCTGGGGGTTGGCGTCAGTTCCTCTCCTGCCCTCCGCGGGCTGCGCAGGCCGGTTCTGAAGTTTTGGGCGCACGTCCAGAGCGGGCCTTGATCAAAAATCAGATCTTATTGGAGCCCTTTGAGCTAACATGGCAGGCTGAATCGCAGTCGTAAGCGGGGCGTGAACTTCACCACACTCATCTAACTTCCTTGCCCTAACTCGCCAGCCAACTTTCCCGAGCTCTCCGGAGGCCGAGGGTGCAGTGTAAATAGCTGTCCTGTAATTGGCCATAATTCCCGACTTGTTAGACTGTCCAGTGCGTATTAGAACTTTATGGTTCAGACACGAGAAGATTAAACTTTCCTATGAGGAATTCCACGAGAAAAGAGAAACATGAAGTAGCAGGGTTTTTTGTTGTAGTTTTGTTGTGCTTTTGTTGTTGTTGTTGTTGTTTGTTTTTTTCAGTAGAAATGTCTGATTCCAGCCTGCTGGCTTCTTCCTCTCTCTTTCCTTTACTATTTCCACCATGGGAAAGCACAAGGCAAAGGGGACAATCAATTCGCTTTTAAAGATAGTGCTTCCCAATCTTAGCACTTTACACACAGTACTTCCCGAGAAGCTTTATTACTGAGAAAATATCCATAATGCAGTTAAAGTAGTAAGGAGATAATATGAGCGATAGAGAAATGTACAGCCTCTTCTGAAGTGATACTGGGTTCAAATCTTGACTGTCGTTGGTTATGTGTTGAATATATTACATTGCAAAGTGCCTCAGTTTATTCATTTGTAAAATGGACTAAGTACCCATCTCATGGAGTTGTTTCAAGACATGCTTGGTGTGGTTATGCTAAGTTTAAGATAGTGTGAAGCCAATAGTAAGTGACTAGTAGATGTTAAATAATAATATTGTATTTCCATTTTACAGATGAGAAAATGAGACTCAATAAAGTTAGAAAAACTAAATTTATCTAAGGTCACTGTGCTAGGTAGTGGCATGGAAGGCAAGGAGATCAAGGGAAAAAACCAAGGTTCCTAAATGTAACTTTCTCTTTTAAGCTTCAATGTTCCAGGGGGAAAAAAAGTGTTTTTAAGAATGGTGTAGGAGGGAAATTGAGAAGTATAATTGATAATATCATAATCTGCACCATTACATTTCACAGTTACATTTTCACTTTTGCTAGATTTGCTTTGGTTATGTCACTTTAGTTAAATCTACTTGGCAGAAGTACCAGGATATAATGGAGAGTACTTTAGACTATAATTTATGAGAAATGACTTCTTATGGTAGTTTCCCATTAATTATCTATATAACCTTGTTGCTTGTCATCCTCATGGTCTATATTAGTTTATAATATTACTCGGTTCAAGAAGTTATATGGTTATAATATGTATTCTAAACACACATTTTTTTATTTTAATAATCAAAACCATCATTTCTGAAATTTGATATCAACCAAGTTTTGGTTATTGGCTGAAAAATCAAGGGGAGACTAACAAACCACACCACATGCCCAGAGAGATAACTAGAGATTATAAAAGTAGATTTTTTTTTTCCACAATGCTTACAGTGCTGACAAGACTAAATTTTTTCAGTTAACCAAGCCTGAGGTAAACCAAGATTTTTTTTTTTTTTTAAAGATTTATTTATACATACAAGAACTCTGAGTACAGGTCAGAGGTGTGGGGTGTGAGGGGATTCACCAGAGACAGAGAACATACTCATTTAGATATTTAATAAGCTAAGTGTTTTGGCTTTCAGAAATTCCCAAATAATTATGGGAAACAATACTTGGAAATAATGTTTTGTTCTGAACATTATCAGATATTATTTCATCTTCACTCATTTGATCAATTTTGTGAAACCCCTTTATAATTTACTACAATTCAAAATTATAAATTTGTGGAAATATCTACATTTTCTCATGACTTTACTGTTGACATTTTGGTGTAGAACTTCCCCATAATGTACTAAAATGAGATTTTTTTAAATCCTAATTTTTATTTTAGTTGTTTATTACTTACATTTTGCCTTACTAGATACTCATCTGTATTCATAAATATTGTACCCTACTCTTTTTTTCCTCCAGAGGGTGGGAATACTGTTAAAATAGCTGTCGTGCAGTCACAACATTGTTGTTCAGACACAAGATCAAACTTTGATAAAGCATCCCATGAGAAAAGATAAATAGCTTTATGAAGAAACAGGTTATTTTGCAGTAGAATTGTCTAATTCTGACCAACTGATTTCTTTGCCTTTACCCACCTTTCCTTTCTTTATTCCCACCAGAAGAAAGAACAAGCCAAAGGGATAAAAAATAAGCTATTTTCTACTGAAATTATTTCACTATGACTTTCTTCTGCGTAAATATCCTATTTTTAAAAAATCTTCATTTTTACCTCAGTAGAGGAAAAAATAGATATGGCAGATACAGTAGCATAATAATTGTTGGTACTGAATGATCATGGGACTTTACATTATAGTCTCTATATGTGTTTTAAATTTTTCATCATAGAAAGGTATAAAAATGCATTTTGTCCTTCACGTTTAATTTCAAAGACTTCTTGATTAATTTCATGTTTGGGCATATTTTTGGTTTTATGAATGGAATTTTGTTCATTAGTTTCTTAAAGCATTAATCTAAAAATCAGTTTTTCTGTTCTCAGCATCGTTTTTCTAGTCAGATGTTCATTTCCTATAGTCTTAACTTTTCAGAAGTTACAGCTTTTATTTGGAAGAAGAGATTTAAAGCCATCATTCATCCCCCCAGTTCCTTCAGTTTTCTCTTCAGGAATCAAGAGCTACTAGAAATATAGCCAAGGTGTGAGGTCCTACAGTTCCATTTAGGCAGACTATATGAGGGGTGTGATTCCGAGTTTAGTGTTTAATCAGATGTGTGAGGATACTCAGGTGATCCAAAGTGCTCTATATTAGGTTTTAGGAAGAAATCTTGAAAGGCAGATCAAATGTTATGGGACTAGAAAATAGCAATAAATAAATGGTCATATTTACATCATCAAACAATGAGTGAAAGAGTGCCACCATGTTGGCAAAATGGTGAAGGCTGTCTAGTGGATGACAGTCATTATAGAAAATAGAATCAAAATTCAAAGGCATTTTATGCTGTAGAAAAATTGACAGATGCCTCCAGGCCCCTAGTCTCAGAGAAACTTTGTTACTTCACATGGTAACAAGGCAATTGATCTGATTTAGTTGTACTTTTCAAGAGAAAGGTTAGTTCCGGAGAGACAAGGGAAGAGTAATAGTTACTAGGAATGACTTGTGAAAGTTGGACAGCAAAGAGACTGTCTTGGTAGTAAGCCTCTAACTCCATGGATTCCTTATATATCTCCTTACTAGCAACAGGATTGTTTTCGAGGACTGAGTCTGTGAACTAGAGAGAATTGTGTACTGCATGAATAATACTAAATTTCTTGGAGCAACAGCCTTTGTTTAAATGTAACTCATTGGTAGTGGTTATTACTTGGTAGTGTGGATCTGACAATCCTTTTTTAAAGACTTGGATCTATGGTCCAGGCAGATTGCCAGACCAACTGATAATCTGTAACTGGTTCTCAGCTAATGTGGCAACCCTATGAGAGAGTTACCAAATATTACTCCACTTTTCTTTTTCTCCAGTGCAAAATTATAAGTCCTTTTTATTTTTTGCTTATTTGTTTTTCATTTTGTTCATTTTGATATCTAGGTATATCAGTTGACCCAGTTCACCAGGGGTTGAATAATTTCCTGGAATGTGGAACCTTTATACTAAAACTGGGACAGTCCCAAGTAAACCAGAATGATTAGTACCTTTTCTGTAACTAGCTAACATAGCATTGTTTTGTTTGTGTTGTGATTTATTTGGAGATAATTTGCAGATAATTTAACTGTATTTCAATGTTGTACTTAAAACTTTTATGTTTTCTGTAAATATGAATCCTTGCCAAAGTAGCTTGTTTTCTGTATTAATTTAAATTTAGACTAATTTAGACTAGTTTTCACTAAAATAGAAGGAACTCAAGGATTGATGTTTTAAATATTGACATGGTACATCATAAGTTTCCAAGTAGGATTTGAGTTGTTATTTAAACTAGATTTTTGATAAGTTCAAGAAATTCTTTTGCAAAAACAAAGTGTTTTTATCCATTTAACCTGAAAGGTTATTTAACTTTAAAGCCAGCTTACTTTTAATAAAGCCTGCTAAACTAGCCCACTGGTGAGTAAATTAATTGATTAAAAATACTTTCTTAAATATATCTTTTTATAGCCATTTTAGATTGGTAATGGCTTAAAATCTAATGTGAACAAGGAATGTTAGGGCATTGGAAATAGCACTGACATTGGCCCATAGTTTTCCTCTGATTAAATGAAAGTGACACCAGTAGATTAGAATGAGACTAGGACAATTCACACTGCAATTGTGTTAGTTTAACTTTAACAATCTTTTAACACTCTTGTTTAAATGTAGCTGACATACCATAATTACAAATCTACAAGCCTTGATTATAGAATTTTACATCATGAATCTGTGGGGAAATTGTATTGATTTTTTTTTTTTTTTATAAAGCAAGTACCTTTCCCAAACTAAAGCATCTTCCCACATTTGTTTATGCCTATCCCTCTGATATACAACTATGTATGACTTATGTACTAGGCATAGCAGGCATAAAAACAGTCTAAAAGGTAAGTAAAATAACTATGTGATTAAATACATGTGTTCATATATAATATATATGCTGTATTGACATTACTGATATTATGACATAAAAGTGAAAAATACCAATGGCATACTTACATAAACAGAAATAGTTTCCCGCCTTTAGTTTTTGCTTTTGTGCACTTCCAATATTTAAAATAATGATGGATAGAAGTATGGTGGGCAATATCTGGGAGAGGTTAAAGACATAACCCTATCAATTATTCCTATAAGCTTTAGTAGCTTTATCTTATTTTCTCCCCTCTCCCACATATACCTCTTTGATTTGAATTAAAGTAAGTTCAGCCAAAAAGGCAATGTTCTATGTTGAAATTTAGCTAACATCTTTTGGAATTTCTGCAGTTTACCTATTTCACCAAAGTGATGGTCAAAGGCAGTGTTAAAATTTATTAGGTAGTCAGGTCTTCACCTTTCCCTTTTGTCATGCTGGAAAGGGAAGGAAGCAAAAGCCTCTCATTTTCTAGTTTTCAGTCCATGGTTATCCCAAACCACACTGTAAGTTGGTATTCTGGAAGTTGAATATGGAAATGAAAGATCTTGTGTCCCCTTTTTTTAATGTATAGATGGTATTTTCACTGAATTTTTTTGTTTATTTGGTAGGAAGTTTTGGAAATTTCTTGTAAGCAATGTTGAAAACTGTTGTTATAGTAGTCTAGAACTCATAAAATGTGTTTAGATATGTGATTCACTCCAGTATTCCATTTCTAATAATAAATTTATAGAATAACAATTATAGAAGATGCTATTTTATGTGCTCAAATAGAACTGATAATTTAATAACAGCATATATCTGATTTATCCATAGAGCACGTATTATTATTCTCACTCACAGCCTATATCTGTGTATAGTGTTAGTACATAATACTCAACAGTAGTCTTTCCAGTGAGCACATAAATTAATGAAACCTTTATAAATATTTTTTGACCAATAAACAGTGAGTAACCACTAATTAATTATAATATTATAGCATAATATTATAGCTTATTCTTACTGTTGGGGTTTAACAGATGGATTCCCAGGCTACATTTACTTCATATTACATTGGTGACCATGAGCAAGTTACTTAACCTTTAAAATTCCCAATTTTCTTTTTTTTTTTTTTTTAAGATTTATTTATTTAGACATACAAGAGCTGGGGTATAGGCCAGAGTCCAGGGTGGTGAAAGGATTCACCAGAGACAGAGTGGGGAGCAGCAGAACAGGCAGACTGACTGAAACACACTGCCGAGGGAAGCAGCGGGTGAAGCAGGAGAGGTCTGCTACACCATGTGGGTCCCCTCCCTGGCCGGAGGCAGGGATCGAACTTGTGCTGCAGAGGCTGTAGTTTGCTTCATAGTGTGTTGTTTAACCCACTGCACCACCAGGGAGGCCCTAAAATTCCCAATTTTCTTAGCTAAAAAATAGGTTAATTAGATTGTTTCTTTCTTGTATTGTTGTTAGAGTTAGTAAAGATAATCTTATGAAGCACTTAACCCAAATGTCTGATATGTAGTAAATGTTCAATATATGTTAACTGCTTTTGTCATTGTCGTCATCGTTATCATCATCATCATCATCATCCTTCTGTAGAGGAATAAACAGTGTAGCTAGAGGACATAAGGATGAGTATTTGCTGATCCCCAGAAGAGACACTGAAACTTGCTTTGTTTTTAAATGTGTCAGAAGCTTGCTTTTTAGTTGTCTTATTCACTAATTAACTGCTGGAGGGAGAAGGGAAAAACATGAAGCTTGTGTTTTTGAGTAATTTCTAGGACTTTATAATGGCTATCGATTTCTATAAACTGCTGAGGTTGTGATTCCCTACTTCAAAACCACACAAAAAAATCTTTGTTTATATCAGTGAAGTTTGTGTTTTTACGTCTTAATGTTGTGTCATTATCATTAATACAATGTGTCAATCCCAGTTTCACTCTTACTGTACTTCCATAAAATTTATTGTAGAAGGTAGTTAAATGTATAAATTTTTGAGAACTTTTATGCTAAAATTAATGAGTGGTTCACCCCAACTATCAGAAGACATTCCTACAATTATAATGCTAGATAATAGTTATTTCCAAACTCTCCTTAATGTTTTGTTTTTAACTAAGTTCTGTCTTTGTTGAATTTTTTTTACCTGTACTTACCTTATATAGCCTTAAGTAGCTGTATACTCTTGTTTTTTTAACATTTTTTATTTTATAAGCATTCTATGAAATCTTTGAAGACCTGTAAGTCTACTGAAGTGTTTTCAGGTCAGGTTACTGGTACAATAGATTGTTTTGATCTCCAAATCTAGGTTAAGTTGTAAAGATTCTGCATTGTATCCAGGTATTTGAAATTTTTCTTTTTTTTTTTTAAGATTTTATTTATTTATGCATACAAGAGCTGGGGTACAGGCCAGAGTCCAGGGAAGTGAGAGGATTCACCAGAGACAGAGCAGGGAACAGAACAGGCAGATGACTGAAACACACTGCCAAGGGCAGCAGCGGGTGAGGCAGGAGAGGTCTGCTGCGCCACGTGGGTCCCCTCCCTGGCCGGCAGCAGGGATCGAACTTGTGCTGCAGTGGCTGTGGTTTGCTTCATAGTGCATTGCTTAGCTGTAGTGGCTGCAGTTTGCTTCATACTGTGTTGCTTAACCCACTGCGCCACCAGGGAGGCCCCCTGAAATTTTTCTTAAGCCAAGCAGTTCTTCTCACTTTTTAGTGACTGCTCATGACAACAGACATTTAATACATATTTTTCAACTGAGTCAAGGAATGAAAGAAACTAGAAAATACTTCAGTTATATGGAGGGAATAGCTCAAGATCTGGAAATAGAAGTTTGTAAAGACTAAATTGAAAGACTGAAGTGGAGAAAGTTTGATGGAATACTCTAGTTAAATATCAATAGAACAATAGAATAACTAATCACAATGCTCAGTTAAAGACTTTTTTAGATATTAGCAAAATTAAAAGATAAGAAAATACATTTATATCAACAATTTATTAAACTTCAATCAAAATGTTTCTTAGAATTATTGGACTGTCTCCCTTTGATTCTAATTTAATAGAGGGTGAATGTATATATGTAACTGCCTGTAATTAAGTTACTTACATAAGTAGATACACTCATTACAGCTTGGTTTTTTTTCAAACCTAAGAAAAATAGTAGGGATATAGGTTAAATTGAAATCTCATATTGGGCAGTATTTGAAATGCTGCAGGGAGTCTAACAAAGTCTGGGGTCCACTTAAAAAAAATTGCACTCTAAAATATGCAATGTAAATAGATGCATCTGAATAATCTCCCTTGTGGCGCAAGGGGGTAAGCACCACGTTATGAGGCATCTGCAGTCACTGCAGCAGAGTTTGATCCCTGGCCAGGGAGGTGACCCACGTGCTGCCTCGCCCACTGCTCCCCTCAGCAATGTATTTCAGTGGATCTGTCTGTCCTGCTCTCCACTCTGTCTCTGGTGACTCCTCTCACCCCCTGTACCACTGACCTGTCCCCAGTTCTTGTATACAGAAATAAATAATCTTTAAAAAGAAAAAGGAACATTGAATATCATTTTATATAAATTCCCAATCTCTGGCTGCTTCTGAGCTTTACATTTAAAGTATTGAAATAATGTTCATATCTGTCACCAAACTAGAAACTTCTCAGAGTTGATCCTTTCCATCTGTTCCTTTATTTAAAAAGGAAATTATTTCATGTATGAAAAAATCTACAGAAAGCATAATAAACCTGAAATAAGCATTACAAGCATGTTTGATCTATCCCTTTCTAGGTCTGCTCCTCTTCCTCTGCCTGTAAGTAATTATTCTGAATTTGATCTTTATCGTTTCATTTATATTTTTAAACTTTAAATTTATGTGTGGATATACATAACCCATATTAGAGTACTGTTCTGCACACTTAATATAACATCCTGTATATGGAAGAATACACAGGAAACTGATTACATTGGTTGTCTGCTGAGAGAGAAGCTAGAGGACAGGGATGGGAGGAAATTCTTATAATTTTGAATCATGTATTACCTTTTAAAATACAAATTAAGTATTTTGAATTGTAAATAGTGTGTTAGAATCCATAACTTTATTCCTATGAATATTTTTGATTACTGTGTTTCAACTTAAAACATAAATCTCTAATTCATTTTCATGTGGGAATGCAGGGGTTTTGTTTTTCATTTTTATGGATGTGATGGGTGTTTAGTTTTTTCTCTCTATCCAGTTTTTCATCTTCACAAATGGTGCTACTTTGTACTTTGTTAAATTTGGTTCTTAATGCCACAGTGTAAGACAGTTTCCCAAGGAGTGGACCCTGAATGAATTACAAGTGTGTGAAGATACAGTTTTCCTTAATTTTCAGGATGGCCTTTTGTAGCCAAGTATAACTTTGGATATATGGGGGCAAAGTCTTACAGGCAGGACAAAGGAAATACAAAGACTTGAAAGAGAGCAAGCTTGGCCAGTTGGAGGAGCAGCAACCAGTGAGAGAGGAAAATGGGTAGGAGACCTCAAAAAAGCAGATGGGAGAGGGTTCAGATTGTGTAAGGCCTAGTGTGTACCCCCTTGTGTTAAAGTCTGAGATTAGATGCTATCACCTCTGTAAAACTTTTTTGGCTCTCTTCAAAGTGAATGCTCCTCCTCTGTGTTCCCAAAAAACTTAATAGTTTCACTAAGATAGTACTAAAAATACTTTTTGCTGTCAATCCCATTCACTGGATTTTGGTTTCCAAACTGTGGTTAGGTGCCTCTTTAGGGACCTCAAGATGCTTTCGGGGTGTCTGTAGAGTCAAAATTATGTTCATAGTAATAATAAGATAGTATTTGCTGCTTCTACTTTAACTTATTCAGTGAACTTTTTCAGAGGTTACACAATAATGTGATATTACAACAGATTGCAGAAACAGATATGAGAATCCAGATGTTTCTGTTATTCTAGACATAAAAAGATTTGCATAAATATAGTGTCATTTTTCTCACTAATTTGTTTGATTTTGGAAAAAATATTCTTCGTAATTTTATTAATATATACATTTTAAAGTGAATTATTAAATACACTTCTATTTTAACATAATACAGTAAATATTAATTCATATAAGCCACATAAAAATTTAAGTTTTTGTGATACTGTGATTTATAAGAAATATATACAAAGAGGGCCTCCCTAGTGGCGCAGTGGGTTAAGGAACGCAGTATGAAGCAAACCACAGTCACTGCAGCACGAGTTCGATCCCTGCTGCCGGCTTGGAGGGGACCCACATGGCGCAGCAGACCTCTCCTGCCTCACCCGCTGCTGCCCTTGGCAGTGTATCTCAGTCATCTGCCTGTTCTGCTCCGCACTCTGTCTGGTGAATTCTCTCACCTCCCTGGACTCTGGCCTATACCCCAGCTCTTGTATGCATAAATAAATAAATCTTTTTTTAAAAAAAAAGAAATATATACAAAGAAAAATTTAAAAAAATAAAAATTTATATTTTGTCTTCTTCCCTGTTCCTGACCTTAAGAATGGGGTTAGTTGCCAGGGAAACCAACCAGGATTGAAAGATTGGATTTAGTCCCATCCTTGCACCTCCAAGAGAGGAAAGGAATTGGAGGTTGACCAATGGCCAGTGACTGAATCAATTTTTCCTATTGGTGAGGCCTCCCTTAAAACCCAAAAGGTTGGCATTTGAAGGGTTAGTAGACAAGAATGCATCCAAGTGCCCCTGTGCTGAGTTCCAAAATCCACTAGGGTAGCAACTCCTATTTGAGGGCCTACACACTATATATTAATAAATTTCTTCATCTGCCTGGTGATTTGTATCCTTAATATTTTTTGTAAATAAACCAATAATCTAGTAAGTTAACTGGTTTCCTGAGTTATGTGAGTCACATTGGGTTAATTTAACCCAAGGGAGGGAATCCTAGAAACCTCTGATTTATAGCCAGTCTATTGGAAGCCAAGATAACAATCTGGGCTTTTGAATGGCATCTGAAATAAGGGCACTTGTGGAACTGAGCCCTTAATCTTTGGAATCTGATGTTATCTCCAGATAGGTGTCAGAATTGAGTAGAGTGGTAGAACATTCAACCAATGTCAGGGAATTGCTTGGTTTGGGAAAAAAGTCTTTCAGATCAGGTATGTTGTCAGAATCAGAATCACAGGCACACTAAGACTAAATATTTAGTCTTAAATATGTGTGTGAACCAATGCATTCAAAATATCCTCAAACTTTATTATAGAAAAGAATCAACATAGTACTGTTTAAAAATATTTTTTCCCAGCATGTTCTACCTCCTATGATTGTAATTCTTCAAGGCTTTAGGAATTTATATAATTTACAAACCTTTGCATAATTCTTCTGTAGGTTTTCTTCTGACTGTACTTTGGGAAATATTGTACAACTCTTGGAGACTTTTATACATGTTTGTACTTTTAGCCCACTGTCTATTATGTAGTAGGTACTCAATAGTTGAGCATTAGATGGGAGTTAGTTGAGGGCAGAGTTGAGATTCAGGTAATCTCCAACAAGGTGTTTTCTTGTTTGGAATGGAGAATTTAAATATAAGTCTTGATTATATGAAAAAAGGATGAAGACTGAATTGTTTTTAATTAATTTCTAATGGAAGATAATGACTTACTCTAATAGGTTATTTGTAATTTTTTGTGAGTAAATATTTCATATATATTTTCCCATAACTGAGATCTCTATAAATGCTTAACCAATTTTTTTTAAAGATTTATGTATTTATGCATACAAGAACTGGGGTACAGGCCAGAGGGTTGGGGGGGGGGGGTGGTGAGAGGACTCACCAGAGACAGAGTGGAGAACAGAACAGGCAGATCAACTGAAATATGCTCCTGAGGGGAACAGCGGGTGAGACAGGAGAGGTCTGCTGCGCCATGTGGTCTTCCTGGCCAGAATCGAACTCATGGTGCAGTGGCTGTGGATAGCTTCATAGTACTACAACTTAACCCCTTGTGCCACCGGGGTGGCCCCAATACTTAACTTTTTTTTAAGATACCTGTATGGAAAATTTCCCCATATATATATATATACATATATATATACTTATATATATATATATACTTGGTTCATAAGATTACACTTAAGTATTCCATAGATCATTTTTTCACCACAACTGGAATGAATATTGCTACAAACCTTTAAAAATAGATGAACATAGAGCTAAAAGTAAAAATGAAGGCTGTAAGATGCATTATAAGGAGTAGATCTGTATTAGTTGCCCCAGCAGTATATAAGATCTTTAGATCTTAGTTGTGCAGAATTGAAATATTAAACCTTGGCTTATGCCACAGACTTATTATTGGTTCATGCACAGTCCTCTTTTTGTTTTATGCCTGTTTTTATTGCCTTTTAAATAATGTATTGATAGTATGAACCCATCATCTAATACAAGGATTAAAATATGAATAACATCTAATTTAATGATATTCTCTCACCCTGAGTTAACTGCTGTTTATAATCTTGTGTTTAGTTTTGTCTTTTTTATGTTATGTAGTTTTATCATTTGTATCTTACTATACGGTTTAATTTTATTTTTCATTTTGTAAGAAGGGTATCTTTTGAGCCTTCTCTTTCTTCTCCATATCTTCCCTCTCTCCCCCACCCCTCTCTCTTTGCTTGAGGCTCCACTTTTCCTCTCTGTGGCCTGTTGAGGGTCTGATCCTCTGTGTCAGAGGTAAGGAAGAGTGCTGTCATCCTTCAGCCCTTTCCCTCACTCTCTTTTTGTCCAGTGCAGTGGTATTCTTTGACTAAGGGGCTAGACGAGAGAAGGGGAAGAAGGATAAAGGACAGATAACTTTCCTTGCCTTGAAATCCCAAGTTCTCAAAGACTCTATACTTGGTTCTCTTGTAGTCCCTCCTACCTCCTAGGAAGCAGAGAAGTAACTACTTCTATGCAAGGATGTCAATAAATTAGGCATTCTTGGTATCTAAACTGAAATTCTAAGGTTTTTTTCCTTATTAAAAACATAATTTTTTTAAAAGATTTATTTATTTATGCATACAAGAACTGGGGTACAGGCCAGAGGTGTGGGGGTGGTGAGAGGATTCACCAGACAGAGCGGGGAGCAGAACAGGCAGATCAACGGAAGTACACTGCTGAGGGGAGCAGCGGGCACAGCAGGAAGGTCTGCTGCGCCATGTGGGTCCCCTCCCTGGCCGGCAGCAGGGATCGAACTCGTGCTGCAGTGGCTGCGGTTTGCTTCATAGTGCGTTGCTTAACCCACTGCGCCACCAGGGAGGCCCTAAAAACATAATTATACATAGTTATAACTATGTTTATATAGTTATACTTAGTATTCTGTAGAAAGTGATTCACTCACATTTACATACTTAAATAGGTTTAAATAGACTTTTATTGGGATAGCTTATGAAGCTTAAACCAAGTGTAGCATTTTTTCCTATAGGAAACATACCTACATGTGTATCTCTACAGCCTGGTCATAATAAACATTTCTGCAGTGTAACTGAAGACCAAATTGGAAAATACTTGAATTACATTGTGTGATAACTTCGTTTCCTATTTACTTTAGATTTTTTTCTATCTCGTTTTTATGTAATACTATCAATTACTAATTTGTTCTGTGACATTTTAAGTTCCTTGAGAACTTGGAGTGTCTTATGCTCCATCGTCCTTTAGTGTATTTGAAAACAAAACAGTCTTTTAGACATTTTTTAATATAGACATGGTTCAGAGGTACAAAAAGATAATCAGTGACACAAGTCACCTGCACCTGTTTGTTAAGCCACCCAGTTTTCCTCTCTTTGAGCCAATATCATTGTTTATTTGTGTGTATGTATCTATTCTTCTAGAGATGATGCATGTACTATATTTACATTTGTGTCTTTAAAAACATCTAGGTGATAGGCAACCTTGATTCCTTTTAGTGGCTAAGTAGTCTTCTGCATAGACATACCACATTTTTTAAAACTAATGTTCTACTGATGGATGTGTGTATTGTTTCCAATATTTTGTTGTTTTGGAAAATACTGCAGTGAATTTCCTTTGTTGTTTTACAGATAAGCTAGTGTAACTGTACAATAAATTCTTGTGAGTAGATTTCTGGTGTAGGGAAGGTATAGAAACTATGTTCCTAGTAAGGAAATAATTTTCTTTCTACCTTCCAAAATTCTTTTGACTGGGGCCCTGTAAATTAGACCAACAAAAGGCAGATTAACAAGAAAAAAACCAAGGGAAGCATGTACAAATATGTAGGAATTACTCACATGAGTGACTCAGAGGTCGTTAGAACTTGGTGTTATATAATACCAAAGAAAATAAATTTGTAGGGAAGTTGACATAACCAAAAAAAAAAAGAAAAAGCACTCAATTTCTGGCTAATTATGGGAAAGTAAATGTTTATGGGGGAACTAATGGAAGCTAAGAGCTAGTTGGTAAAGTTTGTTATATAAACTCCTCTGGTGTCAGAGAGGGGATGTCGGACACAAATTGATATCCTGCTTTTAGGTAAATAGAGGAGAGCAAATAACTTCTTGTGTTGCCTTTAGGTCAAAATTACCCTTATGCCAAAGTGGCATCTTCTGCTACCCTTCACTGGCAAATGTGGTTATATGTGTTTTAAATTTGGGAGATGTTGACAAGTTGCCATCCAAGGAGAGTTTTATTTGTTTATAATTCCGGTAGTGATTTAATACAGAATTTTGCTCACATGCAGTTTAACATCCTTTTGGTTTCTTAAGAATTAAGCTATGTAGGTTGAAATGCCCAAATTTTTTAGCTTTTTTAGGAAAGTACTTTCCACATCCTAAAGTGCTTTCCACATCCATGAACAAATGAGGCATGTAGATATGCTAAATAGTTTAAATTAATTTCACTTCTGAACATAGTCCTAAAAGAAGGAAATTTTTCCTTTTGAAACACTAAACAGAGCCAAGTTACTAAGATTGTCTCTCTCCTGCCCCACGCTCTTCTTGCCCTCCAAGCATAGAAGAGAGGTAGATTATTTGCTCAGGATTACCCAGCTAATTAATGGTAGAGCCAATCCTGGGAAACTTTGTAATATTACATTAATATGTCATTTCACAGCTGTGACTTCTTCAGAATGACATTTCCATTCTAAACTATTATAATAGTTTTAAAGTTAAATTTTATTCATTTTTGTCCCTGAAATTAGATTCAATGAATTTTGACTAAGTCATTTTTCAGTTTTACCATAAATTTGTAATATCCAAAGAATAGCCATTGGTTATGCTAGAACCAAGTTAGTTTGATAAACATGTCAGTTTTACCTTTGTAAACATTGAATTTGTATTCTGCTCTGCATTAGTTATCTTAGGAGAGCACATAAATTGCTTTCATTCTCTCCTCTCTGGAGAAATTTTAGAGACTACTTTCATAGTGTTGAAAATGATTAAGATAAAAATAGATCTATGGTATAGATGTGCTAAAAATTTTAAAATACTTTTGTATAAACTCCTAAAAGAAAACATTTTTCTAATGCAAATCTTAAAACTCTAAAATCTAAACAAAATGTAAGTCTAAACTTTATGTTCAAACACTATTGCCAAAGAATCTATCTGACCAAATAGACTAAGAAGCAGCAAAAAAACTTTAAAAGACCAATAGCACCTTGCTAGTGCATTGCTAATAAGGACTAATAGGTACTTAAACTGATGAAAGTGATTCAGACAACAACATATTAACCCCCTACTGTGCCCTGTTTTAAGCTGCTAATAGACATTAGCCTTTTAAAGGAAGACTAACACTTATATATTCCTTTTCTAAGCTTTTGATACGACAGTCAACTATTATTATTGCCTCTTGCTGCATTTGATTTTTAGAGCTTAGTGCATTTTCCAGAATACTTCTGAGAAATATTAATTGCTCTGCAAGTTTAGATGCCATGTAGTCTTTCTAATACTTTAATGTGATAAGATAATTTTGATTACTCTAAATTTTTCTGTAGCAATTATATGGGATGAATAAGTGCTGATATAGTTTTCACCGACAAAGAGAATGTTAGTTTAGTGAAAATGAGGGTTTTTTTTTACATATTAAGACCAGGATTTTTAAAAAAAATTTTTTCTAGTAGTGGTATATCTATGAAATTGTAAGTATTATAAATAATTGGTTATTTTCTCGAAATGAGTTTAATTTTTAAAGTTTAACCTGTAAATATATATATGTATTTATGATCAGGGAGGACATTTTTTAACCTTCTAAGAAAACTTTGTGTTCTCCACAAGTCAGAATGGTCATTTAATTTTTGTTTATGTACACTGCTTTTATATCACTTCTTTAAAAGACAGATTAATAGTTTTTATGAGGCAAACATGATAACCATTACACTACAGAAATGCCATTATAAATAGTTTTTGCATGTTTGATGTTACATAGTAAGTATTCACTTATTACTGTCCATCTGTTCTTGGAAACTGCTGCTTTAAGAAAAATGACATATTATGAAACCAAGTCTTTGAAAGGTTATTTTATTCAACATCAGCCTGGATTTTTTCTCATCAGCTTTATAACAAAATGATGTTGAATGAAACAGTGTTATTTGACTGTCTTCTGTATGAAGCTAATAGAGATTTGAATTGGTTTAAAGGCCAATTTTATCTTGAAAAACTGATTCCATGACATAAGTAAATGTTGAGAAGTATATTGACTAGTCAGTTAAATAGTTGACCAAACTAAATAATGTATGCACTTCGGATAAATTATGACTACACAAAAAATTGTGGCTTTGGTAATTCTTTAAAGTAAAAACATAATCATAATACCTAATTTATGGTCCAAATAATACATTTTTAGTGTCCACAAAAATGATGATATATGCACAAAGTATATTTCTATTATTTCTCATGCCTATTTAAAACCAAGGGAAAAAAAGAAGCAGTGTTCATGAGAGATTGTCTTACACAGTTTGTGGATTTGTTATTATGACTATCAAGTAAATATTTTACAAGTAGGTTAAGACACAGAAGTTGAATTTATTGCTGATAGTAGTACTGGGTATAGCTTTTTGCTGGAATTAATTTTGCTTTTGATTAAGATCACACATATACTAATCAGTCTTCTTTTATGCTGGAATAGATGCTTCCTATTAAGCATCTATTAAAATAAGGTTAATTTTTCATAATATTTTAGTATCAAGTTATTTAATGTCCTACTTGGCTGGAGTTTTATTTATTTTCATGAGTTAGAAATAATTGAAACAGGTGTTGAGTGACAAGTTTGAAATGTTTCTGATGACTGAAATTCCCTATTGGGAACTAAATGAACAAAACGGTTCACTCTTCATGTCTAGGCTTTATTATCACTGGAAAAGACGTGACCAGTAAATAGGAGGTCATCAACAACCAATACTTTCCCCAACAATTAGTATACAGAAGCTCATCTTTCTTGCAGTTTTAAGTATTTTATCACAGTCCTTGAAAATCCTTTTTCCCTCCCATGGCAGAAATATTTTCCAGTGGCATAATTGAGCAATTGTGGTGAGAGAACATAAGAGATGCTAAATGTTACCTCTTTGTCAGCTAGTAATATTCCTGCCAATCTTGACTGTGAGGCCAGAGAATTCCTTCATTGGGTTTATTTCAGTAGCTATTTATTGAACATTTACTGTGTGTCAGACACTGTTCACTAGAAATTTACTCAGTTTTTGCCACTCTCTACACCATCACCAGTTCCTTTATAAGTTCTCTTTAACATATAACACATGATATGTCCTAGCTTAGCACCCTTTATTATCACAATTGTATTCATTGTGAAAATTTAGTATATCTTTTTCATGGATAAAGTTATGAAATTAGTGATAACTGAGTTTGTGATATAAATTAATTTTAGTAGCAAAGATATTGTTGCAAATTTCAAATAAATGTTACAGGATTACTCTGAATTTCAAATAAATGTTATACAAAGTACCATTTTGAAAACAATGAGTGGTTTAAAAAGTACTGAAAAGGGAAAGGCAGTCATATATCATTATTATAATTAACTTGCTGAATAATGTTTTCCATTTCAAAAATTCTCATCATTTCTTGTTCTACCTTTAACTTCCTTTTGCTTATTTTGGCAACATAAAAAGGTATGGGAACAGCAATGTTGATATTTTTGAGCCTTCCCATCTACCCACTCTGTCTCTGGTGGATCCTCTCACCACCCACACCTCTGGCCTGTACCCCAGCTCTTGTATGCATAAATAAATAAATCTTAAAAAAAAAGAAGCTACAGTGTGTTTACACAATGAAATACTACTCAGCTATAAAATAAGATGAACTCTTGTCCTTTGTGCCATCATGGATGTAACTGGAGGGGACTATAACAAGAGAAATAAGTCAAAAGGAGAAAGGCAGATACTAGATGATTTCACAAATATATGGACTATAGAGAGGAAAAAACCAAACTGACAAAACTAAACCAAAACAAACCCTAGAAATATGATTGCAGGATTAAGACATTTAGAGAGGGAGGGAAAGTAGAGGAGGGGGAAGGAAAAGGGGAGAGAGCCAGTGGCCTTGGGAAAGACTGTGGGTACTGGATGGTGGAGGCGGTGTGTCATGGACAGTGTTGTAAAGCAGTGTTATCTCAATAAAGAAAAAAATAAGCAGTTTACTTAGGACATTCTCTAGTTTAATGCTCTGAATAATACTAGTTACTCCTTAATTTTTAGGTTTCTCCTTAATCATGACTTCTTTCCTAAAGACTTCCCTGGCCAATTACAGAATCAGGTGCTCTTCCTATGTGCCCCATGCACCATCGGATCTACAGATATACCTTCACCTGTACTATTTCTTTATCACTCCCTCTTAGAATCAAAGGTCTGATATCAGCATTCCACCTGTGCTCTGAATCTTATCCTCTTGCCCTTTGTGTTTGTCCTTTTTCTGCTCTGTGTCTTTAATCTTTATACTGGTTTCTTCCCAGCAGGATTTAAACATTGCTGAAACCACTTGCGTCCTAAAGAATCAACAACAAAAGCTTTTTCTCATTTCCCTTTCTAGAAGCTAAACTAACTTGTCAAAGTTTTCGGTATTCACACACTCCATCCACAATCCCACCTTCCCACCACTTCTTTTTTTTTTTTTTAAAGATTTATTTATTTATGCACACAAGAGCTGGGGTACAGGCCAGAGTCCAGGGAGGTGAGAGGATTCACCAGAGTGGGGAGCAGAACAGGCAGACTGACTGAAACACACTCCCGAGGGCAGCAGCGGGCAAGGCAGTAGAGGTCTGCCTTGCCATGTGGGTCCCCTCCCTTGCTGGGGGCAGGGATCGAACTCATGCTGCAGTGGCTGCGGTTTGCTTCATACTGCATTGCTTAACCCATTGCGCCACCAGGGAGGCCCTTCCCACCACTTCTTAACTCACTCAGTATGACTTCTTTCCTTATTAACAGGAAAGAAACTAAAATTACTCATAATATCTAACAGTGTTCATCTTGATTTATGCGTGGCAGTTAACATGATTGTCTTCCCTCTTCTTCTCTGCCCTAATTATTTCTGACATCACTTTTTTGGGGAAGTCTTCCATATGGGTCTCTCCCAACTCCTATTTAATTTGGCTGTTTTGAAAGACAAAATAAATATTCTCCTCCAAAAGATTAGTGTGTTACTGAATCATGGTTATGGAATATATTCTAGATTTCAATTGGATAACTGGTTTTTTGTTGGCAAATTTCTCTAGTATCTATTTGTAAGGGCCTGGGGAGCCTTTTAATTGCTGCTGTGTTCCAAAAGAAGAAAAATATGAGATGGAGACTTAACTATGAGAAACTTCTAAGGGAAGAATTAAAGTATAATTTCTGTTTCTTGGTTTTATTAACGATGTAGATAACTTCAAACTTAAATACAACTGTTTCTGTGGGCCAATTGACTTTTAAATACTGAAATACTGGTCTCTGTAGTTACATTTCCCTGGGGCGAATAGGGGGGGAGAAGTATCCAACCAAAGATGACTGACCTATAAAGCAGTGTATTACAGACATCTTTGCTCTAACCCAGAGTAAGAAATATATTTTATTTTACATCATGACACAGTACAATAGTACATATGCATATATAAAGCTGAAACAAAGTTTAATGAAATATTCCTATTTTTACGATTTACAATACACTCTGCTTTTTCCAATTCCGTTCTATCTCTTCCATTAAAATGATGTTGATCACTGAATTGATTTCAGGAGTCAGGGCTTGCAACTCTGACTAATAGATTACAACCAGCCATTTGGAAACACGCCTTATAGAAGTAGTTGGTGACTAGAATCTTATCTTCAGACTGGCCAGTTCAGCAAGTGATATAGGAAGGACATGACTGTTGCTGAATACCTGTTTTGTATGCAGCATTGGACCAATCTCTATACTTATTTTATATTCACTGCTGTTTTGTAGAATAATTAGTCTTCCCATGTTACATGGGGAAACACACTCACAGACTCTTAGGGAGATATAAATAGCAAATGTCAGAACTAAGATTTGAACCTAGACAACTTAGTCTGCCTAAGTCCAAAGCCCGTGCATTTGTACCATATCATATCACTGTGTCTCCTTAATAAGTAACTTTGCAAATATATGCTAAACTTAGATGGGAATTAGTGACATTTAAGTGTCTTCAAAATTTTATAGTGAAAAATAACAATAAAAAGCCCCATTAAATGTGAATTGAGACAGGCATAAACATTGACAAACAGTTAAATAGTGATAGATTATATTGACTTTCCAGAGAGCTTAAGTTCTTCATGTCTCTGCTCATCCAAGAGGTAGAGGTAATATCCTTAAAGCTGTGAGATGTATGGGGTTTTCTTGTTGGTAAAGTAATGAAATGTTCAGAGGCTTTACTACTGCACCAGAGCAGATAATAAGGCAATTAGAACTGTTAACTTGATGAAACACCAGACTGGGATGAATTATATCATGAATTGCAAAGAAACAAGAAATTTTACAACAACTTTGGAGACCTAAGATGAAAGATATATCAATAAAGTGAAGTGAAGTTGGTAGTTAAACTTAAAAGTGCTTGATTTATTGATCTGAAAAACCCAGTTAAGCATTATAGTTCCAGTCTTAAAATATTTCTTATCAGCTTTGTAAATAAATAGAAAAAAATTTGTTTATGCTGAGAGGTTAATTTCTGCTATTTAATAATGTGATTTTAAGATGCATATCTTCTTTTCTAATTTTTGAGTTGCCCATCCTCTAGAAATCATCTAGTACAACTCCTTCATTTTACAGTTGATGAACCTGAGACCTAGAGAACTTAAAAAGCTTACCCAAGATCACATTGTAAAATAGTCAAGAATTGGAACTAACATCCGAATTACCTCACATTCGATTGGCTTAATTTTTGTTGATCTGAGTAGAAGCATTGATAAATGACTTCCTTTATAAGCTAATTTATAGAATATTATATTTTCCTTAAAATTCCTATCACATAACTACTCCTATTGCTAACGCTTAAATAATGTACTATTTGCCAAAGACAGTTGAGAAGCAATCACTGGAGATAAGGTAGTGTTTCATGTTTCAGTAAGGTGTGGGCCACCTGCCATTTTTTGTTCTCCTAGCAAATGCTTTGAGTGGTATTTTCTTTCTTTCTTTTTTAATATTTATTTATGCATACAAGAGCTGGGGTACAGGCCAGAGTCCAGGGAGGTGAGAGAATTCACCAGAGATAGAGCAGGGAACAGAACAGGCAGACTAACTGAAACACACTGCTGAGGGCAGCAGCGGGCGAGGCAGAAGAGGTCTGTTGCGCCATGGAGGTCCCCTCCCTGGCCTGCAGCAGGGATCGAACTCATGCTGCAGTGGCTGTTGTTTGCTTCATAGTGCATTATTTAACCCACTGCGCCACCAGGGAGGCCCTTTGGGTGGTATTTTCAGTCAAAGAATTGGAAACAAATATGATCATCCATACCTAGAAGATAGACTTCTTATGAACACTTTTGCAACATGAACATTTTCTATGTAAAAAAAACTGGAGAAACAGCTATAACTATTGGTTTAAATACCAGGGAAATGATTCAATTATAAGCTTTTCTTTTCCTTTAGAAAACTTTTTAGTATGTTACTCATATTTCCTAAGTTCTCTTTAGGTTCCAGAAACTACTTTCATGTTCCACATATGCCTTTAGTTTAAGCAAGGACAGATAAAGTTCCATTGTTATAGATACTAAAGTTTAGATCTCTAATAACCATCATCTGTATGATTTTTAATGTAATTAACAGAATTGAGATAGTATTTGTATAAGCAATTCAACTATAAAGCATTATATAGACATATACTATTATCAAGATATAACTATTTGGGGAGAAAAATTCTGCTGTATGAGTTTATGAGGAAGTCTTCCTAGAAGAGAAGACATTTCAGATAGATTTTGAATGAGTAGTGGAGATGAGGGCCTGGAACTAGGGAATGTGAGGATCATTGCTTCTTGGCAAAAGAAATAAATGTCTCTAGAGCTCATTTAAAGTGATAGAAAATAGGACATTTTAGGAACATAACATGGACGTTATGACAGGAGTATAGAAAGCTTGGAGAGTATAACGAGAAATATATCCAGAGCGCCTTTAGTGTGCTTTTGAAAAATTTGAAATTCTGTAATTTTATTTCTTTTTTTTATAATTTGGGTAAAGCAAGGAAATTCTATGACCATTTGAAGTATTGATTGTGGAGGTAAAGAGAACAGTTCTTTCATAGTATTTCATAATTATTTTTGTAGTTAGATTTAACTTAGAATCAACTTGCTCTTTGATGAACTATGTCTTGTTAAATGTTACTTAGCACAACAAAGTCAATGTTTGTTTAAGATGAATGAATGTCTGTTTAAGGAATTTTTTTTTAAAGATTTATTTATTTATGCATACAAGCACTGGGGTACAGGTCAGAGGTGGGGTGGGTGAGAGGATTCACCACAGAGAGCGGGGAGCAGAACAGGCAGATCAACTGAAATACACTGCTGAGGGGAGCAGCGGGCACAGCAGGAGAGGTCTGTCGCACCATGTGGGTCCCCTCCCTGGCCGGCAGCAGGGATCGAACTCGTGCTGCAGTGGCTGCGGTCTGCTTCATAGTGTGTTGCTTAACCCACTGCGCCACCAGGGAGGCCCTGTTTAAGGAATTTTTTAGGTGGAGAGAATCCTATTTTGTTTCAAATATAGACCTTAGGGCATATAAAACAGGCCTTCTGTTTGTCAACAGATAATAACACTATATAGAACACCATTAGTGAAGTATGAGTAAAATAATAGAATAGTAAACAGTAAGCATACATGTGAAGGACAAATTAAAGCAAATAAACTTTAGTGATTGTTTGTTTACTTCCTAATAGTATAGAATTATAAAATGAATATTCAATGTAAGAAGCTGTTAACCTAATTTTCACTAACAAGATTAAGATAAATTCAAGTTAGTTGTAAATATGGTCTTAACAGTTTAATCATACTAAAGGTTATGATGGCATTATGTTAAGTTAGGTGGTGTTGCAGATGTTATATTAAGTATGACTTTATTTGCATTTATTAATTGCCTGGAATAAAGCATGCAGGAAATCCACAAAGTTTACAAAATTTGGATGGTTACTAGAACAGAACTGAAAGTAGCTGGAGTGATGAGGCGTGCTTAGGTAAATAAATGCAGTGCTGTTTCCTTCAAAACCTTAATTCTCTTGAGGAAAAATGGAGTAAATGTCTTAAAAATATTTCATTTCTCATTTGGCATTTACCAATCCAAGTAAAAAGTTAATGTCCCAGCTAAGAGCCTATCTTTTTATGTAATTCTTTGTACTTATTCAGGATAGGGGTAAACCAGAATTCCTTAATAATTTGTAAAACAGAGGTATATGATTTTATAGGCTATAGACACCCAGTTGTTACAGGGAAAGTTTTAAGATTGAGATAAATTCTGTAACAAGAAACTTGCAATTCACTTTTACAGAGAAGCGATAGCGCTAGAAAATGTTCCTAGTGGTGTCCCAAACCACTAACTAGACATTTTCGGTTTTCTCTAACCTTCTTTAAGAAGAGAAAAATGTAAGTTTCACTCAATTGTCAATAATGCCTACCCTAAATAATAAATTAATGAGACCCTAGCTAGAAATTATCTCTGAAATCTTGTGGAAGTTTCTGCTCTTAAAAAAAAAACCTTCATTTTTTTCATTAAAATAAAATATATTTTGTAGAAAGTGTTTTTCTCTCTACACAAGACTTAGAAACTATAAAGATAAGAGTGATATACTTGATTATGTAAACACTATGAAATAAAATTTCTCTAGGAAAACACAGCAAAAAAGGAGAAAGAGGAAGAAAAATCAAAGTGCAAAGAAAAAATGACACTGAGGAAAGTGTTTACCAAGTATATGACAGATAAAGGATACAGGTCTAGAATGTGCAAAGAGCTCTTATAAAGTAATGAGACAAGCAATCTAACAAAAAATAGGTAAGAATATAAATAGGAAATTTACATAGAACACAAGATGTAGGATTCGATGACATATGAAATACTAATAACACAAACTTTGTACTAAGTAGAGCTGCAAGAACTTTACACATATTGACCCACTTAATTCTCCCAAATGCTGTTACCATTATTTATAGTTTAGGAAACTGACACAACAAGAGTTTAACTTTGAACCAATAGAACCAGCATTCAGATTCAGTCTGGCTCTACGCTCGTACCCTTAATGACTGTATCTCAGTAATAATCACAGAAATGTAAACATGCATTAGCAATGATATTATTTGGTCACCTTTACTATTGGCATAGATATAAACTAGATCACTAGGAAGGAACAGTAATTATCTTGTTCATTATCAGCTTGCCACATTGTAAGCATGTGGCAAATATTGGATAGATAAATGGTTGTATAAATAAGAGGGATAGTTAGGGAGAATATGGTATAGTGGAAAGAGTATAAGACTTGAAACAGGGAAGTTTTTGTTGTGTATATACATGTGCACAGTCTCCTACTAAGGGAAAACTTGAAGTCAAATCCTTTAAAACATTGGTGTCCCACAAATATTTCTGTAAAAAGAAGCAACTGAACTTGCATTAGCATCTCATTTTAATTTCCTAGCTTTTCCTTAACAAAATTATCATAATCTGGGTGATTTTAAACAATTAAATCTCTTACATTTTAAAGGCTAGAATTCTGAAAATGGTGTCAGCAAGACCATACTCTTCCTCTGAAAGCTCAAGAGAATTATTATTCCTTGCCTCTTGAAAGCTTCTAAAGTTGCCAAATACTTGATATTCCTTAGCTTTTGTCACAGTAACTCCAGCCTCAGCCTTTATCTTATATATGGTCTTCCTCCTGTGTCTCCGTTTAACAAGGACTGCAGTCACTGGAGTTAGGGCTCATCCATACCAATCCAGCATGACCTTATCTTAGTGAATTACATCTACAAGAACCATTTCCAAGTAAGAACATGTTCTGAGGTTCTGGGTAGATATGAATTTTGGGCAGCACTATTCAATCACATGTAACATCTTAAAGCTGAGTATAGCTTTAAGGATGAACTCGTCCTGAATATGTAAGTTTTCCTTAAAAAAAAAAACAAACCACCAAAAATTAATTTATCCATTCTGACTAGAAACATTTATAAGATGTTTTATATTTTTATATACAGCTCTTTACTTAGAGACGTTAAAATATTGCCCAAAAAACCAGTTTAATCTCAGAGGCTAAAAGAAAGGATAAGATAAAATCAGAAGATAAAGTCAACTTTAATAAAATACACAAAGATGTTTATAAGACAATAGGTTCTAATCATATAAGGCTAGAGTATTGAGTGTATTATTTTTTTCCATAAAGAGAGTGTGTTAACACAAAGAAGGTTGTTTCCATAGCATAAGGAAAATCATTTGGTCAGTGCTGTTTTTGTCCATTTAAGTAGTGTCCAGGAGACAGGGGCCTTCTGCATTTACTGCATTTTGTTTTTGTTTTTTTTATTATTAAAGGCACTTTTTAAAAAAAAAATTCATATTTTTGCAGAGAAGAACTGGAGTATAGGCCACAGGTTTGGGAGGGTGAGAAGATTCACCAGAAACAGAGTGGGGAGCAGAACAGGTAGATTTACTGAAAAACACTGCTGGGGAGCAGTGGGCAAGAAAGGAGAGGCCTACTGCTTGTATGTTAGGGTTAGATCCCTGGCCTGGAATGAACTTGGGCTGTAGCTGTGATAGTGCTGATATTTAACCCCTAGACCACCAAGGAGGCCCCTGGGTTTACTGTTCTGAAGATCACTCTGTCTTATTATGTAAAACATTAGTTATTGAACTTTACCTTTTAGCAATGGAACTTTTTATCCTAAAAGAAATCACAAAATCTTTGAGACACCTCTTTAGAATGCTAGTGCTATAGGAAAGAATGGTAACTGCAAGAATACAAAGTATTCTGCTTATCTAATTCTCCTTTTTCTGGTTCCATACTCACCACTTTTCTGGTAAGGATGTTTTTTTACACCGGTTTGCCTATCATAGAGAATGGGCTGACCTTTTGGAAAAGGCTTTCCTAGTGCCATAATAATTATGCTTTTCATTGTGTGTTAATAAATTGGCATCCTAGCATTCTATGTAAGCCTCACTAATCAGTGTTGTTCTATCCTGAAGACATGTTTCTACTTTAGGTTAATGAACAAAATAAATTTTGAGCCTGAGACCCAGAGCCTTAGTTGTGATTAACTGACCAAGGGAGGGAGGAAGACTTTTTAATAAGAACCTTCAGGAAACTGTCTCCTCACATTTCCAGTGGAAAACAAGTAGACATAGTCATCAGCTCCATAAATACTATTCAATGGTTTCTTATCATTTCAGTTTCTATGAAAATTTTTCTCAGCATTATGTAACCACTTTCTAATACTCATATTTATTAGTGTCCTTTATTATAAGTAAGATGAGACCCCTTATTACAATTATCAAATTGTTTAGCTCTTCATATTCAGCATAAAATGACCTCAATTGCCTTGACTTATATGGTATTTCTTTACTTTCTCTAGTCACAGCTTTTATTATGCCACCTTTTATCACCATGCCTACACGTGGGACTAGTTTTTCCCTTTCTAATTTATTACTTAAAACACAAGAAATAGAATTATGCTTCCAGGGTAACAACTCAGAATTTGAAGATCTCCTGTAAATCATGCATATAAATGTTTTTGACCATTATTTTGGCTTTTTTGAGTTCTTTTCTCCTCCAGCCTTTTAAATTTTTT
>JAGFMF010011381.1:9457856-9461226 GCA_019455555.1 Galemys pyrenaicus
TGATTATTTGGATAATTTCTATTGAAACTATCTTATTTAAAAGTACCTATGTTTAAAAACTAGTGTTCCTATACAGAGTTTGTAGCTTAAGTGTTGCTGAGTATTTATTACTTTCCAGATACCATATCTAAGGTAGAAAAATAAAGTTGTATTAGGAAAAGGTTGAACAATATTTAAATATATAACTACATAAGTTTTCAAACTAAAAATTTTGTTTGATAACATAATGATGTGGTGTGGCTAGTTACTTTCTACTAAAACATGATGTCAGTTATAAGCAAATATTTAAAAAATGATTGGATAATTGATAAGGCTCATTGTCAATTATTTAACATTAATTACACTAGCATGCAGAGATATATACTAGTATATCATTGAGTTATTACTATTATATTAAGATTTATTTTAAGAGTTGTATAGTTTAAATTGATAGTTAATATGATGTTCTATTAACTTCTGGTTCATTGTATCTTAATAGGTAAGTTAAAAAAGTGTTCTGTTCTCAAATTAATTTAACATTTTTTCTTTATTTTAAGATTGCTCAAAAACTTTCATCATGGGACTCTTAGGTGGGAATAGAGTATGCAGTATTTCCCAAGTTTTTAATTTTTTTATGGAAACTTTTTATTTTAACCACAGCTATAAACATCTCTTGGAAGAACATACCTTTTTCCTGTGTGAAGGGAAACAATTACCACCATTGAAAAATGGCAGTTTGGCTATATTAATATTTCCTTGATCAGTTAAAGTATATATAGAGTCCCCTTAAATGCGCGCGCACACACACACACACACACGGAATCAATTTTCTATCATTCCAACCCCTGTGTCTTTCTTTTTAATCTCAAGTGCTGTAGTTATTATTACTTAGCTTTTTTGGGTTGACCTAGGAAAGGATTGTTTGCTGTATATAATCATGGTAGTCTGTCTGCAGACTATGATTCTGAAAGATTGTATCAAATAACTCACCTGAGTAGTTCATAAAAACTGTTTAAAACAACTTAGAAAAGTTGTGATGCTCTTAAAATGCCATACAATACACATTTGTATGAGATAAAGTAGATGCTTTTCTTGTTTTTACGTGCTCATTCATAATGTTCAGGGGACAAGAATCAAATGTGGTATGCCATCAGTTGTGTGAAAATGCAAAAATTTGAAGTGTTTACTGATAAATTTAGGGTATCAGGCTGTGAAATGACTATTTTACTTTAAAACAACTGAGGAATAATAGTGTAAAATTGTATTAGAAATAATACAAATTTTCAGAACTAGATTAGGAGGGTTTCAGGGTCTTTGGGCTCAGCAGTCTATTTTAGACTAACTAAGAAAATTTTACTATATTGAATTTTCAAACAGATTTAGAAACTGTTACAATTGGATCAAATATTGCCCTATGTCAAATACCATTACCAAACATTATTTTAAGCAGCATTTAAACCATTAAAGATTTAACAAATTTGGCTTGATTTTTTTTTAAGTGCTTTATATGTGATAAAGTTTAAAATATTCAGTGAAAGTGGACCCTTTAATATATACCAAATTACTGTATGTGTACACTTTTAAATAAGAATAGAGTATGAAAATTATTCCCAACTTTTGCATTTTTCTGAATAAAGCATTAACTGTTAATGATTGGTTTTTTATTCTCCTATACAAAGGGCTTACATATGGCTTGGATATTAGTATTAAAAAGTAGAAGAAATCGTCATACATTTCTTATTGCATTTTGAACTAATAAACACATAAGCACAAGAAACTAAATAAACAAATTACATATCAAAGTATCTTTGAAAATTGCTATTCTAAAACCATGAGTCTTCTAGATCCTAGAGCTCTACAACTAAAAAACCCCAGATTCAGCTCCTGCATAGTCTCCTCAGTAAAATTCCAAGAATAACCTGAGTTAATAGAGCACCAAGAACAATTGCTATAATAAAATATCGTTACATTGGTCTTATTATTTGATCGTATTCACTTTTATTCACTACTGATATTCACTCCTGATACTTTTATTGTCCGTGAGAATTGACAATATCAATCAACTAAAGTCATTATTCTGCCTATTTTAGTTATGAAACCTAGATTAATATGGACTATGTAATTCATCATCTCTCTGAATGTTTTAGGCAAATTGAACTATTTCACAAAATAGAAAAGTAGTGTTCAATATTCCTTTGCTGAAACTCTAGTTTGTCAAGGTCCTTCTTAACGTATTGCCTTAAATTCCTTTTACTTCTAGGTTATATTGTGGACATAAATTATGAATAATAATAGAACAGATGTACTTCATCCAGTATAGTACAGTTTACCTACCATGTGTTAGATTCCTTCCTTCTTTTAATACACCTAAGATTGAATTAATGGCTGTTTTGTGGTTTTGGCTTTTAGTAACTGTATCACATTCTTGGCTCATATTGAGCTTATGGACAATTTAGCTTTTTTCCATGAACTTCTCACTGGCCAGGCCTACTTTATCTAGTACTTGTATAATTCTGGCATTGACAGCTCAAGTTGGGAAAAAGGGTATTGTTTTATAGAAGGGTAATAATTGGCTAAGTTTTCAACCTGCTTCAATTAATTGTCAGTGGGGTATTTAAACAGCAATGTTATAAAGATACATATGGATCTGAATACAGGATTAAAAAGTCACGTTTGCAGAGAAATGTGTGATTTTAGGTAGTAATTAAACTTCATAATCTTTTCTGTGGAGATGAAGGAGTGCTATTGCTTTCTTATATAAACTCAAGCAGAAGCTATTCACAGTAGTGTCCTTAGCCCTTTATTAGTGCTCATGTTTTAATCTTATGTCTCAGAGGATTAGTGAAATAATTAGTTTTACATTTGTGTTTTTTAAATTATTAATTCCTAAGATTCATTACTTTATTAATCCTTGAGATTCACAATATTGCAAAAAATAGTGGTATTGATTTCGTATTTGATGCGCATCATTTTAACTGTTTACAAAATGTCTTATTTATTAGCAATAATTAAAGCATATATTCTGCTTGAGGAGTTAATAGAACTTGACCCATCTCCAGTTTAATGAATTAATTAATGGGTACTGGAAGATGATAAGGTAACAAATACCATTAAATTGAACAATTAATTTCTTTCATTTAGGATACACAAGAAGTTGATAACATGGAAACTGAGTTGTTAGGAGCTAGGTATGTGGGTGGTGGGTTTCCTTTTTATTTTGTACTCTTTTGTGCTGTTCAAATTTTGAACCATGGAATTATTTAACTTTTTTTTTTAATTTTAGGAGTCTCACTTTTTTTTTTTTTAAAGATTTATTTATGCACACAAGAGCTGGGGTACAGGCCAGAGGTGTGGGGGGGTGAGAGGATTCACCACAGACAGAGTGGGGAGC
>JAGFMF010011381.1:9462002-9522198 GCA_019455555.1 Galemys pyrenaicus
CCAACCAGTCCAAGACCAAAAAGCAAGCACAGTTTCTTCACATGTCCCTCTGTTCCACATGCCTCCTCCAGGTCTCCTTGCTGTTCTCCATCTTCCTTTCTTCTTTCTCTCTTCTCTGCAGAAATCTTATTTTCCTCCTCAGCTCCACCCACTTATGGCGGAACCAGGATTTTGGAACTTCCCCTTTTCCTGGGACCACCCTGTTTCAGAAGCATCTACTTAATTCAGAGTGTAGGCATCCCATTTGCACAGTAACAGAAGCTCCCATGCTCAGGAGTCTACCAGACCGCAACCTGTGTATTTCTTTTCCTGGCTGTTCATCTGTATCCTTTTTCATACTCCTTTAAAAAAAAATGATGGGAAAGCGATCATTTCCCTGAATTCTGAACTGTACAAACTAATCAAACCCCAAGGAAGTGTCATTCAAAGTCCCAATCTGTAACTGGTTGGTTAGAAGTCCAGGTGATAATCTGGACTTTAGACTGGAATCTGAAGTTTAGGAGAGAGACAATCTTGAGAGACTGGACTTTTAACCTGCGGAATCTGACTATCTCCAGGTAAATACTATTAGAATTGGTTAAATTATAAAACATCCAGCTGATGTTGCAGAGAATTATTTGGTATGGTGACTGAAGTGTTCTGTGTGAGTGGTAAAAGAGACTCATCAGAAAGAAAGACAAAGAAGTTGGAAAACAGATTTTTCCAACATACATTTGAATTTAGAAGTCAAATTTCAAATTCTGATTTTTACTATTTCTTGGCCAACTGGCTTTAAAAAGTGAGCCATTTTACCTATTTGAATTACTATTTACCATTTGAAAATGGGGATGATGATAGCTAATCTGCTTGCCTTTCAGGGTAATTAAGAAATCATTCAGTAAGCATACCTGTGAAGCTCATACTGTCAAAGGTGTTGATAAGTGACATTTCCAATTCCGAGGGCATCCATTTTCAAGTGTAGAGGTAGACACAGTTGTAACCTGCTGTGATAGAGTCTATAATGCAGATAAATATGCTATGAAGAGCCATAGAAAGGATCACAGTGACAAATGGGGGAACAGTAGGGTAGGAATCATCCTGGAAGACAAGGGCATTTTTTTTTTTTAAGATTTATTTATTTATGCATACAAGAGCTGGGGTACAGGCCAGAGGTGTGGGGGGGTGAGAGGATTCACCACAGAGAGTGGGGAGCAGAACAGGCAGATCAACTGAAGTACACTGCTGAGGGGAGCAGCGGGCACAGCAGGAGAAGTCTGCCATGCCATGTGGGTCCCCCCCTGGCCGGCCGCAGGGATCGAACTCGTGCTGCAGTGGCTGCGGTTTGCTTCATAGTGTGTTGCTTAACCCACTGCGCCACCAGGGAGGCCCGACAAGGGCATTTAAATTAAGTTTTGAAGAACTAAGTAGAAGAGAAGGAGGGAGAAGATATTCCACTCAGACAGAAACATCTTCAAACCCATCTCATTTTATGTGTTTGTGGTTAGCACATTTTTGTTTAGTTTCAAGTAGGATAATGTAGCAGGTTCTTCCTTAGTTTTGCTGACTCTCAGACTATAATTTTCAATTGAAATGTGGGAATAATGGAAAGTCTCATTTGGACTTTATAATGATAATGAAAGAATTAGTAGAGAATAGCTAAAACTCACTGAATTTTAACTATGTATGTTTCACTATGTTGACCAGAAGGACTTAAATCATGGAATTTTGATGTTAACCTCCGTTTCTTTCCTAATGAAGAAGCTGGTGAGAATTCCTACTTCAGATGGCTAAGCACTTAGCTTCTTATTTGCATTCCTCTTAGATTTTCCTAAATAAGTAGATTTTCCTCCCTTTGTGTTTCTTGTTATTTTGTCCGTACATACTTCTATAAAGACACAATCTCTGTGTCTGGGGCCTCATTAATTTTCCAAAGCCCTTAGTTTTCAAAGGTCTAAAAGTTTCTCTAAATAGTCTTTTACTGTGAAATATGGGACCTCCCCTGGTGGCGCAGTGGGTTAAGCAACGCACTACGAAGCAAATCGCAGCCACTGCAGCACGAGTTCGATCCCTGCTGCCGGCCAGGGGGGAAAACCCACATGGTGTGGCAGACCTCTCCTGCTGTGCCCGCTGCTCCCCTCAGCAGTGTACTTCTGTTGATCTGCCTGTTCTGCTCCCCGCTCTCTGTGGTGAATCGTCTCACCCCCCTACACCTCTGGCCTGTACCCCAGTGCTTGTATGCATAAATAAATAAATCTTTAAAAAAAAATAGTCTTTTACTGTGAAATCTATAGACCTCTTTCTCATGACATGCTCTGCAGAAAAATTTGCTTAACTTTACTTGTTAACACAAATAATTTCTTTCTCTAATCTTGAATACATTTTTCCTATTCACTGGGGATTATAGGGATTTTAAGTACATTTGGCAGGAAATTATTGAGTTGTCTTAAGTTGTAAGCAGATAAACCTTTTCTGGTGCCATATAATTTCTTTCATAGCACCATTAAACATTTTATCCTGATTAATAGTTTATAAGCAGTATTTAGCTACTTAATGCCTATTCCTATTAATATAGTTTAGAGTCATTGATATATTTTACTTTTTATACCCTATAAGGTGCAGAAGTATTTTGTAAATTGAAAATATAAGATATATAGAAGATGACATTATTTGTAAGAACTTGGACAAGCTCCATGAATTTCTTTAGTTATTACTGAAGTGAGAATAATGGTATTACTTATTTATAGGATTGTTTAGAGAGTTAAATAACAAATATCCTGTTAAATAATTGGTCTGTATTAATGTCTTTTATTTCAGTCTTAGCTCATCTTGAATGATTCAAGCTTTTGCCTAGTTGTGTTCTTTATCATGTTTCATGAGATGCCAATATTGTAATTCTCTCTTCTTGAGTTAAAGCTTTTGGTCTTTATTACAGAATTCTTAAAAAGAGCGAATTTAATGATAGTTATTGGAAATGCTAAAACATCAAAAGTCATCATCAGTGTTACTATCTTCTTCATCAATGTTAATCTCTTCAGCTTAATTTTCATTAATATCATTTTCCACCAAAGCTTCATGAAATATAGTTTATATTTTATTCATTTCTGAGACATCGGTAAATACTTAATTCAGTTCTATTCGAATCTAAAAATTCTCTTGTAAAAATATTATGAGAAAGCATAATTAACAGGAGATTTAAATAGGATTCTAAGTAAGAAGTGCAATAAAGTCCCAAAGATCTGTTCACACTAGGTGCTCAATAAGTTTCCTTCCCTTCAACTCGCAAACAAGTGTTCTTTGTTTTTTTGGTTTTTGGTTTTCGGTTTTTTTTAGAGATAGAAGAAATGTAACAGCCAGAAAAAAGAAATAATAGAGATTAAAAACAAAGAATTTAATTCAGGGAGTTAGTTACATAGGTGTTAGTATAATTTTTGAAATGCTAATTTGATTTGCTACCACTTACAGCATGATTTTTGTAAGAAAAAAATTTGATAGACTTTCCTATATTTGTGAAACACAAATATTTCACACAAGTAGGAAAGAGATATATTTTTTCCATGGGTCTATTCTAAAAGTTAAATAGATGTTTTAGATTATAATTATATACCATTTAAATAACATGTAGCACAGGATTACATTTCTTTCTCAGTGGATCCTGTGCTGTCCAAAGGATATTGCTGTTATAAATCTAGATTAAATGAATTTTCTTTTCCATCAGATGCTTCATACTGCAGCCATAACTGTGTATGTGCTTGTCTCTCTGTATCTTTTCCCTAGTTACTTTCCATTTGTGTATTATTCAGGAAAAAAGCATGTGTTAGAATTCTCTTCTGCCTCCTTACTCATTGTATCTGTTCCTTAGACTCTATACCACTCTTTTGTTATAGATGTTCCTATAAGATGCATTCTCATTTAGACTAATTGTTTTCCAGCCCTGTGGTACACTTTTAACCCTAGGGGTCTTTTATTTTTTTAAAATGGACTGTTGTGTTCCATTGTGCATAATTTCCTTTATTGATTTTTGTATTCAGTTTGCTATTGTACATTCTTGAGTAAATTTCTCAGAAAGGGAGTTGAGTAAACTTTTTGAATTTTTATATAACTAAAAATCATATTTCCCTGGTCTATAACTTCATTCATCAGTTATCCTCATGAATAAATCCACATGAATAAAATCCAGATTTTAACTCCATTTTCTCCGTCAAAGAGGAAATGACCATGTTAATTTAAATTACACATTGCCTGTGCTACCAATCCTTCTTCACTGTTTTTCTCATTGTACTTATCACAGCATAACATGCTGTATATTTTGCTTATTATCTTTTTTCTCCACTAAAATGTTCTGTAAAGCAGAGATTGTTGTAGTTTTGTCATGGTTGTATCCTTGTTCATAAAATCATAGCTGGCAACATAGTAACTACCCAGTAAATAACTGCTGATAAGGGAAGAAGGGGCTTCCCTGGTGGTGCAGGGGTTAAGTTGCAGCACTATGAAGCTATCCATAGCCATTGCAGCACCAGTTCAATCACCAGGGAGGTGACCCACATGGTGCAGCAGACCTCTCCTGCCTTGCCTGCTGCTCCCCTCAGTACTGTATTTCAGTCTCTCTGTTCAGTTGCCCACTCTCTGGTGAGTCTTCTCACCTCCCTGCACCTCTGGCCTGTATGTACCCCCAGTTCTTATATGCGTAAGTAAATAAGTCTTTTTTTAAAATTGCTGATAAGCTAATTTTTCCTCACTCTTATAAATCTAAGTCATTTCTCTCAACTCTTAAGAGATTGCTTCATTGTCTTCTGATATCTGTATTGTTATGTGAAATACAATGTCCATGTGTTCTCTTTCCTTCATAGATTATTTGTTCTCTTTTTGAAAGCTTTGGTTTTCTTGGGTCTCTGGAAATACTCAACAATGTGTATAGATGTCAGGGGGTTTTTTTTGTTTGTTTGTTTGTTTTTTAAAGATTTTATTTATTTATGCATATAAGAGCTGGGGTACAGGCCAGAGTCCAGGGAAGTGAGAGGATTCACCAGAGACAGCCAGGAAAAGAACAGGCAGACTGACTGAAACGCACTGCTGAGGGGGTCAGGGGTTTTTTTAAAATAAAATTTTATTTTGCCATATATTTACAATACTATATAAATTTCCAGAGTCGCTTCTCACCTTGATACGTGGATATGTCTCACTGTACCCACCACCAAAGTTCTAACACCATTTATATTATCAAACTGACCACTGTATCTGTTCTTTCCAACTTCCCTTCTTCTGAATAACTACCATATTTTTCACAGTCTGAGTCATTTTTGTTGTTTTATTCATTTGCTTTGCTTATTTGCATATGAATTTTAGTCTTAAAAAAAAAAAACTTCCCCCCAGTTGTTTTCTGTACTGTGTACAGCTTCGATTGTTAATCAGATTTATCTATCTTTCCACTTAATGTTTCACTTTCCTATTTTTAATTTTACATCTCTTTAAGATTTCATAGGCTTATTAATATTTAAAAAACAAAATCTGGAATACTCTTTTCTTTGACAAAAATAAAATACCAAATTGGATAGATTGGTTTAATAGCTGTACTTTATTTTTTATTAATCATGTGAATGACAAAACTCATCAGTAAATGATCACTAGTTTACTGGAAATGGACTTAGTCTAATTTCTTATCAGCACTATATATTTTAAGCATTAATAAAATATTACACATTCATAAAATTTATGAGTAGGGATGTTCATCATTATTTATAATACCATAATAGCCTAAAATCTCCATAGGATATTTTAATAAACTGTCATATTGCTCTAAAGTGCTTTATACATTCATAGAAACATGGATGGAGCTGGAAGGGATTATACTCAGCAAAATAAGTCAGAAAGCAAAAGAAAAATACCAGATGGTTTCCCCCTAGGAGGAATATAAGGGAACCACAAAATCAACCAAGGAAAAGAATAACAATAGTAATAATAACAATAACAAAACACAACAAAAAGGACAAATAGGGGACTCTTGGTTGGGAGGGGGGAGGGAATGGGTAGAGGGGCAGAAAGCACAAGGGACTGAAGTGATGGTGCACTGGTGAAATGGTGGTGGGAAATCCCTGGGAACCACAATTGATGTCAAGTATATATAAATAAAGAACAAACTAATTCAAAAGGGAAAAAAAGTGCTTTATAGTCACTGACAGCTTTCTTTTCAAGGAACAATGTTACTGGAATAATAATACATAAATCTCAGTTTCATTTGTATGTGCGTGTATGTATATATATGTGTATGTGTGTGTATGTGTTTTTCACACATGTTTTAAAAAGTCTAGGAAAAGTTTGAAAATATTTACAAGTCTGTAATCTCTTACTTGAAACTCTTGAGCCCATATACATTTCTGAATTCCTTTTTTTTTTAACACTAATATATACATTTACATAATAGTATCATAAGCAATGGTATTTCAGCAGTGAAACATAACTATCAACATTAAGTAGGATACACGAAGTATATAGTTTCATGTCAGTTGAAGTCACATTTTGCTGCTATGTCAAACTTAATTTTAAAGATTTCCATTTGGCACCCTTTTACAGTGTTGGTGTGAATGTAGAGTAGAGTGATTCAAGTCATAAGAAAAGCAATGTGAGGGGCCTCCCTGGTGGCACAAGGGGTTAAGCACTGCACTGTGAAGCATGATCCCTGGCCAGGAGGCAAACCACATGATACGACGACATCTCCTGCCTCACCCACTGCTCCCCTCAGCAGTGTACTTCAGTCAGTCTGCCTGTTCTGTTCCCACTCTGTCTCTGGTAAATCCTCTCACCCTCCACACCTCTGGCCTGTACCCCAATTCTTGTATGCATAAATAAATAAATCTTTTTTTTAAAGAAAAAAAAGGCAATGTGAGGTTTCTCAAAAAACTAAAAGTAGAACTGCCATATGATCCAGCAGTTCTCCTCCTAGATATCTACCTCCAAAATACAAAAATACCAATTTGAAAGGAAACCTGCACTCCTTTATTTATTGTGGCACTATTTACAAAAGCAAGATATGAAAACAACCTAGATGCCTAAAAACAGATGAGTGGATTAAGAAGGCATGGTGTGTATATATATATATACACACACACACACAATGAAATACTGTTCAGCAATCAAAAAAGATAAACTCATGCCATTTGTAATAACATGAAGGAGCTGGGAAGGGATTATGCTAAGTGAAATAAACCAGAAAGGTAAACAGCAGATGGTGTCATTTATATATATCGATAGAATATAGGAAAATGAAACAAAGGGTCTAAGACAAATTAACCAACCCATAGATCTGGGGCAGACTATGGTGGAGGAGGAGTATGGGTGCTTGGGTGGTGGGGGTTCTATGGTGACTACATCGGAGGGGGGATTCCTATACTGTCAAAACACTAGCAAGGATGTAAAACAATGGTTATTTGGGGGGGAATACTGACAACTTTATGTTTCAAAAATATCTTCAATATAAATTCCAGATTTAAAACCTAAAAAAAAGTCCTTTTTTTCCTTTTGTATTTCAGAATTATGGATCAGAAGTAGTTTGGACAGTGAAATTATGAATCATAATTTAAAATTTTGTCCTTTATAGCTTTTCATAGTCTTGTTTATAGGAACATATACATGTGTGTAATAGAAAAGATAATTTAGCAACATTAAAAACTGTGATTATACAAACTTAACTGAGTTGAATTTTCATATGAAATCTTAGCCATGCCTAGAGAAAGGGAGAAAAGCAGAATTGAACAGAAGATACTCATTTATTGATTTAACAAATAATTATCAAGTAAGTACTACTTTAAAAAGCAGAAAATAGAATTCATGACCTTATGTCTCCATATATTTGTCTATTCTGTATAAACCCTGTAATTTAAGAATTTCATGTTTTGATATTTGTAACTGCTTTAGGAAGGATTTAAGAGCATGAGGCATGAGTATCATATTTATATCTGTGACTAAGGTATTTTTCTTCCTTTCCTCCTCAACCCCATCTAGTGTATATGCCTTGGTATATTTAATGTGATTTATACTTGTATATTTCTTGTAGTCAGTTTGCTAAAGAAAAAAATAATTTTCTGAAATTTTTGGTTTATTTATAGATTGGTCAAAGAAAAAGTGATGTATGAAAAAGAAGCAAAACAACAAGAAGAAAAGATTGAAAAGATGAAAGCTGAAGATGGTGAAAATTATGCCATTAAAAAGCAGGTAAAAGTGTATCTTTAGTGGCAACAGCTAGCATTACAGAATATCATATAGTTAATATATTAATAGTGCAGGATAAGGAAACTGAAATACAGGTTAAATAACTTGCCCAAGGTCCCTCTCAATTACTAAGTAACATCACTGAAATTTTGAACACAGTAGTCTGGCTCTAGAATCTAGACACTGCTTTTCATTCTAGTGTCAATGACTCCCAAATTTGTATCTCTGGACTTGAGACCACTGCAGCTATATATTCAAATATATACGTACGTATGTGTGTGTACCTCCCCCTCCCCACAACTGATCACCTACTTGATATCTTCTTTTAGGTATCTAAAATAAAAATCTTGGGCCCTCCCTGGTGGCGCAATGGGTTAAGCAACACTCAGTGAGACAAACCGCAGCCACTGCAGCATGAGTTCGATCCCTGACCCCAGCAAGGGAGGGGACCCACATTGCATGGCAGACCTCTCCTGCCTCGCCTGCTGCTCTCCTCAGCAGTGTGTTTCAGTTAATCTGCCTCTTCTGTTCCCCACTCTGGTGGATCCTCTCACCACCACCACCCACCCACACACACCTCTAGCGTGTACTCCAGTTCTTATGTGCATAAATAAATAAATCTTTAAAAAAAAAAAATCTTGGTCTTACCTCAGTCCAAACCCAACCCTTTAAAAAAAGCTGTTTTCTTATTTTTCCCTTTTTAGTAAGTGGCACCTCCATTCTTCCAGATACCCAATCCAGACATTTAGTGAGTCCCTTTTTGATGCTTATTTCTCCTCCTGATGATCACATCTAATATCACTAAATCCTCTTTCTTTGTCCTTCTGTTTCAGTCTGTACTGTCGCTATCCTAATCCAGTTCATGACCACCTCTGCTATTACAGAGTATCATAAATGGCATCCCTTTTTGTCTCTTGACACACACTGTTCCTTTCCATCCTTAAGAGGTTGAACTCCTTAAAATGAAAATATGATCATTTGCTCTTTTCCTTAAAATTCAGCATCCGATATATTTTGAATGAAATTCAAATAACACTTGGAATAAAGAAAATATGAGTAAGCTTATACAGCATATCTTTCAAATCAGAGTTATCAACTCATAAGTGGTAAATTATGTTGTAAATGGTAATAATACACAACCCAGACTTAATTTAGCGAAGTCAGTCATTTAAAATGGACTTTTCCGTAGGTAGTTCCTTTCTGCATGTAAAAGGAATACAGTGACATCTGAAATATCCTCTTCCTTACTTAACCCAGAAAGGGAACTTTTTTATTTTCTTGAGCTTCTAGGAGATCATGTCTTGCTATATGTGTGGGTATAGCATAGTATATTTGTGTATCAGATATTCATAAATTGGGGGAAGGTATGTAAAGAGATGTATAGCTATAGAATGTTACCCAGTATATGGCCTTTATGAATGAAGTTCTTCATGAGGATTTACATATAGAATGTGACTTTGTGTTTCTTAAAGTTAGGATGGTTAAATACCTTTTAATGTATGTCCACAAATACTCATATCACTTTGAACCTCTATCACTTTAATATGCTCTATTGTTTTTCCATATCTAGTGAGAAACATGACATGGTATATATAACCTTTTTTCATCTGGGACCTCTTAGACACCATCGGGCTTACTTTCCTTGCTGTGTAGATGTTGACCTTATTTAGTTATTTCTCTGCTCTGTTCTTTTCATCACCAGTATTTACTTAAAAATAGCCTTATAACTGGAATAGCAGTTCTAAGTTAATGAAGTGGAGGATAACCAAACTAAAATCCTATTAATATCAGATCACCAAATATGTTTTTAGTTAACTGATGCACAGAGTGTCCACAAAATGTATATTTCTATGATGTTTTATATGATGAGCATAACAAATGTCTAATTATATAAATACCTTTTAGTATGTTTTCACAAATATATAATTTTGTACCTCTCTCACATTCATAAGCTCTCCGTTTATGAATTCCTTTTCTGCTCTCTATTCTCTAGATGGGGTGAATACAGGGATTTAACCCTCAACTGGTAAAAGTATTCTAGTTCTGTTTTAATCTGTCATAAAGCAGGATAGGCTGTAATGACAAGACATATAAATTAACTTCCCTACGGCATGATTCATCTCCCTTTTTTTTCCAGAAATAATATTAAAAAACAAACTGGTACAATTTTTGAGCAAATGTCTCACAAAACTTTGCAATTATTCCATATATCTACTATTATAAAACTGATCTTTTTGAGAAGCACATTACTTGAAACATGAGTTAACATTACAATTTGATACTTCCTTTTTCTAAAAAATGAAGGGAAAATGTTAATATATGTAAACATATGAAAGTAATAGGTTTCACTATATAAAGAAGAATTTGACTTATCTCTCAAGAATAACTTTGTAGGGGACTCCCTGGTGGCACAGTGGGTTAAGCAACACACTAAGAAGCAAACCGCAGCCACTGCAGCGTGAGTTGGATCCCTACCGCTGGCTGGGGAGGTGACCCACATGGCGAAGCAGACCTCTCCTGCCTCGGCCGCCCGCTGTTCCCCTTAGCAGTGTACTTCAATTAATCTGCCTCTTCTGCTCTCGCTCTGTCTCTGGTGAATCCTCTCACCCGCCACACCTCTGGCCTGTACCCCAGTTCTTGTATGCATAAATAAATAAATCTTTAAAAAAAAAAAGAATAACTTCATAAGAAATTTTTAAAATGTTTAATCAGTAACAAAAATAGTATTTACAATAATGTCTAGTGGTACAAGAAAATATTACTGTCTTTTGATACATGTCCTCAGGTTTATAAATAGTTTTCTAATAGTATTCTAATAAGGAAATTGCAAAAAATACTCAGGAAGGTTTATCTAAACTTCACTTTTCCTTCCCTAATTTTAATGTCTTATAACACTCATTAAAGGGCCTCCCTGGAAGCCTAGGGGTTAAATCTTAGCAGTCTCACCTCTACAGCCTGAGTTTCATTCCCAATCAGGGAGCTAATCCACATACAGAGAAGCAACTGTATCACCCACTGCTCTCTGTAGCAGTATATTTCAGTAAATCCACCTGTTCTGCTCCCTACTCTTTCTGGTTAATCCTTTGACTCCATCCCACCCCCACCTGTGGCCTACACCCCAATTCTTCTACACAAAACAACAACAACAAAAAACAAACACTGAAACCTCAATGAAATCTTATTAGTGCAATCATACACAGAAAGACAAGTTCAGGATCTCAGAAAAAAGATTCAAAAACAAAAGGAAGTCAACAAGCTGGCAGAAAAGAGAATTTCAGAAATTGAAGATATAAATATACAGAGTATTCAAAGAAGAGAGAAATAAAATTTAGAGAAAATGCAGGACAGATCCTAGACCCTATTCAAAGAAATAATGCCTGAGAAATGCCCAAACTTAATAAAAAAAAAAAAAAAAAAACAGGGATGGTTGGAAAACCAAAGAATACACACATTTCTAAATGCATAATGACCATCACCAAAGCATATCATTGTTAAATTACCAAAAGTCAAAGATAAGAAAAATATTAAAAGTTCTTAATGAAAAATAGAGTAACATACAAAGGCATCAAGATCTGTCAGACTTTGATCATATTTCTCAGCAGACACTCTCAAGGTTAGAAGAAAATGGAATAACATAATTCTAAAATCCCAAAATTGCTAGTCAAGAAAACTCTATTCCTGCAAAAGTATCATTCAACTATGATGGAGATATTAAGGTTTTCCCAGACAAGCAAAATCTAATGGAGCCATTACCACCAGATCTACCATGTAAGAAATGTTGAGGGCTCCCTGGTGGCATAAGAGGTTAAGACTTAGCACTCTGAATCTGTGGGCAAAAACTGTTGCATGAGTTTAATCTCCGGCCAGGGAGTTAATCTACATGGTGCAGCAGACCTGTCCTGTGTCGCCTTTGCTCTCCTCAGCAATGTATTTCAGTCAGTCCACCATTCTGCTCCCCACCCTGTCTCTAGTGGATCCTCTCAAACCTCTCCCCGCCCCCAAACACACACCACCCCTCTAGTCCACACCTCAGCTCTTGTATGCATAAATAAATGAATCTTTTTAAAAAAAAAAGTTGAAAAGAATTCTACATGAAAAGAAAAAGGATCACAGAATCTTACATAAGATGATGAACAGTAATGCACAATCAGAATTATAAACAAGAATATAACATGAGACAACAACAAAACAAATGACAGGAAGAAAAGGACAAAGGGCCTCCCTGGTGGTGCGGCAGGTTGAGTTGTGAGCGGCACTGTGAAGCTTCCACAACTCAGCAGCACAACTTCGCTCCCCAGCCAGGGAGGGGACCCACGTGGCACAGCAGACCTCTCCTGCCTCGCCTGCTGCTCCCCTCAGCAGTGTGTTTTGGTTAATCTGCCTGTTTTGCTCCCCGCTCTGTCTGGTGAATCCTCTCACCTCCCTGGACTCTGGCCTGTAACACCCCAGCTCTTGTATGCATAAATAAATAAATCTTTTAAAAAAAAAAAAGAGGAGGACAAAATCTGTATATCCAAATGTTGAGTTAATATAGCACAAAAGGATACTTTAGATATAAAAAATTTGTTGCATCCCTGATGGCAACTGCAAAACAAAAACCTAGAATTGAGATACTTAGAAGAGAAAAATGAAGAAGCAGAGAGCCCCAGAAGGAAAGAAAGATGCAAATGAAAAAACAAACTGGTTGGAAAAAGAATTAACAGAAAGATAAAACAACCAAAAAATAGGATGGCAGAAAATAAGCTTCATATATTAATAATTATCCTAAACATGGTCTGAACTCACTAAATGGCACAGAATGACAGGTTGGAATAAAAAAAATATATATGACCCATCTATCTTATGCATTTAAAAAAATCTTAATTCAGGTCTAAAAAGAAAGCGTTAAAATGAAACTAGAGCAAAGTATTTTAAAGCCAGTAACAGGGAGAAAAGCAGGGACTACTTTTTCCCATATCTGATATATTAGATTGTCAGTCAGTAAAGATAAACAATGACAAAGCACATCAAGAAGCTCTAAGTCATTAATCCAACATTAATAAGAGCAACTATATATACAGATCTATACCAACACGAATATATTGGGGATTTCAACACATCACTTATGTCAATGGCTAGATCATCTAGACAAAAAGGAAACAAGGGAATTATGGTCTTAAACTTAATCAATGGATCATATGGACTTAATACACATTTCCAGAGCCTTCACCCCCCAAAAGAAAGGAATACATTTTCTTCTGTAGTACACATGGGACATTCTTACAGATAGATAATATGCTGGGACACAAAACAAGTTTTAAGAAATATATGAAAATAGAAATTCTCTCAGGCATCTTTTATAATCATTATAGTATAAAGCTGTAGGTCAACCCCAAAAAGAAACCCATTTCAAAAAATGGGGAGATTAAACAAAATGCTTTTTAATAATTCCTGGGTCAATAAAGAAATCAAAGGAGAAATTAAAAAGTTATTAGTAGACTAAGGAAAATAAAGAAACAAGCTAGCATATTCTATTTTATGTATTAAAAGTGGTACTAAGACCTAAGTTCTTTGCCATACAGATCCATATCAGTAAGTAAGAAAAATCTCAAATAGTTTCCATCTGAAGGAACTAAAAAATGAAAAACTGATGGAAGGAAATAAAAATTAGAGCAGAAATAAGTGAAATCAGTGAAACCAAGTGCTGATTCTTTGAAAGGATAAACAAAATTGATAAACCCCTATTTGGCTCAATAAAAAAAAAGGGAGAAAACACAAAAAGAATCAGAAATAAAAGTGCCAGAATTTCAACAGGTAACACAAATACAAAAGGTCACGAGACTGCTTTGAATGTCTCTGAACAAATTAGACGATCAAGAAGAAATAGACATATTTTTATAATCATATAACTTTCTAAGATCAAACCATAAGGAAATAGCTTAAACGTATCAATCACAGAAACTGAAAAAAAGTCAAATCTCCCTAAAAACAAAAGCATAAGACCAGAAAACTCCACTAGTGAAGTCTATCAGAACTTCAGAGGATGTAATACCTGTCGTTCTCAAATTCTTCAAATTTTAGAAGGGAGAAAACTCCCAAATACATTTTGTGAGGCCAACATTACCTTGATTCCAAAACCAAACGTGCACAGCAGAGAGAAAGAAAACTATATTGCTGACAAGTATAGATGTAAAAATCCTCAGCAAAATCCTGGCAAATCAAATCCAGCAATTTATTAAGAGTCATCCATCATGACCAGGTTGGATTCATTCCAGGATATAAGGTTGGTTCAACCTATGGAAGTCAGTCAATATCACCACATCAACAAAAAGGGAAAAAAAAAAATCACATTCATTTCAGCAGACACTAAAAAGCATTTGACAAGATTCAACTCCCATTTATGATAAAAACTCTTAATAAAATGGGAACAAAAGCAACATAATAAAGGCTGTATATGATAAATACAGAGAATTATATTTAATGGTGAAAACCTGAAAGTATCTTCACTAAGATCAGGAACAAGACAAGGATGTTCACTTTGTTACTGTTCAATGTAGAGAGGATGTCCAAAGCAATTAGGTGGGGGGGAAAAAAAAGGAATTCAAATTGGAAAAGTAGTGAAATTATGTGTATTCAAGATAATACACAAAGAAAACTTTAAAAACTCTACAAAACGTAGAAATAATATAAAATAATAAAGTGGCTATATGCAAAACCAATACACAAAAGTTGGTTGCTTTTCTGTTTGCAATCAATGAACTAGAAGAGAAACTTAAAAAAGACCCATTTACAGTAGTACCTAAAAGAATGAAATACTAGGAGTAAGCTTATCCAAAAAGGTGAAGGACTTGCATACTGAATACAGTAAGACACTGTCAAAGGAAATAAAAGAAGACAAAAATTTGAAATCAAGATATTTTGTGTCTATGCATTGGAAGAATAAATATTGCTAAAATGGCCATATCACCTAAAGCGACTTAAGGCTTCAACACTACATGTCAAAACCCCACTGATGTTTTTCAAGGAAATAGAACAATTATAAAATTTGTATGGAACCAGAAAAGGCCCCAAATGTCCAAAGCAACTCTGAGAGAAAAGAAATGGAGGTAACACATTTTTTTACTTCAAGTTATACTACACAGTGATAGTTATCAAAACAGCATGACATTGAAACAAAAACAAACAGACCAAATGAATAGAATAAAGAGCCCAAAAATAAACCCACACAGAGACAATCTTTGACAGAGGGTAAAATGGAGAAAGGAAAGATGTTCAACAAATGGGATTGGGGAACTTGAACAATTCTTTAAATATTTGATGGAATAATCCCATGTAACCCTCTGGGCCTAGAGAATTCTTTGTCAGGAACTTTGAAATTACAAATTCAGTTTATTTAATGATTATAATACTATTTAGGCTATTGGCTGAGTTTAGGTTGTTTGTAGTTTTTGAGGAGTGATCCATTCTAAGTCACTGAGTTTGTAATATTATTGTAGTCATATATATATAAACATATAAAACATATGCAAAGGATCTGTAGTGATAGCTTCTATTTTATTGATATTTGTGCTTTGTACCTTTTCACTTTATCTTTGTCAATACATCAATTTTTCCCCAAAATAAACATTTTAATTGATGTTTCTTTTTTTCTTTTTTAAACTTCCCAGTAATCGCTGAACTACTCTAGCACTCGGTTTGGCAAACTAATACATTGGTTCGAGAAGCAGCTAATATCCAATATTAGAGTGTTTATAGATTATTACAGGAATAGTCAATTCTGGGTGAATGGTCTGGATCATTAAAAAAGCTAGAAACCATATCCCAGAAGAGCAATTGCAAAAGAGCTTGACATTGATCAGATAACTTCACAGAACTCTTTTCTTCGAAAACACTAATATCTGGCAATGATGCTCCCCACACCTTCCCACCCCACCCGGTGTATATATGTGTGACTATAAAGGAAAGGCTCTGTGCTTATTCATGCAGTTAAGAGTATTCCTGAACCTCTCCCAACTTCCATTTTATCTGAATAACTTCCACGCCCAAAATCAACTTGTTTTAAAAATAGGAAGACATCTGTAGAACTGCATCCTATTCTCTTTAAGGTTCTTTTTATCTTCCAGTCTGTTCAGTATCGTTACTTAACCTCAGTCTTATCATAATTAATATTAGAGAAAAAGGAAAATTTATTCAAATATTTTTGAAGGGGTCATCATTCATTCAAGTAACTCTCTCCGAGAGCAACACTTTGAAAGATAATTCTCATTTAGTTAGATCTTGGAGAGCTATCTTTATTATCTAATCATGCCTTATATACTGTCTTTTAAAAATTATTTCTAACAGTTGGAATTTTTTGTTGTAAAGTATGATTGAGGTGTGGTTTATAGATTCTTAATTACAGCATCACTGTATGCTTTTGCTTCCCCTTTGGCATGGTCTCCCCAGAGCAATGTCAAATACTTATTTTCATAATTTACCCTCCTATTACTGGATTAGAGGACAGAGGCCTTCTGTTTTTCATCTTTGTATCTTGTACCGGACATCCTACTAATATATTGTAAATTTATTGAATGCATTAGGGCTGGTGTATGCAAGAGACTGAGCTTTGACCCTGCTTAAGTCAGAGTCCATTTTCATAGGCTAGTTGAGAGTTCTTGCCCGCTAATAATGATTAGAATAATAACTAATAAAAGTTATTTTGGATAGCATAGTTTGAAGTTCATTTCAGTGATAACACTAAAGCTTTAAAATTTTTGTTTATATAAATTTTGACCTACCTTGTGTTCAGCCTAACTTTTTATATTCAACGTTTTTTAATTTTTGTAAGCTATTCAGGGAATGCCATAAGGGAAGGAACATGAATTGCTTACCCAAAAAGTGCACCTGTTACTGATTTTTTTTTTAAGATTTATTTATTTATGCACACAAGAGCTGGGGTACAGGCCAGAGTCACAGGGTGGTGAGAGGATTCACCAGACAGAGCGGGGAGCAGAACAGGCAGACTGACAGAAACACACTGCTGAGAGCAGCAGTGAGCGAGGCAGGAGAGGTCTGCTGCGCTATGTGGGTCCCCTCCCTGGCCCGCAGCAGGGATCAAACTCGTGCTGCAGTGGCTGCAGTTTGCTTCATAGTGCGGTGCTTAACCCATTGCGCCACCAGGGAGGCCCCTGTTACTGATTTTTCACATGTATTCAAACCAACTACATACACAAGTTAGTTAGTGGCAGTAATTGGGTATCTAGGCATAGTATATTTGATTTTAAAGTAAAGTCATGATCATCCTGTGTTTGACATTTACAATCTGTACCTTACTACTTATTAGTAAAAGAACATATTTCCACCTGAAAAAAATAGATGTGGATAGATAACATCCTTATAAATTATAATTCTGATTTTTGTTTTCTATGTCAGCTATTACAAAACTACTGGGGATAAGGGAAAGATACTGAGATGCATTTAAAATTATGTAAAAATACAGAATTTTACCATAAAAATCATTTCTTTCATTTTTATTTTATATGAGTTCTGGATAATGAAAGTTCTTAGTGAATGTTTAAATTTTATATCCATATATCCAAAGGTATTTGACCAAATAATAGTTTTTGGAAAGAAATGTTTAGAAGATCTCTGTGTCTTTCTGAGAATAGTTTAAAGAAATAAAGCATCCTACTGCCTTAGGAAAAAGACTTATTTGAAGTCCAGCATCTGACACTAACTTATTTATCTTCTTATTGATTGAGTTTTCCAGTCATTGATTTGATATTTTTTCTTCTATGATTTGATATGTTATAGTTCAGCTTTGAGTGATGGCTTTTAAGTCCAGAAATATCCTCCAGAATAAATATTCCTGTGTTTAATTCTGTAGTGTCTGTCTTCAGGAGAGATAGGCACAAGTTCAGATTCAGAGGGGTGCCAGGTTGGTAATTTGGCTCAAACTGCATGGGGAGAATAATCTCTCTCCTAAAATGAAGCACAAGGATAAGTAATAACTTTTTATGCATGATAAGCATCAAAAATATGAACCTGCTGGTCTTTGCTTTTCATTTTTCTTTACCTCTGTCTTTCAGTGAGAACCTCCTGCAGTGTGCACATGATGTGATCAATAACTCAATAACTTTTTTCATGCAGTAATTATCTCCATGTGATATTATCTGAACACTGTTTTTCTTTATTACTCAAAAGATGCAGGAGATATTTATATAACCAGCTGATCCCATTTTGGATAAAGGTGCTTTGTGACAGCAGGGGAAATAGTTTATTTTAAATAGCCTTTTTAAATGAATGCTCTCTGAAAAGCTTTTCCAGTTAATTTTCACTTCGAATGAGAAGGTGATTACCAACAAAGGTTTAGATCTAAAACTTGTTCTTGGTATATTTTATAATATAAGTCATTCTTTCTAACTTATAGTAAGCATAGTTTAAATTAAAATATTGAACCATTTAATACAACCATTACTTTTTCTGATTCCTCTAAATATTTTGTATATTTATGGACATGTGAGCTAATCACATAAGTTCTACCATCTCCATATGTCTCACAGAGATTCTTGTTATAGGCAGAGATCTTGCAAGAGTCCCGAATGATGATCCCAGATTGCCAGCGCAGGTTGGAAGCTGCATATACTGATCTTCTGCAGATATTAGTAAGTAATACCTTATGTTTAAAATTTTTTTATTCTTATACATGGAAAGCCAAAATTGTATATGTATTAACAGTGAAAACTAGCCAGTGACATGTTTTTTTTTCACTTACCCTGTATCTCAGTGTATTTGAAAATAACTCACTTAAATTACAACTTAAGTTACACTTCCAGTTAAAGTACTAAATCTATCAAATTTATGCCATTTACTTAATTAAATATATCTGATTTATGGCAGGTATTTGTAGAACTAATATTAAACAATAATATCTTAAATTACTTGGTTTTCATGCATAAAGATCTTTTTTTGACACATTAAAATTGATATTTTAATGGATTCAAGTGTTTTGAATGAATTTGGGTGCTTATAAAAAGGATTTGAAATTTTTCAGATTCAAACCTCAATCGTTTTTGGGGGGGAATCCTATAATGTAGGTAGTCTTCTTATACTAACTTGCATTTGCATTTGTGTATAATTGATATCAAACTTGCTATTATAAAAGCTCTGTGATACACTGGGTAGAGTCATTTTATAAAGGATTCTAAGAATATTAAAAGGCATCTTCTTTCTTAGTAAAGATAAAAGCATAATACCATATAGAATCAGTTATTACTGTTAATAATCATTTGATAAATTCTGACATTAGCTTTGTTAGTATCACTTTAGTTTTTTTCTTTCTTGAGCTAAGTATTAATTACTAGCTACATAGCCGTCCCCTGATTCATATTTGTTCATATGATAAAATGTCAGACTTTTTCATGGTGATCATATGTATTCTATGAAAGAATATTTATTTTCCCATCACTGTAGTATTAGGACTAGATTTGTAGAAAAGAGAGGGGAGAGATGTTAACATTTATTTTAATTTTGACACTAACCCCATATTTGTAAAAACCTTTCGAAGGCAGAATAACTTTTAACAAGCAATGATTTTATTATAAAGTGAAAGTAGGAAACTAATTACTATATTAAATACTACCAAAACAAAAGCACTATTTTATTTATATTTCCCAACAGTTTAAAAGCTTTTTTGTCACATGATTCTAGAAGATGAGACAATAAGAAAAACTGCTTGAAAAATAATGCTGCCTCTGTATTATGTATTTGTGTGTAAAAATGTATTCAATAGCTCTCCCCTCAAAGAGCTTATATTTACAATAGAGAACAAAGATAGATGTTGCGTGTGTAATGAATGTAATAGTTTTAAGACGTTTTTAACTATAATGTGAATTAAGCAAATTCTAAGTCCTTAAATATTTTAAATTTTCATATTAGATATATACACAAATACTTTATTCCCTCTTCTCTGTAACTATTTGTGCATCTCCATCTTTTATTGACCTGACATGAATTGCTTGTTAAGGCTTTATCTATTAAAGATCAAACAAAATTTCCCATGATAGTAATTTACATATTCATTTGTTTGTTATTATGCTGTATTAGTAGACATTTCCTATGTAAAGTATCAAAGGGAAACTCAATTGTTAAATGCCAGTAAGTGAAAGATTAGTTTTGTTTCCTTTTGCTAGAGTACATTATACATGATTCACAGATAGTTCTCTTTTTTAACTCAAAGATTGTACTTAATTTTGATGTGACACAACCCACCGTTGTTGTTGTGAGTTGTATAACAGGAGGACTATTTTGGCCTAATTGTTATATATGTAACATGGTAGTAAATCATCACTTTTTACTTTTTACCTATTAATAAAAATTCTTTTTGTTTGGTAATATAGTATTGACAGAATGAGTATAAACATTTTTAATTATTTTCTGAGGTTTTTAATTAATGCCAGCAGTTTTAAATACCTATGTTTTTCAGCTATTATATATGAGAGTATATGGCAAAATAAAACAAAACCTATTATTTCTTTCCTTATTTATGAAGAAGAAACAAAACTGATGAAACTGTGGATTTAGATTAAGTTTAGATGATACTTGGGCTTTTTTAAAATTTTTGAGCTGTGCACATTATGGTTTGTAATATTTGAATAAATTAGTACTGAACTTTTAGAAGTATATACCTAATTTTTATTGTATTTCATTTCAGGAGAATGAAAAAGACTTGGAAGAAGCTGAGGAATATAAAGAAGCACGTTCAGTACTGGACTCAGTGAAGTTGGAAGCGTGAAGTTTTTCTGTACAGGGTGTTTTTGCATTAAATCCTAGGATCCATTCCACAATTCATTATTTTGACCACTGCTAGTGTGTTCAAGTAGTATGAAAATGTGATTCTTTTTATGCAGTTACATATATTTTTCTTTGCTTAATTTATGTCAAATAAATGAGTTCATCTAATAAAATTGTTTATTTCATACTTTACAAATTATCTTTAATTAATTTTTATTATTAAATCACCAACATTCTGGATTATAGATACTATGCTTCATAAATATGGATGAGCAAAAATAGGATACATTTTTCGTATAAAAATCCAAATGTTAAGCAGTTTATTCTGAATAGACTACAACTCTCTTGACAAGAAAGAACCTCTCTGTGGATAATATGGTCTTACATATTTGTCCCTTCTCAGTGAAAGTGTAACATTTCTGTTACTATATACTGATAGGAAACATTTTAATCTTTTTCTAGAAAGATGAATTTATAAAGAAAACACCATTTATATTTTAAATAAGATTCTTATGAGCAATTAAGAATTCTGTTTTAAAAGAATAATGAATGGCTTTTGCCAGTGATGTGCTAATAAAAAATGTTAAACAGCTCTTCAAGAAGGGGCCGGACCTCTGATTTGGAGCTTTTGCTTATTTCTGTAGTATAAATATTCCCACTGTTACCAATTTCAAACTAATATCACTGACCACAAATTGGGAAGGTAAAAGTCGATTCCCACCATACACTCACTATAGCTAAACCTTGATTATCTTGATTGACTAGAAAAGAGAATTCTTTTATTACAAAGTACTCCAGTACAATTATAAACCCACTATTAAATTATGAGTTTACTTCCCAGAAATATAGTAAAACTTAGGTTTTTATAATTTCTAGAAAATGTACTCGAGCCTTATCTCACTCAGCTAACATGAGCAGTGATCTAATGAACCAAATACTAATAATGGCATTTGAACTTTAAAAATCATAATTGAAAAAATGAAAACTTGAATTTTTCCTTTTATAAAATAAATACTTGTGGTGTGTTTGGGCTGATTTTGGAAGTCTCGTAGTAATCACTAAGAACTCTAATATGTAATTGTTAAATCTGTCCAAAAGTTAAGAGAAAAAAATATTGTTCTTTCCAAGGACTATTTGTTTTAAAGCACAGAATGTATCATTTATAAAATAAAATCTTTATGATGCAAAAAATTATCAAAGAATAACAAAAATCAGAAGCATTTCTAAATAGGAATGTCATAATCTTAACAATACTATATGCCAGTTTTAAAGTATTTGAGGTCAGGAGGGGAACAGTTAAGGAACTAAAAACTAATAATGCAATGTAAAATTTTATACTAAGGTTCAATATCAGAAGTTTAAGTGCCAGGAAAATTGAAACTTTAAGTTTTGCACTTAGTATTAAGTACCAGAACAGGTTGGCATTTGGAGGGGTTTTGGAAAGGGCATATTTAGTTTTCCAAATGGTATGACATTTTGAGAAGGTGTACTACTTTTTAAATGTAATGTGATCTCATTTCAACCTCTGCCAGGTTGTGTGTGTGTGCGCGCGAGCATGTGTGTGTACATATATATATGCAGAACAGGTGGTTTCCTGACCAATTAAGGTTGAAGCAAACATAAATAGAGAAAAGTAATATTGAAGGGGCAGTTTTGCAGCCATGACCCAACTTTTGACTGCTAAAAATTTTTTTTCTTGCTAAAATGCCTAGGGGGAAAAATTAGCAATATAGATGAATATATTTTACTATCTCAACTATGTATTTTATATTGCATCTCTCCCCAGTTATTGATAAGTAGCAAGAAGCATAACATTCTGTGAAGGCTTATTTCAAGGATTTTTTGACTCATTTAGGTAACTCACTTGTAATCATCAAGAACTTTGGGGACTGATTTGGCATTAAATTGTTTTAAACTTTTTATTAAAAACCTTACATCTGTGTCATAATAGAAAGAAATTCACCAAGTAATGTTACTTCTTTCTCCCTGAGCTAACATCTGCTCTCCAGCACCATGTAGTAGTTGCTCAATAAACATTTGTAGACTAAGTGAAAAGTGACTATCTCTAATATCTGGAGAGGAGGAATGGTATAAAGCATGTGATGCTATAAACCATCATATTGCAGACATGCTTACAGTGCTTTTCAATGTTTTTCATGCTTACAGTGTTCTGACTACAAGCCACAATAAGAAACACATTTTCTATTGTGACTGAGAACATACGGGAGTCAAATACAAAATAACTATCCTTCATATGTCTAATTCAGATTTTTCTGGTACAGTTTTTAAATAGTGATCTTGACCATCTATGAAAAATACTACCTAATAAAACAATTTAAAGGTCAAATAAGGCATTATGTACACATATATATAAACTTGATATGTCTCAGCAGTTAATGAATATGTGTGAAGTTGTATACATAACAAGTATAAATGTCATAATGAAGTATATAAATAACATTTTTTTTAGTATCTTGTCCTTGTGCAGACCAATACAATAGCTTCCATAAAGTAGAGAGGCAAAATGAAGACATAACAAGCAAGGGCACATTGTTTCTGAGTGTGCATATAACAAAGAAGTAATGACAGTGTGGAATGAGTAAAGAAAGTGACCAAAGTACAGGCTCATTTTTAATGCCATCAAGCGCATTCCCAAGTCCTAGCATCTTCACTTGGGTATTTTTGCCTAGTGGAACTCAGTCTTGTAATCAAAGTACTGCCCAAAGACCTGGGCAAGAGTTTCCTGGGAGCTTTTAGAATAATTTACATTTTGGACTCATCCAGAATATCTAAAGAAATGGGTTGACACCTTATTTTGTACCATCTGGCTAAGTAAACAATTTCTTGGGAAGGAATGAAACTTGGGAGGAAAATAAGCTCACTACTAAAATAAGCATTGTCTTTATTTTGTGGATATTGAAAATCGGTTAAAGGAATATATAGTGATGTTCATTTAACATTTCTCAACTTTTTGGTCAGGAATATTCAAAGCCTAATATTTAAAAATTGTCTCTGACTATACCTGTGCACTGAATCACTTCCAAATTGAGCAGTCAAACCTGGTTAATCTAAATTACTTTGCAAACTTCATTACATTACTTGGCTTTTTAAAAATCCTATCAAATTTAATAAGGACATATCCTACAGCTGGTTATCACTTAAATCTTATTATTTGGTCATTTAGATAAACCAAGGACAGATTAATCCTTTCTTTGATGGCTAGTTAAGCCCTGTAAATGTCAGTGTAAACTTGACGTGTATGTGAACAAGAGCTTTGCATTTGGCATTAAAGGGTTAATCAGATAATTTAGTCCTTGAGGCTCTTTTGAGTGCTTTAGCTGGAAAGAAATTGAATGGCTGAAAAATGGTACACTGTGAAACAAGTTATAAGTATTAGTGTACTTGAAATGTTCAAGAGTGCTTCATAAAAATCTACATTGCACTCCACTATTCGTCCTATTGCTCTTACAATAGGAGAGGTATTTGTTCATGTATTGGACTGTTAAACAGAAAGGTATAATTTATATCACAGTAGACTTGCACCTTTTATTCTCTCTGTTGATTGGTTAGTTGACAAAATGCTTTCAAAGTCTTGGGAGAATATGTCAAAAGTGGCTGATAAGTTTAATGTACAGAGCCCTTTAAAATTATTAAGAAAAAAAATCAGCATAAAAAATAAAGGATAAAAATACTCAGTTCATGAAATGCAAATAGTTTTTTTTAATATTTCACTTCAGTTTATTTTTTAATGTTTCTCTTCAGTAGTAATCAAGTACTTGATAGAGGTGGCATCTCAAGTTAGTGATAAAAGAATGACTAATTAAAAAATGGAAAAGTCAGTTACCTATTGAGAAAAATAAAAATAGATTTCTATATCATTCCACACAACAAAGTCTTAAGTGGATTTTAAAAATTAAATTAATGCAGTAATTAACAAAAAACAAGGTTTTTTTTAGTTTCTATTAGCCAGGCACTGTTACAGAAATGGAGTGCCACAGTGAGCAAGACAAAGATCTCTGCACTTGAAGAGCACCCAACTCTTGGAGACAGACAATACATAGGTAAGAAAAAAGCAGTAATTATGGTCTGTGCATAAAATTAGCACAAATGATGTGATCCAGAACTGGGTGCTTCCTGAAGGGCTTCCTGAAGACATGCCATTGAAGCTGAGTTCTGAATCAGAAATTCAATAGAGAAAGTGCTTTGCAAGCAAAAAGGACAGCTCTTGCACAGCCTAAGACAGGAAGATGCTAGATAAATTCTTTTAAAAAGTAGGGAAGGAGACAAGTGGGGAAAGTTCTAGAAGAATTTGTCAGACTTTGTAAGCCAAGGAAAGAAATTAAGGTTTTATTCTACTAATAGTCCACAAAGGTTTTGAGTCAACAGTGACATGATTTAACTAGCATTGTTTGAAGATTTTGTTTCCCTGAAGAGTCTGAGTCTTTGATGGCAAGTCAGAGCTTGGTTATTAAATAGTACAGGGTTAAATGTAAAAGAAATCACAAAAAAAATAAAACTAAGAATGTTTTAGTGTTTAAACTTTGAGTTGAAGATTAATGTGTAAACATGAAAGAAAATTAACATTTTGCTAAACAAAACATGTCTTTTTCAAAATAAAACTGGATTCTGTGATAAAAAGCAAATGGACAAGAGGTTGATTCCAATAAAAGACTTGTTTTTTAGCATATATTTTTAAAAAAGCGAACATAGGGGCAATTCCAGTTTCCTTTCCACATGTAGGGAGTTTGGAAGTTGCCACTTTGTCCTAACAGTAAAAAGCTGGACAGGCTGTGTTCTGCTCCTGGCTCTCTGTGGTGAATCCTCCCTCTCACCGTCCCTTCCCCCCCCCACACACACACACACACGCCTCTGGCCTGTACCCCAGTGCTTGTATGCATAAATAAGTAAACCTATAAAAAAAAAGCTAGACAGGCTGAAAAACTCAAAACTCTTCTTGGATCATAAAGGGGAGAGGGCAAAGGGCAAACCATGCCAAGGAGACTGGCGATCAGACAGGAATACAGGGAATCAGCTTCTTGCAGCAGGAGGAACCACTGCTGGGACAGGAAAATCCACACTGATTGACAAATCGCTGGAGGCTGGTGTGGACAATTCTGAGAGCAAAACTCCAGCGGAATCTAGTCAGAAAGGGCCTCCCACAGTTGTGTGAGTTTTACCTCTAGGAGCTCAACCAGGTTTTCAGTGAAGTGTATAGAAAATCCCCTTATGCGTCTACCAGGAGGTGGGGAAGGGAAAGAAAGTCACCATTCTGGAATATACCAGAACACCCAGTCCTCTTACGAGATTTTCCTACAGGAGAAACTAGTTAAATAGTGCCTAAACTGCTTCTGTCAGTTCTAACCTTACATGCAAGAAAAAGAAAATACCCAACTCCAGTCCCCTCTAGCCATCCTGTTGCACCCAACCTGAGAAAGAAATATTCAGTTCACAATGGAGAGCACAGGCTCATTAGAAAACTGGGAGCTAATCATAACTATAGAATAATTCCTTCTCAAATCTCACCATCACACTACTAAAGACCTGTTTACAGCAGTTCCGTTTACCTGGCAGTTCATGTCTGATCATCAAGAAAAAATACCATGATATACCAAAAGGCAAAACAAACACAATGTGAAGTGATAGAGCAAGCTTCAGAATCGCACCCGGTAATTCAATACTCTTCATGACTTCAAGCAAAAGTTTTAGGATATCCTTTGTGTCCTGCTATCCCTTGTTATCTCTGGGAGCTGAGGTTCACCTAAAGAATTCTTTCCTTCACATGATACAAGGTAAGGGTTTTGAACAATATTTGGAGATAAAAAATGAAAGGCAGTTGCTACCCAGTTAGAAAACATACTTAATATTCCAATAATGGGATAGTTAATTTAAAAAAAACAGGTATTAACCTCTATTGAACTGCTATTGCCTCTAAGTTTTACAAATATCTCTTTCCTTATCATTTTGAAATGATATACTCTTTGATAGTCATCCCTATTCAGGTATATTTGGTGCCCTTCCTGTGGGGGGATTTAAACAATCCCCATCTTCTTGAAGTCAGCTGTAGCATATAATGTAACTTGGTCAATGAAATATGGTTAGAAGTGACAAGAATCACTTCTGAATCGAAACTTTAAGAGCCAGCACATAGTTTGCTGTGTCTACTCAACCTTTTGGCTAATTGGTGACGTTAGGTACAAAGAGCCTGTTCCTGCAGCCTCATCCTATAGTGAAGACAGCAGACTGGGGCTCTCATAACGTGAGCAAGTAATCAATTGGTTCTAAGCTCCTAACACTTCACAGTTGCTTACTTTTGAAGTTGTGACTAATAAACCCTTTTCCACCCATCTCTAAAGAGCAAGTCCAACTTTTCCTTAACCTTTACTTATTACATTTTCCTTTGGACCATGCCAGTGTCATCCAAAATGCCATTTGTCTCTAATAGACATTGCTTGGCATCCCCTGGACAAGAAGGATAAATCTTGGTCCTTGTATTCTAGAAAAATTCCTGAGGTTCACCATGCTTAGACCTGCAGTTAATCTTACGACTTCCCACACCTCGGTCCCTGGCATCTGCCAATTTGCTTCATGTTTCAATGGATTGAGTTATTCTAGATATCTCTAATGGGAACATATACTATGTGACCTTTTGTTCTGATTCTTTGGCATAGGATAATGTTTTTAAGATTCAGTCACATTGTAACATGTATCAGTACTTCATTCCTATATATGACTTAATATTTTACTGTGTGTGTGTACAACTTTCTTTAGTCCTTCATCTGTTGATGGACATTTGTGCCTACAAAGGTCCAAATGCAATTGCAATTGCATATGGTAATTCTATGTTTAACATTTTAAGGGACCTCCAAAGTGTTTTCCACTCAGATGAACCATTTTACATTCCCACCAGCAATATACAAGGGTTTTCATATCCCCATATCCCCACCAACACTTATTATTTATTGTCTAGCTTTTATTATAGCTATTATAGTATAAAATGATACCTCATGGTTTTGATTGCATTTTCCAAATGACTAAAGATGTTGAGTACCTTTTCATGCACAACTTGGCCAATTATGTATCTTCATGGAAGAAATAGTTGAATTCAAGTCCTTGCCCATTTTAAAATTAGGCGTTCATCATTTTGTTATCGAGTTATAAGAATTCTTTGTGTATTCTATATGTTATACCCAGATCAGATGTATGATTTGCAAATACTATATTCAATCCTGTAGGTGGTATTTTCATGTTGTTATAATGATCTTTGATTTCCAAAATGTTTTAATTTTAATGCTCAATTCACCAGTATCAGACCTGTTTAGACCATATGACCAAACTTCAACTCATTTGTATAGTTGGAGTAATTAATACTCTAAAGTAGTTACCCTGGGCCTCAGTTGCTGCCAATTCTTGAGCCCATCACTTGTCTTAGCCATGTGATGGAGGGTCAGAACATTTAATCCCACTCCAGTGATCTCCAAGGAGGAGAGGGGGCTGCAAGGGTGATATATACTGAGAGTTTAAACCAATCAAAGTACCACCGCTTACTTCAAACTTTACTATAAAGCACCAGTACCAAAACCAACACAGTATTGGCACAAAGCAGATACATGGATCAATGAAACAGTATTGAAAGCCCAGAAATAAATCCATATACATATCAGGACCTAATCTGTGATAAAGCAGCCATGACCATACAATGGGTCAAAGACAACCTCTTTAATAAATGGTACTAGGAAAATTGAAGGACACACTTGAAAGAAGAAAGCTGGATCACTCTTTAACCTCATGCAGAAAACTAAACTCCAAATGGACTAAAGATTTAAACATAAAATTTGCAAATTAAAGGACCTTCCTTGAAAGTTACTGGAAGTGAAAGGAATTTGAGGGAGGACAGGTGCAAGTGAATCCCTCAGTTCATAGATGAAGGTGGAACCACCAGACACCTGAAAGGACCTAGCTCTCTGAGGAGAGAAGTTGGCCCAGAGCCCCAGCCTCCTGAAGACCCTTTTGCTCACTGCCTGTTGGAAGTGATATGAAAATGTGAAGCTGCATGAAGAGACCAGATTAATACATTCTTTCCATCTGGGAAGGTGGGCAGGCCATTCTCAGAGAAAGCAGCCCTTGGCCCAAAAAGAAATACAACGAGCAGTAAATTAACTGAGAGTCCTTCTGAGTGGCAGATAGGAGAACATCTCTGGGTTGAGACTTCTCATTCACTCTGTGGTTTTTAATAGGTAATCCCAGTTTTTCTAAGGATTGCATTAAATTGCTGAATGATTCTTGCCTAACTCCCCACTCACCCATCCACTAGTAGACAGCAGGGGTCATAGAAATGAAAGAATGAAAATTTGGGATCCTGGTACATAATCCAAGATGAGATGAAATAGAGAGAGCCATAAAATATCATTCAGAAACATTTTAAAGGTATTAAATGTGGTCGTTCACTACAATAACTATTTTTTTAATTAAAAAATACTTTGTTCTGCTTGGCATATAGTATAGTGCCAGCTTTTAGGGGTTTGTTGCTGTTGCTTAAATGATGAAGTTAATGAAAATTGCAGACTGTCTGGCTGGCAGAAACAAAATAAAGTCACATCTGGAAACAGCTGCACTGGCAATTAAATGCCATTTAATGTGACTAATATCAAAAGGATGGGTGTTTCTCCCTCTAGCATTAGGAATGTAAGATTCAGGCTTCTAAGCTGCTCTATTATAATAGTTTTGAGTCAGTGGGTGTTTAGAAGTCATTCTGATATTATAAAGCAAAACCCCCAGTGAGCCATAGAAGGGGATTTGAGTCAGGAAAAAAAATGAACAAGAGCTGCGCAGTTTGAATTTTGAGAACCAGCATAAATTTTACAATTTTTTCCCCAAGCATTAACTGTTTAGTGTTTCAGTTCAATGAAAAAAAGGCCTCTTGTTTCCCATACCAATCAAGTGACCTCCTGCCTTGCCATAATTAGTGGTAAACTTCAATATGCAAGCTAAAAGACCACCTAATTAAAAAGTGTAATTAATTTACATAGATCATTCAAAATGGTTATATTAGATAGCTTATGGAGATAATGTAAAACTCTTTAAGGTGCTTTTATTGGCTTCTTTCCCTGCTGTTCCTCAGGTTCTGAGTATTTTCATGGGAATGAGTTTATCAAAGTGGGAAGGGCTTTGAGGTGATGGTTTTAGCTAATCACTGCTAAACATTTAAAGCTCGGCAATTATTTTTATCAATTACCCAAGTACAAAACAAAACAAAAAAAATGGCCTTCTCTTCCTACTTGGTGCTGAGTGGCCTAATGTTATTAGTGAATATTTATTAAGTACCTGTTGAGGGCTGGAAACCACTCAAAACACACAGTTATTTTAGAGAGCTCGCCACAATTAGCAAGGACCTCTCTCTCTGGGCTAGCCAGTACTTTGATTCTTCTAAATCTCAGTGCAATGGTTACAGGACCCAAAAGAAAGATACTGGCCAAAAGGTTTCTTTGTACCTTCATTCATAATTGATAGTGCCAAGCTATGTCCTATATCATCTACTCTTTAACGTGAACAGAAGTTGACCAAACCCTTGGGAGGCAGCCGAGTGACTGTTGCAATGGAAAGGGAAGAGAATTCCAATTTCTTACTTCCCTTGATGCAGAAATTGTGTTATGGTAGCATCCAATCATAAATGTCTTCCCCTTTACCCAAGTTACAAAGGGAGAACTTTCTTCCCAATTTATTTATGGGGGTACTATACCAGAGGCTCAATCAAGCAAGACTTGTGAGCAAAGATGCTTCAAACAAGGATGTTGTTAATCCACTCTTTCTTTAGGGGAGAAGTCCAGACCTTGGAATCACCTTGCCAAAGGACAATAGGTAAATCGCTATCCCCTTTTAAGTTCATGGGCTTCTCCTAAGAAGGTAAAATTGTCACAACTTCAGATAATTTAGGGCTTAGTGTACAAGGTTGTCCTCCTTATGAGAGTATCTTGTAACAAGCGTGCATGCTAATTTCCTCCTTAGTATATGTATATACATATGATATGTATATCATATGTATATCATTGTGACATGTACTTCCTTTAAGTCCTTAATATTTGAAAGCTTTGAATTATTTGATAAGGAATCCTCCCTCATCAATGAAGCTGTTATGTTGGTTGCTTACACTGATTAAATCCCCATATAATTCCTAAAATTTCACCTTTATGTTCTATGTAAACATGATACACATACCACTTTACTTTCTATATGCCTCAGTTTCTAATCACTGTGCTTCAGACAGTAACATCATAAGTACTCAAAAGCTTGATATAATCTATTAGAGTAATAGCAAATATTACTTATAGTAGAGAATCTCAAAGATTACTGCACACAGAATCTTTTGGGAAATAAAAAAGAAATCCAGTTACTAAGCTGCATTCCATACCACTTAAATCAGAATGTCTGGGAAGCAGGACCCAAGTATCTGTATTATTTCTTATGTGACTGAACAGTAAAAGCCCTGATCAAGTATTGAAAGTATGCCCCTCTCCAGCCTCTTGCCCCTATCTTTCCAGTCCCAGGCCTATACCCTCTGTGCTCTTACTTCATGCAAGGAGCAAAATCTGATGGTTGTGCAGAGTTGAGAAAGAATGAAAATAAAATATTAAAATCAAGTCTGCAACCTCAAGTTGATGATGTGGACCTGGAAGTGGCTTGAGAGCCTGTGTACAATCACTCCTCAGGATGACCTCTACTCCATCCACTACAGCCTTACACCAGATTCCAGAAGAGGAAAAAGAACAACTTAATGGTGAGCTGATGCATGGTCAATAGTCTCAATTTATCTCTTGAAAGTGGGACTGTAGGCATCTCAAAGGGCTGCCTTGATGAGGTGTCCCCATCTCCCAGGAGCAGTGGTTTCTTGCTTTGTAGTGACAGAAGTTTCAGAGCACCTCTCCATGAACCAGGTGCTCCTGTTGGCTGGGCATGCAGAAGCTACTTTGGGGCCACTGCCATGAAGTCTGGTTACCCCCTGTAGAAGCCCCAAAACTCCATCCTGTATTGTATCAGGATTCCAGGGGTCAGTCCTATTTCCAGAATTACTGCGGTCAGTAATACAACTTCTCAGCAAGAACAAGATAGGGAGTAAAAGAGTGAATAACATAGCATAGCTAATACCAAATAGCACTTTCTAGATAAGTCTTCTACACTGAGCCCCACAAGTCTTAACTCAGCCTAATGAGGTGGGTACTGTGACTACCCCTATTTTACAAATCATTTAGGGAAGCTTTGTGAAGTAGGGATTATTTTTAATAAGTTACTACACTTAATGATTGATGGAAATTTTATCCCAGTCCTGGAGGTTTCTATGAAAATAATCAGTTAGTACAGGAGAATGGAAACAGACCTAGAGCTTGGAGGATCTGAACCCAGTTCTAATTCTCCACAAGCAGCTATGAGTCCCTGTCTTCTTGGGCCTCTGTTATCATCTTTAAAAATAGAAATGTTAGAAACAAATCTCTAAGGACTCTTATGGTTCCAACATCCTTTCATGTAAGGATCCCTGATTTTGTCTATAGTAAATTTGAGTCCAGTTTCTTATCCAACACCGAGTCTCCCACCATCAATGAATCATGTGGCAGCCTCAGCATTGGGCTCACTTCCAGGCCTTAACCCTGAGCACAGAGCTCCAGAGGGAGAGTCTGACTTCGTTCACAAAGGCTACACTGGACTCTTTAACACTAGGGCCTTCTTGACACCTCACCATCAGACAATTGCCCATTTTGTTCCAGACCATCCTATATGAGACAGGTCAGAGGCACACACTCCAATAGTAATGAACTCCTGTCATATTTCAGATTGCTGAGTAAGTAGAATTTGAATGGGGGAGAGGGAGTATCTGATTCCCAACTGCTACTGCTCAATGAATCGCTTAGTGAACCTGGAAGTTCAAGTTCAAATTTATACTTTTGGGAGTCCTAGCTCCCAAGCTCTGGCCCCTTCTCTCCCTTCCTACCAGCTGCATCCAATACAGCAAGGAGTTTCCCACTTGTGGTCCCTTGTCTAAGCTCCATGGTGCCATCACTAACAGCTGCCCTCAGGCCTAGGCATGTGCACACTTCTGATGGACTGACATGACAAGGGCCCACAGAAATCTCAGAAGCAGAAGCAGCACAGTAGGATAAGCAATTCTGGAGCTCCCAAGGGTCTAAAGGGGCAGGCAGGTGCTGGTGGACTATGTCTGAAGAAGGTCTCCATGGAGTCACCTAAAGCCAATGTCCAAGATAGGGGACATTTTTTGGTTCAGGTATAGGGATGGCAAACTATGTAGCTATGAATGATGAATGTTAAAAAAGGCTCTGCACAGAGATAGGCTGTGGGGCAGAGAATGAGGCTGTGCTAACCAGAGTTGGGCTAATTCTTTGGGACAAGAGTGGGAAGAGTTGATACCTTAGAATTGGTATCCTGGGAAGTTTATGCTTCTTGTGTTTTCTGTGTTTATTTTTTTTTTTGTTCTTCTAACATATTTATAATACACTATGAAAGTTTGATCCTGTCTTAGATAAGGGAACCCAAGGATATTTTTTTAATCTTTGTTTGAGCCAGAATATTTAAGGTCAAGCACCATTTGGGGGACAGCAGGAATTCAAGTAAAAGATTCCAAAGAAAAGAGTGAAACTTCGGTTTCAGAGTGTTTCCCACATGTGCCACCTCCACACACACTCTTGACATTTTCTTTCCAGTAATAACCTTAAAAGCTCTAAGTAAGAAAGGAACCCCTTAGTGCAACAAGACTTTTAGAGACTCGGTATCTGTCCTTTCCCTTTCTTTGGCAGTAATATAACCCCCTCTTGTTACCCAGAACATGACTGTCCAGTATTGTCACCATTTTCCATCCTTCCTTATAGGTGGGTGTGATCATTTCACTAATCTCTAATCAATGGACCGAGTGGAAGCATTGTACACAACATCTCTTCCTCCTTCTCCCTTCATGCTAGCAAAACTGTAACTGGTGGCAAACCCTCTTGTACAATATGGATTAGAAGACCATAGCAAAGAGAATATCAACATAGAAGAGGCTATGCCCTTGATGCTGTAGACCTACCAGAACGGTCCTGGCTTTCCTATATCTGGATTATGAAATGGGAGAAATAAACTTCTGTTCTGTTTAAGACTTTGGATTTTTACTGTTGCTGTTGTCTCCTTTACAGCTGCTAAATACTCATCCTAGTGGTCTGTATTTGCCTCCTCTGGGAGGGGAATGAATTCCACAAGTTTAATTTCTTCTGTATTTCCTTTTATTTGTCTTGAAGAGTGTGGCTTGTTACCTAATTCATGTTTACTCTCTTGTAATCGTCCTGAATTGTACAGATTTTGATCACACCACGTCTCAGCACGTCTTTCTGAGTTGAAATTCTTTGAGTTTTAGTCTGACCTCACAGAGAAAGTCTTAGTATTTTCCAAAATTCAACAACTTCAAACTTAACACATATTCTCAGTTAAACAGTACTATGAGCTGTGGTCTTTGGACTGGGAACCTGGCCCAGATCCTACAAATGTTACATTGAATTGAATTGAACTTCAAAAAGCATTTTCTCTCCAAAGAGATAGCATGAATAAATTTCAAATTTCTAGCTTTCATAGCCAAGGCCTCATGTACTTCCCCAAGTAGACAACATGAAACCACAGACTTAGGACTTGGAGCAAATTCCTTTATAGTCTTCCTTTTCTATTGCATTTCACCTCCCATTTCCTGCCTGATTCCTTCATGTCTTTCATGTCACAGCTTAGACATCATTTCCCAGGTCCTAGACTAGGTTGTTATCTTCATGTTATTACCTCATAGCCTCCAGCACTTGCTTTTTATCATGTACATCATGTTTGTATTTACTCCTCTGTTGTCTATCTTTGTCAGCTGTAAAGGCATGACCACACCCCATATATTCATAGATCCAGTGCTTGACTCACAGCCAGTGCTCAATAACAATCTGGTAACTGAACGAATGAATGAATAGATGAACCATGACTGTTATCACCCTTGATGCTTCTTTTTCATGGCCCACAAGTAGAAGCAAATCCCAGGGTCTTCCTGAGAAACACCTCTATATTTAACCACTTTTCCTACAACTCTCACATTGGTCCAAGCACCCATCATTTCTCCTTTGGATTATTGCATTATGCTCCCACATGGCTTCTCTACTTCTCCTTCCCTCCGCCATCTACCTCACTACGAACACGGGAGAAGAGTGAGGATGAGTGCCAAAGCATAAATGAGGCCATGCTGAAGATAGTGTTGTGTGCCTCCCAGAGCAGGAAATCTTTGGGACCTCTTTTCTTGTTTTAGCTAGTTCAGATAAAGGCAGCAGTTCTGTCTCCATTGAAGTAGATACATCTACTTTGGTCTGTGCACCATGACAAGTGAGCGATACAATTTTTGATCTGCCCTTAAAAGAAAGCTTGACTTTTCAGCTCTCATTCTGACTGCCTGAAAGGTGCAGAAGGGATGGCAAGAGCTAGAGCAATCACATCAGACTGCAAGACGCAAGCCAAATGTTGAGAAGAGCAGAGCAGCAACAGCAAAGGCTGGTTTCCTGCCTTTCAGAGTTGCTATGTCATTAGCCATAGAATGTGAAGAAGAGGGCCTCCCCTGGTGGCGCAGTGGGTTAAGCAACGCACTATGAAGCAAACTGCAGCCACTTGCAGCACCGCTTGCAGCACCGCTTGCAGCACCGCTTGCAGCACGAGTTCGATCCCTGCTGCCGGCCAGGGAGGGGGACCCACATGGCACAGCAGACCTCTCCTGCTGTGCCCGCTGCTCCCCTCAGCAGTGTGCTTCTGTTATCTGCCTATTCTGCTCTCCACTCTCTGTGGTGAATCCTCTCACCCGCCCCCCCACACCTCTGGTCTGTGCCCCAGTGCTTGTATGCATAAATAAATGAATCTTTTAAAAAAAAAAAAAAAGAAAAACTTTAAAAAAAAAAAAGAGAATGTGAAGAAGAAGAAACATTGTGCCTTTTCAAAGCTAAACTCTTACAACAGCCTAGTTAATACATAATCTAACTAATATATACTCCTTCCCTATTGCAACGGTTTCATGAGGAGTGAAAAAAGATTGTGCCAAGAAAATATATATGAAAAACTCAATATCCCTCCTGGTGGGTGACTGAAGGACCTCTCAAAAATTAAAGGAAGGGGGGAGGGAGGATAAATTCTTGTTATAAGCTGCCGAAAGAACTATCTTCTGTCCAGAAAAGACCCTCTGGTTCCATATGTTAGCATCTTGGGAGAGCACGTGAGGGCGGGGAAGGAGGTCTGCTGCTTGGCTTCAGGGCCTAATTTGTAAAATGCCTTTGGGGAGTGAATGAGAGAATTAGCTTAAGCTCTGGATTTTGGGGCTTTAGTGGGTTTAAGACAGACTTTTAATCACCCTTTGCTCCCTGTGGTCCCAGTATGTGAATTTTAATCATGTTCACTTGCAACTTCACTCAGGGCAAGGTCTTCATATTTATGACATTCCACTGTGTGGGACTGTCCAGGGCCGGAGGCCAGGGACAAGAGCTGCCCTCTGACAAAGTAGGTTTCCTCACAGCTCTGCAACATGGACAACTTTTTTAGAGGCTGGGATTAATATCAACTATATTTGGGTCAGCTGGAAGATATGAATTTGTTATACTTTTGATAGACTACATGCATCTTCTAACCAGTTGTTTTCATCAAACTTACTGGTCTCACAATTTATTTTTTATTCTTGACCCAGTTCTTCCCTAGATCAAGTTTACTGATAGAACTCCTCTGGATATTTGCATTATTTCTCCTCTGTGAGTCTTAATCACAAATATTAGAGGTTCATTCAGATGTCACTCTTTCATCAACAGCGGCTTGTGGGAAACCTGACCCCCTAAGTTGTTGATAAATATGCATTGTAATGGGAAGGAAGTCTGTAGCTTTCAACACATTCTCAAAACGATCTGAGATACCTAAGAATTTTTTGTGTAAGAGATTACATCAGAGCTAGTAACACTGATTAGGGTAGTAATTTAGTAGTGATCTACGCCCCATATCCTCTTCTCACAGCCTTCTACTACCACTAGATAGATGTGGAATAGGACATGTTTAGGAAGCTTACTCCTCTTTGTAGTCCTCCTTTAAAATGAGAACATTCTATGAAGAGTATTACATTAACACATAGTATCTAAGAAAGCTAATTTATCAAATTACTTTCTTCCTAGGTTTCTTTCCGGGTGGGAAGAGAATATTGGCTGAGAAGCTGGGAAGGTCAGAGCACACAAACTGAGCTACTCCTCGGTTCACTTTCGCTAGCCCAGGGCACAAATGCCTCACATGCAGTCCACCCAGAGCTGAAGAATGCCAAGCAGGGAACGCTATCAACTCCACCAGGCCAAGGATCCGTTCCTCTGGTCACCTCTCAAAGCCCAGGGCCTGGCGCAGCGCCTCACCATAGTTGCTCAAGAAATAGTGGTTGGTTGAGTAAGAGAAATGTGTCAGGTTGCCTCATTAGTCATTTCATGCGGATAATGTGAACCAACTGAGAATAGTGCTCAGTGATGAGACAGAATCAGGAGAGCACTACTTTAATTAGAAATAAATACTGAGGTATCCCCGCATCTGGACTTTGGGAACAGGCATGTGTACACAGCTTGACATAAGGAACTCCAAGGCTGTCCTAAATCTAATAAATCAGAAAGTTCCGAGCTAAGCATTTAAGAAATCTTTTGACTCATTTATTCGACTTTTTTTTTTTTTTTGTCTCGATGAGGCGGTTGAAAGAGTTTAGACAAAAGAGTGGTCCCCTCTCAGTTCTTTAATATAATTTAGGTAATGATGTGGGGAGAACGAGGAACCCATGGGGTCCTTCCGCTGCCAGGACTCTGCGCCCTGGACGTGAAGACGCAACGCCGCGTGGCGCCCGGGCCCGGTCACCTGTCAGAGGTGACGCTCTTTCCGGGCCGAACTCGCACCCACCCCAGAGGGCTTCCACCTGCGCCCAGAGCTTCCCGGGCCCGCCCCTGGCAGCCGCCCCACCAGGGGCTCCCCGCTGGGACTGCCGGCTCCTTCAGGCGTCCGACGTCCTCGAAGTTGTCTGCGCCAACTGGGCTCTAACCCCAGGGCGGGCGGGGCCCAGAGCAGCGGGCGGCCCCTTCTCCCCGCGCCGCCACCTTCGTCGGCCCGCCCCGCCCGACGGCGTCGCCCGCGGGAGGGAGGAGACCGCGAGGCCGGAGCTGCGCCCCCTGGGGGCCGGGCGGGACAGGCCCGGGTGCCCTTCCGGGACCGCGGGACCGCGGGAAGGCGAGGCGGCGGCCACTCCGGGCTCCCGGCCGGGCCTGCAGAGGAGTTGGGCTATTTTGTAACTGCACCATCCACCCAAGCCTCATTACCACCTCTTAATGAGACCCCTTTACTCCGTGACGTGCAACCGCTCCATCTCATTAAGGAAATCGCTCTTCAATGCTGATTATTTTATTTGCAGCCATAATTATATTTCTTTCGGCTAAATCACGGTTTAATCGAGCCCACATGGAGGGCAGCAGCACTAATTACAGCGGGGGATGCGGCGGCGGCGACGGCGGGCGCGGGCCGGCTGGAGGAGGGGGCGGCAGTAGGGGGTGCCCGGGCGGCGGGCGCGGCCGGGGGGCTTGCGGGCGGGGAGGGGCGCGGGCGGGGGGTGGGGGCCCGAGCTCAAACACAACAACTTATTACTTCTAATTCCCCGACTGTCACCAAATCACCTGCACGAAACAAGAATCTAATTTGTTAAGCTGGCATGTCTGCAGATGGAAGATCGATCTTCTCTGTAGATTTCTCTAATTGAGTGAATATAGACGCCCGGAATTAGCCGCACTCGGGCTGCCGGGAGGGGGCAAAGGAAGGGGGGTGGAGAGAAAAGAGGGAGCGGGACGGAGAAGAAAGAAAAGAGAATAGAAGGGGAGAGAAAAAGGATGGGGGGGAAGAGGAGACAAAGAGGACGGAGGCGAAGGAGAACGGAGAAAGGAAAGAGTGAAGGTGAGAGGCTGGAGAGAGAGAAGGTGAAGGGTAGAAAAGAGAAAGGAGGAAGAGGATGAAAGAAAGGGGGGAGGTGTGAAAAGAAAGGAAATAACAAAAGGAAGAGCAGGGGCAGGACGCTAAAGAAAGGCAGGAAAGGTGGGGGGGTTCCACTTGAGAGACGCTCATTACCAGCAGAATTACCTTCCCCTCCGCCCTCAGACGCCCCCCGCCCCCCAGCGCTAGAGTGAAGTAGTTGGACAAGCGGAGCCCGGCGTCGGACGCAAAGTGGGTCTAGCTGCTTAGGGAAGGGAGAAGGTTGGGACCGCGGAGCCGGGCGGGGAGCGAGGGGGAGGGAGTGAGCGCCGGCGGCTCCCAGAAATGGCTTACAGAATTACATTTGTTTTTCTTGTGATTTTATTAAAAGTCACTCCTCATCTCCAGAATGCGTGAAAATATCTACTTTCCACTCAGATACACCGCATTAACTTGTTGGAGGCGAATTTGTTTGTTTGTCTATTTTATTTATTTGCTAGATAAGATTGATGCAGTCTTATTAGCGCTATATCTAGTTATAGAAAGAGATAAGGATGAGATGTTTTTCTTTTTATTCCAATTACTAGCCTTGTCACCTAACTGAATAACTGATATATGATTATTTATCCTGAGTAAATAGAAATCAGAAAAGCAACGAACTTAACACATACAAACAAAATCTCTATGTCACTTATTCTATTCCGTGTGGCTAATTGGGGCCATTAAATTACAGGGCTAAAGGCAAAAAAAAAAAAAAAAAAAAGATATGGAGTCTGGAGACTGGTACTGATCCGTCATTGTTTTGTGCCGAGCTTTCTGAGTTGAGAGCACTGGATGGTAGTTGTTAGAAGGCAAAGATAGAAACATAATCAAGGGACAGGCCTCTGCTACCGCGAAGACTGATCCAGGTGTACTGCGTGTTTGTAGCTTGCACAACTGTAACGTATGGAAGACTGTTTAGTTCAGAAAAAAATGATGTTGATTTTGTGTATCATCGCAGGCTTTTCGGGAAGGGTAGGCAAATCAGACCCTTTTGGGGCGACATTTTTGCTTGTTCAAAGGGGCCTCCCCCCTCTCCAGCGCGCCCCACAGCTGGCCTGAGCACGCGGGGGACCTGCTCCACAAGCGCGCGCACCAGTACTCGCGTCACGCACTCGCAGCTGCGGCTCCCTGCGCTTCAAAACCAATAAAGAGGCTAGTGTTTGGGTCCTTGGCGTTTAACTTCCAAACCCGGCCCCGGGTCCTGTAAGCAAAGAGTGTTTGTGGCCTCGGAATCCCAGAGTCTCTGTGCTCCCTGACCAAGGAGGCTGTAGAATGCACGTGTGGGCTTGCTGGGCCCAGGTCCACTTGGCCAGGGGGTAACAGCGTTCACTCTGCCCTCGAGAACGGCTGCTCTGCTCGAAGGCTAGCCCAAGGGTTATCGTAGTGACCGGAAAGGGATACAGCCAAAGCCTCTTGGGCTGTGGAAACCCCTAGGAAGTGTTTGGACTCAGACAAGTGTGGAAGAGCCTGTCTGCCTTCTCAGATCTCCCTCCTTCCACCCACCCCACCCTCAAATCGCCTTCCCCACAAGAGCCATATATTAAGAAGTCCCAACATCTGGTGTGGTCAGATGCGGACCACGAACCCTTATCCTGGACAGGAGTGGGAAGAGTGAGATTGGGGGCTGGGGGCGTCGGTTCTGGGCCTGGGGCAAGATATGCGAGAACTGGGTCACCATTGTTTCAAACGCAAAGAACTTGAAAGCTTCCTTTATTTTCTTGTATTTTCCCCCACCCTTCATTCTTTTTCAGATTCTAAGGTAGACCTGAGGAATATGAGCCTATTCGCCAGTGTGTTTGGGTTATTGCATATCTGGAAAAGTAAACAGGAGTGTTCAAGTCACTTGATTTGTTTTCTGTAAGCAAATAATACCCAAAAGCATGGCTGTAATTTACCACGAATTAAAATTGATTCTTTTCATCAGCCAAGAAAATAGGAAAATGTGAGATCGTTAATTATTGAGGGAGGCGCTCCTCATTAAAGGGAACAATGTTACAATTCAGCATTTAATAGCAGGAATGTGAATAATAACGCGCCATATTTCAGCCCACTGTCTGCAAAGAGAAGAGAGCCGTTTACAAACAACCCAAGCAGCTGAAAGTTACATTTAATAAACAGCCGAGGCTTCTGTAAGTGGAAAAAGCAATTAGGGCATTGGGTACACTACCCAATTCTTCCTGAGCACCCAGTACATATTTTGAATCTCTTAGTCTGTCTCTGTTTCTACAAAGGATTGGCAATACCGAAATACAATTAGAGAGAAAATCAGAATTACAAACCTAATCGGCATAAATCCTTCATGAAAGCATTAGCTCTGGGGATCTCTCACCCCATCCAGGCACACTCTAATTCTAAAGCTTGCTCTGGAACTGGATGGCAATGCAGAAGGAAAGACACAAATTTTGTAGCTGCCCTGCCTGTAATTTAAATAATCAGCAATTAAGATTTTGGTTTTTTTTTTTTAATGTCGCTTTCTGGGAGAAACCTCACTTCTCTCATAACTACAAAGTTATTTGGCTCAGTCTGGGCGCGCGGCCCTGCGGGAGAGGGAGTGGGTTTCCCTGGCCTTTAAATGCTCTTTGTGCTTCGTTAAAAATGAGAAGGGGGGTATAGGAGAAAGAAAAAATGATTTCCCTGTGCATCGCCCCTTGGCAGGCTCTTGTACAAAATTCAATCTCTATTTTTTATGAGAAGTAAACTGTCTAAATAAATTTTATTAGGGGCAACCAATATATTTTCTGGTAGTTCCCTTTGTTCCACTTCTACGTGTGTGTAACAATCTAAAACCTATTTATTGAGGAAAAATCACTGGATCCGTCATAGAAAATCCTTTTACTTTGCTTTGAAGTGATTTCTGAAGACATTTTTGTCATTCCGAAGATTTGGGGGCCATTGCGCTAAAGCCTCGCCTTGTTAGGGACTTCAGTTCCCATGATCATGTGGGAAATGCCTTAAATTATCAATAGCAATGGGCCTGACCGGCACTTTCCCGGCTGCCCCAGGAACGTGGAAAGATGACGGGGAATAAAACTCTGGTAAATACATCTCAGGCGCTGCCCAGGTGGATTCAGACATTGGCCAAAACGAACTGCCGAAAGGGAACCGGGCACGGGGGCGAGCTTTTTACATGCAGACTATTGTCGTTTTCTCCGCCAAGCCTGCTGGCAGCGGCTCCCGACTCCGGGCTCCAGCTCCAGCTTGCGCCCTCCCCACCTCGACGCCCCCACACCGCCCCTCGTCACCCCCTCCCATTCTCAGGTTTCCCTTTATTCCCTCCTTTCCTTTCTTCCCCCCACCTTCTACCCCGCCCCCCCCCGCCATGCTTATGCTCTGAAGACTTGGAAGAAATGATTTAGTTTGTTTATACTGCTATAAAAATCAAGACCAATAGAAAAGTCATAAAATGAAGCGGGCTATCAATCACGCCGCAACATTGTTATTCAGCGGTTACTAACAGAGATGGATAATCCTTTGATTTCGTCCCATTGTTATTACTCTAATGTGTCTTCACATTAACTATTACACATTTATTTATCGACCTGAAAGATACAACAAAACAGAATATACGAGCGAGTGCGTGTAGGAGGACGCTGCGCCGCGGCCGCCTGTTTGGGGTCGGCTGTGGGATGAGGGCTCCCGCGCTTGGGTGCACACACGTGTAGAGTCGGGGCCTCGCTCCCTTTTCCTTCTCTTCGCAGGTGCGGCCTCTCCTCCCTCCCTCCAGAAAGGGTGCGGAGCCTTGGCGGAGCGGGCCTCGACGGACCTGCCAGTTTGGAGGAGCGGGGCGCCCCTGCCAGGGCCCCCACCCGGTCTCTCTGACATTTCTCCCCACCTCTGCCCCTGCGTTCCGGTCGTGGATACCCCGCGAGCTCCACCCAGGTGGGCACAAACCCTCCGCGGTATCCTGGGAGACTGCAGTCGGGTGCGCTCTCAGTAGGCCAGCCCGAGGCGCACACCGCCCCGCCCCAGGCCGCGATCTGGCCTCCTGCGGCGCGCGCCCGGAGCACCAGAGCCTCTACATTTAGGGGGTTTGTTTGCGGATGAAGAAGCTTTTATTAGAGGAACTGTACTTGCTTTAGCTCTAGATATCTCCTCCCAGGAACAGCCTTTCTTAAAAGAACACGGCGCTTGCCGAACACCCTCAGGTTCCCCAAACACGCGGCTGCCGCCTGGGCCCAGCCAAATTCGCGGTTCTGGCGCCGGGTTCCCACACCCGCCGCGCTGCAGCACCAGCAGTGGCCGCTGAGCTCCTCCAGTCCGGGAGCTTCTGGGGGAGCGGTCTCCGCAGCTCGGAAAGAACCAGTGTGGCTGATACACTGAACCCACACGTGTGTGTGCATGTGTGTGCGCGCGCACGTTGTGTGTGCATGGGAGGAGGGGAAGCGGGCTGTAGGAGAGCAGGAGGAAGCAAAACTGCCCTAGAATTCGCTTTGCCGCCTCCTTTGTCTCTCTACTTGCTGGGTCCCTGTCACACACACAGCTAAGGACACACACACACATACGCGCGCGCGCACACACACACACACAATTCCTCTCGCATCTGCTATCAGGCAGCATTTCCAATGTTTTGTGTAAATCAATTGGAGGGCGAACAAAAAAAGCCATTTGCTCAGTATTATTTAAAACAGACTTCATAGGGCCACCCTTTTGTGGAAGCTTTATTTGTACTAAATGAATAATCTTAATTGCATCACTCTCGAATTAAAAATCAATGTTAATCAAGTTGAGAGTAGTAAATATCAGTTTTCATTGTGCCTTGGTAGAGGGCATTTTTCTTGTGTTGCAAATAAAAATACAAGTCAAATAACTTTAAAAGGGCATTATGTTCTGCTACAAATACAATTGAAACGGATTGTTTAGGAGCAGATCAGAAATGGTACAGAATTTTGCACTTAATTTCCTCAGTTATCATTTACAATAAGAACCTCTGGGCTTGACAGCCAAGTCTAAACAGTAGTAAATTAGTACAAATTTATACTGATTTTACTCTAATAATCGTAATAAAAGCTTATAGATTTGGCACTAATTACATAAATGCCTAATGATCTTGAAAATTACTCTGGTTAGAAATATATTACTAATCTAAACTTTGTTGTTGGCTGGCTCTGAAAAATCAGAACATTAGAAATGGTTCGCTTCACTTGTGCAAGGCACTTTAAATTGTTCAAGTAGTTTAACATATTCAAGAGGAAAATAAAGAGCATTTAACTTTATTTACAGCCTCAAGTGAAGTTGGGAGCCGGCTGAACTTAGAAACTTTGACCAAAAGTGTGTTGCGGGCCAGGACGCCAGCGTGGGTTGGGCGAAGAGCGGGAGTCTCACACGAAGGGTGCAGAGTTCACGAATGCTCGCTACGCAGGGGGACCCCAAAGTCCACTGTGGGTCCTGCAGGGGTCGGGGACTCCCGCGCTCTAGGGCTGCGGAGGGGGTGGGGCTTGGTAGGCCCGGGCGCCTACCCAGGGCATTTGGACCCTACGCACAGGGCTGCAGGGTGGCAGCGAAGTCAAGGTTCGGACTGGAGGCCGCGTTGAGTGCCCCTGTTGTGCGCTGGACCGGTGGGTCCTAGCCCGCCGCAGGCCAAACTCGTCGGCGGCGCGCAGGCTGGGGCGACTCTTGGATCAAGCCGGGGTCATGCCCTGGTCCGGCCCTAGCCCTGCCTCTGCCCCAGAAGATCCTAGCTCAGAGAGACCGAGCTGCGCCCTCGGAATGAGCGGAGTGGGGCAAGGAGAAGGAAGGGTGTGCCTGGAGAAGATCGGAAGGATGAACTAACCGAGGCCGGGCCCAGAAGCTCAAGGAGAGGCCGAGGCGGCCGCTGCTGCTTCCGCAGCTGCTCGGAGCTGGAGCAGCCAGGGCTGCCGCCGCCTCCTTCGGGCGGGCGCGGGCGGGCGGGCGGAGTGGGGGACTCTCCGGGCGCTGACATTTGCAGGCTGCCCTCCTGATTGGTCCCCTCGCCGAGCTGCTCACGGGTTCATTCAACTGTTAAGCACCTCCCCGTCTCTCTAAAGGACATTATAATGCAAGAAGCCCCCTTTTTAACCACAAACCGAATTTTCTTTCATTTAGGTGATCTATATATATCTATATCGTATAGCTTATAGCTTATATCTATTTTAAATAACTTAAAGCCGCTAAAATTTGGGGGGGAACAGCTTTCGCCCTGGAGCGGTGCGCGATGCTGTCTCACGCCGACCTCCTGGACGCCAGGCTAGGTGAGTGCGCGCCTCTCGCCCGGGCAGCCTGGAGAAGCCGGGGCAGGAAATTGTCAATTTGTTCCTTATTTTACCTTAATGTGCCCTAAATGGGCTAATTTCTTTAAAAGTAATTGTGCTGCATTAAAGTTTAATTTGATTTAACATCGTCTTTTAAAAAAAATCTATGGAATATGTAGATCCAAAAAAGGAGTTGGGAAATGTTGTTACCTTTTGTTTGTCTTATTTTTTTTTCTTTTATCCCCTCCCCCTTATTATTATTTTTTTTTGAAATGCGATCTACGCCTTGATAATTTGTTTGGAGGTGTTTTCTCTCTCTCCTCCCTGTTTGCTTTGATTTGGAATTTCCTTCTCTTTTCCCCTCTTTTTCTCTCTCCCCACTATTTCCTGCTCTCCTAAGTGTGATTGAATTTGTAAAAATCTGGCATGAAGGAGAAACCTCTGCAGTCGGAAACGGATTTGCTAAGTGTGCTCCCTGAGAAAGGAGAAAAGCCAAATTCATCCTCGCAGGCATCCCCCGCCTGCAAGGGACCCGATGTTGCCAATGGCTGAGACGCACGCGCCTTTTATTTCTCCGGAAAGAAAAGTTGAATTCTCTAAAGTTTGATTCACTGTTAGGTCTATAGAGTTTACTTAACTTTTCTTAATGCTGTCTAGGTTGCTGGGTTCTGGGTTTCCGGTTTGCGAATCTTTGGTGATGGATACGACTCCATTTTCCAAACACTTTTTCTGATTTGAGGGGGAGGCGGAGCTGATTTGGGTTGATTTGGGGGGGGGGGGTGGAAGGCTTGGACACTTACTCATCTTCCGAAAGTGAGAAGGAATCGGCTGAGGGCGGGATAGAGTTCGTCAGGCTGCCGAAGCGCAGGTGGGGCGACAACCAAGAGATCCCTCGATTTTCCTTTCACCCCCTTCTCCCCAGTCCAAGGATATGCTCTCGGGTTCCTGGGGGCGCCAGGGGCGCGGTTCGTGAGAAGGACACCGAAGGGTGTTGCATTGCCGGGATTGGGAGTGTTTCATCGTGGAAAACCAGAAAGCATGTGTTGTTTACGCACCGAGCCCGCTGCGGAAAAAGGGGAAAAGGCTGGGGTGTGTCATTCTAGGCAGACAGTCCAAATCCTGGGGAACCCAACTAAGCGTCCCGGGAGTTTTCTCCATAGGGCGAACGCGGGCAAGGAGGGAGCCGAGGATGGGGCTGAAGGAGAACCGCACAGGGAGGACAATCCCTCCTGGAGTCGGCAGAAAGTAGTGACCGCGATCCCCTTGCCTCCCCAGGTATGAAAGATGCCGCCGAGCTTCTGGGCCACCGGGAGGCGGTGAAGTGTAGGCTGGGCGTGGGGGGTTCCGACCCCGGGGGCCATCCTGGGGACCTAGCGCCCAACACCGACCCAGTTGAGGGAACCACTCTGCTGCCCGGGGAGGACATCACCACAGTGGGTTCGACGCCGGCCTCGCTGGCCGTGAGCGCGAAGGACCCCGACAAGCAGCCGGGACCCCAAGGCGGCCCGAACCCCAGCCAAGCCGGCCAGCAGCAGGGCCAACAGAAACAGAAGCGCCACCGGACGCGGTTCACTCCCGCGCAGCTCAACGAGTTGGAGAGGAGCTTCGCCAAGACTCACTACCCCGACATCTTCATGCGCGAGGAACTTGCGCTGCGTATCGGGCTGACCGAGTCCCGAGTGCAGGTACACCAGCCTCGGGCGCTGGGCGGGGGTGGGCGGAGGGCTGGTGCGGATCCGGCAAAGGAAGCGGTGTCTTTCCTTCCCTCCCAGCCGGGACCCGGGGCTACGCTCGGGTCGCCTCTGCGTTAAAGGGTTAGACCCCTTCCGGGAAACTAGCACGCACCACCTTCCCCGCATTGGACAGACAGGGACCCATCTCCTGCCAATATACCCATGTCCCCGCAGAAATTCCTCAAAAGCCGAGCCGGAGTTGTTCGCCAGCTGGGTTGCCTCCATTCTCCGGAGAAAGGAACCTCGGCGTCTCCCAGGCTGCTAAGCCGAGCGCGCACCTCCGCTCCAGCTCGCTATATTAACGGGCATTTCTTTACCTTTTAATGAGTTTGTGTTGAGCTTCAGGTAAACAGGGGAACACAAGAAAAATACAGAAAGCGTGAGAAGGGAAAAACATAACTTAATGGGTGCCTTTTAAATAAGCTCCACACCAGCGTTTTAATAGTGTAGCTTAATTTTGCTGAATAGCACCTTCCTCCAGCTCTTAGGCAAAATACCCCTAGCTTTGATGTTTGCAAAGGGTTTTAATTTTGATCATCATCCAATGCGCTAGGGGCGACTGAAATCATCACCCCACAGTCTGAGTCCTGGTTTTCACCTACGGAAACGGAAAAAATGAAGGTTTTCTGTTGTAGATATTCGATGAAAAGAAACGACATTTAGGGCAGAAGAGTGACAGGTAGTAGACGAAATCATTACTGACCCCTCGTTCTTGTCCAGTCATCCTCCAACTTGTAAGTTATACAGAACCTAGAAAAATCACACTTCTAGCTTTTCTGAAAACTGAGGGATAAAAATATAATGAACGGCCAACTGAATGGCAAATTTCCCCCCCTGTTTTCTAAAACAACGAAAACAATATAACAAATATTTTATGGACTAGTGCTGAAAGTGAAATTCCAAGTGGCACATTCGGGCGTGGGCTATCCAGTGTGCTGAAAATATTCCTTTACTGTTGTGGACTGAGTATTTTCTGTAAGTTAATCTTATAAGCCATTATGTGTGTTGACCAATTAAATTTGAAGAACTCAATTATTTTACACTGGATCTAGGAAGTAAGAGACAGGGGTGATCATAATCATAGTGTTCAATATTTTCGTGTCCATTTGGTTTTATAAAGATAATCTAAAATAGAAAAATAGTGTATACTTCTAAATAGTCAGAAAATGAAAGTCACCAGGAACTCAAGTGGTCAAATTAATAAGGTAAAATTCAGGGGATAATATAGATGAACATTTTTACTCAATATAAATCTGGGTGGTTTCATTAGTGAGCTCTGGAAGCCCTGAACCATGGGCCATTGAAACTAAGCACCAAAAGAGAGCTAATAGCATTATGCAGACATATATTATTTATGCTCTTTAATTTGTTTTTACCTGTACCTCTTTTAAAATCAAATTTGAGTTCATCTTCACAATTTTAACACTTCCATTACTGCTAGTGATAATAGTGGTATCATTATAAGCTGAAAATTCATAAATTTATTATTTTGTCCCTCAAGCAAAATATTATCTAATTATTTCTGTTTTAAGTAATAAATTATGTTGTTTAAACAAGACATGCTGGTGATTAGTTTAAGTTAAAATAGAACTTGGAATCACAAATAAAATATAATTGGACAACTGATTTTATGAAAAAAGAAAACGAGGTCTATTAAACTTTATTAGGTCTTCCAAAGGTTAATGGCAGTGATTCTTTTAATAGAAAAAGCTGTAAATGAAATAAAATATAAACTATGTAATAGAAACAGTTATTTTCAAAAAGTACACAAAAGAATATTCAGAAAGAAAAAGACGAAGTACTTTAATTGTTTAGCATAATGTTCAACCAAAGATAATAGCTTGAGACTGCTGATAGGAATAATTTAATAGAATGGCAATTTCAATATTTTTAAAAATAATGTTCCATAGTTTAAAAAGTAATCAGATCAACATAACCTTCTTAATTAACATTTCAAAATGATTAACATTATGTAATGTAATGCAAAAATAATTTATGGAAAATGTATTTACTTCACAATTCACTGTACCATTGCTCCTTGACCAAATTCAAATTAAGTAGTAATTGGTTTATGTTCTTATATGATGAGTACTTCAGAGTTTCCTTTATAGTTAACAGATTGCCACACATTCTTTTCAGTATGTGGGCCACCACACTGATTAAAAATGACCTAAACATTCAATTTATTGCAATTGCATATTTTTAGAGATGCTTTTTGATTCCAAACTAAATAATACAATCTATTTGCTTTTTAATCTAAATCTGGTATATACCACATGTTTAAGTATTTGTTAAAGTACCTCTACTCACAAGAAGGCCAATTCCATGTCTGATATCACTCCCTTTTTCTGGCTAGTGTAATAAAACCATTCCTTTTATAGCATGCCATTATTAGAAACCAATTTCAGAATTATTTATAACCTGGAATGGCTTATTAAGCAGCAATGCGAGAATCATGCAAATTACGCGATCAAATGCAATATAATAAGCATAATCATTAGTCTCTAGCACGGATTAATTAACTTTCAATATTTTATTTACATAAAAACCAAATCAGTGAAATAACTTCTGCACAGTCAGGCTTGCCTTTCAATATTTTATACGAACAAAAATAATGTGCTGTAATTCCATTGACCATGTCCCCCAGAATGGCCCTGTCACCTGCCACATCTTAATAGGGGGACAAGCTGAGAGTATTTTCTAGTTTTCTAATGGAATGAGAAATTGCATTTTCTTCCTCTCCCAGCACTATTAAAGTGTAATGAATTCGGCCCAGAGTTCACGGCTGGCTGATCGAAATGAACCTGAGATCTAGGCTTTAATATAGCTCCCCAGATTTCCTCCCAAATCTTCACATTAATCATTTGCTGGATTCCAATGAGATCTTCATAAAGCGTTTGCTTCAAAGAGGGAAAAGTAATATTCGCTCTTTCTCCCTCTCTTTCTCTATTTCTGAGCCATTTATAGGTGGAGAATTAAACGGGCTATATATTTTAAAATACATTTACAGTATGTCTATATTACTGTAACAGCAGATATCATGAAAGTGGATTTTTAAATTCCAACCTCCATTAGATTCTCACTGTTGTATTAAGCATTTTCTGAGAAGAGCTGCATTTCAAACTGAGTACAAAGTTGGCCAGTGGCTGTGGTTAATATATTTCCTGGAGTTGTCATCTGTGCATTCTCAAAATCTCCCTTAGGTTTTACCTGCATTTTAATCCGTCATGCTCTAGTTTTCAAGTGGAAACATTCACATTTTAAAAACATATGCATCATAGCTTGGAACGGAGGTGCTCAGATCCCATGCAGATTTTCCCCCCAATCCCAGTAAGCCATGAAACATAAAAAATTTTGTAGCCGTCATTTGACTACTAACCCTCAAACATAATTGAGCACGATTTTTTCGATTATTCCTTTAATATTTAGTTCTTTAACAGCTGTTCTTTTCCGCCTGTGCCTGAGCGGATCCTTAAATCCTAAATTCAGAAACCTTTCTAGGCGGTGTATTTTCTACTGAAATTCTACAGGGCCATTCTCCTTCCCACACCCCCCAGTTTTTCCCCAGTTTCTCCCCCACTCCCTCCACTAACCCCTTCCCCACCCAAAACATTCAAACAGTTCGATTCCTAGACTTTTGCAAGTCTAGGATATCGGACTTTAATTTATAGATATCTCTCAACATTTATCTAGGTGCGACGTGTGAGGTGTGGGGACGGTTTAGATTTAGACACCCACCCTGTCTATGGCCCCGTTGGGGCTACATTCCCCACAATCCAGCGGTGGTGGGTGGGTCTTGCAAAACACACTGCGCCCACAGGTCCTTGCAGTGCTTTCTTGAGTGCCCGTGGGTCACTCTCTGTCTAAGGCCGTTAACAGCTCAATTCTCACGGGCTGCATTGATTCCACTCACTATTCAAGAAGAGCACTACTGCCTCATTTAATCCGCAGCCCACCAGCTCAGGGGCTTTAGCAGGGAAGGAACCCGGTTTCTTTACCCAACCCGGAGACTCAGTAGACAAAAAGAGGAGAAATGGGGTGGAAACCAAAGAAAGATAAAGTGGTAGGGGATTCTGGGCTTATGGTAGAAGGGACTAGGGCCAGCCCAAAGACTGCGACTCCCTTTTCACTGGGAAGTATAGATAGGTTGTTACTTGGCTTGCACCAGTGTGTACAGCCCCCTGTGCACAGGTAGCTTTCTAAGAACCCTATGTCCGTACTTAAGATACTCTAGCTTGCAGAGTAAATACTACATGCCTTGGATTAGTGGATGAATAACCTTTTGACCATGAATATGATGGTTAGGTTGCATTGCCCAAATTCTAAGAGATAGCTTAAAAGTACCTGAGCTGTGTTAAACTACAAGTATGCCAAGTAGGTGTGCTGGCATTTTTTTTTCCCAATCAAATTCAAATATGGGGAGGCAGCAGGATATTTTGGTCAGGATATTTGATATTGTTCAAAAAGAAGTCTTCCTTCCCCTGTGCTAGTAAATTTGACATCCATAGGTAAATTTGCTGGTAAAGTCTGAAGTTCCAGCGCCACTGTTAAAAAAGTGGCTTACTTTCATCAAATATTTCCTTTTAAAAGTCATCTTGACTTGTCTAAGCAAAATCAAATTTGATTCATAACTAGTGTGAGCTTTAAACTTGATCTTCTTTAATTTGTAGAGGTCAGAAAAGATTTCCTTTTAGTCTAAATGACATGAAGGATTTGAGGGAACTGGAGGCCTTGTTTGTGGGGTCCTCTGTGAGTTCCTGAAAAGAATCAACTGGAAGGCCCCGGACGCAGGCCTCCAGCAGTGGGTTCCAGCACACCTACATAGACCAGACAAAGGTCCGGTAGAGGGGCTTGAAACTGAAGGCCTAAAATTTATGGCTGTGTACCAGTCCGAGCAGTCAGAAGTAGCAGTGGTGACCCAAGCAGCATAGTGGCTCAGCGGCGTTTGGTTCCCTCACCGAGGGCTGTGTTAACCTATCCCTCCTGTCACTGAGGCGTTAGGGGTTTTCCTTTGTCTTTCGATTTTCAACTGGCTGTGTTATCCTGGGCCCTCCATCAATTTCCAAATTTTCAGCGTTTCTGAAAATTCTATAGCCCATCAGTGATATAAGGCACGTTATTAAGCTACCTAGGTACTCATGTTTATCTTCATTTGTACACCTGTGGATGCAACCTTGACACCTGCCTGCTGCAGAGGCCCGTGCATGTACGCAGCGCAGAGTCTGCCAGCGTGCAGGGGCGTGGTGCGCCAATCGGCACTGGCGTAATCGCTCTGAGGCCCGATCTCTCCGGGCTCCAGAGTCCACGGTGGTGGGTCCTAGGGACGCCAATTGACCCCGACTGGTGGAGAAACACCGTTCCTGGCTGGGCGCGGGGGTGGTCGGGGCCGACGGCTCTCGTGAGGCCCGAGGCTCGTGGGTGCACGTCCCGCGGGTTCTTGGGCTGCAGCCCCGGCCCGGGTGGCCCCCCGGCTGGCTAACCGTGCTGCTCTGTCGCCCCTGCCGCCCCTCCCGCTCCAGGTCTGGTTCCAGAACCGGCGAGCTAAGTGGAAGAAGCGCAAGAAGACCACCAACGTGTTCCGCGCGCCCGGCACGCTGCTGCCCACGCCAGGCCTGCCTCAGTTTCCGTCGGCCGCCGCCGCCGCCGCCGCCGCCATGGGCGACAGCCTGTGCTCTTTCCACGCCAACGACACCCGCTGGGCGGCGGCCGCCATGCCGGGCGTGTCCCAATTGCCGCTGCCGCCGGCGCTGGGCCGGCAGCAAGCCATGGCGCAGTCGCTGTCCCAGTGCAGCCTGGCGGCGGGGCCGCCTCCCAACTCCATGGGCCTGTCCAACAGCCTGGCCGGCTCCAACGGCGCGGGGCTGCAGTCGCACCTCTACCAGCCCGCCTTCCCCGGCATGGTGCCCGCCTCCCTCCCCGGCCCCAGCAACGTCTCGGGCTCGCCCCAGCTCTGCAGCTCCCCGGACAGCAGCGACGTGTGGCGGGGCACGAGCATCGCCTCCCTCCGCCGCAAGGCGCTAGAGCACACAGTCTCCATGAGCTTCACTTAATGCCGCCGCGCCCCGCCCGCTCCGTCCCCGGCGCCGCCCCCAGGGCCGTACGAGGCCAGCCGGCGCGCCTCGGGCCCCAGCTCCCCGCTCGGGCCCCGACCGCAGCGCTCTGCCCCCACCCGGCCCCGGCGCCCCAACCCCGTCGGGACTTGGCCTCCGCCTCGTTTCGTTCGGCCCTCCCCTCCCACCCCCACTTGCTCGGCTAACCCGAGCCCCAGCCCGCCCCTCCGCCTGATTTCGCTTGCCCGGGTCCCCTAGTCCCCTGTCCTCCTCCCTCCAACTCAACTCCTGGTCTCTTGTCCCCAGCTCCTCCCTCGGTCTGGTCTCTGGCGCTTCACCCCCTCCTTTCCCGCTTTCTCTGGCCTCCCGGCTAGCACTCCTTGCTGGCGCCTATCTCCCGGCCTTTGGCTGGCGGCCTTCCCACCCACACCTCCAACTCCACGCCGACGACCCGACCCCTAGCCCGCCGCCGCCCTCCCGCCCCTTCTTTCCCCGCACCTTCCACCCCTCTTCCAGCACTCTGCAAAAAGCATCCTTCCCGCCATTTTACTTACCAGGGAGTCGACTCAGGATCTGAAATCAGACACCAATGGACTGGTTTGTGGGCAGAAACACATACACTCCGCACTCTCGCTCACTCAGATACTACACACGCGCGCGCATACACATACACAGTGCACCTAGGTCACACACGGACGCGTTCAAGGGACAGCACAATGTTAGGGATCTTTGTCTTAAAGGAGGTAACAGGTTACCAACCACCTTATCCGAGGGTCCAACTGATTGAGTACTTTGATTTATCCTTGAATTGTTTCTCTGAACTCCTCTTTCTTTCCTCTCCCACCACCTTACCTTTGCCCTGTCCGCCCCCATCACACCCTCGCGACCCTCTATTGGCTTGCAAAACAGAGCGTTTTGTTACTTTTGTTTCCTTATGCACAACTGCGGGTTGTGCAGGTAGGTATTGAAGGGAAGGCTTCTCAGGAGGAACATGCCAGTGCACTGGGTGACTGGAGTAGATTACAGCCGTCATGTGATGAAGAACAGGTGATTTACCCTTTTGGATAAGTCTTTAAGGAAGACTAAAACAAACATGTAAGAAAAGTTTCCCTTTGTAAAAGCAAAAGCCACTTCTCTTTTCCGGATCCTTCAGGACGGTCTGTTTGCTTCCTTTTCCGTTTCTCTCCCGGCTGCTCTGCGCCCTTGGTTGTTTTGTGGTCGTCCTGTGGTCCGTCGTGCCCCTCGGCCCCTGCCGGCCGCCGCTGGGTGCGCGTGGACATCTACCACCCTGCAACTTTGTACAGAGAAACACAATCAGCTCTTTCTGCATGTGCTGGTCAAATTCAAACCCAGAGAACAGAAGCGCTTTCGAAGAATGAACAAACATGTGAAATAGGATGTTTTGTGTAGATAAAAGCACTCTTGTTACATACTGGTCAATTTGTGATATGTTTTAACTTATTGTCTGTGCTTATTTATGGAATTTGGTTTTCTTAATAAATGTTTGAGCTAATATAAAGCATATTATTTGACTTTTCCGGACAAGTTTATATCAACTTAAATGTAAATGGATAAAATAAAATCATTTTCAGTATGTGATATGGAGAATGATGGGTTTTGGTGTGACTTTGAATGGCGGGAGGGGTCTCCCGCAGGGAAGGGACGAGAGCTGTTCTGGAAGTCCTCAACTGGCACCAGTTGGCTGGATCTCCATGTTTGGGTCAGGTCAGTCCCTCAGCAGGCCTGGGTTCAGTCTCTGTCCGCGTTGCACAGCAGCCCAGGCAGCGCGGTCCACCCCAGCGCGGAACCCAGGAAGGCCTGGCCTCGAGTAGGCCGAGGCAAGCCGGAAGTGAGAAGGCCAGACACCCGCTCCTCGCGGAGCGCGAGGCCTCGCGATGCTTCCGGCCGGCTCAGGGCTGCGAGCCGGAGACCCGCTCTGGCCTGCAGCTGCGAGTACTTAACGCCGAGAGTTGGTGAGCTACTCGCATAAACGTTTTCCCTCAGACAGACGCTTGCAGGGCGGCCGCCTCCGGTTGCGTGCATGCGATGGGGGAGACTTTGGGCTGGAGGGAGACCACGCGGGGAACACGGTGAAGAACGCGTGGGAACTGTGAGCTCAGCCTTCCGGCGTGGCCCGGAGCCGCGTCTGGCCCCAGGTACGCCGTGGACACGAAAGCCCGGGCTCTCTCTGCCAGCTAACCCAGCTCGGCCTCTTTGTGTGGGCAGAAAGGCTTGATTTCAGATACCCTGGGGGCTCCCCGTTGGGGGCAAACCTCCAGTCGCCTGAGGAGTATCCTGGACCGTCTGGCTTGGGGTCGGGGCCTCTCTGGCTTGTCCCCCGCAGTTGTCCTGGTTTTCTCAGAATCCACACTTCGGCGAGGTAACCTTGAATTTAGCCACGTGCTAGTGGCTTTCCCCAAACTAGTAGTTAAATTTCTGTTTTTTAAGTAGTCTGTTTTTTAGTAGCTTGCGAGTTTATTTTAAACTTGGAGGCTACTCTACCAAAGGAATCCTGACTTCCTTTGGAAGTCGAACCACAGTCAAGTTTGTGGTTTGAAATTGAAAGATCATCATAGGCATTAGAAGTCACCCCTGTTTTTGCATGGGAGGGTTTCTCATTTGGTTGCCTGAAAAACATTGTCCGAGAATAGTTTCATACCACTGGGCCACAGGTGAATTTTAGAAACTCTTGTAATTGTTACTCAATTAAGAGAACAGAATGGAATCTCCTCACAGGTGAAGACAAAAAGGCAGGAGTTCTATGATAAAGAAAAATCATGATCTTATTACCCTAGAAATTTTAGAGGTAAAATTGGTGGTTGGGTCCTAGAATATTTCAAGTCTACATTTCCTGAAGGTATTTTTGATTATTAAAACTTTCTCATTGGGATTTTTGTATAAAAATGGAACAGTTGTGTATTTCAGACCTCACTCTAGAATTTAGCAACAACAATAACCAAATTTATTAGATAATAGTGGATAGGAAGACTTCCTTGGTTTTACATCTCATCATTTTCTCCCTTGTCTTGGGTTAGTGCTCTTTTTTTAAAACTTGAAATTGTGGCTACAGTAATCTGAAGTCACATTTAAGAAATCAGTACAAATCACAGATTGCTTCACCAGGGAGCATGGAAGGTTGTTTACAAGGATGCTAATTTTATAGCTTTTTTATGCTGCTATAAAGCATAACTTTATGATGTAGGAATGCAATAAAGGTTGCTAAATGGAATCTTTAAAAATTGTATTTCTCAAAGGCAAAGGAAATGGGATCTTTCATTTGAAAAAAAAAATGGGCTAACTCAGAACACTGATGAGAAGTTACAAATCAACTGAAGTGATAGATGCTTTCGAAGATAGTTATATTTCATAATACAGTGGTTATTTATCAATATTATAATGAAAGTGTACAGAGTTTTTCACTTGACCTGACTCTGGAATAATATTTGTTTCTATGGCAATAGGTTTTTGAATTAAGAATCCTGAACATTTCAATGTTATCTGTTCCATTAGCATACCAGGAAGCAACCTGACCTAAATTGTTAAGGTTGACAATGTAGCAAAGATAAAAACCAGAGAGTAAGAATCTGTCATGAGTGTGACAAAGATTTTTGAGGGAGATAAAAACTAACACTAGAATAATGCTTATTATTTTTCACTGCTTATCAGCAGTATTTCTAACCAACATTGTTACAGTATTAACTAACTGAACTTAATAAGAGAATAAAGCTAATACTGATGAATAATATCAGAACATGAGGTAGATAAGTACAACATGCTAGGTGTTCTGCCTCTAATGAATTGTACTTTTAGCTGAGTAGCCTGGTTGGCACTGAATACTATAACCACATGCTGCTAGAAAAAGTCAAAGTTCATTATGCTATAACTATATGATTGGTTTATTTGAATATACATTTGAATATTCATCATATTCATACATATTTTCTCCTCAATATTGGTTCTAAGTATCATGCTTGGCATACAATTGATGGCATAGTAATGATGTTATGCTTAGTTTACCTTCCATTGATAGTGGAAGAAATAAGCTATGGGAATTGAGCTTGCTAAAGATATGTTAGGTATGGAATACAGACTAGAATGTGGGACAATTTGGGTAAATCAAGGTAAATGTGAATGGAAAATACAGAAGAAATTAGAACTTTGGGGCAATTCATTATTGATGCTCTCAGTATCTGCTTGCCCCAAAATAAAAAATGTTTTATTTGTGTTGAGGAAGTTACATTTTAATTTTTAGTGGAAAGGAATAACTTAGCCCACAAAGATGTCTTCTAGTAATGGCAGTAGTTAACCTGTCAGTTAAAAGAACTTAACCTTCCTTTTCTCCTTTTCATGACATAAAGGTAATCTCATCTGAGGGCATTTATGTGAAGAAATAACAGCATGGCATGGTGAAACCACTGGCTCATTAATCCTGGCATCTACTTCCTACAGGGTTCCTTGATTAGTTAGATTCATTCATCGGGCATTTCAGAGTTTTTGATTTGTCACCATTGGCTAGGTTCACTGAGTTCAGGCTAAATTGAGCCAGAAGCAATGTTTATTAGTAATTTTGTAGTACAGGCTACCCTAATAATTCAACCCAAATATCTCATCTGAAAAATATCCATTCACCCTCGCTTATAATGTGGGTTGCAGCTGTGTTCATAGGAAATTGAAAGAACACAAGTGATTGGGCATGTATTTTCTAAATTATTAATATGATGGCTAATAGCTGTAAACCCATCTTCATAGCCAATGCTGAAATTATGATTCATTTTAAAAATCAAATCAGCAACAAAGGGGGGGCACCCCCTGCTTGACTCTGCTAACTTTCATCAGTGCAGAGCTTTTGGTGTAGGAACCATGGCCTATTTTAGCATTTGGTCTTTATAGAGACAAACAGAACAGTGCCTTTTGCTTTTTCTCACGGATGCTCTATCAAAGCAAGACAGAGATTTGTAAGATTTACTAGAAAATGCTCATATGGAATTTCAGGCTTGAGAAACACAGAGGGCCCTCTTTGATTCTAATGATGTCATACCCTTTAAGAGGCATAGTTATTTGTGTATAGTTAAGCTGCATTTTCCATTCACACATAACTATTCCATATATCCAAGTTTCCAACTTGATTTGAGATACACTTGTTGCAGTTGCTTATGCTACCACAATCTCTCTTAGTCCTGAGTTGAATTAATTCACAAGTACCTGGAAATATATAATTAACCCACATGACATATAGTATATATTCTTGATATCTTTCATTAAAATGTCACTGGACTTTATATGCTTTTACTTAGAGTCCTTATTGACTCTATTTAAGTTAAACTCAAGGTCAGATTAAAAACTCTAGAACTCCTTAACACTGAAAACATGTGTTTTGTATGGAATTAAAAATAAATATAATACTAGATTGTAAAATACAAAATAGATATTCTAAAAGTAAAATGACAAAATCCTGAATCAGTTCTGTGAAATGGAACTAATGCCTCTTTTTACTTCTCTTATTTTATTATCACATGCCTAGCCTACCTGTTAGGTACTCCTGATATCTGAAATCATATTTGTCAGAATGTGTTCATTATTACCTTCCCTCCAGACATTTACATTTGAATGTCATTTTTTAGTTTACAGAGTACATTATTTCACTTAAATCATGGCACCTTTGTGAAGTAAATCTTGTAATCCATATTTTACAAATGAGGAAACTAAAACTCAAAAAAGCTAAATAACTCGCCCAAGGTCACACACCTAGTAAGTATGTGGCAGAAATAATATTTTAAGTCAGGTCTTCAGATCTTTCAGCAGTACCATTGTGTGTGAAATGTAGATGTTCTTATTCTTAAAATATTTACAGGGAGAAAACTTTCCTCACTTAGCAGTTTAATAATCTGCTTCTATAATGTAAAAAAAGACATGAATTTTGAGAGTGGCATTGTAGATATAGAAAGGATCCTTGAATACCTTGGTGCTTCAAGTATGTTTCTTGTTGAAGATTTGCTAGAGAGAGATAGTACGAGAAGGTTGAACGGGAAGTTTCTGGGCTCGCCTCCCACAGACACTCCAAGTGAATAGCTATATGTGGAACAGTTCTTCCTGGTGTTGCTTGTCTTTTTTGGTTGAGATTTAAAGGGGGGACATTTAATGTTTCTGTAGAATATTAAAAAGTCACAACTCAGAATAAGCTCTGTTATTTTTCTATCCTCCACAATATTAGAACTCTCTCTGTCATACACTAATACAATCTTAGCATTGGAAGAGAATTTTGAATCATTTAGTTCAAATTCCCTGATCATAGTTGTCTCCTTTTCACTTCCTGCCAAGTGTGCTTGCAGATTCTGGTTAAACACAGGCTAGATCTCAGGTGTTAGCCTAAGTGCTTTATTGAGCCTGGCCTGCCTCCTGTTCTTCTGTAGTCTTGACTCATTAAGGACTTTACATCACATGTCTGGGAACTGAAATGATTTTTCTTTTTAGTCTTTTACTAATGTTTTTATTAGTCAATATAACATTAGGCTACGCTGCGCTACTATGTAAACTACATCTGTCTGACTTAACACAAACAGGTTTATTTCTTGGTGTAGGGTAGATGAAGATTACTCAGACTTTTGCACCGTTAGTCTTTAAGGCTATCACCTGTGGCCGTGAATGAAGGAGGCGCTTAGGAGCACGATCGTGGGGTACATGTGTCTGATGGTGGACACCTGGAGTGTGGTGTGGGTGTGTTTAAGTTGGCACACCCGAGCTGACAGACTGAGCCTATATAAGGGCTGTGTGGTAGAGGACCATGTGTGGCAGAATGAGGCAGAGAATGGCTGCAAGAGGAAGAGACCCCGAGACAATGCTGGAGAGCCCAGAGAGAGTAAAGATTTGTGGGGGGCCTAGAGGTCTTCCAGCCTCCTGGACAGAGCCTCTCCCTACGTGTGCCTCCCCCATCCCCCCACCATCAGTCAGTTGCCACAGCTGCTGTGGGCTCCAGGACTCTCCTTTACCTGCTCTGCCCTCTGCTTGCCTGCACTACATTTGGTCACAAGTATACTATTGTGAGTGAAGTGATTTTCTAGGACAGTTCTCTCTCTTTTTTTTTTTTAAAGATTTATTTATTTATGCATACAAACACTGGGGTACAGGCCAGAGGTGTGGGGTGGTGGTGAGAGGATTCACCACAGAGAGCGGGGAGCAGAACAGGCAGATCAACTGAAGTACACTGCTGAGGGGAGCAGCGGGCACAGCAGGAGAG
>JAGFMF010011381.1:9522248-9554748 GCA_019455555.1 Galemys pyrenaicus
CCCTCCCTGGCTGGCAGCAGGGATCGAACTTGTGCTGCAGTGGCTGCGGTTTGCTTCATAGTGTGTTGCTTAACCCACTGTGCCACCAGGGAGGCCCCAGTTCCCTCTTTTGTGGTGACTCAGTGGTCCAGTCTGTTTTCAGCTTGTGGCTTGGCCACCTTATGGATTTCCATTATCTTTGGGGAAGGAAAAGAGAACTGGATGTTTGTGAATTAGCTCTAGCCTTCTAGCCTAGAAACTTCTGCTCATGGTTCCAAAAGTGAGAACTAGTTATAGTTAGATGGATTCTTCTAATTAAGAGGGCTGGCTAATGTTGGGTGAATAGAAAATATCTCTACCACAATCTTATTTCTCTATGGTAAACACACTACCCTTTTATGGTTAAACACAGTTCCCTTTTTAACATGGTTTTCATACTTATGTCAACAACTATTTGTTTTGGTGTGCTTATTGGCAAGTCAGTGAGGTTGGTGTTCCAGAGACACTGATAATGCCTAAACTTTTAAGGAATTTGCCATGTAATTGGGGAGACAAGACAAATATATATTTAAAGTAAAAGTAAATTAGGCAATTTGTAATGGTTTGACCAAGTGCTGAGTACTCTGCTCCGTGTAGGAAATGTAGTGGGAACTCAAAAGACAGGAGATTGGGGATCCTATTGATTGTGATCCTGTTGGGAACAGGATTATCGCCAAGTCTTCCTGAATGAACTAAATGTTATAGGATATCAAGGTCATCCTGTGGGATTTTCTTTACTACTTTATTAGAATTCTTTTGACTTTTCCTTGTGGGTTTTATTTGCAGATCAGTAAGGTATGTTTGCCTAACATTACTAAACTCTCCTCAATTTGGAGCTTTTTAAAAAAGATTATTTACACGTACAAGTGGGTCAGGGATGGTGGGGGGTGGTAGTGGTAGTGGTGAGAGGATTCACCAGAGAATGAGCAGGGAGCACAACAGGCAGACTGACTGAAACACACTGCTGAAGGGAGCAGCGGGACAGGCAGGAGAGGTCTGCTGCACCATGTGGGTCAGCTCCTGGGGGAGCTGAAATCCCTGGGGGTAGTTCAACCATGTGGGGGTTGAACTCCTGCTTCAATAGCTGCCTAGGCTTAATAGTGCTGAGACTTAACTCCTTGTGCCACCAGGGAGGCCCCCTAAACTTGGAACCATCTAATGACCAGGACAAACTAAGGTGGATCATTTGCTGTACTAATATAATGTTATCATATCACTGATATTTCAAATGGATAAGTTGAAACAATGTAGCCATCCAATGTCTATCACAGACTGTGGCACATAATAGGTGTTCAGTAGATGTTTATCAAGTTGTGGTAAGCTCCAGCTTACTACATTTTTCTGTTATCTAGGGTACTTTTAGCTATGTCCTCTTTTAAAATATATTAAAGAGCTTACATGATTATTAAGGTGAAAAGTAGATTACTCTTGACAACAAAAAGAGACCATTCTCATACTGCAGCGATCACAGTGTGCACTTTGAGTAAACTAGTCACCTGTGGGAGGCTAATTACCTTTTCCAAAGAACTGGTATACCACGTAGTGTCTTTAAAAAGGTAATTTAGTAAATGATGCTCTGGTATCTTGGAAGAGTTAATATGCCACTCTTAGAAACTCCAGTGACTGGATTGTTTCTCACAAAAGAGGGAAGAACACATACTTGCTAGGAAACCAGCTACCTTAGATTTCCCTGTTGAAGACTTAAGAGCTTCATTTTCATTTTAAACCCAGTGGCTTCTCTGAGAACTGTTTGTGTGCCATGAGACAATTCATATTTGAAGCATTATGCTGAGAATTTTCTCCTTAGGCAGAACTGCAAGGCAGGACCTAATGGTTCTGGTAGTGGTTGCATTGGTTATATATTAGAAAATTGCTGCTTCTCAGGAAGATTTTTTCCTTTCTGTTACAGAAGAATACTTCTTGTCCTTTATCTACTCTGGTATAGTTGGGAGACCATAAAGAAATGCAGCAGGTTTGAAAAAGATAGTTGTAGTCCTTGCTCAGTCATTATTTGTATGATCTTGGTCTGGTCACTTAGCAGCTGTGAGCTTCTATTCCTCATAATATTTCAAGTTTTTTCCCAAGGCTAATCATTTCTAATAATATTATGTAATGTTACATGACTGACTGGGTGGGAAAAGTAAATTTAAAAATATGTTATTTAGGGCCTCCCTGGTGGCGCAGTGAGTTAAGCAACGCACTGTGAGGCAAACCATGGCCACTGCAGCATGAGTTCGATCCCTGCTGCCGGCCAGGGAGGGGCCCACATGGCGCAGCAGACCTCTCCTGCNNNNCCCGCTGCTCCCCTCAGCAGTGTGTTTCAAGTCAATCTGCCTGTTCTGCTCCCCACTCTGTCTCTGGTGAATCCTCTCACCACCCTGCATTCTGGCCTGTACCCCAGATCTTGTATGTATAAATAAATAAATCTTAAAAAAAAATGTTATTTATAGAGACCTGGCTTGATCTTTGTCTAATACCTCCCTTAAAGGTAATGCCCTTTTATCTGGGAGCAGGGGAGAAAGAGGTGTGATTCTGAGCCTCATCAGCATTGTGTTTTCAGGGGGTGAAAGGCAAACACAGAGCTTTAGCATTCTGCTAAAAGGTTGCCAGCACTGACAATACTCCTAGCCTCCTAGTAAGAGAACTTGGGTGATGAGTTAGGGCTGCATGAGAATTATTTTTCAGAGTAGGAAAGGAAGACTATAGCATTCAAGAATTGAGCTTTCTGTGCACAGATATGACTATAAATGAATGTCATCCCTGTAAACTTATTAAAGTGTCATGAGGTTGGGCCTCCCTGGTGGCACAGCAGGTTAAGCAATGCATTGTGAGCAGACCGCAGCCACTGCAGCACGAGTTTGATCCCTGCCACCGGCCAGGGAGGGGACCCACATGGGGCAGGCAGATCTCTCCTGCCTCGCCCGCTCCTCCCCTCAGCAGTGTGTTTCAGTCAGTCTGCCTGTTCTGCCCCTAAAAAAAAAGTGTCATGAGGTTTATATATGATGCAGTTAAGTACTGTTATCTCATAACAATACTGTTATATCATCATTAATTAGAGAGGAAATAGTCAATTTAGTCATTCTATATGAAACAATAAATTTTGATTGGATTGTTTACACAAGGAACTAGTAGTAAATGAAATCTAAAGTTAGGAGGACTAGACAAATACTTAGGAGCCACTACGGGTGATATCAACTTATTTATTCAGTTACCAAGGCAATGCCTGGTGTTTGTGACCACATGGGAGAATGAAAAGAATGGGCAGCCTGGTGGCTGTTCAGATGAGCGCATGTACACAGACCAGCAAGTATGTGTCCTTAACCTCTCTCATGTATGGATGAAGGCAAAGAGTTCAAGGGCTGGGGAAACTGGTCAAGTATGTGAAGTTTGGGGGAGCTTTTGGCTTGCTTCCCTCCCTGACATCTTGTCATAGAACCTTCTCTTTCAAATCCTTTTCTTTATCAAAATAGGAAATTGGTTGCTGTCATTTACATTTTAACTGAATAGATTTACAATAATATGGTAATTACTCTATTTTAAACACTTTAATTTTAGTGTAGAAAGACTCTTAATCTGTTTAAATAATTTAAGCATTCTTTAGAAGGGAAATAAGAATGATGTTGGAGGTAGCACATTTGCACAGGGGCATTCTGCAATTTAAGGAAATTATACCACACTTGAGACTGGCGCCTCCAGCTTAATCTAGTTTAATTGTTTAGGGATGCTCCAGTAGTTGGAGGAAAAGGAGTAAAGATAAAAACATTGTTCATTTGAGAGGAACACAGTAGTTTTCTTATTCTTTAAATGGTATATATAGTCCTCTTTTCTTTGGATGTTGAAGTGCCAAGAGGACATGGGGCAGGTTCTCTATGATCCGGGCAGACGGGTAAAGCAGAAGTCCTGGAGCCATTGGTGGCTTTTCAGGCTTTTACTGATCTTTCTGTATCATTTGTAGTGAGGCCACCAGGTACACATCAGGCAGGGGAGCTGGGGCGCCAGGAAGCTGACAGGCCTTCTAGCCCCTGGCGAATCTTCACTCTCTGGTTTCTCTGGTCTCTGCTTCTCTGCTACTGCTTCTGCTGCTACTATTAGTGTCCCCGTGATGCTGCCCTTATATGCCCCGTGTCTCAGCCCAGATGCGCCCACCTCCGCATGCCCACACCCTACTCCAGGTGCCGCCATCAGGCATGTGTGCAGGATCGCAGGGGTCTGTCATTTATGCTAAAGGTGGGAGGGTAGAGAAACCTGATAATTTTCATTCACCCTACAATATATATCGCAGTAAGAAAAAAAAAAGAAAAGTATCAGTAGTAATTTCCTCCCTCCCTCAGTGTCCCATCAATAAATAGCTTTACTGGAGTAACCAAAGTTTTATAGATTCCTTAGTGGTTGCCTAAAAGCACTCGCCCTGGTTGAAGTCCTAGACTCTGGAGTCATTTGCCATTTTTCTGTATCCTGGTTTTTAAGAGATCCTCTGTCTTTACCAACCTTTGTACAAAGACCCATGATTTTTTCTCTTTTAGTCTTCTGCTTTGAAATAACTCAGAGTTCATTTTTCCAGTGTGATATCGTAGTTTGAGTTTCTTTTTCCTTCCACATGGTAATCCTGTTCTTCCTTCTAGACAGGCAGTCTTCATCCTCCTGCTTTCAAATTGCTGCTGCCTCAGGGCAACTGGAATTGAGGGCAGGGCTGGGGAGAAGCAACAGCTGGACATGTTGCCCACGCATCCCTCAGGTAATTGGGAATAATGGGAAGAGGGAAAATGGAGGCTTCCTTGGATGCAATAGTAGAAAGTTTGACTTTGAGTATGGATGGGTTGAGACCATGAAACATAAGAATAGGGAGAATCAAGTCTAGGATGTTCAACTTGTCTGCATTGATGATTAATTTAACTATTTCCTGAGCTGGGTGCCTGATACCTGATACTGATTAGATGGCTAAAAGTATTTGTTGAATAAACAATGGAGGTGATAATAAGGAAGAAATACAGAAAATGAGAGTAGTCAGATGATTTGCAATGTGAAAGTAAAATTGATATATGTGATCTGCTTATGTATTACCATGAAATGCTGAAGCAATTATGTGTAAAAAGTACGTTCAAGTGAACAGTGTGTTGTATGTTGTAACAATAGTAAATTCTACTAAATGTTGGATATGATTATCAAGGTAGGAAGGAAGGCAATATTATTATTACTGGTTAAATTATTCAAGCAAATGTTAGACCAAATGGTCATTTAGCATTAACTTAACTTCTCCAAGTGACAGGAAGCTCACCACCTTGTCAGGGAGCCCATTTCTTCTAAAACATTCTTAATCAAGCAGAAACCATCCCCGCTCTGGCTTCTCTGCTGTCCCCACAAACAAGTGTGCAGCCTTTCTTATTTGGCAGATCTTCCCATGTGTAAAGACAAGTGACTAAGACTGAAGTAGAGATGTGTATAGAATACACACACACACACACACGCACACAGATTTTCCTCCAGCTAATCTCATAGTTGTTCAGGAAATCAACCATCTTACCATTTAAAGCTTGTCCAGTACCTGATCTGAAATTAGCATTACTTTTTTCCCATTACATCCTGAGTTCCCTGTAGATCTCAATAACTGTTATGCATTAAAACCCAGTGGACCTGGTCAGATGTTCTGTTATATTAATTACAATGCAGATCATGGTTGTGGACTCTGTATGCAGATGTGCACAAAGGAAAAGCTGTTGAAGAGGCTTGAATATGTTGTACTGGTGCCAGGCATATTTATCACAGGCTAGTTACTGAGAATGCTGATGGATTTATTTCATGACCTGGCCAGTGTCAAATATGTAATGAGCACAGACTGAATTTAGGTAGTAGGAAACAAATATACACACATCTCTCCATTGTACTGACTCAAAAAAATCTAAACAGTGGGTTTGTATTTCTTGAAGTTTCAGATGTTGACTTGGTTATTACTGTAGAGATACTATTTTTTTTTATTTATAGAGGGTAGCATTGGTTTACATCAATAGGTATATACCCTGCTCAGATATGTATCCCCACTCCCCACTCACCCAGATTATGGGGATTTAAAGTACTTAAAAAATATTTTAAATGATAATCTGGAATCTTAGTTGCTGGTACTATTGGGGAACTTCAGACTTATCATTGACTTGGTTTATAGCATTGACTAAGTATTGTTGTAGCCATTCATTTTTTTATTACAAAAAATTTCAAATCTATACAAGTATAGAGAAGAAAGTACAATGAACTCCTATATCCATCAATAATTAAAATTTTTATCTCATTGGTTCTTTTTTCCTCCCATTTTTTCTGTTTAGTATATTAAAGTATACCTCAAATATACATATTTCAACATTTCTAAAAATATGAACAAATATGCCGTTAACACCCAAAAATTAGCAATTTTTTTATATTGTCTAGTCTATATTGTCTTTGACAATCCCCAAAATGTCTTTTTATAGTTAGTTAGAATCAGATCCAAACATCATTGTTTGTAATGACTTTTAGAAACAAATAATCTTTAATAAAACTACATTCTTGGGTAACCATCATCCTAACCTAGTTTTAGAGCATTTCTGCTCCCATACCTTTTTCTTCAAGCCCATTTGAGGGGAACCACTGGTCTATTTTCTTTTTGCATAAATTTCCCTTTTCTGGACACTTTTACCATAAGTGTTTTAAAATCTAGAGTAATTTCCTCCTTTTTAATGTCCCTTTCCCTGCTCCTCCCCTCTGCTTGTTCTATACAGTGCCCCTGAGCTGCTTTCTGGTGTCATATAATTTGTTCCTTTATCCTCCTCCCCATCATAGTTTATAATTGGAATTTAGCTTCAGAGTGATATTACTCAGTAAAACTTCTGCAATGATGGAAATGTTCTACTCATCTTACTGTAGGTTACATGTGGCTTTAGAGCACTTGAGATTGAGAAACCAAACTTTTTTTTTTTTACTTAAGAATAATTTAGGGGCCGGGCCTCCCTGGTGGCGCAGTGGGTTAAGCAATGCACTATGAAGCAGACTGTAGCCTCTGCAGCATGAGTTCGATCCCTGCCTCCGGCCAGGGAGGGGACCCACATGGCGATGCGGACCTCTCCTGCTGTGCCCGCTGCTCCCCTCAGCAGTGTGTTTCAGTTAGTCTGTCTGTTCTGCTCCCCACTCTGTCTGGTGATTCCTCTCACCTCCCGTGACTCTGGCCTGTGCCCCAGCTCTTGTGTGCATAAATAAATAAATCTTTAAAAAAAAAAAAAGAATAATTTAGGGGCCTCCCTGGTGGTACAAGGGGTTAAGTACCGCACTATGAAGCATCCACAGCCAAGCCACTGTAGCACGCGTTCAATCCCTGGCCAACGGAGGTGACCCACATGGCACAGCCGACCTCTCCTGCCTTCACCCCCTGCTCCCCTCAGCAATGTGTTTCAGTAGATCTGCCTGTTCTGCTCCCCACTCTGTCTCTGGTGACTCCTCTCACCTCCCCTATACCTCTGGCCTGTACCCAAGTTCTTGTATGCATAAATAAATAAATCTTTTTTTTTTTTTAGAAAAGAATTAATAGCTGCTTGTGGCTGGTGGCTATCATTTTAGTGCTGCTCTAGAGGTTTAGCTCTAGGTTAGTGATTTTGGACATGGATATTCTGTACTGATGTGTGCTTTTTGTTGGGTCACATCAGGGGGCACACAGTTTTGGTCTCACTTTCATTAATGCAGTGAGTCATCAGTAGGTTTGAGTGACTTCATACCTTTATGAATCTTGTCTGAAGCAATTATTTTACTAGGTAAAAGGTATTCCTCTAATTCTAACATCCCAAAATATTTATGACTAGAATTCTTTAGTAAAGAACTTTCCTTCATTAACTCAAGTGATTATAATGACTTAAATACATTCTGTAAAGAAAAAGCAGGTTAATTGTTGCATTTTAAAATTTATTTATTTATGCATACAAGAACTGGGGTACAGGCCACAGGTGTGGGGGGTAAGAGGATCCACCAGAGACAGAATGGGGAACAAAACAGGCATATTGACTGAAACACACTGCTGAGGGGAGCAGCTGGCGAGGCGGGAGAGGTCTGCCGTGCCATGTGGGTCACTTCTCCAGCTTGCAGGCGACAGGGATTGAAACTCATGCTATAGTGACTGCCGTTTGCTTCATAGTGTAGTGCTTAACCCACTGCGCCACCAAGGGAGGCCCCTAATTGTTGCATTTTGATTGCCAGTTTTCAGAATGTGTCCAGTTATTTCCAGTGGGGTTCAATGAAGAGATACTCATTTTTAAATATCATTGTGAGCATGCAGTTTATCTGCTTGGTGTACTTTAGTCAGATACATTTATTTTTATTTTTGATGCTCTTATTATCCCATCTTTTCCTAATAGGGGTTCTTACAAGTGTTAACAAGAATGTAGAGGAATTGGAACTCTTGTATAATGTTGATAGGATTGTAAATGGTAAGCTGCTATGAAAAAAGAGTCGTGTTTGCTCAAAAAATTAAAAATAATATTACCTATAATCCAGCAATTCTGCTTCTGAGTATTTATTCAAGGAATTAAAAGCAGGAACTTGGAGAGATACTTGTACACCCATGTTCATAACAACATTATTTGTAATAGCCAAATGTGGGAACAACCCAAGTGTTCATGAATGGATAAATAGACAGACAAAATGTGGGTTACACATAATTAAATATTATTTCGGGTTAAAAAGGAAGGAAATCTTGATGCATGCCACAACTTGGATGAACCTTGAGAACAGTATTGAGTGAAATAAGCTAGTCACAAATAGGCTAGGACAAATACTACGTGGCTTCACATGAATGAAGTACCTGGAGTAGTCAAGATTATAGAAAGAGACAGTAGAATGGTGTTTGCTAGGATCTTTGGTGACGAGTAGGAGTTATTGTTTGATGGGTATTGGTTTTAATTTTGCAATAAGAAAAGAGTTTTGTATGTAGATGGTGATGACATTTAATGTGAATGTACTTAATGCCACTGAACTGTTCATTGATAGCACAGGAGTTAAAGTCTCAGCGCTCTCAAGCTGTTGCCAGCCATTGTGGCATGAGTTCCAGCCCCAGCCAGTGAGGTGACCCACGAGTCATGCAGACCTCTCCTGTTTCATGCACTGTTCCCCTCAGCTGTGTATTTCAATCTACCCATTCTGCACCCCACTGTTCCTAGTGAATCCTCTCTCCCCTCTGCACCTCTGGCCTACACCCCATTTCTTGTTTGCATATGTAAATAAATCTTTAAAAAATAAATCTAAAAAAAGATGGTTAAAATGGTAAATTTTATTGTGTATTTTATCATAGCTTTTTTTTTTTAAATTGAGGTGACACTGGCTTATAATGTTACGTGTGATTTAGAAGCATAGGAACACACCTCCTCAGATGCATGTCCTCACACCCACCCGCCACCCAGATTCCCATAGCCCTCTACCCTAGTCCCTATACCCCATCACTCTGTTTTTTCCTCTCCCCCTCTTGAAGTCTTAGTTCTACCGTCAGTTTTCTAGGGTTTGTTACTCATTTCATTTTATTTGATCCTTTTTTCTTTTATTTGTATTTCACATACAAGTGAAATCATCTAGTGTTTATTCCTCTTCACCTGACTCATTTCAGTTGGCATTATCCTCTCCAGTTTTATCCATATTTTTGCAAATGGCAAGAATTTATCTCTTCTAATAGCTGAGTAATGTTCCATTGTGTATATATACCACATTTTCCTAATCCATTCATCTGTCCTTGAGTACTTAGATTGTTTCCATAATTGGATTATTGTAAACAGTGCTGCAGTGAACACAGGAATGCATCTATCCCCATGAATTAGTGTCCTTGCACTCTGAGTGGAATTCCTGTATCATATGGTAGGTCTATTTTTAATATTTTGAGAAGCCACCATACTGTTTTACTGTTTTCTATAGGGACTGGACTTGTATACATTTCCCACCAACAGTGTACAAAGGTTCCGTTTTACCACATCCTTGCCAAAACCTGTATCTGGTTTCTTGAATGTGGGCTATTCTCACAGGTGTGAGATGGTGTCTTATTGTAGTTTTGATTATCATTTCCCTGATGATCAGTGATGACTATTTTTTAATGTGCCTATTGGCCATCTTTGACGAAATGTTTATTTAGCTCTTTGTCCTTTTTTTGATTGGGTCATTTTTCTTTTGAGTTGATTTCTCTGTAGATCTTGGATATTAGCTCTTTGTTGTATATATGATGTGCAGATATTTTCTCCTGTGCATTCTTTTTGTTTTACTTATAGTTTCTGTCCCTGTTCAAAAGCTTTTTTTTTAAAAATTATTTATGCATACAAGCACTGGGGTACAGGCCAGAGGTGTGGGCGGTGAGAGGGTCCACCAGAGACAGAGTGGGGAACAGAACAGGCAGATCGACTGAAATACACTGCTGGGGATAGCAGCAGGTGAGGCAGGAGAGGTCTGCTGCGCCATGTGGGTCCCCTCTCGGGCCAGTGGCAGGGATTGAACTCATGCTGCAGTGGCTGCAGTTTGCTTCATAGTGCGTTGCTTAACTCACTGAGCCACCAGGGAGGCCGGGTTTCTGGTTTTTTAATCCATGTCTTTAATCCATTTTGAGTTAATTTTATGTAAGGTATGCCCCAGTTTCTTAAAAAGCAACTTCCTATGCACAGAAGTCTGATTGGAGTTCATTTAAGTGAAAATGGATATATGCAAAATCAATTAAAAAACCTTAGAAGTCCATTTATATGCCACTTAAAACCAGGTATTGTTTTCATATGTTTTTCCTTATATATTAAATAATTTGTAAAAAAGATTTATTTCTACATATAAGACCTGGGGTACAGGCCAGAGGTGTTTGGGATGAGAGGATTCACCAGAAACAGAGTGGGGAGCAGAACAGACAAATGGACTGAAACACACTGAGGAGGGCAGCAGCAGGCGAGACAGGAGAGATCTCTCTTGCTGTGTGTGTGAGTCACCTCCCTGGCTGGTGGCGGGGGTTGAACTCATGCAGTGGTTACAGTTTGCCTCATAGTGCTGTGCTCAACCCATTGTGCCACCAGGGAGACCCTATATTAAATAAATTTGGGTGTCCTCAGTTACTAAGGAAAGTCAAGGGATGGCTTGCAGAGTGACTTTAGACTCCTGGGGGTCTGAGGGTATTCATTGTCTGGACTGTGGTGATAGTTTCATGGATGTCAAAATTCATCATTGTGTAAGTTAAATATGTGCAGACAATAATAGTTATACCACAATAAAACTATTGCATTTATATTATTAAAAATTCCATAGGGAACATTTTCTCATTGTATCCTGTGACAATTTAAACACACTTAAACCAAATTTTCTTGGGGTATTAGATCTGGTAAAGTATTATAAAACATCTAGTCTCATCTTTAGGAAGAGGACATGGGACTTGAGTTTATGTTTAAGGTTATGTGGCTACATGGTGGTACAGCTGGCAAAATACCTCTCCAGAGTGATGTTTTCATTATTGCTCCATAGTGGCTTCTTATATCCCCTTGGAAACTGATTTTATCTCTTGGCTTATCTGTTCTGTAGATCTTAAAATAACATCTTTTCCTTATAATGTTGAGGGAAAAAACCCTCTATGATGTTGAATGAAATGATGTTATTTGAGGACCTGGTTTTCTTATGTCAATTAAAATCATAGTTGCCTAGAACCTATGGACAACATAAAGTGAAAATGTATCTGTTGGTGTCTTCATTAGTGCTCTATAAGTGCTTAAAATAAGGGACTAATTGTTAATTCTGATTCTCCTCTCTCCTTTTATATCATATCTAGTAAATTTTTTTTAAAGATTTTATTTATTTATGCATACAAGCACTGGAGCACAGGCCAGAGGTGTGGGGGGTGAGAAGATTCACCACAGAGAGCAGGGAGCAGAACAGGCAGATCAATGGAAGTACACTGCTGAGGGGAGCAGCGGGCACAGCAGGAGAGGTCTGCTGTGCCATGTGGGTCTCCTCCTGGCCGGCAGCAGGGATCCAACTCATGCTGCAGTGGCTGTGGTTTGCTTCATAGTGCGTTGCTTAACCCACTGCGCCACCAGGGAGGCCCATATCTAGTAAATTAAATCCAGTTGAATTTTTTTTTTTGGATAGCATTTGTCATATCCTCCAATTCTGAGTTTCAGTGATGCTGTAATTGACCAGGATGTTCAAGGTTGACAGCTTTATTTAATTGTATAGTTCCCTGTTAACTTTTTAATCTTACATTATCATCCATTGGATAATTTTCCGTATTCAGAGCTTTTTCTACTTTTCCTGGGCATTATGATTTTTTTCCTAATATGTACTACTGCTTATTTTTTCTTTTTAGTACAGTTCACTGATCTTGCTTTTGTTTTACACAAACACTTCTTTAAAGCCTTACCAAAGTCTGTGGCCTGAAAACTGATTAGCAAAGTGCTTTTTTCTTTTTTTAACTTGAATGCTTTTAGGCAAGGAATGGCCTCAACTCAGCCTGCATGAATTTCTGATGCTTTTATTCAATTCATTTCACTCATTTACACTTTGTTCTAGTAGCCATTGCCACCCTTCCTGATATTTAGCTTGGTCTTCCATGCCCTGAATACTGCCTGCACTCTGTTTTCCCATCTTTATTTCCTTCTGCTCCCTTATAAGAAATCTTTGTCTCTTTTCTTATCCTGTTGCTCCTTTTCTTCTCTCTTAACCTTATCCAAATACCTTGACAACAGTTCATATCACACTTCTGTGCAGTTTCTGTCTCTGTATGAAATTAAGGATGAATGAGTTTTTCTAGCATTGGTTGGAATCATCAGATGTTTAAATTTTATGAGAGACTATGGGAAAGACTGATATCTAAACAGATATTTTTGATGACTTAAAAAGTACAATTGTAAATAGTGAGGAATTCTGCTTGGAAGGTCAGAAATGATACATTCTGTCTGGGAGGGTTACATCTTCCCCCTTTCTCTGACTGTTCCACATCCCTTGTTGTATGACTGTATGAACCCTTAACACTTTTTTTTTCTTTTCTCTATATCTCTAAAATTAGATTATAACCTTTTTGAGAGGAGTGATTCTATTTGTATTTTATACTTTTATATCTTCCCTTGCTCATAATAGGTACTTAAAATTTTGTTGAAGGTATATCAATCAGTCAAGATTTTTAGTGACAAGAAACAGAAAGCTATCTTGCAGTCTTAAGCAAAAAAGATTTATGGAAGCATAGTGGAGGCTCATAGATGATTAGAGGCCAGAAGAGCAGGTTTGGAAAACAGGCAGGAACCAAAAGGGCTGCAGAGCATAGGTAGTCAGAACAATTGACCAGCTAGTTGCTCTCATCTCGACACTGCCATCCTCACTGCACTCCTCCATAAATCAATCCTAACTTAACCTTTGATCAGGTCATTCTTCCAAACTTCAGTGTTATAATCAGCTTCACCTTTCAGAGAGTGGAGACAGAAGACTGTTTCCTTGGATTCTCAGAGCAAAGTATCTCATTAAGACTATCCTCAAAATAGATTCTCCAAAATAAGAAAATTTGGTGCTGGATACCCTCTTGTTCCTACTCCCAAGGGGGGGAAAATCCAACAAAACTGTCCTCTAGTAATGATTGAAGAAGGTATGTAAACTTTGCTTTGGGAAATTTGGAGCATGTATGGCAGAGAAGTGAATTATGGTAAAACTTCTGGGACAGATGGGGTAGGTAGGAGAGGTCTAGTGCTGAAGGCTTTGAGAACTAAGTGTAGACAAGTGTCAAGTTAGATAAGATGAGGAGCTCAAGGACAGTGTCTATTATTTCATTTAGGGTAGGTTCTAGTCACATGTTTTTGGTAGCTCATTCAGTTAGACTAAATGAAAAAAAAATTTTTTGAAGTATATGATATGTCCAAATAGAGTGAAAACATACAAAGGTTTAGCATAAAAAGCCTTCCTTCCTTTAATCCTGCCTCCACATGCCAAAATTCTCTTTAATAAGTATTTATTAGTTTCCTGCTATGCTAAAGATTTAAAAAATGCCTTATAAACAAATGTGATTAGTTTTTTTTCTAAAGATTTTTGTTTCTGCATACAATAACTGGGGTACAAACCAGAGATGGTAGGGATGAGAGGACTCACCAGAGAGAGTAGAGAACAGAATAGGCAGATTGATTGAAATACACTGCTGAGGGGAGCAGTGGGCGAGGCAGGAGAGGTCTGGTGCATCACGTGGGTCACCTCCCTGGCAGGGGATCCAACTTGTGCTGTGGTGGGTGCAGATGCTTCATCCCTTGTGAGGTGCTTAACCCCTTGTGCCATGGGGGAAGCCCCTGTGATTAGTTTCTGTACACAAATAACATCCTGTTTCTTTGTTAAGGACAGTGCTTTTACTATATATCATATATTGGTAAGCTTTCTACATCAGTACATAAAAAGTTATCTCATTCTTTTTTACATAGTGTTTCCTTGTACGGATGTAACATAAGTGATTTACATTCTCTGTTAGTGGGTTGTTCTTGGTCTTTTCCTGTTAAAATGACTATTTAGTAAATAATTACATTTATCATTTTATGTGTTTGAGTGTGTCCTTTGATTAATTGCTGAAAGTCAGTTTCACATTTTTAATTTTATAGATAGTACCAAATTGTTCTCTATAAGAGATTAACAGCTTTGAGTTCCAACAATTTATGAGAATTCTTGCTCCCCACTACTAATGATTTAAGGATTCCGTCTTGAAGTTTATGAATAGAGGTTTTTTTTTTTTTTTTTTTTTTTACCTTGTTTCTACTCTTAGTCTTGGAGGGAGATATGAGAAGTTAGATGATACATGCTGTTGGGCAGTAAACTTCAGATGTGGGTAACACTGAGAGAAGTAGTTTTGTATTGGAGCTGCAAAGGCCATCTCCCCTGAATCCTCAAGTTTAAAACCCTTAGCATGTTGTAAATGGCTTATGTGATGTTTTTTATACGATGAGTATTTAGGCTTATTTCCTTGCTCTCCTAAATTCTTTGCAATCTAAATGTTCCACTTATGAAAATAAAATTAACATCAGTAAGTAGTTTCTCTTCATTTACATTCTTTATAATGAAATTTCTTGTTACTATGTTTACACCTCCCTAAAGGTATGGAGACTTGAGGTTTGACTTTTCTTTTTCAGGAATGGTTGGTCTAGATATTAAATGTCTTGAGAACATGGTCTTAAGACTGTTAGCTTATGGCTTACGAATTCCAAAGACCTAAGTGCAGACTAGCACTATGCTTCAGTTCTCATTAGTATCTGCAGATCTAGCTTGGTCTTATAGAAAAGAAAAAAAATACTACATTACACTGGACTTTTCTTTTTTTAGTGACAATTTTAATACTTTTGCTTATTTTTTTATAATGTATTTTTATTACATCATCCTTCATGTTTGTGCAATATATGATTTCCCCGTGAAATTCCCACTACCAGTTCACCTATGCGCTACCAACATAGTCACTTGCGCTTTTCCCACCCTAATCCTGATCCTTCTCCATCCTCCTCCCCTACAAAATGTCTCTGATCTATAGTTGCCTGATGATTTTGACTTTTACTTAATTATAGTTACTTCCCCCGCCTCTCCCCCACCCCCTCCCAATTGCTTATTTGGTTCCTCTACATTCCTCCTATAAGTGAAACCATTTGATATTTTTCTTTTCTCTCTGGATTGTTTCACTGAGCATTATCCCTTCCAAGTCCATCCATGTTGCTGCAAATGGCATGAATCTATCCTTTTTGACTGCTGGGTAATATTCCATTGTGTAAATACACCACATTGTGATCCAGTCATCTATTTTTGGGCATTTGGGTTGTTTTCATAGCTTACCCATTGCAAACTGTGCTGCAATAAACATAGGGGTGTAGGTGTCCTTTTGAATTAATGTTTTTGTGTCCTTTGGGTAGATACCTAGGAATGAACTTGCTGGGTCATATGGAAGCTCCATTTTTATTAGTTTGAGGAATTTCCATAGTGGTTGGACCAATTTGCATTCCCATCAGAATAGGAGAGTTCCTTTTTCTCCATATCCTCATCAGCATTTGTTGTTGGTTTTTTAAATATGTGCCATTCTTACTGGTGTGAGGTGGTACCTCATTGTGGTTTTCATTTGCCTTCTCCTGGTTACAAGTGATATTGAGCATTTTTTCATATATGCCTGTTGGCCATTTGCATTTCTTCTTTGGAAAAGTGTCTTTTTAGCTCTTCTGCCCATTTTTGACTGGGTTGTTTACTTTGTTTTTGTTGAGCCTTGTTAGCTCTTTGTAGATTTTTGTGATCAGTCCTTTATCATTAGTATTGCGTGCAAAAGTTTTCTCCCAATCAGTGGGGTGTCTCTTTGTTTTGGTTAATGTCTCTTTTGCTGTCTGTACAGAAGCTCTTTATTTTGATGTAGTCCCAGCTACCTATCTTTTTTTTTTTTAAAAGATTTACTTATTTATGCATACAAGAACTAGGGTATAGGCAAGAGGTGTGTGTGTGGGGGGTGAGATGATTCATCAGAGACAGAGTGGGGAGCAGAACAGGCAGATCTACTGAAATACACTGCTGAGGGGAGCAAGCGAGCAAGGCAGAAGAGACCCACCATATGGGTCACCTCCCTGGCTAGGGATTGAACTCATGCTTCAGTGGATGTGGATGCTTCATAGTGTGGTACTTAACCCCTTGCACCACCAGGGAGGCCCCCCAGCTGTTTATGTTTTCCTTTACTTTCTTTGTTTAGGTGATATGTCTTTAAAGATGTTACTGAGGAATATGTCATGTAGTGTTTTGCCTATATTTTTTTCTATATATTTTATGGTTTCAGGCCTTATATCTAATTCTTTAATCCATTTTGAGTTGGTTTTTTGTGCATGGTATGAGGCAGTAGTCTAGCTTCATTCTTTTGCGTGTAGCAGTCCACATATTGGACTTTTCTGTTCATATCAGAAAATAATCCAAACTAATTTAGGAAAAAAGGAAATTTATGGATTCACATAATTCTAAAGGCCAGGATGGCTTTAGACACTACTTGACTGAAACTCATGCATTGTTTGTAAAATCTAATTCATTTGTTTCTTTTAGTTCTGACATTGTTGTTTGGGTTACATTCTTAGGCAGATTCTTCCCTGTGATTGTAGGATGGCAGAAGCATCTCCTGTCTATATCTTCTTAGGTTCAAGTACACTGGAAAAGAGAGAGGCTCTCACAGGATTTGTAACAAGAGTTTCATTGAGTCTCATTGGCTCATCTTGTGGTTATCTTGCGCAAGAGACTGTGCTTAGGGAAATGGATTCACTCATTGTGAAGGCGCAGGCTAATAAATGTAGGTCTAAAACTTCATGCAGGGATGAAGGCATTCTGCATACTGAGAACAGGCAGGGATGGAGGGCATTCTGCAGAGTCAACTAGGAACATAGTTATTCAAGGCACAGGGAATAGATGATCTAGGAGCCCAGTGGCAAATGTTTGTGTGCTTGTCATTTCCTATTTGCTACACACTAGGATACATACTTCACAAAGGCAGTTGCATTTAATTTCATACTCACAATGCCTCTGTTAGGTAATTATTATTTCTTTTTTTTTTTTTAAGATTTATTTATTTATGCATTCAAGCACTGGGGTACAGGCCAGAGGTGTGGGGAGGTGAGAGGATTCACCAGACAGAGTGGGGAGCAGAACAGGCAGATCAACGGAAGCACACTGCTGAGGGGAGCAGCGGGCACAGCAGGAGAGGTCTGCTGTGCCATGTGGGTACCCTCCCTGGAGGGCAGCAGGGATCGAACTCGTGCTTCAGTGGCTGTGGTTGTGCTTCATAGTGCGTTGCTTTACCCACTGCGCCACCAGGGGAGGCCCCATAGTCATTACATTTCTACTCAGAGTTCAATTTTTTTTTTTCACTTAACATTTTGGTGAATAAAAATTTTTATTAAATCTCAATTTGAGTAATTACCTTTTATAATATTCTGGATGATGTAATGGGAAACACAGAGAAAGCTGTTTTGCCTGTGTCAAGGCACATTGGCTCATGAGGAAAATCCCCAATGTGACTGAGTTGTGAGCTCACCTAGCTGCTTTCCTCATGAAATAACTGTTTTCACTAGAGGGAGCGACTGACAAACTGGCTATTCAGTGTAGGATTTTTAGGAGAAATTTTCTCAAAAATGGAGAAAGTAATTTTTTAAGGAAAGTTGAATGAAAACTCAAAAGTGCGTGTTGTCAGTGATAAAAATTTTACCTCTTTCAGAAATTTGTAAAGCTTAGTAGCAAGGGCAAGCTTGACAATGTTCCAGTATTTAAATTTTTTTCTGAATGACATTGGTGGTAATTGATGAATATTATTTTTAGATGCTGTAATGAAAGGCATTGGGCTGTTTTCCTCTACCAGTGGTCAAAAAATATGTCTCAGTTCTCTATTTTTTTATCCTGCATGGTGAACTGAACCAAAGCATACCCCACAGATGTAAAAATTTATCAGGGAACTCTTCAGTTAGGGAGTAGAATTTACAGATCCCTCTCTGATGTCTAATTCATATAACTAAAACTTTGGAATACAAATCATTGGAGCTTTTCATTAAAGTGAGTTTTGGTTTCAGAATTTGTTTTGAGATCTTTCTGGAGAGGCAGCAAGCATAGGGTCAAGAAATACCCCTGCTGTGTACTTCAGTGTATGGTAGAATTCCTCACCTCTTTACCATCTGAATTTTTTTTTTTTTTTTAACTTCAGTGTGCCCTTTTAGGCCCCTTCCCCAAGCAACTGGTGCCAGTCGTGGAAACCTTAAAGTAGGATACTCCCCAAACACCCTGACAAGTGGCAGGAGAGTGGGGAAACCATAGATGAAAGACTCAGGTTTTTGGTTTAAACCTTAAATGATCTTTCCCACAGAAATATAGCAGTTGTGGCTAGCTTCTGTAACAAAGATACAAGTCATGTGTGAATGGAATGGCCTACTGTGGGCTTGCCTTGGCCTTGGGTGTGCTAAGTTCTAAATTAAATGTGTGGGATTTTTTCCCCCTTAAAGTTGGGAACTGCTTCTACTTTCTAAGCAAGTCTGAAACTTAAATCTGGATAAATATTAGATTATTATAAGGATGGATAAAATTAAAGATGGTCTCACAGTAGTAAAATAGGATCCTTTCACTCTCTATGAGATTGGATGGTGGAATTTGACCTGTGGGCTATGGAATTAAACCCACACACAGGTTGCAAAATCAATAGCGGAGGTAATGATCAAGAAGTGCCTGAATTCCCAAATTTTACAAAATAGCATCATATTTTTCAGGGCTGCTGGCATTCAAAGAAAAAAGCAAACATTCCAAAAAATTGTCCGTTTTCTAGTTAAACTGATGTCCTAAACTGTATCTGAAAAGCTAAGTTGTAATTTTGAGGACACCATGGATGAAAGAGAAAAAAATTACTACCACTAGTAACAGATGTGAAATTACATTAGATAAATATAATCATTAGTTTCAGTCTCACCCTGGTTAATTTGTTTGTGGAAATGTGCAACCCATTATTCATTAGATAATTTTTCACACATTGATTAGAAAGCCATGTCGAATTGTGACCCTGCACATTTGGGCTTACCTATCTTGCAATGAAGAATACCACTTACAATAGTGGAAATGGGGGACAAAATGTTTATCTCAAGCTGATTTTGTGCCAATAAATAAAGTAAATCAATAGCCAGTGAAGTGTGAACAACATTTCTCTGCTGTATAATATGGTTTTGGGGGCAATTTGACATGCTACAAGGGGAAACAAGGGTCTCAAACAGAAAGGTAATAAAAGCAAATCATGCTGGTAACTGTTATTGAAGTCCTGTATTTTTCTATACTTGGGCAACTTTAAGATGTGAAAAATAGTGCACATAAAATTATAAAAATGTTGAGGCAACTCTCCCCCATATTTATAAACTTTCTTATAGCTGGACTTGATGTTATTCGTCATGCACTCTCTACCTGTGACAAATCTTTTCTATTTTCTTTGATCTAATTTAGTACACAAATTCAAATAACTTTAATGTGTTTACAGCAAATAAAACACAAAGACCTTACATTTCAAATGGACTTTACTAGTAGTCAATAAGATCTCATCTAAATTTTACTTTTCAGTACTCATGTAACTAGTGACTAATCAAAAATCTCTCAAGTTAAGAAATCCTTTTTTTCTGCTTGAGAACAGCTTCAAGGATAGCCCCCATTTTCTCAACTTGTACCTTCTCTACCATTCCAAGTCCCACATAACAATAGGAAAATGAATCTCTTATACTCTGAAGAATAATGGTATGTTGCATTTATTAAGTGTATCTTCCTCACACTTTTTTTAAAAAATTTTATTTATTTATGCATACAAGAGCTGGGGTACAGGCCAGAATCCAGGGAGGTGAGAGGACTCACCAGACAGAGCCGGAACATAACAGGCAGATTGACTGAAACACACTGCTGAGGGGAGCAGCGGGCGAGGCAGGAGAGGTCTGCTGTGCCATGTGGGTCCCCTCCCTGGCCAGTGGCAGGGATTGAACTCGTGCTGCAGTGGCTGTGGTTTGCTTTCATAGTGCGTTGCTTAACCCACTGCACCACCAGGGAGGCCCCTTCTTAACACTTGAAATCTCAGATGTTGGTTTAAATGAAAGTAACACATTTCTACATAATATAGGCTGTATTTAAGTAATTAATAGTTAATTAAGGGCCCTCCCTGATGATGCAGTGGGTTAAGCAATGCGCTATGAAGCAAACTGCAGCCACTGAAGCATGAGTTCGATTCCTGCAGCATGAGTTCAATCCCTGCCGCCGACTTGGTGGGGGGAGGTGATCCACATGGTGCAGCAGACCTCTCCTGCTGTGCCCACTGTTCCCCTCAGCAGTGTGTTTCAGTCAAGCCACCTGTTCTGTTCCCCACTCTGTCTCTGGTGAATCCTCTCACCTCCCACACCTCTGGCCTGTACCCCAGTTCTTGTATGCAGAAATAAACCTTTAAAAAAAAATAGTTAAAACCAGATTTTTGCCTTTAGGTTTAGATAGTGAAGGGCTGTTTTGTTACCATAGAATGTTAGGAGAATGTTAGGTTGGTTGGTTTCTAGAAGGAGTCTTCTGGCCCTCCCAGTCTAAAAATAAAATCATAGGAAAGCCTGCAGATCAAAGGAGAAATGGTTATCAGTGTCCCAGAAACAGTGTTTTACTCTTCAAGAATGTTATTTCCTTGACAAATTCTGTATATCATTGCTAGAATTTCAAAAAAATCACAGGCCATAGACATTTTAATGTTACTGACTTGTGGTGTATTTATAGCGAGGGTCTTTTATTCATGTGAAAAGTTCTGCAAATATGTACGTGTGGCTTATTTTGAGATTACTACTTCTCCCTGACTTCTAAATTTGGAGAGGGCTTTAGTCTGCCATAGATAAATTTTTAAAATCTTGATTTAAGCGTACTTATAAAACAATTAAGACAAAGGTTCGTGTTCTAACTTCCCACTCAGATGCCAAACTTAGCAGAAATATAACTACTTGTGAGAACTGATATAATGAAAAGTGTAGGGTGGGATAGGTTAGATTGATAATCAGATATGTAGTCTCAGCCTTGTTGTTCGTTAAATTTCTGGTCTTGGTAGATTAGGTGAGCTCTAAGTCTTTTCCAGCTTTACTAGTGCATGCATACAATATTTTTATAGAATAGTATCATATTATGCATGGATGGATAAACTTTATGACTCAAAGTATAGTCTACTTTTATTACCTGCTTAGTTTACATTTAATATATTGTAAACATTTTTTATGTCTTTATGTGTTCTTTCATATAATTTACAATAGAAATAATTTATAATGATTATATCCATGATATCGATTTATTATAATTAATAAACCTGGACACAATCAAAACTGTCATCCTGTCTTTCCTACAATGCTGTCATAGTTGGTCTTCTTATTAGTTGGTCTTTTAATGTTCTTGCCTTTATAGTCTAATTTCTAGCCAGATAAATCTTTCTTTTTTTTAATGGTTTATTTTTATATATTTATACATACAAGAACTGGAGTGTAGGCCAGAGGTGCGAGGATTCTCCAGAGACAAAGTTGAGAGCAGAACAGGCAGATCTACTGAAATACACTGCTGAGGGGAGCAATGGACGACACAAGAGAGGTCTGCTGCACCATGTGGCTCACCTCCCTGGCCAAGGATTGAACTCAGGTCCTTGGGTTGTCCCTTGCGGTGATGGCACTGAGACTTACTCTTTACACCATCTGTGAGACTCAAATCTTTTTCTTTTTAATGGCAGATACAACATGGCCCTGCTCAAAACTCTCTCTAGCTATCCTTAGAATAAAATCCAAAATCATTATGTGGCCTATAATGCTCTGTGGACTTTGGCACCAACCAGCTTACCTCTAGAGCCTTATTTCTACCACTGCTTCACTTGCTGCACTCCACTCACTGTTCTTAGCTGTTCTGCAGTTCTCTAATTATGTTCCTACTTCAGACCCTTTGCCCTTGGTGTTGCCTCTGTCTCAGACCGTCTTCTTTCTGATATTTGTGTGATTTGTTCTTTCACTTCCTTTAGGTTTCTCTCTGCTTAAATGACACCTCTTTAGTTCTTCCCTGAGTACCCAATCTAAGATAGTATTCTTCCACCATTGTTTCCTCCTACTGCATTTTTCTTCACTGTGTGCTTCACTGCCTGACATTATTATATATTTCTTTTCTTTTTAAAATCTCTGTAATCCTCCTTGCTGGTAGGGCAGCAGTTTGTCCATTGTTAAAACTTCAATGCCAAAGGGCCTCCCTGGTGTTACAAGGGTTAAGGCACTGTACTATGAGGCAGCCTCTGCTGCAGTGTGAGTCCCATTCCTGGCCTGGGAGGTGACCCACATGGTGTAGCAGTCCTCCCTGTTCTCTCGCTGTACCCCTCAGCAATGTATTTCAGTTAATCTGCCTGTTCTGCTCCCCACTCTGTCTCTGGTGAATCCTGCACCCCCCACACCTCTGACCTATATCCTTATGTACATGAATATATAAGTAAAAAAACAAAACAAAACAAACTTCAACACCAAGAACTATGCTTAGTTTATAGAAGGCACTTGAAATTGTTTATTGAATGACTTGAGGGTTTCTTCAGTTTTTCTGTTACAAACATGGTAGGATAAGAAAAGTTACTGTTTTATGAATTATCTTTATATGGAGAAGTATCTTGATTGGCCTTTTTGGATGGAATATGTGGCGGAGGAAATGGGTTGAAAGAAAATAGCAAAAACATAGCTAAAGTACCTTGGGGTGGGGAGAATAGTAATTTGGGAGTACAACAGAGGAGAATGTAGAGAGACTAGGTAGATGATATGGAGAGAAGGTTGAAGCTATGGGCTGAAACATGAATAGGCAGAGATGACTAAGGGAATTAACAACAACAACAACAACACAGGGGTCTGGCCAAGATTGAAGGGGGAATGACAGACTTTATAGCAATACAAAAATTAAAAGCGTACAGCACCACCAACCTGGCCTCAAAGGAAATATTAAAGGGACTACTATAAAACTTCTCGTTTCAAAGTAATAGACACCAAAAATAGTGTGGAAAAGATTAAAAATGTATGGGTCATTAGGATAAGTTTGAGATCAGACTGTTTAATAAGTCACAAATATTGATCATTACATGTAAATCTCAGTATAAACCTTCAAACAAAATCCAGTTACATAAGATTATGGAGATGAAACTCAAGCAAGAGAAAGGTAACAAAAAAATAAAAATAAAAAGAGAAGCAATAAAAGTAGCAAAATGTCAATAAGTACTTTTTTTTAAAGATTTATTTATTTATGCATACAAGCACTGGGGTACAGGCCAGAGGTGTGGGGAGGTGAGAGGATTCACCACAGAGAGCGGGGAGCAGAACAGGCAGATCAATGGAAGTACACTGCTGAGGGGAGCAGCAGGCACAGCAGGAGAGGTGTGCCATGCCATGTGGGTCCCCTCTCTGGCTGGCAGCAGGGATTGAACTTGTGCTGCAGTGGCTGTGGTTTGCTTCGTAGTGCGTTGCTTAACCCACTGCGCCACCAGGGAGGCCCAATAAGTACATGTTTTAATAATCACTTAAATTCACCAATTAAAAGGTGTAGAGTGGTTGACTGGTATACAAGACAAAGTTCAAACTGCCTGTTGTCTAGAGGAAACTCATTTTATTGCTAAGGATAAGCATAAAGTTAGACTTTTAAAAGGTTTAAAGTTAAAGGCTGGATGACAAGTCTACAAGTAAATGATAATCAAAAAGTGTCAGGGGCAACCATACTTAAAGAAGGTAATAAAAGACAGATGAGCATTTTATTTTGATTAAAGACCTAATACTACAAGAAGATGTAACACTTTTATATGTGCCAAATGATGGAGCACCAAAACATATAATTAACCATAATGGTGCATATATAGCTTTTCTGAGTTCTGAGTTCTTCTAGGGAATCTTTAAACCTGAAGGTGATTTTGGGGTCCATTGACACAAATTAACATAGGAGGGAAGTGGAATAATAATAATGGTTCATCTAACTTAAGGAAAGAAAAGGAACAAATAACAGATGAGACCACTAGAAAATATAAACTAATAGCTAATAACTTGTTCATTAGCAATCAACAGCTAACCAGTTGTTAACTCTAACAAGTCAATAGACAATAATAGTCAAATCAACATCTAGTCAAGGAGAAATGTGAATTTTAACAAGCTGTTAACTGCAACTAATATGCTATTAAACAATAATAAAGTCAGTAGAGGGAAAAGTGAGATAATAAATTAATCTGAGATGAGGAAAAAATTTAAGGTGTAAATAACAAAATGTAAATTGAACTGGAAAACTTAGATCCAGATATCATTATTATGCTAATATCATAATTATAATAAATGTTAATCTGATAAGTGATTCTAAAATGAAGAACTTAAGAATCTTGAATAACAAAATTGAAAGATTTATGCTATTGTATATCAATATAGAATTGAATTGACAAAGTAGAATAATTTTGCTATGAACATTCTTACAAAATAATTGAATATATGTTTTCAATTTTTTAGTTATATACCTAGGAGTAGAATTGTTGGGTGATTCAATGTAATAAAATGAGTTAGGAAGTGTTCTTCATTTAATTTTTTAAAAAGATTTATTTATTTATGCATGGAAGAGCTGGGGGATAGACCAGAGGTGAGGAGAGGTGAGAGGATTCACCAGAGACAGAGTGGGGAACAGAACAGGCAGACTGACTGAAATACACTGCTGAGGGGAGCAGCAGGTGAGGCAGGAGAGGTCTGCTGTGCCATGTGGGTCACCTCCATGGCCAGAGTTTGTGGATAGTTGATAATGCTGAGACTTAACTCCTTGCGCCACCAGGGAGGCCTCATTTGAATTTTTTTTCAAGTTTAAGAATTGGTACTATTCTTTTTATTAACTATAATAACTATCTACTATTAACTGTAATATCTCCTTGATATCCTCATTTCTTTTCCTGTAGGTATATACGTAAAAGTGGGATTGCTGGATCATATCGTGGCTCCATAGTATTTCCCATAGAATCTGAAAAAATTTATATTCTAAATCGTCTTTGAATTTTGCTGTAATTTAGTAGAGAAGCCATGTGCGCCTGACCTTTTCTTTGTGGGTAGTTTTTAGATTGCTAAGTCAGTCATTTTACTCATTATAGATCTATTCGTGTTGTCTGCTTGATTTTTTACAGGTTTTGTGATTTTTGAGAAATTTGTCCATTTAATCTTAAGTTATCCAGTGAGTTGTTTTGCAGTTGTTCATAGTACACCATTGTAATTCTTTTTACTTCTGTAGGGTTGGTAGGAATGTCCCCTCTTAATTTCTGGTTCTTTTTGTTTTATTGACTTTCTGTTTTTCTGTTCTTTGTCTTACTGATCACCATTCTGAATGTCATTTTTTGTTTATTTATTTGCTTTAGGTTTAGTTTGTTTTAGGTTAATGTTTTATGGTTGGAGTTTGGTTATTGAATTGAGATCTTTTTGTTAAATACAGACTTTTACAACTATAACTCTCCCTATGAACATCTGTTCTGAAATTCTGCTATGTTGGATCTTTATTTTCATTTATTGCAAAATATTTTATGATTTACCTTTGGTTTTGGAGATTTTCTCCTGCTTTTGATTTCTAATTTCATTCCATTATTTCCAGAGACCATATATTTTATTATTTCTAACTTTTAAAATATATTGTAATTTGTTTTATAGCCATGTGTTCTATTCTGTAAAATGTTTCTCACACACTTGAAAAGAATGCATTTTCCCCCCTGGTTTTTGGTGAAGTGTTCTCTAGATATAGCAGTAGTCAGATCTGATTTATTTCTAGTGTTCAAGTATTGTTTCCTTGGTGATTTTCTGTCTAGTTGTTCTGTTATTGAAAATAGAATCCAACTACAGTCATTGAATTGTCTATTTTTCCTTTCATTTTTGTCAGTTTTTGCTTCATTTATTTTGATGATGTGTTCGAAATTATCTTTTCCTAGTGAATTATTTTATCATGATAATATTTTATCTAATTTTTTCTTATTAGTGTAACAACTCCAGTTTTCAAGTGATTTCTATTTGCATGCATATTTTTTACCCTTTTATTTTCAATCCATTAGTATGTTTGAATCTAAAGTGTGTCTTCCAAGATCATGTTTTTTCTCTAGCCTGACAATCTCTGCCATTTGACTAGGTCAGCTATTGATATAGCTGGGTTTGTGTCTGCCATTTTACTTTTCGTTTTCTATGTATCATGTAATTTTGCTTCTCTGCTCCTCCTCTACCACTTCCTCTTGCATTAAGTGGATATTTTTTAAGGTAGTAGTTATAGTGAAAAAATCATTAAAGAAATTATATTTCCTTGTTATTTTTTCAGTGTCTGCTCTAGGATGTATTTTTTATTTAATCTTTTAAAAAACAAGTCTTTGCTCTTTATATATTTTTAAAGATTTTATTTATGAATACAAGAACTGGGGTATGGCTGGTGAGAAGATTCATGAGACAGAGTGGGGAGCAGAATAAGTGGACCCACTGAAATACACTGCTGAGGGGAGCAGAGGGCAAGGCAGAAGAGGTCTGCTGTGCCATGTGGGTCACCTCCCTGGCTGGGGATCAAACTCATGCTGCAGTGGCTGTGGATGCTTCATAATGTGGTGCTTAACCCCTTGCGCCACTAGGGAGGTCCTGCTCTAGGATTTAGCATATATAAATGTTGTGAGAATTAGCTCAGACTTACACCAGTTTAATTTCAGTGATATATTACTCCTATATCACACTGTTTGCTTTTTCCCATTTTTCTGGTATTACCATTAAAATTATTGTATCAGTGTCACAAATATCATACATTGTTTTAGTTTTATTTCCATAGTTCAATATAGCTCTTTGCTCCTACTTCCCTCCTTTTGACTGTTATTTGCAAATATGTTACATTATAGGTATGAGCCCAGTACATATTGTTTTATACAATTGCTTTTTAAATTAATTAAGAAAATAATGGAGAAAAATGCTTTTTATACTTATTTTATAACTATGTAATTACCTTTACTCTGTGTGTTATTTGTATTTGAATTACCACCCAGACTCACTTGCTTTCAGTCTGAAGCACTTTCTTTTGTATTTCTTGTAAGACAAATCTGCTAGTAACAAATTTTTCGTTTTTTTTTAATCTGAAAAAATTTTCATTATACCTTCATTATTAATAACCTTGCTAGATACAGGAATCTTGCTTGATAGTTTGGGGACAAACCTTTGAATACATTGTGCCACTCCCTTATGACTTCCATTGTTTCTGCTTTTTAGTCAACTGATAACCTTATTGGAATGCTCCAGTATATAAGAAATCATTTTTCTGCTTGTCTTTAGATTTTAACTGTTTTGGTATGGAGTGTCTGTTTGTGAATATTTGTATTTTTCCTATTTGGAGCTCATTGTGCTTTTTAGGTATGCAGATTCATGTTTTTTTAATAAATCCAAGAAATTTTAAGTTATTATTTTCTATAATTTTTTTTCTTTTCTCCTCCCCTCTCCTGCTTTTCTCTTTGAATGAACTTAATCATGTCTCATTTTTTGAAAGTTAATTTTTCTTTTTTTTTGTTCTGATCTTTGGTTTGCATAATCTCTATTCACTTATCTTCAAATTCATTAATTCTTTTTTTCTGCCATTTTAAATGCTGAATGCTTGTAATGGATTTTTTAAAATGTCAGTTATACTTTTCAGCCTTAGAATTTTCATTTTGTGTTTATAGTTTCTACCTCTATTGATATTTCTGTTTGAGACATTGTGATCATACTTTTTTTTCTTCTCAGTCATGCTTTCTTGTAGTTCTATAAACATACTTGATGGTCTCTTTATGTTAGCTCCAACATCTATGCGCTAAGTTTTAGTTGCTCACTTTCTGTCATTGTATGGGTCATACTTGCCTGTTGCTTTGCAGCCCTTACAATTTTACTTTTGAAAAATGAACACTTTAGGTAGTATATTACAGTACTCTAGGCACTGGACCCTTGGACCCAAGTCCCCCTGCAACTTACTTGTTTATTCATTGACAGGATTATCAACTATTTTGGTGAATTCTTCCTACATTTTTAAGCCTCCTCTGATGTTCACTGGGTGGTTCAGTCTGGGTATACCTACAGTAATCCTGCAATGAATGTGGTTTTTGGTCGTAGGGCTACCTTTTCTCTTTCTCTGATCATATCCTGCTATTAAACTCTATTAACTTCCATTTGATTTTTCTGTTTTCAGTAATGATCTGGGGTCATAAATTGCTCTATAAACATAATGGACACATATTGGCTCCTTTATAATTTCTGAGATCAGTGCTTGATGTTTGTTCTAATAACAGAAGAGTTCCTCCTGTTTGTCTTATTCCTTTGTTCTCTTTTACAAACTAATCCATTATCTATTCTGAACCACCCTAAACCTGTTAGTCCCCTCCCAATTGCATTTCACCACAACCTCTGCAATTCTTGAGACTACCTTAAGTTTTGTTTTTTTTTTCTTTTCTTTTCTTTTTCTTCTTAGTACTCTATTACAAGTGTGGTAAGTTTATTTGGAAAGAGATTAGGCTTGCTTCTCTGTCCTAGACAAAATTTCTCATTCAGGATTCTAGAACTCTGGGGTTGAGGACAATGAAAAGCTTCTCTCTAAGTGACACTCCTGTTTTAAGAGATGAGAGGTACCAGCAGCGTGAGGTGCCACTCTGCTGTCATGGAACCACCATCTCATGAGCTGGGGCAAGGACGGTCAGGTCCCCAATATTCTCAGTGTGTTGCACCAAGGCAGATTCCATTATTGTGGGTTGCAGTTTAATTCTTTTATTTCGGGGGTCTTAGTGATTAACATACAAATAACAAATAATCCAACATGGGCCAATACAGTCTTTCCCTGGGAAAAGGAAAAAAATTTAGAACAAGAGACACAGAACCTGGCAATTATGTTTCTGATTAGACTCTGGTAAAAGACATCTGAAGTCCTCAGCAATGTTATAGTTCCTTCAAATCCAATATCAGCTCTTCCTTTGAATCTGTGGAATATCTCAGTATTCTTTTAGCACTTGCTTACTTAAAAATTATTATTTAACCTCCTGGTGGCACGACACTATGAAGCATCCACAGCCATGGCAGCATGAGTTCAATCCCCGGCCAGGGAGCTGACCCACATGGCACAGCAGACCTCTCCTGCCTGGCCCGCTGATCCCCTCAGTGGTGTATTTCAGTCAGTCTGCTTGATCTGTTCTCCACTCTGTCTCTGGTGAATCCTCTCACCACTCCCCACATCTCTGGTCTGTACCCCAGTTCTTGTATGCATAAATAAATTAATTAAAAATGATTATTATGCAGTCTCTGGCTGATTTCTTGTTGCGCCTAACCACAAAAACAAAAACAAAGAAAACTTTTATACAACTCTTAGATTTCTGGCTTGGTAGTTGTGTCCTTGATCCAAAATAGTGATTATAGAAAAGGAACAGGGAAATGTTTGAGGAGAGGTAACTGGTACAGTTTTGGATACATTGAGCTGTGATAATGGTGTAGAGTAAGTATCCAAATAGAACTTTCCAAGAAGAGTTGATTTGTAAAAGGACTAAAAACAGAAGTCTAGCTAACACTACCTGTTAAAGGATAGGAAGAGGAAGAGGAGAGAGTAAAGAAATCTAATATCACATAGCCAGAGCTCTAGGAGGATAACTAATATCATTTAGGGACATACAAGAACTCAGAGTTCTGAGTGTCATGGAGGGTGTAAATAATAGGAGATCAAATAAGATTTGGCAGTGAGAGATCATAAGAGATTCTGGTGTGGTCAGGAGCTAGAAGGTATACTGGGGAAAGTCAAAGAATAAGTAGGATGTTACCATATTGAGAGTGAGTGTAGACCATTATTTTGAGTTACTTGATGTGAAAGGAAGAAAGATAGGATGACATCTACAAGGGGGTGTTGGTGAGGAGGCAATTATAGATGTGGGAGATTTGTGCATGTTTACATGCATAAGAAACAAGAAGGAGAAACAAGAAGACAGACAAAAGGACATGATTTTCAGGAGTCAGGAAGGTATAGTTCAGAACACAGAGAAAGGTCTTCTAAGAAGGAAAGAAAATAAGGATGTGTTTTGTCACACGGCAAGTAATTATACAATGTTTAAGACATTCTGTGAAGTATATACAAAGAACCTCTTGCCAGAGGTTCTAAAGGAGAGAGCTGCTAAATCTTTATAGTTATTAGGGAGACTTCATCCATTTGACGAAGTTCATTTTAACATAGTTTGGACTGATAGTGTACAGACAAGGTCTTTGGAATTGTGTAGACTACATGCCTTTTTAGGTTCTTCTAACTCAGCTATGTTAAAATGTGGCAGGTAGTATAGAAAATAAATCTTGCTAACCTTACACTTTTCCCATACACAAATTCTATGAAGAAAATACCAGTTCTTCAAGCAGGGTTAACTTATGAACCAAGAATGCTTTCTGACATTTTTCTATACTATAACAGAGAAAAAGTCTTTATCCTGTACACTGGGGTGAATAGACTGCTCGTAAATGGTACCAGAGACTCATGCCTGACTGCCCTTAGGGTTTTAATATCTTGGGCATATCTGAATACACCTGTAACTTATTTGGCATACCAGTTGGGATCTCTGCTCTAAGGTGTATTTTCTTACACTTTCATTTTTTTGTTAAAGTTCCCTTTAAAGAAAAGTTCTTTTTTTAAGAACTTCACCTTCTACCATTAAAATTCTTGCCCAGACTGTTCAACCTGTATATGAATGGATGCTTACTTAAAGCTGATGACTTGCTGTGCTTTCACATAATATCCTTCATCAATATGTGTATTATCCTAAAGAAATATCTATATTCAAATATATTTTATAGGTCTGTAAATTATCTCATTGTAAAGTTCTTTCCTGTTTCTCACTACAACAAACATGGTGTATGTGTCATAGTTTTTACTTTGAAAAGACAGATACTTATATCTTCACAATTTAGAGTGGCGTAATATTGGGAGAAAGCATGTTCATTATACCAGATGATATACTGCAGGTTATAGTTAATACATTGTTAAATAAGGTTTGGTATAATAAAATGATTCATATATCCTAGTAGGAAGTAAGTTGCCCGTGTTTTTAACTTCCCAAGTACATTTTAGGCCATTCTCCCATGGACACAGGCTTTTATGAAAAGTAATTTTTGTAGTTAAAAAAATCTTCATTATTCAGTTGTGCATAATTTTGTGTTTTGTCTCTGGAAATTGAGTATCATTAACTGTATATGCCCTATATATTTAGAAAAGTCATAGGAAGATGAGAATGTCGGCTTTCTCATTTAAGTTGCAACAAAGAGATAAAAACCAGAAACATTATGCAAAATAGTGTTGAGTTGTATGGGAAATTGTGTTTTAAGACCTACTGTAGATCTATGTCGGTGTCTGTGGAAGAGAGGATAATTAGTGTCTGTACTCTCAGTCATATCAGACTAAAGGTAATGGGGTGTAAGAAATGGTTCATTAGCCTCTCTCAAGTACTTTTACTGTGTCCATACTATTTATACCAGCAGAAAAAATTCAGTCTTTAAAATCAAGTCAAAGCATTAGCCTTAGATTCTTCAATATGAAAAATAACATTGAGTAACGATCCCTTAAAGTTAAATGAAAAATTGTACATAAAAAAGCTACACAGTGTTCATTGGCTTATATGTCACCCATGTTGAATACTTACGATCTTGACCTCCTTTTTTCATTGCTGGTTCCACACCTGATGTGTCTCTAGGATTTGGGGATGGAGGAAGAGGTGAGGTCAGAAACCAATTTGTCAAACACAGTTACTGTTCATATATGGATTTGATGAAAAGGAACTTTGTTGTAAACTGTCTCCTTGTAAAAATCCCACTCGAGGTGGGATGAGAAACAAGCAATAATGAGGACTTCCTCCTGGAAAAATTGATCGATGGTGGTGTATATGAAAATCAGGTCAATTAACAGATATTTTACTGTTTCCCAAAAACTTACATTGTTCACGGAGGTGTTGAGGTAGGGGCATTGGACAATGGTAGGTGTGGTATGC
>JAGFMF010011381.1:9559748-9574855 GCA_019455555.1 Galemys pyrenaicus
ACCTTTTCCCCTAAATTATAGCATCTGTGCAAGAAGCTGCTATTTGAGTAATTTATATTTTGCACAAAATGACTATACTTCAAGTTACATAGACCAGAGGAAATAGGGATAAGGGGTTTTGTCCCCAGCTAGCTAAGTTCTCATGAGTCCATAATTCCAAAAAGAATGACTAGCTTTATTTTTTATTTTTATTAGATTCATTTATTTATGCATACAAGAACTGGGGTACAGGCCAGAGGTGCAGGGGGTGAGAGGATTACCAGAGTATGGGAAACAGAACAGTCAGATTGACTGAAATACACTGCTGAGGGAGCAGCAGGCCAACAAGTCAGGAGAGGTCTGCTGCACCATGTGGGTCACCTCCCTGGCTAGTATCAAACTCAGGCTGCCGTGGCTGCAGATAGCTTCATAATGCTGAGACTTAACCCTTTGCACCAGGAGGGAGGGCCCAAGAATGACTAATTTAGGCATTTAAGAAAGTTCAAACAGCAGGTAAACCAAGGACTAAGCAACCTTTGCAGCAGTAGAGTGGAAATCCTGACACAAAGGGGAACTGTTCTTGAATAAATTCTCCAATGTCACAGGCAAAAATAACCCTTGTCATGTTTTGGTCTCAGCAGCTATTTGTTCTGCCTGGGTCACAGCATGGCAAAATCATACTCTGACTGGACAGTATCACTGTCTTGTATATTTCATTATCTCTAAGCTTGATCCTGCCCTTAAGCACCCCTCAAGGCTACACCTTAAACCTCCATACACCCAATAAGCCAATGCTTTTATAACCTCTTGCTTTAGAGGAAGTGTGTATCCAACCTTTAACATGATCTTTAAGTCAACATCTAGACTCAACTCACCCGGGACTATGAAATCAGAAAAAAAAGAAAAATCTTTTGTTTATGGAATTAACTGCAGGGATAGCCAGCTATTTTTTTCATGCCCTAAGTAGTGATTTTCAAAGTATGGTCCATGGAACCTCCACACCTGAATCACTGGGGAGGGAAGATGGATGAGAAGGGTACAATAGAGGCTGAATAAAGAAAGGAGCGGATACATATTAAAATGCAGATTCTTGGGCCCAAACCTGTTGAGTGAAACTCTTTAGAGGTACCTTTTGGGTATCTTTATTTTTAAAGATTCACCTATTTATGCACACAAGAACTGGGGCATAGGCCAGAGGTGTGGGGGGTGAGAACATTCACCAGAGACAGGGGAGCAGAGCAAGTGGATCCACTGAAACACACTGTTGATGGGAGCAGTGGTGGGCAGGGGAGACTGAAGAGTTCTGCTGTGCCATGTGGCACCCCCACCCCCACCCCACCTGCTGGTTGTGGATTGCTGAATTCATAGTGCTGGGACTTAACCTCTTGTGCCATCAGGGAGCCCCATGGAATATTTATTTAAAACAAGGTTCTTAGGTGAATCAGAATAATAGCAGTTCCTAGTTTTGATAGCTTGTTTAGGATACCTATATCACAGTTACTTAAGTTCATAATTAGCATGTAAAGATGAAGCATGTAAGTGATTGAAAACTAGTTTTATGCATGAAATATTTGTATGACTGCTTAGAATGAGGGATTTGCACTAATTCTAATGTTGCTGTGTGCCTGGTTCAAGTAGAACTTGGAGAATGAGAATGGAAGCCCTGTTTTAATTTTGACACCTGCCAACTACCTTGAACGTGCATAGACAGAAGTTGGGAGCAGAAATCTCTTCTCTTGTGTCTCAATAACACCTTTTCAAGAACCTTAGAAGGTGTGAGGGAAAAACTAAAAGCTGGAAAGTGAGCCCAGTCAGTTATGCTGTTTGTTAGCTAATATAAAAGCTTCATTGAGGAGGTGATGGCTTAATACTTTGACTAAAATTAAATTTTGGTATTATCTGTGGATTTCAATTATTCATGCTATTCCAAAACTCTAAAGCATGAAAAATCTGGAGCTGCTTATTACCTATTCTAGTAGAGCTACCAATGAGTATGTGGAAGCCAATGTCAGTGTAAATAGAGCAGTGGACTCTGTCTCTCTACCTCATTTGTTTTTAGCATTTTAATAGGGCTCAAATTTTCAGTGTCTAGCCCAAGTTATGAAATCTGGTTCATGTACTACCATATTGGACTTTCCCTGAACACTGGAACTTACTGTTTCCCCATTGACACAAACTGATAGAAGTGTCTTATTCTATCACATGGAGTGCCATTTAATTCTAGCGACTCTTGGTGCTCCTCAGATCATGCTGACTGTCAGGAAAACCAACCCACACACCTATACACGTGCACAGACTTTGATTGCAGTCAATTCATATACCCAGAGGTAGGATAGGTCTTTGTGTCAGAAGTATGCAACATATAAACAGGATAGAAAACAAGTCACTTATTACCTTGACATAAACAAAATCTGATGTCATATTCTGCTTTCAAAGGCATATTCTTTTAAGTTTTCTATGCCTCCCAGTGCCTTATACACACACATACCCCAACTTATCAAATTAGCAAGTTCCTTTTTGTAAAATAAAAACGTACAAAGGACACAGAAAAGGAAACCCTCTGATGAAATATGTGTCTCAGTCTGCTTTGATGCTCTTTGAGATGGATAGAGTGGTTGAGGAGGCATTTTTATTTGCATATTTTTGGTCAGTGTTGAACAAGTCAGTGACTTGTTTTCTGTCCTGTTTATATGTTGCATATTTCTGACACAAAGACCTATCCTACCTCTGGGTATATGAATTGACTGCAATCAAAGTCTGTTTGTTAGGTAGTTATCATTGCAACAAATATGCATATATTTAGAGTTATGGAAGAGTTATATTGTAGCAGTATAAGTAGAGATCCAAAGAAACCTAGAGGTCGCATGTGAAAATGACTAGAGAACATTGCCTTAAAATAAACAAGCATATGAATATTAATAAATAGAAAAGTACCTTCTTAATACTAGGTGGATGAGCTAGATGGCCATGAAAGTTCTTTTTGTGCTACTTCTCTGTGATTGGTTAAGAGAATTAACTTTGGAAAGATTGCCACGGTTTGAATGTCAACTTTTCTACTTGTAAACTACAAACCTGTCAGTTATTTAATTTTTCTGTGTTTATTTCCTCATCCAAAAATGAATTTTATATCAAAATCTTCATAGGGTTGTGCGGATTAAATGGGTTAATACACATATGTCTTACATAGTATGCATTCAGTGAATTTTTACTAATTAGTGTAGTCTGTTGGGCATCTATAATGTGCCTTGACATATTATAAAGAGAAACATGATAAAGTAAAAATAATTATTTTCTTCATGACATTTACACTCTATCAATGGGGAAAGGATTCATAAAGGTACAATTCAAAAAAATTATAAAACAACATGGTACCAACCAACATAGATCACAATAGGAGTAAAAGGAGGAAGATACAGAGTATGATCAGAGGATACTTGATGAGGTCAAATAGAGCTCATTTTTGAAGGATGGGTAGTTTTTAGCTTGGTGGGAAAATTGAGAATATTTTAAAATCATAAACCAAGGAATTGAGACAGGAATAAGATTAAGGAATCTATAGCTTTCAAACTAAAAATTCAGTAAAATATAAGGTGGGACTAGATTACAGAGACTTGGAAATTGGCAGAGGAATTTCAGCTAAATATGACTGGCAATAGGAAAATGTTGGAAAATTCTTAAACACTGATGTGCCATGATAAAGTCAATATTTAAATATACCTTGTCTGTTGAAATTGGAGAAACTAGAGACATGGAATCAATTGTAACAGTGGTTTCAAAGCTAGTTGTGCATGAGAATCAATTGGAGAGTGTTAGTCCCCAAGGATTCTAATTCAGTGAGCCTAGGTGGCCTGAGAATCTGTATTTATGATGGTCCCTCAAAGTATTGCAGCCTGCATCCAGGATTTGAGAAGCACTGAGCTAGGAAGCCATTGCATTACTCTAAGCATGAGACCCTGTTACAAACTCATGGCAGTGGGAGGGGAAAGGGCTTCTCATATTTAAATCACATCTTAAAGGAAGAAATTGATGATAGACTATATGAGATTAACAAAGAGACGAGTCAAACATTATGCCTATGACAGAAGAAAGGTAGTTTGAAGGAAGACATTCTGAGATAAGTTGTGAGCCAGGTGAGTTTCAGTAGATGGCAATTCACTAACAGAGCATGTCCTGGAAGTGCACAAATCACAGGCCAGGACTGGAGACTAAGATTTTGTGGTTACTAGCATAGAGAGGAATATGGGGTTGAGAGAGGAGTGATAAGTGCTGAGAGTGGAGTCTTGGTATGATACCTTTCCACTGGAGAAAGAGTCAGTGAAAGGATTTTAATCACCAAAGGAGACAAAAAGTTAGGTCATTTAGAATGTGAGATAATGAACTGTTAGCTTTTGAAAGTTTCAAAAGTGGTGACAAAATTATGTAGATCATCTGAATGGTATCAATGAAGTCTTAATAGGCTGTTCTTCATACAGAATAATTTATTGTGAAAGAATGCAGTTTAATGACTGAATTATTATCAGTTGGCCAGTGGTTCAGATACAAGGATCTGAAGTAGCATATGTGTGAAATAGCCATATTAGGATCTGGTGGGTCTTACAGGAGAAATAAAGTTCTACAGGGTGAAAGTAGGAAGAAGAAAAGATCATCCGCTATTCATTAGGTGCTAGTTATTCTCTTTACATATGTTAACTTATTTAAATTTATTTTATCTTTACACTTGCCCTAAAAAGTAGGTATTATTAACATAGTACGTATATGCACTTATAGATGAGAACTGTTAGGCATGTAGTGACTAACTCACCCAGTGAAGCATAATTAGGAAGAGGAGTAATTGAGGTTCTAATCAAAATGCCCCTATTCCAAAGTACGTGTTCTTTCATACAGCTTATTGAAAAACCTCAAATGGCAGAAGAGAAAGAATTCACATTCAGGGGGATCAGAAGCATCCTACTGAAAGTGGGAATTTTCTGAATTCTCATGTTTTAAAAATTGGTATGTTTTGCTTTGTTTTTATCTGCTTATTTTAATGCAGAAATACTTTCAGTTACTCAATTTCCCCATCCAGTAAGATGTACCATATTTTTTAGTTGCTTAGATATTTCTCTGGTACACTGCCTGGTACTTCCTGAGCGTCACAGCACTACATCATAATTATCTTTTAGTTCATGGTGCGTTATAGGTACCAACACAGTTGGTGAATTAATGTATTATAGCAAAGGATCATAGAAGTTTGCTGACTCTACTGAAAGGCTTATCATGGGATGACTTCAAAGACTTGTTGGGAATGGATAACATTTATATCCTATTGAGTTACCTCTGGTCAGAGGACAGTGAGGTGATCTAAGGATATTAACATGAAGGGATATGAATTCTATCTGTACAGTAGTGTTCATTTGGTGAGCTTGGCTGTAGAGTTGTCTTAGATGAGAATCAGGTCTAGCATGTGGTATTGCTGATGGGAGGAAGAATCAGAGAGAGTTCAGAAACATTAATGTGAGGTTTTTGAATGTTAAAGGGGCATTTGCCTGTATGTGGTGGTTGAAGAGGTGGAGATTTAGGCAGTCAGCCAGGCGTTAATGTTAATGATGATAAAGTCCCATAAAATTTCATCAAGCTAGATAGAGCCTGCTACTGTGCTGTACTTACATGTTTGCCATTCATTCTTTCATTCAACAAACATGTAGTGAGTGCTTATATTAAATGTGTCAGGCACAAGGCTAGGTAAGGTGAAGATTATAAAGATAAAATAGATGTGGTGCTTGCTCTTGAGAGATGTATAGTGTATTTCAGGAAATGAGAGACTAGCTATCATACAAGGTAAAGAACAATAATAATAGTAAGAAGTGCACAAAGCAAATATCAGTAAGTTCAAGGAGGAAGAGCTATCTTCTTGGGAAGATCAGGAATTGCTCCTGGAAGAGGCAACATTTAAACTGAGTCTTGAGGGATGAACAGAATTAAGTCACTTATAGAGTTACTAATAACATGTTTACTAGCCTCTGGGCATAACCTGTTCTCATCTAAGCCAGAGGGAGTAGCATGAAAGTTTATTAAAAGGAAAAATTCATCTGTGATTTTTTGTTTTCAACTACCTCTCTTGTAACACCCTTCAGTGGTCAAGGTACCTAAGCAAAATGATACACAGGCCAAGGTATCAGACTTTGTCTCTAAATTTATCATTTTCTACAACAGTTATATAATTTTGTGTTTTCTTAGAAGGGAAAAATTTGGACATGCAATTTTCTGGTGAAGACATCATTAAGTAGCAGAATTTATTAACAACTATTGTTGAGCCAAAGGACACATCAGCTGATTGTTAGTTCTCTGCCACCAAATGAAGATATATTATCAGTATTTGTGTTAAATATTCCATTTTAACAGTGCAGATACATATTCATTAACAGGCAGAATAACCTTAGAGTTTGCACTTTGCAAATGCTTGTTATTTTCTCAAAGTCTGCGCAGGCTTTAAAACTTTGCATTACCTCCTGCATGTAATCTCAGAGTCTGTCATTCACATGTAGAAAACTCACCTCTCTATTTAGCCTGTGGTTGGTGAGAGATAGACATTTACAGGGCCCCTCTGCCCTTGAGCTGTTCCATTAGTGCATGGAAAGCACCTTGCAGCCTGTGACAAGCGCAGCAGATCGGCACTAAATCAAAAATCAGTGCCAGCCAGGGATCTAAGCCACCATGAAGGTCACAGCCATCAACTGCATGCCATCTCAATCCAAACAAAACACATTGGATACAGGGGGATTTTCACAACTCACAATAGGTGACAAACACTTCATGTTAGAGTAATCCGAAGCTGTGAAACTGGGAACTATCCTCTTAAGTACTTTTGAGTATTTAATCAACTTTGTATTAACTTTGTTTAATATGTATAATTTCACTGGAAAAGCTGGAGGTAATTTTGGGTAATACTTTACATTAAAAAACAAAACAAAATAAGACCTCCACAGCATGGTATCTGTAGTCAGGATTTTGATGAAAAATTCTTTTTTTGTTTTTGGTATTCAAATGTGCTTTTAAGAAATGATCATTAGAAACTTTAAAAATAGTTGCCTTTTGATTTCTTATTTTAAATATGTGCCTCTGATCCATTATGAAATGAACGAATGGTTTACTCTGAGCATTTATAATTAGCATTTGTATTAAATAGGCAATATTAAGACTGTCTTCAGTATAACTTCACTTTTTGTGACTCAGTTTAACAGAATTTGATAAATTTTAGTTTAATAGAATTTCTGTACTGTTTAGTGAATGTTTTGAATGATATAAGCATTACTTAAGTTATGGATCAAATCCCCTTTCACCTCTAGATAAAAGAAAAAAAAAATTCCAGGAAGAAAATGTATCAAAATTAAACTATATATCTTCTGCCTACTTGATGGTTTTTCTTTAATGGCATTCTGAGAATTAATTGCCTAATAAGCACTGGATAGTTAAGAAAACAAAGTCAAAATTTGCTAAATTAACTTGGAAAATACCGCTTTTATAAAATAAAAAACTTATGCAAAAATCATTTTCATAATTGGACTGGGATATTAATGTGATTTGATTGAATTAAATCACTGCTTTTGAGGTAGAATGAGACAAAAGCTTGGTTCTTCTGTTTTTATGAAATAACTGACAAAGGGCTAAGGGATATATTATTTTTACTAAAAATGGCTTCAGTGAATGATACTCAACAAAAGAATGGATACAGAGAGCAGAGAAAAAAAATGAAATATTCCTTACAATCTAATCAGACTTGCAGTGACCAAGATTATTTTGAGAATATGCCATTTTAGAAACAAATGCTTGAACCCAATATCTGTACCATTGAGTGAATTAATGGTTAATTTACACTAACTGGAGAAGTTTCATGAAACTAAAAGCAGTCCAGCAGGAGTGTATGTAATGGAAGAATGCCATCTGCTGGTGAACCCTATCAAATCAACATTCAATTAAGCAAAACCCAAGGACACAAGCCCTGCAGATAGGAAGATTCAAAGTTTGTGGAAGCATTTTTCTTCTGAGAAGTCTCCCATTAAGCTGATGCATACCTTTGGTATACAGTATTCATTTTAAATTAACTTGATTACTAATTTCATGGAATCACTAGTCAGGAAAGCCTTGAAAAGAAATGGCGCAAAGGGCTTTTTTTTCTTTTTGTCAATTTACAAAGTTTGTGTATTCATCATTCATCAGTAGTCAGCCAGTGAATCTGTTCTATTTAAAAGCTCTGGCTTTTCACTTAATGCATCCCATCTGTTTCTGAAATAAATTGCAATAATCCGTGTTTAATTTTAATCAATGTATTACTAAATATGCAAATTATATTAAAAGCCGTGGTTTGAAAAAGCTTTCATTTGTAAATATGGTAGCTTTAACAGGAAGCATATCTAAAAGCCATTTAGCTACAGTAGCCTAACTCTAACACTGTAGCTGATTTATAAAGCAGATCACAAGTTGATCTTTCTCCCACAAGGGGATATGTAAAACTGTTGCATATCAGATTTTGTTAACATCTGATGGGCTAGTGCGAACAGTGTAAGAGACTCATACTTCAGCAACCATGTCTTTTACATTTAAATTAAGGTAATCTTATTCCATTCTACATCTTTCTGATTTTTTTTTAAGGCAACCTAACATACGAATGTGTGATTGGTTTATGAATCACAGTTAAAGCAATTTGAGCAAGCCTTTCAATCAATCTTAAATTTTAGTGTCTAATTTACTTGCGATTTGCATAATTAATTGTGGAAGGGATCCTTTGGGAGTCTCTCTTTTCCCCCTCTTGCTTTCTACCTTGTGTCTCATTGACTGACTAGATAGGAATGATACTGGAGTTCTTTCAGGGCTGATAGATGACTTTGTTAGGAACCCAGACATTATGTGTTACATTGCTCTTTCTGATCTGACTGAACCAAGGTAAATTCTGAAAATTAAGTCCATTATCTGCAAAATAGTCTATTAGGATAGCTGGCACTGAATTGTGTATGAAATTTACCAAACATTTGCCTTGAAAGATAATCTTGGAATTCATTCTTGTATACAAGTCATGAGTTCATGGGAATATATATCTGTCTGTTGATCTAATCATGTGCATACACTGACAGAGAATACAGTGTATTTTATGGTGTTTTGGAAACTTGACCCAGTCATGGTATGCTGTGAGTAAAGTTTATGGAATTTTGCCAGCCTGTTGTTTAATATAATCATTAACAATGAAGTTCCATAAATGAATATCAAAATATACCCAAAAGCAAAGCTAATAAATGCTGGAACACCACTTTTTAACTATTATGCGGTATTTTATTGTTACCTGTACTCTTAGCATTATTCTATTGTGTATGTTGAAAATACTGGATTCCTGCTACACATTTGGTGACTTGAAATTTACTTCAAATTATTGGCTTGAAATTGTCCATGGTGGAGTGTTTACATCACAAAATTGGCAAATGCTGAAAATCAAGACTTTTCCCCTCTGGATAGCTAGACAGTGCTGTGCTGTCTTTATTCGTAGTACACATAGAAACTCAATACAGATTATTCTTAAGCTCTTATGAAGGAGTAATAATAGTGCTCACAGACCCTTTTACAAAATGTGAAATGTATATTTGACTCCCTCAGGAACTTTAGACCGAGTTTCTTGTTAAATTTTAAAAATTATTTTTGCTCCTAGTGTAAATAGGTAATTTGGAAAATACAGAAAATTTTTTCAGTGACATTATTATTTTGAAAGGAGGAAAAAGCCATTACATATTCGTAATTTACTAAGCAGTGTGTCTTGCAAATTAGTTTACCAGGCAATTTATTGTTGAGTTCAAGGGTCTGTCAAGCAATCCTGAGATTAGAATGTGCTAGAAAACTAGTTTATGGAATAAATTCTCTGCAACAGTATAAATAGTAGAATCATGCCAAGGACCATCATTGTAGAAATAAATTTATTTCTCTCTGCAGAAGACTTGCTAATCATAGCTCAGGATACTTAATAATCAGTGTAAACAAATTAAAAATTTCAGCTTGTGATCCAAGGTCATTTTCAAATTGGAAGTGACCTCAACCCATCCTAAGAGGACTAGTAGTATAAAAATAAGTAGGGCTGGTACTCCAGGGAACATAGCACAGGTCAGAGAGGCTCTTTTGTGAATACACCAATCTGCTCTGCCTCCACAGGGCCTCTGTGCAGCCAGACTCCCTGGGAAAGGTGGACTCTTTGCTGATGCTTAGCACTTATTTAAGAATTTTCTATTTCACTTTCTGTCTTTTTGTTGTTCTTCTTCTTCCAGGTTTTAGAAATGACTCATATTAGACATGACTCATAGTATAGTAAAAATGTAACCATGGTAAATTTTCCTCTCAAAAAAAGTGAAAATTCAGGATCTGTGATATTTTTCTTTGTAAAAAGCTTTTTAAGTTAAATTTAATCAAAAATATGTTAAGGTCTGAAAAATAAAAAATTTCATGTTTACCTATGTTCATACTCCTCTTTAACTTTTTTTTTTAAGGACAGTTGTAGTCTATATATCCATCCCTTCCCTTGTGCTTAGAGGTAACCATTAATTTGCTTGCTTTTACTTAATCATTTCACCATAGTTTTCCTAAATAATATATTTGATTAATTCTGCATTTTTTGGTTGTTACAGAAAAAAAGATAATTGTATTGTATAGATTTTTTTGTTACTTTATTCTATCATAGTCATGTCTTTACACTTTGAAATAGTACTCCTAGTGAATATGCTACAATGTATTCATTTTATTATTGGTAAACATTTGCACTATCTTCTACTTATTAAAATTATGAACAGTGCCACTTAATTGTAAATATCATATATGTTTGTTTTGGTGTATATGTGGAAGAGTTTATTTAGGTACATGCCTAAGAGTAGAACTATATACCTCAAACTCTACTAAATTAGGTAATAGTTTTCCAAAATGAATGTACTATAGAGTGTATACCACCTCTGACAGAATGTGATAGTGCCTCATGCTAACACTTAAAGTTGTTAGACTTTTTAATTTGGCAGGTGTGAAAATTGTCTTTCATTTTTTCTGCTTTTGTCTACTTGTGCTTTTTGGTGAAATGCTTATTCAAGTTTTTGTATATTTTCTATTGGAATTCCTTTTCTTATTTTTGTATTTCTTACACTTATATATAAATTCTTATATTTCTTATATAGATTTTTTTTTCTTATCAACTTATTTATTCTAGGTTCAACTTTTTTGGATCACTTATGGAGTATTGTAAATAACTTCTCCCAGCATATGGTTTATCTATACATTTTCTATGGTATCTTCTAATAAACAGAAATTCCTGACTTTTCCCTATTGTGTTCAAAAATTAAGCTTCTGTCAAAAATTAAGTCTGTTTCTGGGCTCTATTTTATTCTTCTATTTTGTCTGTTTGTGTGCCATTACCACTATCTTAATTGGTCTAGTTTTGTAACATACCATCTGATATGTGATAGAGCAAATTCATTTTGTTTTTCTTTCTTAAAAGTGTCTGAGTTATTCTTGATGATTTTTATATAATTTGTAGTCAACCTGTGAGTTTCCACAATGAAATCTTGTTAAGATGTTGATAGGCATAGCAGTGAATCTTTATGTCCTTATGGACTTAAGTCTTCCAATCCCTGAGTAGAATACATGTTTCCTTTTATTTGTAATTCTTCAGACTCAAAAAAAATTTTTTTAAAGATTTATTTATTTATGCATACAAGCACTGGGGTACAGGCCAGAGGTGTGTGGGGGTGGGGGGGCGGTGAGAGGATTCACCACAGAGAGCAGGGAGCAAAATAGGCAGATCAACTGAAGTACACTGCTGAGGGGAGCAGCGGGCACAGCAGGAGAGGTCTGCCGTGCCTTGTGGGTCCCCTCTCTGGCTGGCAGCAGGGATCAAACTTGTGCTGCAGTGGCTGCGATTTGCTTCATAGTGCATTGCTTAATCCACTGCGCCACCAGGGAGGCCCCAGACTCAAAAATTAGAAAAAAAATGCTCTATAATGATCTTATTTATACATTGTTAATTATTTCAAGGCACTTTATATTTTTGATGCAGTTATACTTAATGTCTTATTTTAGATGATCAGCTGTGCCAGTTGTAAGAAGTTGTGGGCCTCCGTGGTGATACAAGTGGTTGAGCGCTGCATTGTGGGACTTCTGCAGCCACTGCAGCGCGAGTTTGATTCCCGGCGGGGTGGGTGCAGGGACCCACATGGCACAGCAGACCTCTTCTGCTTTGCCCACTGCTCCCCTCAGCGGTGTATTTCGATCGGTCTGCCTGTTCTGCACCCCATTCTGTCTCTGGTAAATCCTCTCATCCCACCCTCCCTGTGCCTCTGGCCTGTACCCCAGTCTTATATTCATTAAAAAAAAAATCAGTTGAAATGATGCAGCAAGATCTCTTTTGGCACTTTGCCCGTTTCCCCCCCAATCATAACCTTCTGCAAAATTATCATATGATTTAGTAACCAAGAAATTAATGTTAACCACTGATTTTATTTGGTTCTCCCAGTTTCGATTGTACTTGTGTGTGTTAAGTTCTATATACTTTTATCACCTATATATTTTCTTGTATCTGCTACCTCTCTTCAAGATACTGATCTCTTCCAAGCCACAAGGATTTCTCACTGTTGCTTTTTATAACTACATCACCTTTCCCCCTCTTAACACCTTACTCTTCTAAGTGATAATCTTTACTCTCTTCTTCATTTTGAATTTTTGGCCTATGAAAAAGTCTTGCTAGTATTTTGATAGCATGATGTGTTATGATAATCCAGGAACCACAGGGCCAGTGGTTCCTGTTACTATTTTTCCATTATCTATAGAGTTTTCATATATTTGATTCTGTTCTTTTTCTGCTGGTTCTTACTCATTGTGCCTGTTTTCTTGTGCCTTTTGTGAACTTTGATGACTGTGAGTTGGTATTTCTTAGAATAGTGGGAATTCTTTGAAACTTGACTTGAAGGTGGGTTCTCTGAAGATTTAAATTTGCTTTTGTTGCATGTCTGGGACCATTTTAAATTCTTGATTTGAGGTTTTTCAGACCACCTTACTAGTATGAATTTAGGGTGCAGACCACGAGGAAGCTGTATTAAACCTCCTTTTAAAAGACATGAATGACCTGGTAAGATGAAGGATATTCAGAAATAAAAACTAAAAATTGGATGAATAAGGGAACCCAGTGAGATAACTGTAATACTGAAATGTGTTCTTTTGAAAGTATATACCTAATTAAATGAGCCTGAGCTTACATCTCCATAACTCCCCAGGAGTTGGGAAGAGAAAAAGGACCAGGGCCTGCCAGGTTATAAATAATAACAAATGATTCCTTCAATAAAGATGATACCACAGAATGCTATTCTTTCTGTGTAAAGCTATCTTAAAACCCCTTTACCCCCAAACCTCCAAAGAGAATTACAGCGAAAACTACTAGACTTTTGTGTACACTAAATGGAGAATGTAGAAAAAAGTTCCAGCAACGTTAAAGTCCTGACTGCTAAGATTTCAGGAAGTCTCATTGGATCCAAATTGCATTTATGAGGACATCTGTCTATTCTGAATAATATTATCATCATTGTTGCTGCTGCTGCTGCTATTATTGCTATTGTTTTTATTGTAGTGGTGTAATGGGGGGGTCTGTTACTCTCTGAAGTAGGTACTATTACTGTATTCATTCTACAAGAAATTGAGACTGAGAGATTAAATAACTTGACTGAGAATGCAAGAGTCAGAGTTCATACCCATACTTGCTCTGCACCAATTCTGTGTACAATTGCTTATTATTGTTAGAAACTATTCCATCTTCTAAAATCTTGCAATCCACTGACCAGCAGCAAAGGCATTATATGGGAGCTTATTTAGAAAGTCAGAATCAGCCCCACCTCACCCCATAATTACTGAGTCATAATTTGCACTTTAACAAAATGCTTAGTTGATTATTATGCATGTTAGTTTGACAAGCACTGCTGTAAAACAGAATAGAGGCAAATTAGCTACAATAGATCAGAGAAGATATTCTGGAGCTAGGAGATGAGCTCATTTATAGAGGAGATAATTTCCACTTTTTTCTATAGATGATAGATATGTAGTAATACTGAAAAATATTTCTAAGATAAAAACCTCTCCAGGTTTTCAGTTATTACCTGATTAACCAATGTAATTATCCTGACCTCATTACAGGATAGCTAGTAGATGTTAAATAAATACTTTAAAATTTAAGACCCAGTTTCCTTCCATGGCATTCAAGTCTTCCCGTCTGACTTCAGTAACATTCTTAGTCATAATCCTACTACATATTTGAAATCTTGATCCTGGAAAGTCTGTCTGTCCCAGGTCCAGCTGTTCCTGGAGATAACAAACTCTCCTGCTATACTTCCTGTATCTAGGAATATGTGAATTTAAACTTCTTTTTTCATGACAACCTTTTCAATGTCTTTGTGTTTTACCATACCTGTTTAAAACAAATTGTTGGCACATTTTTAGAATACACTGGTGGATAATAATGGTTGTTCTCAGGAAACCGACATTCTAGAGGTAGAAGACAAAAATAAAAGATGTAGGCAAGGCTAGTTGGTATTCACTTGGTTTACACCAAAATGCCTTTAAGTGTCTTTGCTGACTATTACAACCAATGTTAATTTTGAATGGTCAGTTTCATACCAGACCAGGTGTTAAAGATTTTGGTTCACACCTCTAGTGAGTATACCCTAATCCATTTTTCTTATCAACAAAGTTTTTATAAAGCATAAGAGGTGAGGCAATAACTAAAATCTTAGTGTTGGGACTTAAAATCCAATATTCTTCCTCTTTACAATACAAAGTTCTGAACTACCTAACTCTTTTTTTTTTTAAACTGATTTTATTTTTATTTTTTTTTCAGGTTAGATTCTTTTTCCTTTTTTTAAAATTTATTAATTATATTTGACATCATTTGTAGTCCCCAGGGAGTACCCACCACCATTCACCGGTGCACCATCACCTCAGTCCCTTGTGTACCCTCTGCCCTCATCCCTGTCTTTGCCCTCCCCTCTTCCCCACCCCCCATGGTCCCTTTGGTTTATCCTGGCTTTTTGGTCTCGTTGAGTTTTTTTGTTTACTTTTGGTTATAATTGCCCAATTCCTTGAGCTTATTCTTT
>JAGFMF010011381.1:9586265-9604286 GCA_019455555.1 Galemys pyrenaicus
AGGGGAGGAACCATCTGGTATTTTTCTTTTGCCTTCTGACTTGCTTCGCTAATCATAATCCCCTCCAGATCCATCCATGTTCCCATGAATGAGTCTAGTCTTTCATTTCTGATTGCTGAGTAGTATTCCATCACAGGATCTTTTGCAGTCAAAGAAGTTAAGAAAATTAATTGGGCACACGAACATTTCAAAAACATATTTAAAATCTTGTAAATACTATATGGAAACAACAGTTTTGGGAAAACTGTTCTGTTAAACTATGTTTAAAATTCTATGAAGGAAAGATGTTATTAGTAGGTATTTAAAAAGAATGATTTAGAAAAAAATGGGCAATTTCTTTGTCAGTTTAATATTTGTGCAAGTGACTTTTATACTCTCACTGAAGGAGGCACATGAATGAATGAGGAATAGTAACTTAGTTCCCAAGGAAACCCTTTTCTAATTAGAAAAAAAGACAGCTTCAGGATTTGTGACTATGGTGATATAACTAGACAGCTATGAATTTTTCTGCTGTTATTTTCTGATTTTGAAGAAGAAAGAAGTTGTATTACACATTTTTTTTAAGTTTACTAATTTAGTTACATGGTGAATGCTGACTAGAAGTAGGATGGAAATGGCAATGCCACTGAAGAATTCAAGTTAATACTGACAGGCACACAGATCTATGGAGTTTCAAGCAGTAATAAGACACTGGAATTTATGAATTAATTATGCTCAGGAATCTTTCTAAAATTTCATTAAACTGGGTTTAACAGAAGAGGCTATGTAGAAAAGTACACACGTCATGTAAATATAATTGGAATAAATACATATATGCTCAAAATATGTCAACCACAACCACTGTCACCTCAATAAAAATTATAGTCCAAAAAAGTATGCCAGTCACTTAAGTGCATTTGAGTTAGAATCTATAGAATAAAATCATTATTATTTAAGTCCAGCCTTTAGTGGGTAGGGAAAACATAAGCCTTTTTATTCTCTCATAATCAGATATTTTCCACTTAAGAATCCTGGAAGACTTGAAACATGGGTTGACATGTGGCAAGAATGTTATGTGTGAATGCTCAGTAAAATAATACATGTGTATATTACTGACTTTTGTTTTCAGAATTTAAAAATCATTCCATTACTAGGAATACTGATGTCCCCAACCCAGTTTTATGTCTCTAAGACTTCTACCTGTTTTCCCCTCATTTCATAATTGCTCCCAACATGCATGCACTTGTGTGTACACTTTATGAATTTTTATAAATGTACTCATCTGTAGTATTGATAATCAGGGTGCCTTCTGAGTAAGAATCCGAACTTAACTGATGCTTCTTGGTAAGCTAAATGGAGATTTAACATTTAGGGAAGTTTTATGTACCAGAATTCTAAATAGGCAAAGTGAAAGTAATGATAAAAGAAGCTCTTCTGTTGCAACTTTCTAGCTGACAGTGAACTACTGACAGTGAACTAACCTAAACTGACCTCTACTAATAAGAACCTCAGCAAAAAATTAGAGCGCTACTATAAGATCCAGCAATCACACTTTGGGTTACATATACAAAGGAAATGCAATGACTGTCTTGAAGAGATATGTTCATTACAGTATTATTCACAAAAGCCAATATAGAAGCAATCTGAGTGTTCATAGATGATGAATAGATGAAGAAATATGATGGGTATAGTGTACTATTTATTAGCCATGAAAAAGAAGGAAATCCTGCCTTTTGTGACGACATGGAAGGATCTTGAGAATATTAATGCTAAATGGTTTAACATAGACAAACTAGTACTATATAATCTTAAGTACATGAGAAATTCTTAAAAGCTGAACTGAGAGACACAGAATGGTGATCGACAGTGGTAGAGGGTGGGGGAAATGGGGACATGTTGTTCAAAGTTTACAATCTTACAGTGGTAAAATGAACAAGTTATGGTGATCTAATGTCCAGCATGGTGAATACAGCTAACAATACTATGTTATATGCTTGAAAGTTGCTAGGCTAGTAAATCTTAAATGTTCTCACCTCATATACACAAAGGTAATCATATGAGGAGATCGATATGATGGGAGCTTATAGTGGAAAATTTAGGATGGAAATTTTCACAAGTCAAAAACCAGAGATAGGGGCAGAAATGATAATCAGATTATCAAACCAGTCCAACCCCAAAATAAAAATCCTTCTTCAAAATTCTCAAAAAAATATTATCTAATGATCAGAAGTGTGAAACCTGGATTACAACAGCTGACCAAAAGACCACAGTGTAACAATATTGACTTTAAAACTTCAGTTTCTTAATAAAATAGACTATAGGGTTACTATGAAGATTTACGTTAAAGTCTTAATCAGCACAACACGTAGTCTACTGGATGCACAAGTCTACTGAACTACACCTTCTACTCCCAGTCTTTAGGAAACCATTGTGAAAGACGCAAGAACTACCAGGAGGCAGCTGGGACCCGTGGTAGGCTTTGTTTGCCCAACTCCCGGCACTGCGTGCGTCCTCCACCAGGGGCCGCTGGAGCGACCCAAGCTCAGCGCACAAACCAGGCGACGCCTCGATGCGTGCATATTAGGTGTCGCGTGCGTCTGTGAATCTGCGCCGCAGCCCAAGCTCTCGGCTGCTGTTTCCCTGGCGGCTACCGCAAACCAAGCCTACTGTGGCTGGCTACGGGAACTTTGGGGAGACAAAAATCTTCCCGCCCCATTGGGCTCTGTTTTGTACAGCTTCGTTCTGTGGGCAAACCTGGGGTGGCAAGTATTGTGTCTCCATTGCGCTCTACCCGGGCGGTAGGAGGAGCCTGGCTTGGAGTCCTGCTGACTGAGGCCTGGGCTTGGGAGCCGCTGCCGCTGCCCGGATGTTGCGATGGCTCATCGGGGGAGGCCGAGAACCTCAGGGACTGGCGGAGGTAAACCCCCAGGTGGATCCAGCCTGGCCGGGAAGGGGCCGAGCTTGTCGAGCTTGTCGAAGCCGAAGCTTTTGTCTGAGCCTGTCCCGAGGACCTGGGCGAGGCAGGGCTGACTGCAGCCAGCGGGGGCGGAGTCGGAGGGTTGGGGCTGGGCCTCTTTGGGCAGCTACACTTAACCCCAAGCTCCCAAGAGCCTGAGATCTAAGTGTCCCTGTCCAAAGAGGTGAAGAAATTGTAGTTTAAGTGGTTCGAGGATGGGCTCAAGGACACTCAGTTCGTCTTCTGGCAACTTAAGCCAGTCTTATTTCACCTTAAAAAGTATCTCACATAAGAGAAACGAACAAGTGGTAACTGCAACTTCCCTCTTTTGGGGCTGGTTTGAATTGGTGTCTCTTCCCAGCATCAACTGATGCTTCTTGGGGAATATAGAATTAGATTATCCAAGAACAGGAGAGGTTATAGTTATTTTTAAAATAATAATTTGCTTTAAAGTCAAGAAATTGAGTTTCTAATTAACTGCTATTGAGTTCCATAGTCACACTTTCTTCCTTGACCTAATTGAATGGACTAGTAAGATTTACATTTATTTGCAAATAAAATAATATTGGTACTTTAAAATGTTGAGATCTGAAATTTACTTCATACGCTACACAAGAATAGAGTCTATATTCAATCCTTTATTTCTCTCCAGAAGTACTTATTGAAAAAAAACTTGGGTTATGGGTAAGCAACCTCACATTATAATGAGCTGTAACTTCCTGGTATTTTTGCAGTTAAGGCATATGATCTGTTTTTTAAGAATGTATTTCCTATTTCAAATTAGGCTTATTTTAAGTAGGCTGAAACCCCCAAAATTATGGAACACTGGAAAATTCAGTAGTACATGTATATGTTTAAACAAGAGTTTAAACGATTATTTGAATAGTCATAGAATTTGATTATTTTTGCCATGCCTGGCAAACTTTCAGTTGAGTTTCAGTTCTCAAGCTATTCACTTTTGCTTTTCTCATCACAATCAGTGCTAGAAGGGAGAAGGGATAATTAAAAAGTTACTCTTTTGGGATGACTTTTTGGGAAAACATTTGTTTTATATACTTGATGTAAGTTTACTTCAGTTGTGTAACTACTGTGAATCTGTACATTATCAGAAATAATGATTTCCCCTAATTATGTGAGAACTTAGTACCCAGATTTACACTTTAAGAGTGCTTTTCAGCTGGGATGGATGCGTGTACTGCTTTCATGTACATTTGGTAGTGTCTGGAAACATTTTTGATTGTCATGACTTGGCATCTAGTGTGTAGAAACCAGGAATGCTGCTGAACAGACATCTACAGTGCAGGGGATAACCTGCAACAACAAATAGTTATCTGGTGTCAAAACATCAATATTGTTTGAGAAACTGCAGTTCAGAGGTTAAGAACAAAGGTTTTATCATTAATTAGTACCATGGGACAGAATCTTGTGAGTTATATATCATATGTGCTTTTACTGTGTTTGTGATACTCTTAAGTGTTAGCAGTTATCTAACTGCTGTCAGTATTATTGCCCAAAACTGAATACACTGAATTCCTTAATTCTAAATTATTTCACTTCCTTTATTGATTCAGCAAATATGTATTGAAGGCCTAAACAGTAGGCACTGTTTTAGTTTATATTTTATTTTACCTCTTTCATCTCTAGTAGCTTTGTTTCTACCAAATATTTATTGAAAAACACCCATTGTAAAATATTGAGTTAGACTGCCCAGTATAGTTTCTTAGCTCAGGTTTATTGAGGTTAATTTCCATAAAATAAAATTCACTTTCTGTAAAATTTATGGTGTGGATTTGTGGTAGAGAATTTTTGTTCAACTGGCAGTTAATTGATTATAGGGGAAATAATATGCAGTATTAGAATATGGTAACATAACAAAAAAAAAGAATATGATAACAGCTTTTAAAAATCTTACATGTTCATATGTATACCATGCAATATGTATGCCTGCGTAGTCTTTTATCATCAAGCATTTTTACCTCTTTTTCTCTCTTTTGTCTCCCTCTCCCACTACCCTCCCGCCCCAAGAAATCTCCATTACAGACAATAGGCGAAGAACAAATGCAGAACCCCTATACTGAACTGCTTGTCCTGAAAGCTCATCATGATATTGTACGATTTTTGGTACAGTTAGATGACTACAGGTAAGAAACTCTAGTTGTCCAATTGACTACTGAAAAGAAATTTTAGGGTATTTTATATGTAAAACAACTTCAGGGCCTCCCTGGTGGTACAAGGCATTAAGTCTCAGCACTATCAAAGTATCACCAGCCACTGCAGCATGAGTTTGATCCCTGGCTAGGTTGCTAACCCACATGGCACTGCAGAGCTCCCTGTCTCACTCATCCTGTTGCTCCCCTCAGTAGTGTATTTCAGTGGATCTGCTTGTTTTGCTCTCCACTCTGTCCCTGGTGAATCCTCTCACCTCCCATATCTCTGGCCTATACCCCGGTTCTTGTATGTCTAAATAAATAAAAAGTAAATGAAAAAAAAAAAAAACCTTCAAAATTATTCTAAAAATTTCAAAACTGCTCATTAGTAACATGTAATAGAATTGAACTCTTACATCTTAGTGAAATCCCTATCTGATGTCTTTTTGCCCAGAAGTCAGGGTATCGTATCTTGTGATTTGTTGTTCTCGTGTGAGGTTTTTTGGTTTGTTTTCCTGTGTTCCCAGAAATACTCAGTTCAGAAGAAATGTATGACTTTAAAATTTTTGTAAGAGTTATATTAAGGTCAACCTAAATTTGAGAAACAAATATGGAAAATATTTCAATAATAGGTACATACTAGACCTGTGCTATTTTGGGTAAGGTAAGTATTAATCTGAATTTTTTATTAATGATGCTACCCTTTTAAATGGCAGTATTCTGTACTTCCTTGCTAACATGTTTAATATTGTATTTATTACATTTGCAAATAAAGATGAGTGTGTGTAGGTCTTAGGACAGTATAGATTTTGCTTATGACCCTCCTGTATATTTGTTTATTAAACCCCCTTCAACTGTATACCTATCCTTTGTCATATGTGTCACAGTAACAGTTTCGCTATTAACTATATAATATTTGTCTTCCACTCTAGAATGTAAGCTTCATGAGAGTGTGGCCATGTTTTTCATAGTCACCATAGTGCCCTTATTACCTGCACAGTACCTGCTATAGCAGGTAATAGTTTTTGAGTGAATGAATGACTCCCCAGATGATTGTGTAGATGTTGCATTCCCCCCTTATTCCTTAATGCCATTTCTGTTGTTCCTACCAATTCTTTCATTTTCTTCAGGAGGTATTATCCTTTCAGTATATCCGTAGTAATACCAGTAGGGAAGTTTACTTGTGTCTAGAGTTCTTATTGGGGTTTCATTATGTAGGCTTGATTGTTTGACTCATTTGCCACATGATTGAACCCAGTCTCCAGTCTTTCTTGGTTGGGATGTGAGACTGATATCCCATGACTCAAAGCCCCAGCCCTCTAATAAAAAACATGATTCTTCTTTCCTTCATGGCCAGCTTCCATTCTGAAACTATCTAGGGGCCTACCATGAATTATCTTAGCATAAACTCAGATGAAGTCCAAGGGCCAGGATCTCTTGTAGAATCCAGGACAGATTCTACCAGAAACACTATACTTTATAACTTGAAAAGATTACCCTATTACCACTGTTTTCTATTGTGATATGAATTAGTCAAACCATAGCCTGTTAAACTATATAGTAATTATGAGCCTTTTTGGTAACAGTCATTTTATCTAGAGACATTTATTTTAATGATCATATCTTTGAAACTAAACATTTCTGGAAAGGTAGTATTCTGGGCAGGTAACGTTTTAGGTAATATATAACATTTTACTGTAGTAAGTTACAAGGTAGGTTAAAAAAAAATCCCAAGTAAGTTCTTAGAACATAATCACTAATATTTGGGCCCTGAAGAATCCCTAAGCCATTTTGTATAAGACAGTTAAATGAAAAAATTATAGAATACTTTCAGATAGAAGGGCTCCATCTTTAAATATTTTATTTATAGACTAACTGTTAAGATCCCATGTTCTATACACGATGGAATACTGTTCAGCAATCAAAAATGAAAAACTAGATGCATTCATAGGAACATGGATGGAACTGGAAGGGATTATGCTCAGCAAAGTAAGTCAGAAGGCAAAAGAAAAATACCAGATGGTTCCTCCCCTAGGAGGAACATAAGGGAACCAAAGGAGGATCAAGGAAAGGGATAAGAACAATAATAATAATAACAACAAAGACACAAAAACCAAAAATGAAAAGACAAGGACAAATTGGGAACACTTGGTGGGGAGAGGGGAGGGGGTGGGTTGAGGGCAGACGGGAGCTCGGGGGACTGAGGTGATGGTGCACTGGTGATATAGTGATGGGGAATACATGGGGATTACAATTGAGATCAAATATAAATAAATAAATAAATAAAATTTTTAAAAAAGAGGAAATGGATGGAAATTTGAAAGGAAAAATAGATACCATGTTCATTGCGCTCTGTCCTTCTCTTGTCTATTCTTACTACATAGAAGAATCATCTGCAGAAAAGAACATCTTGTAGAATAGTGATCATTGTACGAATGCTGATAAATACTTACACAGTGGTGCTTGCGTTGTTGGTGATATAGTAAATGTTTTGTAAACATTTATTTATTGCTCTGTCAAATGCACCCTGAATTTGGTGGTTTAAAACAACCACTATATACCTCACCATTTTGCAGGATGGCAATTTGGAAGAGTTTAGATGGGTGGGTTTTGTCTATGTAGGATCAGCTGGTCTTGATTAGGTTCACTTATGCATCACTAATCAATAGGTAGATTGACTCTTGCTATTTTACAGTGGTGTCAGCTAAGATAACTGGGGTCTTCTCCATCCACTTACACACACTAGTGATTGTGAAATTCTTACAACTAAAGGACAAGTCCCTATGTAAAAGCACTTTCAAATCTCTAAATGATGTTTACTGCTGCTTCATTGACCAAAGCAAGTTGGGAGCGGGCACAAATTTAGTGAGTAGATATTTGAACTCTGCCTCTTGATGGAAGAAGCAACTAAGTCCCATTGCAAGTGTATAGAAGGGAAAATAACTTCTAGCCATGTTTACTATTTACTAAAGTGAATCTAAATGTCTAGAATAGATGAAAAAACCTACCTTTTATCTTTTGCAGTAAAGTGAAGGTATTACTACCTGAATCACTTAATTCTTTGTACTCAAGTCGTTACTATATCAAATTGTACATATGATTAGGTATAAAGTTTTTCAGTCACAGATATTTAGAAATTTAAATCTATGTTTTGTTTAAAAATGTTTAATTCTGTAGTATACTAAAAATAAGAACTAAAAGTTATTTTTTATAAAAGGACATTAAAAATCTACAACCTATATGATTATATTTATTAGAAGTAGAATTAGCAGCTCTACATTTTATTCTTAATAGTTTAAGTAGTTAAGAATTATTTTTGCAGATGTACTCTGTTTATGCATTGTAGGATTACAGAAATACCTACCCAGTTTTAAAGTGAATATTACAGTTTTTGTTTTTATTTAGTTTTTGTAGATATTATATTCTGGTTTTTTGGTCATCTGTTGTAATCCAGGTTTCACGCTTCAGGTCTTTGGATAATATCATTTTATTGAGAATTTTGCAGAAGGATTTTCTTGTTTTCTTGGTGGCTCAGCTAAAATCAGTGAGTGGAAAATTTTCTCAGATTGGTTTTTGAAGATACCAAATAAATCCTGTATCACCTAACAGACAGCTGCCTTTTCTTCTTTAGTATTTTTTGAACATGAAGTGAGGGTCATATTGATTGGGAGATCACTAAAGAAGGCTAAGCCTCAGCAAGAGTCTTCCAAAAATTGGACTGTGCTAAAATTGCATTTAATACTCTAGCATTTGACACATTAAACTAAACTGAGTTCATAACACATTTAAGAATAGTTTTCTCTGTTACTCATTTGATCATTCCTTGCTCCTCGAGGAAACAGACAAGGTTATGTAGGATAGTGATCATGACTGGAAAAGAATCAGGTGACCCATGAAATACTGGACTGGAGAATACAGTATGTCCCTATAATGGCTCTTGAAGCTGTTTGTTCACTGGAAACTAAACAAACTCAGCAATACGGTTAATTAATTAGATAATTAGTTAGATAATTCTCTAATGACAAACAATATATTACACCTTTAAGGAAAAAGCATAAACTAGGAATATTCTCATTAACAGAGTAGAAAATCAGTCAAGATGATTTAAATCCTCCTGTTACTGGGTTTCCTGGGTAACAGACAATAAAATGGAGTTAAATATGCAGAAGGTTTATGAGAAGAAAACACTGGTGAATGGAAAGGGTAGGAAGCAGGGTTACACAAGGAGAGATGCAAATCTGACAGTGTCCATAGACCAGTAGAGAGGTCTGGAGGAAGGAGCCTCTGCAGACTGTGTTGGATGGAAGTAACTAGGGCTTTGTACCCTGTCTTTCTTATTTATTAGCTGAGAGTCTTTTAAGAATGTGCCCCTGGCTTGCACTACTTTACTTCAGTCCTGGTGGGTGGGAGCCAGGTAAGATAGTATGAATTTGTCTTGAAAGCTGAAATAAATCTTAAAGTCAGCAGTTGGAGGCGGGCAAATAACCATATTCCTTACAACAGCCTCCTTTTCGAGGGGTATCTGGAGGTCACCTTTTTGTGTTTCCCACGAACCCCATCATTGTACATTGGGCTATTTTATTTTTAAATTGTATGGATGAACTCATTGAAGCTATGCCTTTTTCAGCTTTTTAAGAAGCTTTATTTTAATGGCTGATGGTTCTCTGATGATTTCAAAAGTTAATACAGTTTTTGCAGGTATTGAGGGACTTGTATCTGAAAAAGGGTATAAGAAATCCTTTCTATTTTGAGTTTGGAGCTGCAATACTGATTATTATACAAATGATGTATTGGACAGTTTGCTTCATGCCTTCATCCAGTATCACACTGAATGTAGACATTTGATTTTATTATGACAGACGTTATTAAAATAAACCTATTGCAAGAAAACCCCTATTTTGCCCTAAATGACTTTCCATGTGGATTAGTTTAATTTTTGTTGTTTTTGTATAGAGTTCTGAATCATGTGAAGGAAGAATGACAGTGTCATCTTGCATATGCAACCCTTTCTCCTTTTTTCTTATTTCTAATTTTGTTCTTTTGATTCATTTTTGAAAGTGTGTCAGTTTTGTTTGTTGCTAAGCTGTTTTAAAATCTGAGAGGAATGAGTGGAAAGGTAATTGCTGCTTCATGTAGCAGCATATAATCAAATTCTGGATTAGGGACAGCAAGTACATGACAGAATTTCGAATTCTGTCACCTTAGTAACCAATTTCTGTAATTTCTAGGTAAAATCAGGCCATCTCAGTTATATAGTATCTTTAACTAGGCATTTGAAAATTCATTCCTTGAGCATCTTTAAAATGTAACTTTAAAAAATCATTAACAATTTTTGCATGGATATAGGTAGTAACTGCAGTGTCATACATGCTTCAGTTCATGAGTTCATGATAATACTTGAGTCACTATTTACTTTTGGTAAATGTTAGGGAACTAATTATTCTTGAAAATTCGTTAACAGAGGGGCCAAGTCAGTATATTCTTTTTCCTATACAGTCTATTTTGGGATCAGTGATAATAAACCTGGAAATGTCTCAATAAATTTGGTTCTCATGATTAGGGAGGAGAGACTGGAACATTGAGCTCTGCTATAGGCATTCATTAACCATGTCTCACCTTGTTAAACTTTTTCTCACGCATGTAATTTTTACTTAGTCATTTAATTGTGTAGTCTCAAAGAGTTTTTTTAAAATATTTTTATTTTTTTCTTACAGTGTTTGCTTTCTTTTCTCAAGTGTAGTTCCCATAGAATTTCTACCACCAATTTACCTGTGCACCATCATCATAGTCCCTTGTGTTCTTCCTGTCCTCATTTTGATCCCTTTCCCTCCCCAACCTCTGCAGAATGTCTCTGATTTATAGTTGTCTATTTTTGTTTTGTTGTGTTTTTTCTTCTTCTCATTATTTGCTTCTCCTTGATCCCCTGTATTCCTTCTGTAAGTGAAACCATCTGGTATTTTTTTTCTTCTGACTTATTTCACTGAGCATAATTCCTTCAAGCTCCATCCATATTACTGCAAATGGCATTAATTAATCTTTTTTGATTGCTGACTAGTATTCCTTTGTGTGTATATGTGTATATATGATATATATTGATATGTATATATATATATATCAATCACATCTTGACCCAGTCATCTATTTTTGGGCATTTGGGTTGATTCCAAGTCTTACCTGTTACAAACAGCACTGCAATAAATGTAGGGGTGTATGTGTTCTTTTGAATTAATGTTTTTTTGTGTCCTTTGGGTAGATCCCTAGGAGTGGAATTGCTGGATCATATGTTAGCTCCATTTTTAGTAGTTTGAGGAACCTACATACAGCTTTTTATAGTGTTTGGACCAGTTTGCATTCCCACTAGCAGTGTAGGAGAGTTCCTTTGTTACCACATCCTGGCCAACATTTGTAGTTGCTAGTTTTTTAAATATGTGCCATTCTTACTTGTGTAAGGTGGTACCTCATTGTGGTTTTAATTTGCATTTCCCTGACTATGAGGGATGTTGAACATTTTTTCATATGCCTGTTGGTCATTTATATATCTTCTTTGAAGAAATGTCTTTTAAGTTCTTCTGCCCGTTTTTTTTTTTTTTTTTCTTGGAATGTTTATTTTGTTGAGTCATGTAAGTTTCAAAGAGTGTTTTTAAAGATTTAGTTTCAAGTTAAGAAAACTTGAAGGAGGGCCTTGCTGGTGGCACAAGGGGTTAAGTTAAGTTGCAGCACTGTGAAGCAGTCCACAGTCACTGCAGCACAAATCCTATCCCCTGCCAGGAAGCTGACCCACATGGTGCAGCAAGACCACTCTTGTCTCCCTGCTGCTCCCCTCAGCAGTGTATTTCAGTAGATCTGCCTGTTCTGCTTCCCACTCTGTCTCTGGTGGATCCTCTCACCTCCCACACCTCTGGCCTGTACCCTTGCTCTCCTATCGTTAAATAATTAAACCTTTTAAAAAAATGAAAAAACTTGAAGGACATGCATAGGAATAGGACAGACATCAAGAAACTGGAAAAAAAATGCATTTTTGTATGTAGTGGGATTCTGAGCTGTAAATTTTTCAATTTTCTGCTTTTGTTGTAACAGTGTATTAATAATAAGGATAAACTGAAAAAGTGAGGTTAAATCAAAACTATTAATCTATTCCACAGAGCCCTTTGTAATCCTAATTTGCTTATTCATTTATGTTTGCTTGTTCAGAGAGAGAGAGAGATTGTTGGACTATAGAAAGTATCATATTATAAAGATAAATTAATATAATAAATCACTGAATTTCATTGATATAAGAAATCTATTTTTCCTTCTTTAAATTCTCTAAAGTTTGGATACCTTCTATAGTTGATTGCTTTCAATAATGATTGGCAGAATTTTTTCTTAAATAGTTTCTTAAACAATATAGAATATCTTACAAATGCTGATATCTTAGATATAATGAAAAAGAACGTTTCTAAGTAGTTATTAAATTTTCAAATCTTGAGGCAAGAATCACATGTAATTGATTTAGACATTTCTTTTCTTTTTGATCTTGGCATTTCCCGAACACTGAGCTTGAAATAATTTTGTGTTAATAAGTGGCAAAAAAGTATGGAAACATTTCCCATAAAATCTTATCTTTAGATGTAAATCTTTGGGTTCTATTAACTTTTAGTTTTTAAAAAATTATTGTATAAATTTTGTGGCAGTATGTCAGTGTTCTTCCTCCCATTGAATAGCTTAAACCTTACTGATGTTTTAATGATTCTTTTTTTATAGATCATTGCTTCTTTTCATCAATTATTCTACTACTAGGAATTCTTAGGTTTAATTTTCACTTCTGATCTAGAGATGGTTGGAATATGTACTTGATTGACTAAGATAAACTGATTTAGTTAAATGATACAGTGCAGCTAGTACCCTGTGATCCATCCTAGTAGGATGAGTAATTATAATTTGTAAGTGATCTCCCAATCCTTTATTATTTTACGAGTTAAGTAACATGTAACAAAAGTTACACTCATTTGTGTTTTAAACTTACATGTTTCCTCTTTAGAAGTGGTAATAATATTGAAATGGCTAAAATAAAGGCAGCAGTAGAATATATAAGGAAATTGAAAGGCCTGAATAGTCCACTAGCTGGGTAATTGATCTCTGAGCAGTAAGAAATTGACTTGTGATTTCATGCATTACTATTGAGATTGTTTAGATTTAACTTTTGTTCACAAATGATTAAATTAAAATTTGAGGTAAAATGCACCATATCTCATTTCTAAACTCAGTTGTTCAATCATTTCTTATTGTGAACTCATGAGATTCAGACATGAAAAAGCAATAAGAAGTTAAAAATCAGGATTAGAAAAGTATGTATTTTAAACTTGCTGTCATCTAAAGTGAGAAAAGCAATTATAAGAGTTTTAAGAATCAATAGAAATTGATGTTTTATACCAGAGAAAACTTGAGGCCTTGAGTTCTGCCTTCTCTACTATTACTATCCCATTACTATACAAATAAAAAGAAATCAATAGACCCAGAATAAAAGCTATTAAAGATTTACTTCCAGCAACTATTTTTGAATCTCTAGGAATTGTTTAGTATTCTGATTCAGAAAATATATGTAGTTCAGTATAAGAAATTATATATATATTTAGTTTTCCTGAGTACACAGTGTGCTTTTTTCTGAAGAGCTAAGAGTATTCTTTGTTTTCTTTTCTTTTTTGAGAATTACCTAAAGAGGTCATTTTATTTACTTTTTTTGTAAATTGAGGCAACTGGTTTATAATATACATCATTTAGGAGAATAGGTTCATAGCTCCTCAGATGTGTATCACCATGCCACATCCATCATCAAAGCACCCATAATCCTTCTCATAGACCACTGGGCCCCTGCCTACTTTGTTCCCACTCTCCCTCCTTCTCCTTGTAATAGCCTCAATTCTGTAGGCATATTTTTTGGGTTTGTTTTGGTTTAGTTTATCAGTTCTTTTGCTTTGTTTCTGTATATTCCATGTAAGAGTGAAACTATCCAGTATTGCCTTTCTCCTTCAAATGTGTTTTGCTTACCATAATCCCGTTCACTTCTACCCATCTTATCTCAAATTGCAAGAGTTCAAATAGTATACAGTCAAATAGTATAAGTGCCAAATAGTATAGCCAAATAGTATTCCATTGTGTATATAAACCATATCATCTTATTCTACTGCTCTGTGGTTGGGCACTTAACATTGTCTCCAAATTGTAAATAGTGCTGCAATGAACTTAGGAGTGCATTTGAATCAGTGATTTTGTGTTCCTTGGGTAGGTAGCAAGACATTAGAGTTTTAATTTAAAAATGATCATTTTCTTTTTAATCTCTAAATCTTACTATATTTTAAATAAAAATAAATATTAGTAAAAAAGAATAAATATTAAGGCATGTATTTTAAAATAACTCTTTGTATGGTTCCTAGTTACCTAAGAAGTTTAGAGGGCCTTTCCATTAAAAAGATAATTAGTTCAAAGGTAAAAAATTAGTAATAGATTTTGTTAGACTGTATTTGATTATTTCTTGCATAATCTCTTAGCTCCACAGTAGGAGATGTAATTAAAAGGTTTTGGAATGAGAACTGAGACTAGGATTTGTCAGTCTGTTAAAACAGTAGTTAAGTAGGAGACTTTGAAACTGAGTATGGGAAATCTGAAATTCAGTTTGATGTGTGAAAGTGTTAACTGAGTGAAATAGTGTGATTTATTGATCTCTATGGGGGGGGTGAAATTCTTTTGAACACAGTATGGTTAAGCTTAAGTAATTTCCATGTCTGTTATATTAGTTTACAATTTTAACCCCAATGATAGGTGTATGACTAACAATGTTTGTCTTCATTAAAAACATTTAAGACATACCCGGATTTTGTGAACCTACTTACAATCATGAAATGGGAGTTAAAGTTTTCTAAATATTATACCTGCTGCTAGTATATCATTTACTAATGGTTGTTAACTATAAAGGGCATATTAGATATATAATTCATAGCTGGCTCTCCATAATACCACTTTTTTCTCTTATTCATAAAAGCAAGCCTAAGTTCAAACAAAAGAAAGTGATATTATGGTAATAACTGAATCATTGATTAATTAATGAATCATTTATAAACTTATATACCACATTAATAAATTACATGGCATGCTTGTAATGTGACTGCTGCATGTATGTGTTGGGAACTGCTTGGTAACAGTGCTTTTTTGATCTTTTTATAATGCAATCACTGTAATGAATAATCAGGTATGACTATTTTTCTCAACAGTGCTTGTGACATAGCTGTCTACTACTACTCTACAAAATGTAGGCAATTACCCCTTTACAAATAGTGAATGGCAGCTAAAAAGAAAATTCATCTTTTTTATGCCATGAAAAAACTTCCCTTCTTTGCATTTTTTAAGTATTTTCATTAAATAAAATAAAAACTCTTCCCTAAGTCCCAAACCTTCCAAATCAAGAGCATGGTATATTCATGAAAAAACACAAAAGCCAAGAGGGCTAAGAGAGAGGTCTTGGCTTTAAACAGTAGAGTTTTAAAATATCTTTATAGGAAAAATACAGAGATATTTTTATAGGAAATAAATATCCTATAGATATCTTTATAGGAAAAATACAAGGATATGAAATCTTTGTTCCACTCCAGAAATATCACTCCCTACAGGTGCTACTGTTCCTCAGCTTGATTTTATGTTACTTTTAAGGTAGTGTTTAATCATATACAAATTAAAGACCATCTATAGATCTCCCTCTTTTTTAGCAGTTTATTCATTGTAACTGAATTAATAATCTTGTTTTAGAGCTCAGTATATGGCACAGTTCATAGAAGGTATTCCATAAATATTCCTTAAATTGGCTTAATGAACTTAATCTGTGTTAGTAGTACTAAGTCAAAACACCACTGATAAGATCTGATAATTCTTAGTAATTTTAGCAATTAAATGTCATCACTAATTTTTTTTTTCCCCTTATCCTTTTCCTCTAACCAGATTTGCATCTGCTGGTGATGATGGAATTGTAGTTGTGTGGAATGCCCAGGTGTGTATGATTCTGTGTAGATTGTGTAATAAAAACATGACTAGTTGAATATGTGTTCACAAGCACTATCTGGTATTAATATCATTACTTGAGGTTAACACTTGAAAAGGATTACTTGGGGTGAATCAGTTTAAAACAAGGACCAATATTTCATAATTAGAAAGTTTTTAAAGACTTTTTCCCCTTAGAAACAAATGCCAATTTATGAAAATAAAGTTTTACTGAACAAAATTTAAATTATTAGCAACTGTGCACAGATTCTGAAACTACAACAAGTTATGATTTTTGTGGGAGGCAATTTTTATTTCAAAATTGTATGATAGAAAAATAAACATTCTTTTGATATTTTACTTTATTAGTAATATAATAAAAGACTGATTTTCAACAATATGTCTTCACCAAATTTCTTTAGGGCTTCTTTTTCTGATCCTTTGATAATGAAATTACTCTCTTTTGAAGCATTTATCTTCTTTTCATCCTTATTTGGATTATTAGCTGGTCTGTCACACATTATTATTTTTCAGTGTTTTTACCTATAATTAAAGCAGTTTGTTAGCCATGTATTCACCATGTTCTTGAAATCCTGCAACTTCAAAAGATTCAGAATTTGTTATACTTATGTTGTATCTTTGTGTTTTATTAGTTGGGAAATCAGTGAGAAACTGATGGATGTAGACACTGGATGGGTGGGAATAAATGCTGGCATATGAGTGGAGACTGACTTCATGAGTAGAGGTTTTATATATATATATATATGTGCATACACATGTAAAATATGTATATCCATATGTAATATGTATGTAGTTGTCTATATTATCTCCTTCTGTGGCTTTGTGACTGGAGAAATATATAACAAATACTTGAATAATGAATACTCCATATTTTTTCCTACAGGTTAAGTTACTAATTTTTTTATGCTTAATTTACACAATATGTCCTGACACCCATGTAAAAAGAATAATCCTTTAAGTTTCACTTAAAGAGTATGCTAAACAGTATTTTCTATGAGAAAATAATTGAAATTATTATGGCTACTCTTTTATAGCTGTTTAAATTCTATTTGCTTAAAGTTATAAATTGTAAGTAATTTTGAATGGCACATATGCATTTTCTACATAGTGACTCCTCTTCATATTGTCATTTAAAAATACTTAAATTGTTAGTAATGAGCTTATTGGCATTTTTTATGGTGTTTTAGACAGGAGAAAAACTTTTGGAACTCAATGGACACACTCAAAAGATAACAGCTATTATTACATTTCCTTCCTTGGAAGCTTGTGAAGAAAAAAACCAACTAATCTTGACAGCTTCTGCTGATAGAACGGTTATCGTATCCTTGTAATGTATTCTGATATCTGGAAGAAAGTGAAATAGCTATAGTAATTCAAGGGCTCAGAGTCTTTAGCTTCTTGAGGCCTGTTGGTAAAATAAGCAAAAATGATTTCGTTTCAGCTTTCATAAGACAATTCTTAAAAGTATTAGGTGTTTAAAAAGTATTAGATTGGAAATAGCAAGTTAATACTTATTGATTAAAATCCCATGACTCAAACTGTTCTTACAGAGTTAGATAAAAGAGAAGTGGGAGAATGTGCACATGAAAATACTATCTCAGTCTGCCTGTTCTGCACCCCAATCTGAAATGATGTAAAATGTTTGAAAGTCATCATGTTCCTCATGGCATCAAACTAATTTTTGACATTTTATGACAGGTCCTATATTTTAAACATATATACAGGTAGTGGTAATACACTATTGTTATGGTTTTTGAATCGGGAGAACAGAAATAAATTATGTCATGCATTTTGAGGCAGCTTGCAGTAAATACTTTTTTTTAAAAGATTTATTTATTTATGCATACAAGCACTGGGGTACAGGCCAGAGGTGTGGGGGGTGAGAGGATTCACCACAGAGAGCGGGGAGCA
>JAGFMF010011381.1:9604336-9681951 GCA_019455555.1 Galemys pyrenaicus
GGAGCAGCGGGCACAGCAGGAGAGGTCTGCTGCGCCATGTGGGTCCCCTCCCCAGCCGGCAGCAGGGATCGAACTCGTGCTGCAGTGGCTGTGGTTTGCTTCATAGTGCATTGCTTAACCCACTGAGCCACCAGGGAGGCCCAGCTTGCAGTAGATATTAATGTGATTTTTTTTGCTAAGAACACTTATGTTCAGTATTCATTAGATTATGATTAATTGTTTTGGAGAATAAGTCTTAAAATTTAAACAGTGCAGTACTTAATATCTGTATAGATTTATTCAGCTTATTCATTCTATTGCATTGTTGAATAGTTTGATGTGAAAATTTACCTCAAGTATATTTTAGATTGTAGACTTGCTGTGCTAAGTTGACTCATTACATGTATGAATTAATTTTTTTCTTATTTATTTATATATATTTGACATTAATTGTAGTCCCCATGGATTTTCCATCATCATTTTACCAGTGCACCATCACCTCAGTCCCTTGTGCTTTTTCTGCGCTCAACCCACCCCCCACAAGTGTCCCTGATTTGTTCTTTTTGTTTTTGTTGTGTTTTATTATTATTATTATTGTTATTCTTTTTCTTGGTCCCTTATTTGGTTCCTTTATATTCCTCCTCAGGGGGAACCATCCGGTATTTTCCTTTTGCCTTCTGACTTATTTTGCTGAGCATAATCCCTTCTAGCTCCGTCCATGTTTCTATGAATGACTCTAGTTTATCCTTTTTGATTGCTGAATAGTATTCCATTGTGTATATGTACTACATCTTCTTGATCCAGTCATCTTTTTTAGGGCATTTAGGTTGTTTCCAGGTCTTGCCTATTATAAATAGTGCTACAATAAACATAGGGGTGCAGGTATTCTTTTGAATCAGTGTATTTGTGTCTTTTGGGTATAATCCTAGGAATGGGATTGCTGAATCATATGGGAGTTCCATTTTTAGTAGTTTGAGAAACTGCCACACTGCTTTCCATAATGATTGGACCAGCTTGCATTCCCACCAGCAGTGTAGTAGAGTTTTTTTCTCCATATCCTCGCCAACATTTGTTGCAAATTTTTTTGATATGTGCCATTCTCACTGGTGTGAGGTGGTATCTCATAGTAGTTTTGATTTGCATTTCTCTGATTACAAGAGAAGTTGAGCATTTTTTCATATGCCTGTTGACCATTTGCATTTCCTCTTTGGAGAAATGTTTTTTTTTTTTTTTTAGCTCTTCTGCCCATTTTTTGACTGGATTGTTTACTTTGTTTTTGTTTAGTCTGGTTAGCTCTTTGTGGATCTTTGTGATGTACCTGTGATGTTATTGAGGTGTATGTCATGTAGAGTTTAGCCTACTTTTTCTTCTTTATATTTTATGGTTTCAGGTCTTATGTCTAGTTCCTTAATCCATTTGATTAAGGAAAGGTATGCTGAAAGGCAGTATACTAGTTCATTCTTTTGCATGTGGCATTCCGGTTTGCCCAGCACCATTTATTGAATAAGCTGTCTTTATTCTGTTGTATATTCTTTGCTCCTTTGTCAAAGATTAGTTGTTCATAAGCTGTGTGTCTGTTTTGTTCCAATATCATGCAGTTTTTATTATTGTGGCTTGGAAGTATAGTCTGAAGTCTGGAAGTATGATACCTCCACTCCCCTTTTTTGTAGTCAGGAGAGCTTTGGCTATTCGAGGTTTTTTGTGTCTCCATATGAATTTCCTCAATGTTTTTTCTATTTCTTTGAAGGATATCACTGACATTTTTATTGGAATAGCATTGAATCTGTACATTGCTTTTGGTAGGATGACCATTTTGATGATGTTAATTCTTCCAATCCATGAGCAAGGGATGTCATTCCATTTCTTTGTGTCTTCTTATGCTTCCTTTAGCGATGTTTTATAATTTTCTTTGTAAAAATCCATTACCTCTTTTGTTAGATTTATTCCCAAGTATTTGATTTTTTTTGTTTCATTTATAAAAGGGGTGGTTTTCTTGAATTTTTCTTCTTCAGATTGGTTGTTGGTATATAGGAAGGCCACTGATCTTTGTGTGTTGATTTTGTATTCTGCTACTTTTCTAAACCAGCTGATTAGTTTGATTAGATTTTCTGTGGCGTTTTTGGGGTTCTCTATGTATATTATCATATCGTCTGCAAACGGTGATAATTTTACTTTTTCTTTCCCTATTTGGATTCCTTGTATGCCTTTTCTTGTCTTATTGCTCTGTCTAGGACTTCCAGTATTATATTGAAGAGCATTGGTGAGAAAGGGCATCATTGTCTTGTTCCAGATCTTAAGGGGAAGGCTTTTAGTTTTTCACCATTGAGAATGATAATGGCTATGGGCTTGTCATATATGGCCTTCATTATGTTAAGATATGGTCCTTCTATCCCGAGAATTTTGAGGGCCTTTGTAAATGGATGCTGATCTTTGTCGAAAGCTTTCTCAGCATCTATTGATATGATCATGTGGTTTTTATTCTTCATTTTGTTGATGTGATGGATTACATTTATTGATTTTCGGATGTTGAACCATCCTGGTGTTCCTGGAATAAATCCTACTTGGTCATAGTGGATTGTCTTATTGATGCATTGTTGGATTAATTTTTATAGTAGTATAATCACTCAATAGTCTGCTTTATTTAAAGATTTTGTACCTAATTGTGTACTGTTTGTGATTTAATTATTGTAAATGTTAACCATAATTAAGATTTTATAATTGTTTAGAATTTTTTTCTTAACATAAACTTAGGTATGGGATTGTAATACTGGCAGACAAGTTCAGCAAGTGTCATCCTTTCAGTCTACTGTAAAGGTAATATCTTAAAATAGGTTTGTATGGTAATCTTTTTGTCTTGAAAGAAATTCTTTAATAAATTAGATAAAATTAGTTTTATAAAATTATTTCTTCCATATCTATAGCCATTTGTTTCTACTAGAAGGGCTGTATTTTGGGAACCATATGTATTAAGTGGTAGAATGTTGAATTTAAAATTATAAGTAAGGGTGACTATTGGGAAACAAAGAAAAATGTGGTATCTAGTGTGCTTTGAGTACGTAATTTTAGGGAAATGTATTACTTTCAGAATGGCTATGACAGTTTGTTTTCTATATATCAATACTTTGAACTAAAACATGGGAGTTACTTGTCCCTCAACTTCTTCCTTCTATAAGGTCATAAAGATGAGACATGTTAATTAATCAAAATCTTGTGCCTACCTGACTGCTATTTGGTTCACTCATTATACAAAAACATATTAACTGGGTTTTACTATGTAATAAAATCTCTGTTTCATGTTGGGAAACTTAGTTATTTTAATTCCTATAAAAGAAATAACCTTAAATATTCTCAGAAAGTTCTAGTGTTTTTAAATGATATCAGCAAATTGGCGGAAGGATTGAGTAAAATGAGATGTTTCCTTATGTACTTAAAGATAACCAGTGTCTGTATGGGAGCTAACACTTTTTTTTTTTAATATAAAGACAATTACTGTGTGCCATTAGTTGATCTATGTCACTAGCCATCTAGTACTGCTATACTATTCTAATTATAAACTTAATAAAGTTTCTAAGAAATGCTATTTACTATATGCTTGTAATCAATTCAAAATGGAATGTCTTTGAAGAAGTCATCATATATTGAGTTGATTTAAACTCTCTGTTCTAAAAGGTTGCCCCTTTTAAGTTACTGAAAAAATACTCTTGTTATCTGAAAAACTAACTTAAGGGCACTAGGTTTCATATGAAAACATGTACATGAGTTGAAGGAACAGGAAAGGAGAAAAAAATAGTGTTTTTGCAGGAAATTACCTTTGGTGACCAGTTATAGTTACCAAATTGGTCAATAAAAAGTATCTTACTCCAGTGCGATGAACATAGTATATAAATAGATTTTAATATAATGTTAATCAGATAGGTAATTGTATCTCCAGCAATGAGTATGTTCCACATAAAATATTGTTAAAAGTGCATCTGCACTTAGCTTAAGTGGTTCATTTTTCTTGAACAGATAATTTATCAAAGAAATTGAGACTCCTAAAAAATGCAGGGAATACTGTTACTTATTTTTTGTGCTAGTAAAGTTTTTGTAAGGATTGACATTAGCAGGGAGACTATTGCTTTTGAATGATTTTTCTGGAAGGCAATTAGGCATTGTGAATGAATAAAAAAAAATGATTATACTGATAACCCAGTTTATTTCTAGATAACAGTTTAATAGAAATAATTGAATGAAAACTTGGGAAGAGATTTATGAACACAAATTTATATTACAAATATACTTTGTAAGTCTATGACTGGCAGTATACTTACAGGAAAATAGTTAAATTATGATAGACATGCTAAAAAGAGTATTTCAGGTGAATATATAGTTTGCAAAATGCTAACAAGTAACAAAAGCCATGTTATCTTCAACAAAATACTGCCAAGCCAGATCTACCAATATATATATAAAATTTGACTGTATCCTATCACCGAGAGATTTACCCCAGGAATATAAGCTTAGTTCAACATCTGAAAAAAATCAATCTAATGTGCCATAGTAAGAAGAACACACAAAAACCTCTGAATCATGTCAGATGTAGAGAAAGCATTTGTCAGACTCCCATACTCTCATGATAAAAATACTCAACAAACTAGGAATTAGCTGAGAAATTCCTCAACTTAATAAAGAACATCTGTGAAAACCCCACAGCTAATGTCATATTAATGGTGAAAAACTGATGAAATACTTTTCTCATAAATCAAGAACAAGATAAGGATATCTGTTTTTGGTGTTCCTATTCAATATTGTACTGAACCCAGGGTGATTAGGTGATAAAAATGAAATAAAAGGTATTGATATTAGAAAGGAAGAAATAAAACTATTCACAAATAGCATCTGTATAGAAAATTGTAAATCCATACTATTAGAAACGGTAATGATTTATATGCTTCAAGATGCAATATCAGTATTCAAAAATTGTGTCTATACACTAGCATTCCAAAAATGAAATTTAAGAAATTCCATTTTATAATAGCATCCCAAAGAATGAAATACTTAGAATAAATTTAAAAGGAAAGTATAATTCTTATAAACCCAAACTGCAATATTTTGAAAGAAACTAAGGAAAAGTAAATAAATGGAAAATCCCATATTCGTGGATCAGATTTAATATTTTTCAAAAAATTTATTTATGCATACAAGAACTGGGTACAGGCCAGAGGTATGGGGTGGGCGGGGAGAGGATTTACCAGAGAGAAAGTGGAGAATAGAAAAGACTGTTTGAAATACGCTCCTGAGGGGAGCACAGAACAGACAGATTGAGTGAAATATGCTGCTGAGGGGAGCAGCAGGCAAAACACCAGAAGTCTGTTGCCCTGTGTGGGTTAGCTCCCTGGCTGGGGATCAAACTCAATGTTGCAGTGGCTGTGGATAGCTTCATAGTGCTGTGACTTAATCCCTTGTGCCACCAGGGAAGCCTTGGATTTAATAAGTTTGCCACACTGTTTAAAGGGATCAACAGGTTGGATTTAAGGACATAATGTCTACCAAAATCCTAGCAAACTTTTTTTTTTTTTTTTTTTTGCAGAAGTTGAAAAGCTGATCCTAAAATTCAGGAGACCCCAGAATAGCCAGAATAATCTTGAAAAGAAAAATTTGTAAAACTCATACTTTAGTTTCGAAATTTACTGCAAAGCTCTTTAAGCAAGGCAGTATGGTAGTGCATGAGGTTAGACAGATAAATAGAACTGATAGTCTAGAAATAAAACCTCACATATATGGTCAATTGACTTTTGACAAGGGGTACCAAGATCTTTCAATAGAATTAAAAATAATAGCATCAACAGATATTGTTGGGTCAACTGGATATCAAAATACAAAATAATGAAATGGGAATCCTATATCATCTCTAGCCAAAAATTAATTCAAAATGGATCAAAGATTAAAATATAAGAGCTTGAAATTATAAAACTCTTAGAAGAAATAGAGGAGTATATCTTTGTGACCTTGGGTTAGGGATCTTAGATAAGATACTGAAAGCATAACGACAAAAGGAAACAATAATAAATTGAACTTCATCAAAATGAAAAGCTTTATTCCTCAAGGGACACCATCAAAAAGGTGAAAAGATAACCCACAAGATGGGACAAAGTATTTGCAAATGGATTGTCCTGATAAGGAACTTATGTTCATATACATCAAGAACTCTTAAAACTCAATTTAAAAGGTAGTAATTGCCCAATTAAAAGTAGACAAAATTTAAAAGATTTCTCCAAAGATACACAAATAGCCGTATGCACATGAGAAGAAGCTCAAAGCTATTAGTTTTTTTTGAAAAATGCAAGTCAAAGCATAACTATTTCACATAGACTGGATGGCTGATGTCTAACACATGCACAATAACAAGTGTTGATATGGAGGTGGAGACATTAGAGCTCTCAGGCATTGTTGATGAGAAGGTAAAATGGTGCAGTTACCTTTGAGAACAGCTTGACCGTTACCAAATGTTAAACAGACTTATATTTGATCTAACTGTCTCATTCCTGAGTATTCTCATGAGAAAGGAAAATGTGTGTACACACAAAAACATGTACATGAATGTTTGTAACAGTATTGTTTCTAACAACCCCAAAGTGGAAATAACTGAAATGTCTATCAACTGATAAATGGACAGCTGATGAGTGGTATAGCCAAACACTGAAATATTACTTAATAAGAAGGAATAAAGCATTGATGCTACAGATTTACAGATTATACAGAATAGGACCTCTTGAGGTAAAAACTGCACTGGTTATTTTTGATTCCTATTATTACAGCAGTCTAAAAAGCAACCCCATCCTCAACTCAGGCAGTGTTACCAGAATTTTTTTCTTTTTTAAAATTTTTTTCTCTTGCTTTTGTCCTTGTACTCATTCAGAGCTTATGAATGCAAATAGTACTATTAAAAGTGTGGACTTTACTCTAGAGGACTTCTGTAGTTCTTAAAACACTAACTTACCTCAGTCTAGAATTAGGAGATATTAATTTAAAAGTACGTAAAGGTCATAATAGACCTTTATTAAGACATAAAAGCCATATTCTTAGTATTATTTGAAAAACACCTTAGTTTAAGCCCTGTATATTAGTTACCTATTACTGAGAAACCTCAAAATTTAGTCGCTCAAAACAGTAAATATTAGTGTCATAGTATCTTTGGTCAGAAATAGAGAGCAGCTTAGCCTGGGTAGTTTTGTCTTAGTATCTCATGTGAGGTTACTGTTATCTGAAGACTTGACTGGAGTCAGAAATTTCTAGGAGCTTTATATTCTTGGCAAGTTAATACTGTGTTTTGTCCAGAGGCTTCACTTCTCTGCCATATGGGTCTTTCTCCATGTGGCTGCTGTGTCTCCTTCCTACAGAAGTGAACCAGCAGAGAACAAGGAGGAATCAGCCATGTCTTTACAGCTTGGTTTTGTAAGTTACACCATTCTTATGCCACATTTATTTGTTAGAAGTTACTTGAGTAATAGAACCCACTTTCAAGGGAAGGAGAATTAAGTTTAACTTCTTGAAAGGAGAAAGGTAGAACTTATTTTAAAATCAATGACTGCTGAAATTTCTAAACTGATACACGTTTTATGTGAATTTTGCAGGTTTTAACTGTTCTTCAGAGACTGAACATTTGGCTCTCTGGTGGGAATGACCTGTGTGTGTGGAACCGAAAATTAGATCTTCTGTGTAAAACTGGTCACCTTTCAGATACAGGTAAAAACCCAAATCAGATAATTGTAAGCCATGATTGATAGACTCTAGAAGATACAGTGAATCTTCAAAGAGACTTTCCATGTAAACAGCCATCAATATAGGGAATTTTTCTTTTTTATTCTGAAGATAAAACACAGCTGTATTTCTCCACTTCAGGTTAAGGGTTATGTAAAATATATTTTTAACCCAAATTGGAAGAGAAAACTTGCTTCCCTCATCCCTTTGTTGACTTCCTTTCTCTTGTGACAATAATCAGATGGTCAGAAGTGGTCAAGAAATACCTGTTCATGTTTCTACAAATGTCTCTAGTTTATCTTTTTTAATTGCTGAATAGTATTTCATTGTGTATATGTACCACATCTTTTTGATTCAGTCATCTATTTTTGGGCATTTGGGTTGTTTCCAGGTCTTACCAATTATAAATAGTGCTGCAGTAAACATAGGAGTGCAGGTATTCTTTTTGAATCAGTGTATTTGTGTCCTTTGGGTAGAGCCCTAGGAGCAGTATTATTGGGTCATATGGTAGCTCTATATTTAGTAGACTTAGGAACCTCCATATAGCTTTCCACAGTGGTTGGATTAAATTGCATTCCCACAAGCAGTGTAGTAGAGTTCCTTTTTCTCCACATCCTCGCCAATATTTGTTGGTTTTTTTGATATGTGAGGTGGTATCTCAATGTGGTTTAAGGAATTATACTCAGTGAAATAAATCAAAAGGCAAGAGGAAAATAATCGTATGGTTTCCCTATTAGGAGGAATATAAAGAAACAGACAAAAAATAGGGCTCAAGGAAAAGAATAATCAAAAAAATAAATACAACAAGAATCTAAAGAAAAAGACAATTCAAAGGCATCGTGATGGTGGGGGAGGAGGGATTGAGATGAGGGCAGAAAGAACACAAGGGACTGAGGTGATGGTGCACTGGGGATATGGTGGTGGGAACTCCATGGGGACTACAGTTGATATCAAATATGTACAAATAAATTTAATAAAATAAATACATGCTCATGTATGCCATTGGGCCATGTTCCTAAGCTGAGTTTGGTGAGCACATTGGCATCTCAAAGTATATTTTTGACTTTATAATAGCATTTTCTTCATTTGTGGGATCATTGGATTTTGAGTAAGTTCTTAAGGATACCCTCATTTTATAATTGGTTTTGCTGAAAAGTTTATTCATGGGCATGAAAACTTACAAACTTCTGTTTTCTCAGAATTCTGTTGACGTTTTTGGTTTAAACAATTTTGACTTCTGTTGATGTCAAGGATCTTAAAAAATAAAATCTATTCAAAGAAAAGTTAAGTATAAATGAATAAATTTAAATGGCAGTTCCTTGAAATCAAATAACATACTATTTTTTTTTAGGTTTCTTTTTTAAAGATTTATTTATGCATACAGAATTGGGGTACAGGGTAGGGGTGGTGAGAGGATTTGCCAGAGACAGAGCAGGAAGCAGAAGAGGCAGATCTACTGAAATACACTGCTGAGGGGAGCAGCAGGTGAGACAGGAGAGGTTTGCTATACCATGTGGGTCACCTCCCTGGTTGGGAATTGAACTCCTGCAGTGGCTGTGGATGCTTCATAGTACAGTGCTTAACCCCTTGGCGCCACCAGGGAGGCCCCAAATAACATACTATGAACTGTTTTTGTTTTCAATAATAAAAAAAACTCTTAAATAGCCTCAACAGTATTATTAACCATATTGTGACATTAGAGAGGTAGGAGGAGCCCCTGTGAATTAAAATATAATTCATAATTATAATTAGCTTATCTTCACAGAGATATAAAATACTAGAAAAGTAATATGTGCTAAAAACTAAGTTTATGTTTTCTGGATTTATAATTTCATTTCAGTTCAACATCTGATCACTAATAATCTTATTTGAATCTAATAATCTTATTTGAATCTTATTTGAATCTGAATTTTGTATCTATATCTTCATGTACATTTTCCTTTATTATATTAGCCTCTAATCTATTCATTTTCTATGAATTAATAATAACTTGTGAAATATTAAAGACAAGGCTAAAAGGAGGCTCTTGTATGTTAATGGAAAAAGCTACTTACTATTGCAATCCTTTCATTTCCAGGTTATCTTTGAGTACTGTGTTTTAAGTAATCAAAGCATTACCTTTTGATCGGTTTCTCCAGAGGTGGTAGAAACCTTGAGAGAATCTGTTAAAACCTTTGATAAGACCATAGTTTACCAGTAGTAAGCTTTCTGTGATTTGGGTTTTCCCAAATTATAGAATGCCAGCTTCCTAGAAGTGCTACTAAACCCTTACTCATGAAGCTTATTTTACAAGTCCTACTTCAACTATGGTCTAGCAGAACTTTAAGGGATGGTTATCTGTATTTGGAAATAAACAAATACAATCATAATGTCATGTAATGGAAAGAGCCTTAAACTAAAAAAAAGGATACTCCCTTACAGTTGTTTGGTGATTCTGTGTATTAAGTTGCTATTTCTGGATTAGAGTTTCCAGTATTTTTACTTTACACAATCTGTGAGGTAAACATTGGTTTACAATGTTATCTATGATTTAGAGGTATAAAATCATTCTTCTAGGGGTTGTTAGAACACTACACCTACCACTGAGACACACCCATATTCCTTCACCGTAGTCCATTATCTTCTCTTCACACTTTGCTCTCCCATCTCTCCCTCCCCTGTTAGACTCAGTTCTACAGTCAGATTTCTGGGGTTTGTTATGGGTTTGACTTTATCTCACCATTTGTTTCTCTATATTCCACATATAAGCAATACTATTTGGTATTTGTCTTTCTCTTTCATAATCCCTTCCAATTCCATCCAGGTAGTTGTAATGGCAAACTTTTTTTTAATAGCTGAGTAGTGTTCCATTGTGTATAATATACCATATCTTATTAATCCATTCACCTGTCTTTGGGTGCTTGGGTTGTTTTCATAACTTGGCTGTTGTCCTGTAGTGAACATAGGAGTGCATATATCCCTTGAATTAGTATTTTTACATTCTTTGAGTAGATATCTAGGAGTGGAATTGCTGGGTCATATAGTAGATCCATTTTTAATGGTCTGAGAAATCTTCATACTGTTTCCCATAGGGGCTGGACCAGTCTATATTCCCACCAACAGTGCATGAGGTTTTCTTTTTCTCCATATTCTCACTAACACTTATTTCTGGTCATTTTGATATGGACCACTGTCATAGGTGTGAGGTGGAATCTCCTTCTGGTTTTGAGTTGTATTTTCCTAACAATAAATGACTGAACATTTTTTCCTGTGCCTGTTTGACTTTCTGCATGTCTTCTTTGGTAAAGTGTCTGTTGAACTCTTTCACTCATTTTTTGATTGGGTATTTCTTTCCTTTTTGTTGATTTGTATGAGTTCTTTGTAGATCTTGGATATCAGCCCCTAGTTGAATATATGCTGTGCATATATTTTTCTCCCATTCAATAGGGTGTCTTTTTGTTTTAGTGATAGTTTCTTTCATTGAGGAGTTCTAGTGTTTACAAATTTCTTAAGCTTCTATTTTTCTGAGAAGGCTTTTATTTCCTCATATCATAAGAAGAGCATTGCAGGATAGCATATTTTCATCTGGCTATTTTCATCTTTCAGATATTTTGGATATATCATTCCACTCTCTCCATTCCCATAGTGTTTCCTCAGAAAAGAGTGATGTAAGATAAGCCTTTTTAATTCTTGCTTACAAAAGTAATAATTGTAGTATGTCTTATAGAAATTATGGTTGCTCTAAATCACTTTATGATTTAACTACAAAAAGATACTCAGAACTCAGAAATAAGTGGAATGTGGTGGAATTTCAATCTGATTATTCCAGTAATAACAGGAATTTTGTAAATGTATTAGTTGGTCATAGTTATGGTATTTGAAGGCCACTTTCTTAGTCCTTGACTATTGGACAGTTTTACTGACATAGAGCCCACATACTCTAAGTTTACATTGAGGAAAACATTGATTTTATGTCTCATTTGAATTAACTATCTTGGTAATGATAAAGGTGATTATCTTAAGGAATACTTACTAAGTAAGTTTACCACATTAGTAGAAATGTTCAAAGAGAATATCGTGCCCTTAATAAATCATTAATGTCTTCCAGGGTTTTTAGTACTTTTCTCAAAATCAATTTCCATTTGTAAGTGAACAAGGAAGTATGGTATAGCAAATTGTGTGTGCTTAATTGTTACTGCTCCCCAGTTTCTTGGAAAAGAAATGGACATAAAACCGAGAATGTTTTTGTTCTTGATGTAATCCATTAGGAAAATTATTTGACCCTTATTTTATGTTTTTGAAGGGATCAGTGCTTTGATTGAAATACCAAAGAACTGTGTTGTAGCTGCAGTTGGCAAAGAACTGAGTGAGTATGATTATTATTTTTTTTAATTTTAAATTAGACTTGTGTACACGTTTTTGGAAAGATGAGATTTTTTTGAAGGGACATATGCCCCTAGTTCATTATTGACCTTCTAGGATTATTGAAGTGATTTTGAGACTGAGGCATTTTCCAGGTTTGTTATTGGTCAAGATATTAGGTTAGGTTTTGTACTACACTTGATCTTAATCTCCAAGTGGGGCAACGTAACCCCACTTATCATGATGCCAGAGAGGGCCAATTGCACTGTACAGTCCTCTCCCTTGCTAATCAGTACTTACACACTTACTTAGCAAAAAATTTAACCATGTAAATGAAGCATCAACATAGTGAGATTGTACAACATTAAGTTATAAGGGTTAGAGAAAGCTTATTTTGGGAATTCACTAAGTCAGGAACTGTGGAGTTTTTGTATCAAGAAGCCAGAATATGACCCTTTTCTTTATGGGTCCTTTTTTTGACAGCCACACTTTAAACATGAAAGACTCAAAATTAAATAACCTATCTGCTTTGAGTGTTTCAAGAACTTTGCTAGAGATTTGTTAGTTGGTAAGCTGCTGTTCAGAGTCATAGAAAGGAAGGAGATATGGTGTATTTTCCAAGGAGAAATGTAAGAAAGGGAAGAGATTTTAATAATTACTGTCACTTGGAGAATATGACCTCAGAGAACTGCCCCTTTCTCAGATGTCAGTTATCCAGTCTCTAAACACTCACAGCACTGATGCAGTGACTTATTACAGCACTTAACACATTGTTCCAAAGCTTGTTTGTAAGTGTCACTCTTACTCTAGACTGAATATTTCAAGGCACTGACTGGGCCTGGTACATAGCAGATACTTAATAATAGAATCAATAGCTTTAATCAGATTTTCTGTAGTGATTAAAGCTAGGACTTATACTAGTTTAACTAGCCCTAATTGTTAAAGTTAGCTAATGAGTGAAACAATACACTAAACTACTAAACTCAAAAGAACTGTGTGTCACACAAAAATTATAAGACATATCTCCTTAGAGAAGTTACAATTTAATGGTATGCATAGGTATCAAGAAAAGGTGTAAATATAAATAAATAAGTGACAAGTGAAATTTTCACTGAGTTAACCATACGTTTATGCCTTATTTTACAGGAGTTCTAACTGGCATGGCAACATGAGTAGACAAAACTGATGGTGAAGATGATTCAGGGATGTGGGCCAGTCATTGGCTAAGGAGAGAGAGGCAGGATAGCTGGATATGCACTGAGGCCTTATGAGGAAGTGGGGCTTCATGGTTAGTAGTGGGCTTAGAAGAGTCAGTGCAGGAGCGGTGTTCTAAGGACACTCTTGGGATGCCAGTAGGTCATTTCAGATATCTCAGACATTTGGAAGAAGTAATGTAGTATAAATAATTGTCTTTGGAGATGAGTTTTTCAGCACTGTAGGTATTTCTCATTTAATAAAATGCTTTTTTAGAGAAATTGAATTTTATCTGCCTTGACTATTTCAGTAAACATGTTTTATTTAGTAATTTTCAGGTTAATAGAACCAACAGAAGCATCTCTAGAATGGGATATCTTTGAAGTTAAGCGTCTCCTTGATCACCAGGATAATATTCTTTCATTGGCTAATGTCAATGGTAAGCTCATTGGGTACATGTTTATAAATATGTGTTTGTGTGTGTGCGTATTTATGTATAAAAACCACCATACCCATCACCAAGACACCCATAGTCCTCTACCATTGTCCATTATGCCTCCCAACTACTTTGTTTTCCCATCTCTCTCTCATAGCATTGATTCCAGTCAGTTTTCTAGGGTTTTTTATTTTGTTTTATCCGATTCTTTGTTTCTCTATATCCCACATATAAGTGGAAACCATCTGATATTTTTCTTTCTCCTTCTGACTACTTATTTCACTTAGCATCATTCCCTCAAGCTCCATGCTTGTCACACATTGCAAGAGTACATAATTTTTTATAACAGTAGTATTCCATGTTGTGTCTATGCCATATTTTTCTATCTGTCCTTGAGTGCTTAGGTTATTTCCATAATTTAGTTATTATAATATGACTGCATACGTATAGGAGTATACGTATATCTTTTTGAATTAGTGTTTTTGTGTTCTTTGGATAGATACCTGTGAGTGAAAATATTTTTAATATTTTGAGAACCCACCATACTATTTTCTGTAGGGACTGATCCTGTCTATATCCCCACAGTGTATGAGTCCACAAAGACATTACTAAAGCCAATGTAATGGAGTGTTTCACCTATTTCTTCAATATATTTCATTGTTTCAGGTCTTATATCCATGTCTTAATCCATCTTGAGTTAATTTTTGTGTAAGGTGTGAAATGGTGGTCTACGTTCATTCTTTTGCATGTGGCTGTCCAGTTTTTCTAGCACTATTTGTTGAAGAAAACCATTTCTCCAGTGTATACTTTTTAGCTCCTAGGTCATAAGTTAACTATGCATAGATGTTGTGGGTTTATTTCTGGGTTCCGCAAAGCTGGAACAAAGAACCCACTGGCCAAACCGTATTCACTGTGGCCACTTGCAGCCTCCTTTGCACTCTGACTTGGCCGCAGGTCACAGGGCTGGAGGGGAGCATGGTAGGTGGGAACTCAGACCTTCCCAAACCAGTGGTCCAGGAGATTCTTGCCAACAAGCCTAGAAATGCTGTGCCTGGAATCCTTGTGCTCTCCCCATTTGTAGTGGAGCAAGCACCAAAATTGTGCCAGATTTCAGCCTGTATCTTTACTGACTCTGCAAGGTGGACACACAAAAAAACCACTCTGGAGAGACTGAAGTTTATTGTGGCTACTTGAAGCTTTTTTCTGTACACATTTGGGGACTTGTGGAGCTCACATGTAGAGAGAGGTAAGATGAGTGTCTTACCTAGCTCTCCAGAAGCCACAAACAATATTATAGTGTAGAAATTGAGTAAGGGTCTAGTTAATGGTTCTTCCTACTGCTGAATGTAGTTACTGACTGCCTGTGTGCCCCTCGCTGAACAGTTGCACTCCACTCTGGCTGAGAATTCTGAACTCCACTCTGAGCCAAGGTTGTCAGAGAGCTCAAAGAACTTGTTGGGGAAAGCGCAAGTATCACTCCTGGTGGATTGGGGACTGTTTCATACTTAAAAAAAAAAAATTTAAGATCTATTTATGCGTACAAGTACTGGGATGTAGGCCAGAGGTGTGGGGGGTGAGAGGATTCACCAGAGACAGTGGGTAGCAGAACACTCAGATATACTGCTGAGGGGAGTAGTGGGCGAGACAGGAGAGGTCTGCCTCTCCACATGGGTCAGCTCACACTGGCTGGGGATCTTGCAGTGGCTGGCGATAGCTTGATACCCCTGAGACCCAACCTCTGCATGACCAGGGAGGTCCCGAGACTGTTTCATACTTGATATTTCTCAGTCCATCTCACCCTCCCCATGGTTCCTGTTTCCTCCTGGCTAAGATACCAGTCTTCACAACCCAGCCCTTCTTGATGGGTGTGGGTCTCCTCTAAGCAGTCATCTTATTGACTTCATAAATTATTTTAATCAGCATATCCTGTGTGTTGATTCTGACCGTAGAGGGCTGGGATTTTGCTAGTTCACTTTCAAATAAAGTGCTATCATCAGAGCTCTGCTGGATGGCACATATACAAAGGCCAAATGAGAGGACTCCTGGTGGGCTTCAGTTTGATAGTAGGGAAGTATCTATAAGAAAGCCCTGTGAGGGTGCTGTGAGTAGGATGGAGGAGGAGGACTAGACTGTGCCCCCTTACCTGAGACCTGCGTTGGCTCACAGCAAGTATAACCTTCATTTGTGTGCCAGTCATATTTTTAGATCTACCAGTGAGAATGTCCCTCCCAAAACTAAAACTTTCCTCCAGAATAGGCACTGTGTTACTCAGCCCAGCTGCAGGTTTCTTCCAAGGACCAGCTTGTCTATGGTGATAGACGTTACCCATGGTGGGAGCATCCCTTTACTTTTCTCTAGGGACTCTTTTACAACTCTTTTTGTACTGTGGATACAGCACAAAAGGCAAGTTTATTTGGGCCACCCTCTGGACACTGAACCTTAAGATCCAAGCTCCTGTAGCTGCTAAGAAAAGCACAGGTGTGTTTTGGACCATTTCACTGAAGTTGTCTGATTTTGGTGGTGAAGTGTTGGTACCGTAGACCCATATATTTCCTAATGAAGGTAATGGGGTGTTTTGAGGTAGCCTTATTTCATTGAACTTGTTTTATAGTGTAATGTGCAGAAAAAGCCTGTAATAGTTTAGCCAAGAAAGTTATCTTCAAGTATTTCCTTACCAACTTCTTCAGGGAAGCAAAATGAAAAACTAAAACCAAAAAAGCCCTGTTTATAAAAGTTACAGTAAATCCCTACTATTTTTTACTTTACAAACTCCATAACTGTAAAATTTTATTAAAGATAATGAATTACCAAAAAGGCATACTTAGTAATCATACATAGATACGTGAGAATGACATGCTGAAATTCTTATTTCGAACCTAGGCATGTCTGCTATGCTGCAGTTTTTAGTGATCCTGAAATGATTATGTTGTGCACATCCCAGCTCTCAGCCTCACTTCTTTGTCCCCACCCATTACCAAGATGTGGCTAGTTCTGGTTTTATGCCTCACAGGGGAAGTATATTTTTAGTGAGGTGGCTCAAGGGCAGTCTTAGAATGGTACAACAAACCTCCCTTATATGTTGATGATGCACACAGTTTACCAAAGCAATCTGAATACCTGGACAAGTTTTTAAAAACAGAGAGACATGATAACCTTGCTTGCCTCTTCTGGGAAAAGACTTTGGGTGCAGCTTTTTTTTTCCCCTTTCTTGTTTTGTGTTGATAGCATAGTTTGTTAATCACAAAGTTTTAGTGTTTCTGAGGGATGGGTTCATAGAAACCAATTGGGGTTTTCATGCTCAGTTATAACTTAGAATGAAATACATCCATTAAAACTACATCATTGATATTTGGTGAAGAACATTTCGAATGATCTGTTTGGGAATATAAGTAATTTACACAGTGGTAAACTGCATCAGTTGAGGTAATGCCGTATTCTGTTGTCAGTGAAAAAACTCCAACTGGGCATCAATCTTTTTACATAAATGGATTATAGACACTGGAGGGTTAAGTCAGAAGAGGCAACTGTGGTCTTGCTTGGTGAAGTTAACTCTATTATGACAGAGAAAGTTAACTTTATCTCCAAACTTGCAGAGTTTGGAGTCAGGAAAAATTTAATTTCCTAACTTCTCTGGTTCTTTTGTACTCGGAATAAAATTAGAAGGAGGTGGGTGAGGTGATGGGAAGGTCCTGGTTATTTTCCCACTATGAAAACTGGAAACCCATTTCTCTTCACAGCAGAGAAATTAATTTGTTTCTTCACAAAGTAAATTCTATAATCTATCAACAAACTATAAAAATAGGACTTGGAACCAAGATGAAATAGTGTTTTTAATATATAATTGCTAATAATTCTTTATTTTTAAGAGATTATTCATTCTAGTTATTAAGAGATTTTCTGTCCTGCTGGCTTGTTTGATAAATGGAATAATTAAATCATTATTATCCATCTATATATTCTTGAATTACAAGTAACTGGATATTTTAATACCACTAATGTGGAATAATATCAGGGGCTCAAAATAATGCTAGGGACTAGGAGATATAGCTACACATTTATTATTTAACTTAATTTTTAATACTATCCTTATTTAATGCCTGACAAATCAAAGATAGAGAAAGGTTAAATGACTTTCTGAAGACCATGTGGGTAATAACAGGCAGAACCAAAATTAGGCCTTGGGTTTCCAGAATTACAGTGTATTGTTTTGTTCTGCTTTATATTAAGTACATAAAAATTAAAATAAGTTCTACTTCTTTAAGATAATTTTTAGTCTCAGCAGTTACACATTTTATAGTAAATGTAAGTTGTAAAGTTATCTTAGTTGACCTATTAATTTTATTTTTTTAAAGACTTTAAAAACTTGTATAAGTAATTCATAGTCATGACAGAAAAGTGAGAAAATATAAATTTAAAAAATTTTAAAATGTAAATTAAATTTATAAGCATTTAATACTGACGCATATCCTTCTAAGTATTTGCCTGGGCTCATGTGTGTCTCTGTGTGTGTGTGTGTGTATTGCTTACTCTTTTGTAAAAGTATGTCCTAAATGTATTTCTATATAAATATAAACATTCTTTTACAACTTAATTTTCAGCAACAGTATTGCTATTTCATTTTGTGAATGTCTTATTTTTTTCCTTTTCCAATTAGGTTTTTCAAATTTTTATTTTTTGTTATATAATCATGCTATACATTATCTTTTTTGTACTTTACTTAGGGTTAATTCCTAAGAGTAGAATTGTTAGGTTAATGGGTTTACATTTTTTTTCAGGTTTTGATAGGTATTATCAAATTTGAAAAAAGTATACCAGTTTATATCAGGACATTAGTAGATTGTGAGTGTGCTCATTCCCTTTGCTTTTGTCAGCATTGGCTATTTTCCTGTTTCATGATCTTTCCCAGTTTGCAGGTCAAGATAGTTATCTTGTTGCTTTAGATTTCTTTGACATTTAGGGAAGCTGCACATGTTTTCACAAGTTTCTGATCTTTTGTAGCTGTTCAGGTACTTCACCCATATTTTTCCCTACTGGAGTATTTATCTTCTTTTTAATGATTTTTAAGAGGTTCTATGTATCAAATATAAGAAAAGTAGTTTGACATCTAAGTTGCAAATTTTTCCCAGCTTGTTATCACTTAGGTGTTACTATTTTTTTTTTTTTTGCAAAACATATTTTCTCAAATCTCTTTTCCCTATCTTGCCTCCTTTAGAGCCTTTTAGAATTTCATATTCATAAAAATTTTTATTTTACTTAATCCTTTAATGCTTTAATATACATGAAACTTATTTTGGTATATGTGAAATAATAAAATAACAATATATATTGGTCCCTGCTACCAGTTCATAACAAAGATCCTAAAATCTTTGGAATTTTTTTGGTGATACGAGTGTCTTTGGTCCTGATAAGACCACTCATTCTTGTTGGGCTTCTTTTTTTTTCTTAAATTCTTTTTTAAAGATTTATTTATACATATAAGAATTGGAGTAACAGGTCAAAGGTGTGGGAGGTGAGAGGATTCACCAGAGACAGTGGGGAGCAGAACAGGCAGATTGACTGAAGTACACTGCTGAGGGGGGCAATGGGAGAGGCAGGAGAGGTCTGCTGTGCATGTGGGCCAGCTCCCTGCTCCATAGTGCAGTGCTTAACCCTTTATGCCACCAGGGAGGCCCCTTGTTGGGCTTCTAAATGGAGGCTGGTCATAAGATAGAACCCACAGTTAGAATTTGGAATATTCAGACTCTCAGCTTCTCCATTCTGTAGAGAGAGAAGGTGGTCTAGAAATAATTGTGCCTTCAGGATGAAGCCTCCATTAAAAGCCCCAAGGGAATGGGGTTTAAGAACTTCTGGTTGTTCAACATATAAAGGGGGAGTGGCCCACTCAGAGAGGGCATGGAAGCTTTGCCCCCCTCCCTACATACTTTGTCCTGTATGTCTTTTCCATCTGGATAGTCACCTGAAATCTTCATCACACCCTTTTATATAGTAAACTGGTAAATATTAAGTAAATGATTTTCCTTAGTTCGATAGGAAATTGACTGAACCAGAGGAGAGGTTTATCAGAACATCTGACTTATAGCTGATAGACCAAAAGTACAGGTAACAACCTGGACTCAAGATTTGCACTTAAATAAGGGGAAAAGGGACTAAGTTGTAAGACTAAGCTTTTAATCTGTGGCATCTGATGCTGTCTACAGTAAAATTGTAGAACTGAGCAAGTGTTTCAGATTTTATTGGTGTGGGAAAATCTCCACACATCTTGTATACTAGTGTGAGAGAGTACAGGACAAATATGGGAGAAGTGTAGGTGTTATTATACACCGTATAACAAATAAGGCGCTTTAATTTTTATTCTTCAAATATTTAACCATATTGCAGCTTATAAAGTATGTCTGTCTTCACTGAATTGATATGAATCATTATTACATTATACTATCTAGACTATTTCTGTTCACATGTTAATCTTCCTGTTTGGCTTAACTAGGTACATACTTAGTCTGATTATTGTGGTATTCTAGAGCATTACTACTTAGGCAGTCCATTTTTACTTGTAGCTGAGGTAAAATGATCAGCAGTGAGACTAATATGTGAACTCTCCCTAGATTTGCATTTTGTCACTGGCTCTCATGTTGGAGAGCTGATTGTCTGGGATGTCCTGAACTGGACCATGCAGACTTGTGAACGCAACTTCTGGGACCCATCTCCACAGCTGGACACCCAACAAGAAATAAAACTCTGTCAAAAGTCAAATGACATTTCTATTCATCATTTCACATGGAATGAAGAGGTAAAAAAAAAATATCTAAAATGTGCATAAACTTGCTTTTTTTAAAGTAAAGCCTATTTAGGTGCACTTCTTAGAGGGGTAAAAGAAGTAAAAAATGTCAGGAATATATTTTCTTAGTATATTATCCTAGGACAAGATGATTTTGAGATAATTCCTGTCTTTTAGGCCTTTGTGCTCTTGAAGCACTTTACGTCTGTGATGCAGGAAGAGGTTTGTACCAGTAAGATTGCTGAATCCTGGTTCTGATCTGAATATATCTTCTTTCAGTTTCAGGGGCTCAGAAAATGTTTAAAATGGGTTATTTTTCTGAATGTAATCACAGAAATGTTTAAGGAGCAGGGTCTCTGAGGAGAAGTGTTGGGGGAAGCTTTTATCTTAGTTTGTCTTATGCCTTTCTAAACTATTTATGTTTTCTAATTGTATGCCTGCTACTGTTGTTATTTAAAATTTGCAATAATAGTGTTCTAGGTGGGGGAGTGTGGTCCCTTTTTTCTTCCCTTTTCACCTCTACTTTAAAAGTAAAACAATATAAGAAAAGGATAAAGAACACTTACATACCTAAAACTTTTCTGTGTCCCAACTTTGGAAAACAGATATATCTTATAGAAGCAATAAGATATCTGAAAAACTGGATACATCTGCGTTATGGCCTTTGAAGCCATAAGGGAAGGGTTTTCTGCAAATAGTGAGGCACTGTGTAGGAATTTTGGAAAGGTCTGCTTTATGGGGGTGGTGGGATACATAGTGAATAAGAATGATTGATTCTGGGTCTCCCTGGTGGTGCAGCGGGTTGAGTACCACACTGTGAAGCATCCACTGCACAGTAGTACGAGTTTGATCTCCGGCCAGGGAGGGGACCCACATGGCACTGTAGACCTCTCCTGCCTCGCCTGCTGCTCCCCTCAGCAGTGTGTTTTGGTTCACCTGCCTGTTCTGCTCCCCACTCTGTCTCTGGTGAATCCTCTCACCTCCTGCGACTGGCTTGTGCCCCAGCTCGTGTATGCATAAAAATAAAAATCTTTAAAAAAAAAAAGATTGATTCTTAGACAAGTGCTACCAAAAGTATGAATTGCAAAATAATTTTAGAAGCTTGGTGATACAGTATGACGAAAGAGCAGGGACTGGAGTAACATGACCTTGATTCTAATATTGACCTCATGTGTTAATTTTTTGTGTGACTTCAGTGTTTAAATTTTAACTTGCTCATCTGGAAAATGGAAATAATACTTGTTTTTTCTACCTTAATAAGGTGAAGTTAAAATAAGTATTGGGGAGAATATTTTCAAAAGAGAGTTACTTTAGTAAAAACAAGGGAAGTATTAACATTCCATTTGGAAAATGTTTTTGTGTTGCTTTTAGAGCATCTTTGGGTAGTACCATTCCAGCATATGCTTTTTTGTGTCTTGTAGTTCTGTCAATTGCTGGAGATGGGGGAAGTACAAGTAATTTTGCTCATGTTTTCCAGGCAAAAGAAACTCAATAATTTCCCCTAGGAAACAGTGTTTTATGTGAATGAAAACCTAGGTAATACTTCAGCAGTTCTGTGCCAGAGCCAACCCACTAGTCAGAACTCCCTTCTCTAGCTTTCATTTTAGTGAGGGAGAAAATGATGCTAAGGGGTATGATACATAGAACTGTATTATCGTTTGCATCCTCCTGCCTTGCAGATGCTTTGAGCTCTCCTTGGTGCTTTATATTTTTGGATTTCAGAGGGCAGTACAGTCATTTGGTTTGAAAGCTAAGAACAGGGAAGGTTATGGTAGCTTCTGATATCACTCCAGGGCTGAAAATCTATTTATTACACCAGGTAGTGGTTAGTACTAGTCTTAAGCTCACTTTGAATTTTTTTTTTCTTCCAGAATGTATTTGCTGCAGTTGGAAGGGGTTTATATGTGTATAACCTTCAAATGAAGCGTGTGATTGCCTCCCAGAAAACTGCACATGACTCCAATGTCCTACACGTTGCCATACTTCCAAACAGGTAACGTTCCCATCTGTTCTGCAGCAGAAGAAAGAAATTCACAGTCCCTAGGGCCACCAGAATAATACCGCAAGTGTCAAAGCTACTTGGCTCCATGGCTGACCTGCTATGTTCTTTTGAAAATAGAGACTACCCAATGGCTGTTAATAGAAAAATTTGTGGCAACATATTGCAAAATATACAAGAAGCAGGGTTCAAATGCAATGAATTATGTTGAATTTTGTTACTAGAAAAGATAGTTTAAAATTCAGTATTTAAAAAGGTAAACTTCTGGGTACTTAGTATGTACTAATTTTTTAAAAATATATTTCCCAATGGACCCACCTTTTTGATGGCTTTTTGTGACTAGAATCAAATGATAGTCTCCTTGTTATCCAAAGCTTTCCTCTCAGGGTTAATTTGGCTGTTGAGTTTCTGAAGATGAAATTACATAAGGGAATAGTAATACTTTCTTGCGGGATACTTTGAGAATGAGCAGCACCCTGAGAAGTTAACACAGTGAGGGAAGGGAGGGGACTCTTAGGATGCTGTGAAAGTGTAATTCATACCCTGTTTTTCTGAATGAATTTTTTAAAAGGAGATGATATATTTATAACATTTGAGCCAGTGTAATGTAGTATAATGTGTGCATTTCCTAATGAGTGCTTTTACTTTGCATTGCAAAGCCATGGTAACTTGTGATTTTATCAGCTCCTGCTGAGAGCTGAATAAAAGCAGTTGAAGGCTCCACTGATAGTTTTCACTGCAAATTTAACATTGGCTCTCCATGGTGCTCTTTTTATCATTTTTCATCCTGACAGGCAGTTAATCTCATGCTCAGAAGATGGCAGTGTACGCATTTGGGAGTTACGAGAAAAACAGCAGCTTGCAGCCGAACCTGTACCAACAGGTAGGTGTGTCTTTCCTCAAAAAATGGTTTCTTACTTTCTCATATGAAAGGCAGTTTAATCACAGGAATGACATACACTGTGCTCCAAATAGGCAACAGTGTTTACAGGAAGCACATGGTAGGATATTGGGATCTAAGATTCACATCTTAATATTGCTTTAATGTAGAACTGCATATTCATTTCATTCAAGTCAACTGGGATTTTGTTGTGAAGGGACTCTTATTTTAAGTAATCTGACCAGATAACCTAATGAAGTATGCTTTTATGCTTTTTTATAACCTTATGCTTTTTTATTTTCTAATTCTGCCTGATAACAGAAACAGAATTTGTACTGTCAAATGCCAAGCTAAAATGTCTTTTATGCCTTGAAGCATTATCATTAACACTGAACTCAGTGTATGGAAAAATACATGTCTTTTTGTCTTTGTCATAATCTCATGAGTTCTGGGCTTTTTCAGGTATTTGGATTGGGAAGAAAAATCCTAGTTAGTTATCAACCTTTGTATAAGAAATGATATGCTGTTACTCTGGAGTTTCTTTTGGTTAGCTGACGTCATTGGGTATTAGTTTTGGGTATTAGTTTTGACATGTATTTGATTAATCCCCTTGCCCTTCATTGATAGATCTCACTTGTGACCTCCCCCCACCCACCACCTTTGATGCTACCATTCAGGCCTTTTACTTCTCATGTCTTATTCCCAGAACTTCTCTTAATCAGTTACATACTTTTCACAGGTGTGAGTAGGGGCAATAAAGAGAGGAGGAACAAACTTGGTTAACTAAGAAAGATGCAATAAAGTAACATGTTTGAATCTAGCGTAGTGTCATATAACCTCCTAACCCTGGACTAAAAATGTTGCTTTTCTGATTTCATATTACTGTCATAAGCACAGTAATTTTGGAAATGATTGACATTGTTTCTACAGGTTTTTTTAATATGTGGGGATTTGGAAGAGTGCACAAACAAGCCAGTCAACCTGTTAAAAAACAAGAAAATGCCACCTCAACCTCACTGGAGCTTATTGGAGATTTGATTGGCCACTCATCTTCTGTGGAGGTATTAGTTCCAGTAGGCATGTAAATGTCTAGGGAGCTCTGCTTTTGCATCTCACTGCTCTTCATTCAGCTGGTATCATGGACTTACTACATCTTGTATGTGTGGGTCTTTGCTAACTTTAAATATGCAGTTAAGATAGGTTATACTATATACAAATAGGCTCTCCCTTCACAGAGGTATGATGTGAGGAAGCAAGGTATATGTTTGCTTCTGAAAAATGGACTTATTCACTGTTACTGAAGAGATAGAGACAGCTGATAAAAAAGACAATGTGAATAATGTTGATTCTATAATACTAGTAAGAAGGGTTGTGTAGCATTTGTCTTATAGAATCTCATTCCAGGGACTTTTATTAAATTCATGAATAGCGTGCACTACTTTTACCTCCCTTTGAGGATAAGTTGTTACCTTTAGTAAAACAGTGTCTTATTGTGCATATGAATTAGTTGAGAATTAAGATGCATATAGTTCTAACTTGCAAAATTGAAATACATTAATACTTACTATTGCGCCATTGTCTGTGGTGAAGGGTAAGAGCAGTAGAGATAAAGGGATGACTGGAACTGGTGATAGTATGATGACGATGGTGTACGAGTGAAATTCTTAAATTTCTCTTCCATGTTATAGCCAAGAAAGAACAAATTACTTTTCACTTAAAATTGTGTGTTTAGAAGTATCAGCACCACAACTGCTACCGAGCAGTAGATTCAACATTGGAATTTACAAAAATGCAATCCTTGCCTTCAGGGGATCTTAAGCTGTAATAGAGAGGAAGGATACAGATCTCATATGTTATTAATCTGAAATGTTTATGGTGACCTCAGGTGAGTAGCAGACAGTGAATATTCAGGAGTTAGAAGAAAATTACCAGTGGAAGATAGGGCACTTGAGCTGAACCTTGAAGGTTATTTAGAATGAACTTAATTTAACCATGTGACCTTAAATTCCTTGATGTTGGCTCATTGTTTTACTCTAATAGGTAATCCAGTTGTTCGCATTTTGTTTTAACTTTCTGTGTTCGCTTAGGTGGTTTTAAGTGTATGTAGTTTTAGAGTGGTGAGCATGGAATATGGAAGAAGAGCAAAGACAGGAGTGGACTGGCTAGGCTGGAACACAGGATTCCAGTGAACAACCTGGGAAAATGGTCTTGAGTCAGATTATGAAAGTCCTGCAAGCTGAGGATTTTTAATGTGTTTCTACTGTTTAAAAAAAAAAGTTCAAAGTTTTTAAATAGTGGGGGAAACCTTCAGAATGGCATATTTGTCATAATATAAATGTGTCCGATTCTTAGTATCATTCCTTTGTGAAAGTATTGATGCTCAAGCATTATTTAAAAGTATCTCTGGTTTTATGAAGAAAATCTAGGCTAACCCCTGAAATCTCTCATTCTTACCCTTTAGCCCAGCCCATCTACCTGTGTAATGAATTATCTTTTCCTCCCTTCATGCCTATATCATATGCTGGGATCATATCCTGCAGTCTTCAGAAATGTAAAAGTTATTTCCAAGAAAATTCTCATTCTGCTGTTCTATCTCTTGCTTTTATTTCACTCTGCTTTGAGGAGCTCATCCTTTTCATGACTTCATTTCACTCTACCACCACCTCTTTACTATATGCATCAATAACACTCCATTTTCCTAGTGTTAGTTCCAGCCTCTCTCTTCACTGAGCATGAGGTTTGGTGGGGTGAAGTGGGGTTTTTAAAACCTTTTGAACTTTGCTTAACAATTTTAGTTACTTTTTACCTTTTCTGAGTTTCTGTGGCAAATCATACTCTGTACTACATTATTTAGTGCCCGATTACAGTCTTTGGTATCTTAATTGCTTTAACTGAATTAGAACCTTCTTGAGGGTAGCGACCTTCAGCATATAGATAACACTCAAGTACATGCTTCTGGGTTACGGTATCTCCTTTTATTTTGACGAATTCAGATGTTCTGCTGGTAATCATGTGTACTTGCCTCATTTATGCACAAATGACTAAGTAAAGCAAGACCGGCAGGACCTTTCTTGACCACCTTAAAACTAAATACTTGAAGAATTCTTACAGTATGCTAAAATTCAGGAGCTATTTTGGGACTTCTCTTATAAAAATAACATACATAATTCTGTGTTAACAGTTTCTGCAGTGTTAACAGTTCTGATTTTTAAAATACTAGTTATATTTTTTAGCACTTGTGACTATTAAAGTTAAAATTCTCATGAAACAGGAATTTTAATTCTGGTCCAAAGAAGTCTCCAAGGTATATATCTTACACACACATTATTCTACTATTAACCTCTTCTCCTTGAAGTTCCTGTAATTAGTTTTTTTCAATTTCTTTACAGATGTTTCTATACTTTGAAGACCATGGACTAGTGACATGCTCGGCCGATCATCTCATTATTTTGTGGAAAAACGGAGAACGGGAATCTGGATTGCGCAGTTTAAGATTATTTCAAAAATTAGAGGAGAATGGCAACTTATATCTTGCTGTCTAGTTTAAGAAATTAGATACCTGTGCATGAATCTTGAACATCAGATGTATAGGGTAATTCTCTGAAAACCATTAACATATTTATCACTTAAATTTGTAATGAATTCTTTGTTTTCACTCCATAAAATTCCATTTGTTTGAATTCTTATTTGTGAGCCTGTAAACCAGCATCAAGCTGCCTTTCCAGTATTAGTTCATACTAAAGAATATACCATGATTCTCTTATTTGCCTTTTCTATAAACAGTAGGCTGAAACCACTGAGAAAATGGGTCTAATTTTAGCAGTGACGTTTCAGACCACAGCACAAATATCTGTTGATAGAAAATCAAATTATAGATTATCCTTAATTAAATATTTTTACTCTTTAAAGAAATTCTACACCAGAAATTGGATGAATTTATATTTAACAAGATTAGTACTTAAAGCCTCTTTCTATTTAGTATAATTTTATTGCCTATAATTAAAGGTACTCTATTTTTATTCATAATTTAGGTTTTTTAAAAGTTACATGTAGTTTCTTCCAGTTGCCTTTTGGATTTTGAAATACTTTGTTCTCCAAAATGAATGTTTTAATTATACCTGTTCTTTCCTTTAAAAAAAGCTAAGGACATAAATATACCTGATCATTGTAGAAAGTATTTGGGGAGAAAAATGAAAACCCACTGAAGAACAGGTAGGCTGTAGCGTATCTTAAACTGCGATCCCTAGAAAGCTGATCCTTCCAAGTAAGAAAGGCTTAGTAATCTCAGTGCTGGTGTTGAAGAAGTAAGTGCTTTGTTTTGAGCTTCTCTAATTTGAACCTGAACCCCTAATTTGAACCCTTTGGGTTTTTGTGTTTGTTTTTTTTTTTAATTCCCCCAATGTTCAGTAACATATCTGTGTTCTATGGAGCAAAATAGAATCTCTCACAGTTTAACTGAAACTTTTTGACGGGTGAGGGTGGGTGGGTTTCCCATCAAATTTGTTTAATTTCAGTTTTTTTAATTTTTCACTTCTGGTTCTGGGTACTAAAATCCCTATAAAAATCTTCTGAATTTTTTTTTTCCTAGTGTGAATTGGTCTGAAGTTATTTTCTTGATAAATATTAGACCAGCAGCTCCCTCTCATATATGACAAGGATGAGAGATCAGTAAACCATGTTGTCAAAGTGCCTGATTCAGTTTCCCTTTGACTCAAATGTGAAATGCTTGAGAAAGTTTCACAACAGCCACCCACCTTAATTTAAAGAAAGAAAGAAACTAAAGAATACTTTATTTCTCCCTGTTGGTATTAATGAATAAATATTTTTTAAAAAGTACCCATACATTGAAAAATAGATGGGCTTAATTGTGGAGTTAAACTGCTGATAAAAATCTTACCAAAGCAAGTGCAGGGTGACTAATAAGTGAGAGGACTAGTTCTTAACACTGCAGATTTACTTATCACCTACATACCCTTAATGGAATCTTTATAAAATGTTATTTTTATTAATTTTACCTTTGATAGGTGCTTCCACAACTACCTACAAAGCCTGGAAGAGCTAAAGTCATCTAGGCTAGACCATTGCCATAATGTTATAACTGAGGCCCAGCTCAGGTAAGGTTTTGCAATGTTAGCTTTACAGTGCCCTTGTCATCACTGAGTTACTTTTAAGAAACAGATAATGAAGAGGACTGAAATGAGAGCTAAAGGTTTAGATAAGTACCACTCATTCAGTCATTATTTCTGCTTTAATTAGCAGTGAAAATTTTATGGAGGACTATATTAAAACTTATGTTAACTGCATTATAGAACAGGAAAATCAACATTACCTTTAAGCAACAAACTGCTATTGTGGCATTTTTGAGGAGTTACACAGAGGCTGCTTTCTTATCTTGAAATGGGTAGTGTATTCTGAAACCAGACAGACATTGGTTTGAGTACATCAAATTGTTGATCACTTTGGTTTTAGTATCTGAATCTGTTTCAGGCTTTTGATTTTTCTCAGTAGGTGACCTCTACCTCATTGTTTGCTAGCTTTTTTGAAAATTCTCTATTGGGTCATGAGTTTGAAAGGTTTTCTTGAACTATAGTGATATAAGGAATTCATATTTTTAACTGCTTTATTCCCTAATCTCTTCTGGGCTAGTATTTTGTGATAGTATCTATTCAAAGAAAGGGTACTGTTTGCTCCTAAAACTCACCTGTGGTTTGCAGCATAAGTACTGCCAGAAATTCCTGTTATGGTCGAGGGATGCCCCTCCAATCCATGTATTGGAATGTATGATTTTTTGCTTTCATGAGTGTCCTCAAAGTGAGAAATATGGAGGCAAACTGGGAGATTCTGGTAGTGACTTGGAGCTATTCAGTAACTGTATGTAGACTGCTGATGAAAGTTGAACTTTTAATTTAGAAGAATGCAGTTTCAATTGCAGTATTTATGTGCATTTTTCTAATTTAGCTTTCAGCACTACATTTGCAACTACAGCAGTGTGCTTTGTTGAGTTATTTTAAAATCCGTTTACTCACTCATTCTCTGGTTGTGTTCACATAACACAGTCAGAATCCTAAACTTCAGGGGGAAGTATATCTCCCATTTTTCAGGTTTCAACTCTCAGGTTGAATGGGTTCCAATTGAACTGATAAGGCTTATTTTTGCAGCTAGGTAAGGAAAGTTAAAACACTTATGGTATCAGATTGTATTGTATTTTCCATAAGAGTCTCCTCAAAAGATTGTTTTGAGGTGATTATAATAGCTCCTACCAATCTGATACATAAACCATTTGAGTGACTATATTTTTAATAATAAATCCACTATGTGGAGAAATGCACTGTTTAGTTAGCTAAGTAGAAGGTTATGCTGATAAAGAGCAGAGCTATGCTAACACTTAAGTACTTGACAATCTTAACTGTGTAATGAATGTTACTGTGAAATAATATTGAGTAAGCTGTAACGTTTATATAGAAATGTCAGACATCTGATAAATAATACTTACCAAATGGAAATGAAAGCAGGGTGGTCAGAAAAAGATTGTCCTTGCCTCAGATAAGCTTCTGAAAGCTAAACACATTATTTAGCTCCTTCAAGTAGGATTCTGGCATCCTGAATTTAATGCGTTCTGAAAGCAAGGTGGCTCATGAAATAAAGGACACTAAACCAAAATTTTGAAATTATGAAAAATTTAGGCCAAAGAAGTAAAATAAAAAGGTACTGGGAATGAAAAATGGCTGTAAGAATTTAGTTACAAGTATTTCACAAAAACATTTTTATCACATTTACATAATGCAACATTACAATACAAAAGCTGGCTGTTGCCCTGACCAAGCAGATTCTCTTATCTAACAAAAATAATTAAGGTACATTTCTTTGCATGGAATTGTCATGTTTTCTTTTTTTGGTACAAAACAGGAAAAAAATTGGCACATTACATGATAAGTCTTTTTTTTCTTCCAGTGTACTATTTCCTGCTTTCGAATTTTCATCTTAAAAACTTGGTTCAATTAATTCAGCCTGTATACCTCTTAAAAATGCAGTATGGCATCACAGAATTTGAAAGCAAAATGAAGATTTCATTTACTGAATTTCTAATAGTTATAATACATATAGAGAAGGGTTGACTGGTAAAAGACAAAGGAAAATTTCAAGTTGACTTTGTGTAGCTCACAGAAAGTTGTGAAAAGAGCTGTATAAAAATATGCACTTGTGCTTCAGAAGCTTTTAGCATACAATTAATAGCTTAAAATAGTATTTACTGTTTTCTTGCTTGTTTTTCTGATATTTACATATCTTGCGATCCCTTTTTTTACATCTTTTAAGCAAAATGGCATGATCTTAAATATAGATCGGTTAAAAATATCAACTTTCTCCCCATCCCCTCCCCAAATATATATGTAGAGATGGTACACAGCAACAACATACTCCATGATTATACCCAAAAAATTCAGATTGCTTTAATAAAAATTTAATAAAAATGGACTTGTCATGTTTCAACATGACAGCAAATGCATATAAATTTTTTTTTAAAAAAAAAGCTTTTCCAAGGGCATTCAGATATAACGGCTTTTATGTAATATAGTGCCTTGTGACTCCCTCTAAACCAGAAGTAAGGGAAGCTTATAGATTCCCCCAAAACCAGGTTTTGTTCCCTTTGTGGATGGCTTTCTATTCGGATGAATCCTTGTTACAAGATTGTGGGTGTAGCTTGCTTGCTAAATACCAAGCTAGAGAGACCACTCACGAGGTCGACTGTTTAACTTCGGTGTCACACCATAGGCTGGCGAACAACCAAGGCTGTGAAGCAAGCTAGTTGTTTTGCTCATTTTATAAATCCTTCAGATAGTGCACTTAAGGAAAATAATCAAGCTACATATCGGTGACTTACAGTAAGAAATGAGCTGAACACTAGCTGAGCTATTTGGTCATCACCCAGAGAGAGGCTCATAAGGACCAAATCTTTGCTGCTTTTGTCCTATTGGACAGCAAATTAAGTCTGGTTTGATGAGGGCACACAGAATGACAGCAGAGCACAGGAGGTTGCCATGTGTTTGCTCTGTCACTAAGTGACTATTTAAAAGAATACATTTTTCCTTCATAAAACATAACTTTTCAAAAAATGAAATTTGGGGACTTGAATGATTAAAGACCAAATATTAAACATTACCTGCTTAGCCTATACCTGTCATTTTCATGATAAAGGAAAGCCTCTTTACACTACTGGATTCACAGTGCCCCATAGTAGATCAAGAGGTCCCCTTCTCTGCCTTGGCTTTAGCTGTCAGATGGAAGCCTCAGACTTTTGCACTTTAGGTCATCTAAAGTCTTCCAGTGTTTGTAGTTATCTGCTAAATGTTGCATCAAGGCTGGCAGATGTGCAAAGGCTGCAGGACAAAAAGGAATCAAAAGAAGACTATTAGGAAAACAATCCCATTTACAATAACATCAACGAGAATTAAATACTTGGAAGAAATGGAAAGACTGCTCATCTATTGGAAGAATATTCTTAAAATAGCTACTTTAAGCAATATACAGTGCATTCCATCTCAAAATCCCAATTACACACATCACAAAAAGTAGGAGGAAAAAAAATCATTGTGTGTATTTGGAATTACAGAAGACCCAAATAGCCAAAACAATCCTGAGAAAAAGAAAAATAGAGGTGGGAAGGGTGAGTTAGGTAAAAGGAAGTCAATTGAATGAAATTTGGAATTGAGCTTTTAAGAGCCAACTTAATGTAGTATATCTAAGTGTGTATAAACGTATATGTAGTGTATATATTCCCCCAAAATCAGATGTTGCTTCCTTCCTGGATGACTTGCTATTATAGGCTGAATCCCTGTTACAAAGGATTATATATACTTATATATATACTACATTAAGTTCACTCTTAAAAGCTCAGGTACAAATTATTTAAAGTGATGCACACTTGCAAGTGTGATAAGTTAAGAAAGGTTCTGAAATACAAACAGGTCCTTTTAATTAAAAGTTGAGAGCTGTTTATCAGCAATATCACAGTGATCTGTGATTCTGAGATGACTTACTGCATTTTGTGTTTTTCTCCAGTAATAGAATAAAACTGCCTATCTATCAGACAGCCATTGAATCAGTCTCTCACAAGTTGCTGTTCCAGGTACCGTGGATGCAGAAAGCTTACCTGCACCATACCCTACTTGGCCCTAAACAGCTGACAGCTAGTTTTTTAAAAATAACATTTACATCTGTCAGCCCATTATATATGTTCATTGAAGATAATCATCTGGGATTACAAAACAGGAACTGTCTTACCATCCCAAGCATCAAACATGTCTGTGATGAAGTAGTCAATGAAGGAGATCTGGGACTTGGGGATGCTGCAGGTGTTCCGGTCGAACACTGGCATCACCACAGGTAGCCCCTGTCTCTTCTCTTCATCAGTCTGCAAGAAAGAACACATACATGCAGGACTCTAGGGCACACAAGAAGCTGTCACTGTTTTCACAATCCTGTGAAAACAGGTCATCAAACAGTTGAATACACGAAGTAACAGGCTCAGCAAGGTACTGAGGTTTATGGACGTCAGCTACTTGATGAGCTGCAGTGACTAAGTTTACGTCTTCTGACGCTTTTATGTTACACCACAGATTTCAGAGTTCATACCCCCCTTTTTGAGATGTTCTCATTATTGTGAGATTGATGCCTTCGTAAAACTATTGATGCCTTAGCATAAATCAAGGAACTGACATGAAATTACCAGTCGTCATTGTACTGTTCACTGTCATGTAACTGCAGTTTAAAGAAAAGCCAATTTTGTGTAGAGTGTTCTCATTGGTAGTGAAGCAGTAAGAGTTATTTAAGTTTGACTTGAGTATATATCCTTTTAGTATTCTGTGTTACAAATTGGGAGGAGCACTTCGAAAGCCCTTGTACTGCTTACAAAAGTGTCATGGTCATCTTGAGGACGAGTAGGAACTGAACTCTAGTCACCTTTTCTAGTCACTATTTTTACAGGAAAAAAAGACTGACAGACTGTTCAGACGTGGGTGGTGGCTATGTAGCTCTCAACGTCTGTGTATATCTAAGAATTTCGATTATTAAAGTCCCATACCTAGTGGGGTGGTGAGCCAGACGCTACTGCTCAGAGGCCTCATTTGTAATTTGATGTTTTGGTCACATGGTCTTGGAAATATTACTGTATTCCTTTTTAGGAAAAGGACTGCAGCACAGGGAGCTTATGGCAAGGAACTTAAGTGTTTTGCTCATTCTTCATCCAGATACTTTGAGAAGAGCTAGGACTAGACTTTCAGGTTCTCTGTGGGTTCTGGGAAGGCCATTCATGCCCACCTACTAGGTTTTTGGTTCAGCTTGCACATTTCAATGTGCAAGTGACCTTACAATATCCACTGTTCAAGAAATAATTTGATTTTTTTTCCTTCTCTTTCTGGCAAGTTGAGAACTGCCTGTCCGCTTTTCTTCAGTTTAGGGGCTTTCTTCCCAGTCATGAAAGCTGCGCTTAACTTACTGTGGCCTGCGCTGGCCGACTACCCTCCCACTCCCACCAGCTGTTCTTTATTCTTCCTGATTCCGCGTGTAAATTCCCTATCCCCACTGCTATGCTTTCCTTGGTTCTGCTTGTGTTTGTCTTCCTGTATTTTTCTCTCACACACAAGTCCTTACAACCTCTTCTCTGGGAGTAAACCTCTTTTTTCAAATATTCTTGCAGTCTATCTAGATCTTTTTTCTTCTTTAACTCCTCTCTTCATATTGCCAAAGTAAAACTACAGCTTGCAGTTCTCCTCACATACTCTTTTTTAACCCCTTCCTTACAGTTTTGCTCTTAATGCTTTGGTCTTATGGTAAGTCCTTTACTGTCTGCACATTTTGTAATCTTTAAAAAAAATGCTCTAACATTTCCACAAACCCCTCTTTTATGTAGGAAAACATCCCTTTTGAATTCTCAAAACATTTAACCTGGACCTAGCTATCTTTTCTCCTCTACTATAGTACGAGCTATCTGTGACAAGATGTGTCTCAGTCATATCTGTGTTTCATAATGCACCAAGAATATAATATCCATTCATTAATTTGATTTCTCAGATTTGCTTTTTTTTGAAGTTCAGGCTTTGCTACCTTTCAGTCTCAATTTATCTCCCTTCCTCTAGAGAGACTTTGGTTAGTGACTGACCACATCAGTCAGTCTCTCGAGGGAACCAGAAGTCTACTCCAGGCACAGGTGAGCCATTTTCTCCCAGGAAGGGCTAGTTTTACTACTGGGAAACTCCCCAGAGCTCTGACCTGACTTTAGTTCCCAGAGAACAACTGAAGCTTCTCTAGAAAGAGCACACCTGTGCAAAATACTCCTCAGAGATTCTCCCAGCCCACTCAATGCACAGGTCCAGGGGTCGGCACGGATTGGCTACGTCAGCACACTTAATCATCATGCGCTTGATCAGGATTTGATTTTCAGGGAAGTTCTTTCCAACAGGGTTGCATTCACAGTCGCTGCCTTCAACCTGGAAAACATGTCAGATCAGGGCTGCCTTAAGATGATGATAACTCAAACTAAGCAAACATTGAATGGTGATCAAATGAGCATGCTCAGTTGTGACTAGGAGTCAGCGAAGAAGGGCATCCTAACGCACCTGGTAGGTTCTGGTAAAGAGCAATACAGAAGCAGCTTAAATGGTGAAAGGTCCCTGGCACCACCAATCTGCCCCTTACTGCCATCCTTTCCCCCGAGGTAATGTCTACAAACTGTTTTGTTTTAAAGAACTTTTTCTGAGGTTTATCAGGAAATGTGTTAAAGTGTAACTTGTAACTTAGTACATTAAAGGTGAGGAAATAACACAGAACATGTGCCCTTCAATCATTTCTAGTGATTATGGTAGTGCACACATACTTAGCACTTACCAGTGAGGGGTCTGAGCGGGCTTACAGACATTCGGCGCCGCTACACACTATCTAGAAGAGTGCCATTCTCTGCTTTCAAAGAAACCACTGAGTTGCCTGAACTTAACTCTCCAGAACAATGCCAAGCTGAAAGACTGTCCAACATTTTAGGAGGTTACTTTTGTTTTGAGACTGGACCTGTTTATTAGACTTAATGTACAATTATTTTCTGATGGTGGTGGTTTTGATCATTTACCATTTAGAAGGTACTGATTACTATAGATACTGCAGTAAGTGATCTCAACATAGAGTCAGGGGCTTACTTGGCTAGACAGTTCCATAAAGTCTCATGAGTGTGTGCTTTTGCTTCCATAAGTGACATGGTGGTGTGGGATACCTGGGTGAGTGATGCAGCAGAACAGAGATGAGATGGACACTGTCCTTGCAATCCAGGTGGGCAACGTGCTGGTCCTACCCAGACAGTCTCCTTACTGATCTCCAGGTTACTTTTATGACAACCACCCCTCATCCTTCTGCTAATGTAATCTCTTCTGCTCGACAGGAAACAGGCAAAAAGCTTTCTTTATAACTTTATGTTATAACTGTCTATGAACAGTTTCATGGTTTCAGGGGTCAGTTATTTTAAACAATAAAGATGCGCACCACTTGTATGTGTTGCTGAAACCAAATTTTGTAGGGACTTTAAGGCAGGGTACAAAGTAAATTTAAAGTGGAAAAATAACTTAGGCTTTTGTTTTCAACTAATCACTCCAAATTTGACAATATATGGTATTTAGGTATCACTATGCTTTTAAGGCAAACTAGCAGGAGGAATATATAGTTATTTAAAACAAAACATTTTCCAATTTTGAGGTTTCATAAGAGCTCAAATAACAACTAGAATAAGCTTGGGAGCCTTAAAACACCATTTATGCCAGTCTCTGCTGCATACAGGCCCATCATATTCTTTGGGCCTAATTCCTTTTGTCACTAGTTTTGTCTTGGGGATTTTCAAGATGCTCAGAGTTGCTATGGACACTGTTATATCTATTCTCGTCCCAAGCAGAAGAAATTGCCAGTACTTTTAGCCCTTCTACACCAACCCCAAGCAAATCACTACCATGTATTCAAAAGGGAAAGTGCTTTGAGGCCAGAGTAGGTGCTAGTGGAAATACACTCTGATGCATCTTAGGAAATGCTTACCTCAGCTGCCAACGGCTTATTGATGCTGTTCACAAATTTGTTCACATGTTCAAAGTGTTTTGTCATCTCAGTTGCTAAAACCATGTCAATAATAGCCTGGCGCAGTGTTCGATAATGGTTCCTAAAATAACCAGAAGACAAAGGCCTTGGTTTACATTGTATCCAAAATTAGAACTGTTCTGCTACCATTTCACCACACTTCCTACAACATGAGGAATCTGGGGGCACAATGTTACATCAGGGCAGATCACAAAAGACTTTATCAGCTCATCTTCCCACTAAGGACACAGGGACATTCCATTGTCCGAATGATAGTGGACCCTTCCTCATATGAGTATATAAAAAAGAGGCCCTATGAGAAGGTGGGCACTTACTTTAGAGTGATTCCCTCTACCTTCCCTTGGCAGTCAGAGCGATGAGGTGGAAGGAAATGACATGTCCTTCCCTACCAGGCAGGTGCAGCAACCTGACAATCTGTCCCACTGCACTCAGTGAAGACACAGTGATTCCTATTAGTGAGAATTGGCATTACTTCTTCCGATGATGTCATTGGAGGAGTATTTTCCCATAAATAAGGAATTCCCGGTTATAATTAAAAGTTGTAGTGAATGTAGTAACATTAACATAACAATCCAATGTTACAGTACAGTTCCTGTCATCTTTTTCTGTCCTCAGGAATTTAATAAAATTGGTTATTGGAAATAATTTTTTGTGAAAACTTGAATTTTATCCTTGGTACTGATAGAATAGCTGGCCTCCAGTTTTTTCCAAATTCTGGAGACCAGACTGATAGATTCATGTTGATGAGTGGTTCCTGAAGGTGGCGTGAGCTCTGCGTGCCGTATACACGGCCCTCTCCCAGGAGGCTGCCCTTCAGCTGCCTGGTACTGTGTGGGGAAGAGCTACAGCCCGACTACAGGTTGCTACAACAAAAGGAATTGCTCCTGTTGGTCCCCATTTGGCCAACCCCTACCAGAAGAAAGTACAACAACTAGTGGGAAACCACCCACTCCTTGGCCCTCTGACGCTCTGCTGGGAGTTTAGAACATCATCTTCTTTCTCATGAGATAGGATTTAAATAACTGAACATTGAGCTATGTAGAGGCGGGAGGGTATACATTTTCCTGAGTCACACGTGAGTAGGGTTAAAACTAATTAGTCATATAATCAATGTTTATAGACTATTTTGCAGTATATAAAACATTTCCACAAACTCACGAAGACCAAAAAAGATCTAAAGAGATGAGAACAGTCTAAAAATACAAATTTGTTAAGGGGGAGGTTATCCTATTGCCTTATACATGCAATAAGGATTATCGTTTCCCCGTTTCTCCCCCAAGAGGATTCTTACGTACTTGGAGAAGTTTGGGAAAACTGAATTTCTTACACTTCACAAACCTGAGCACAGGAGCCCAAGCCCAACAAACCTGTCGATATTCTTGAAAATGTTGCATTTGCTGTCTTTGACGGTGAGCTGGAAGGCCAGGGCTGTGTGGTGACTCTCCAGGACAGCGGTGTCATTGTAGAGTACAGCGAGCTCACTGCCTGCATTGCACAGGAATGAGTTGGTCCTTCCTGGGTGATCCACGTCGTGGACCGTGGCAGCAATCAGTGCTGCCACCTCGTCCAGCTGATCGAGGCTTCCCTGGGAGAAAGGGAGGCAAGGCTGAGCATTACCCACTGGATGAATGAGGCCTACACTCAGACTTGGCCCTGTCTCTTGAGGGGGTTGGGCCAGGACAGCTGGGATGATCAGAGTGTCCTCTTAACCTGTTAAGGCTTCTCAGAATTCCTAGAAGTTGAAGGTTGCCTAGGGCACATTGCATCACCTTGTGCTATGGATCATCTGGAGGGTAATAGAAACCTGAAATGTGGTTAATGTGGATTCCTAAATCCTTCCCCTGGAGTCCATTCCAGTTCTTTGGGGAAACGCCCAACAGACCTTTTCAAATCCCTTGTATGGTACTGCCATGATTCTTCCCAGAAGTGGCTAGAGCAGAAATTGACCTGCGATCATAAATATTACTAGGTTATTCGCCTCCTTCTAAGTAGAGTCTGAGAATATGGCAGTCAATGGCACAGATATATCTCTTCACAGAAAGGATTTGAGATGAGTAGTCAGAGAAGTAAGAGTGAGAAGAACTTTGCCTAGGAAAACTGAAGCTCTTACAATTAATAAAACTCCACTCTGGGCTAACAGACAACAAAGAAAAAAAGGAAACTCCTCTTTCTTAAAATTCTCATATAATTGAACATAAACCAGAGTATCGGGGGATACAAATGTTTCTTGAGCTCACAGCTTTTGGAGGAAGTTCTCAGAGGGGCTACAGTTATGTAAGGAGACACTATCCTCTGAATCCGCGCACCCAGTGTCCACTGGAGGCTTCCCAGGTGCCGGCTGCACACAGTGCTGATGAATGGGGCTGGCATGCTCTCTGCGCTCTTGATGCTGCTCAGTTTATTCAAGAAGACAACGGAAAAACACCAAGATGAGGAACTTACTGTGAGATGTGCTCAGAAGGAAAGTACTGGTGCTTTGAGAGGAGAAACAGAAGGCCTAACCTAGTTGAGGGCAGTGCAGCCCGCTGACCTTCATGGTGAAGGGAATGTTTACACCTCCCCTAGTGACGCGGGGAACCTGTCCTAAGGATGCAGCATCTGGGAAGTAGTGGGCGTGGTTAGGCAGAGGCTGGGTTCGCTCACTAGTAGATGTGTGAGGCAAGACCCTTCCTCTGGGAGGGAAGGGACATTGGTGGAAGCAAACTACACCCCCGCCCCACAACAGGAGAAATTCCAGAACCTTGGAGGTGCTGACATCTCTGTGTAGTTTTTTCCTCTAACCAGGAGTAGATGGTCTAGACTGCACGGAGGCAGACTGGTTAGAAGGGCTCCATTCTAGATCAGTTTTTCAAACTGTCCCTTATCTCAGAGGAGGACCACTTACATGTGGAGTGACAAGAGTGCTGGCTGCCCAGCCCTACCGACTGCCAGTAGCTCCCAAGGACCAAAAAGAATGGGGTGAATATAGTGTCTGGGAAAAGTTTAAGGGGACTGTCAGCTCTGGACACATTACCTGTCCAGAATGGATAGAGGATGTGAAGCTGTGTTAGGGATAGTAAGAACTTTAGCCTTACACATAAAGAAATTAGGGGTGACAGATATAATGGGTATTGATGTGTAAACACATTTTCCTGACTCTTTATCAGCACCAGCGGGTCTGGCCAAAGAGGCCTCAAGAATTAATTCTCACTTGCTGTGCCTCATGGTGGACTAACCAGTGATCTTGGGCTGCTGGCAAAATCTCTGAGCTCAGGAGCCCCTTCCAGTCCAATTTGCCAATGTTCCTTACAGATCTAAAAAGCAGGGACTATTAGAAAATATCCAGTTACAAGCATATTATATCTGCTCTTAGACTTGTTTCCATTGCTGAGAAATTCAAGCAGATTCTGAATGAACTAGCAGAACTCACAATTTAAAGAAACATTCTTATTTTGGAGAGGGAAATGTAAATTGAGTAAGCATTCCCTAATTTATCAAGCACTTAACTTACATTTTTCTAGAACAGTTCTGCTTAAGTGAGGTTTATGTCTACCTGCAACGACAGCAGCTACTCTAGATCCCTGGTCTAGTGGCAGTGCTGTGTGCTGGCTTCGTGTGGCAGCATGCAATGTCACATCATTCTGTTGTGAAAGCAGAGGAGGAACCTGGGAAAGTCTCAGCTCCTCAAAGAAGTTGCCTTAGGAAATACAGGCTGAAGGAGAAGATAAAAAATCTTGAAAAGCATTCTTCAGTCACATTCTTTGCTTTCAGTCTTTGGCAAAACTGAGAAGGAAACATACCCCTCCCTCGACATTTTGGTGCCATTTCTGTTCCTTCCACCTGTTCTGCTACACTCTTCTTATGTACCCAGTGTCTTCTGACTAAGAAAGTGATCTAATGTCAGGCATTTGCAGAGTGATGTAAATTTCAGTCTCTACAGCTTTTCTCTCAGCGGTGTTTACATGCTAAGCTTCAGATCTAATTGTAGCAGAGGAACAACAAGCTTCATTGTACAGTGATGACAGTCGGATCAGAAGGAAGGTGGGGATGTCTTGCCAGCTGTAATGGTGTGCCTGTAATGGGCTCCCCTATGGGTCAGCACCCGTATGCGGCAGTACAGCTCTTCCTCTGCCTGGCATGGGGTTATGTCCTGGTAAACCCACCATAAGTTAAAAATGCATTTATTACACTAATGTTACTACTGAATGTCCTAGCTCAGCCCAGCCACCTTAAACATGCTCAAACACTCACCATCATAAAGCTGAACGTGGTCAAAACACACAAGGACCGTACTGATTTGTTAAAACTAAGGGACATGGAACGCTTTCATAAGTACAAAAGTCATTAATCCACAGATGTACACCTTCACACCTGCACAAAAACACCTCTCGGAATGCTCTATGGCTCATTACCACCTGAATTGTAATATACCAGTGGCCAAATTCTGATAAAAAAAAAAACTTAATTAGACCTAGTAACTTTAATAATTTAGTTAAGTTCTGTCCTTTAACCCAATATCACAGTATCCTAGTGAACGTTTGGGGAATGGATTCAGGGATCAGCCAGGTATGTCAAGGAGTCCATATAGTGGCATAAATTATTTTTTTGAGGCATTTGGGCAAGGGGAGGGCTAGGGAAAAGACCATGTCTTTGCAATATGAAATGACCTATCAGTGAGAACTCAAACACCGCTGCAGAACTGTTGCATGAGAGCTGTTTGCTTAGTGTCGTTATTAAAATTGAGTCCTCAGATATCAAATCCAGGGAGGTGACTAGAACGTGGTATGCAAACTCTACCTTTACTCTTTCCTTTCCGAGGAAGAAGGCAGTAGCGTGCAGAACGTCGGCTGCGTGGGTGGAGTTATGATAAGCATTGGAGGAGTGGTAGTTGGCTTCTATCACTTGGAGCCAGGCCCGAAGAGTAGTTTCAGAACAGTGTAAAAACTCACATACTCCAAACCGGGAAAAGACCTTTAAGCCCAGGTAGACCAATGGCCTGGAAAACAGGACAACAAACCCTGGTTTGTTGCAGTCACCGGTTATGAAACAGTTCTCTTCAAATGATACTGGGGGGTGGAGGAAATTTTCTCCTCACGCTTACTCTGCATGCACCAGGGTGTTAAACTGTCTCCACCCCAAATAGGAAGGTGAGTGGACCGCCTCTTCATCGTCCACTTTACAGCTGGGTGCCTATGGTGGGCGACCATGGTGATTCTGGACTATCTCACCGTCATGTGCTCTTCAGGGACTCGACCACCACATAGCCCAGCTCTTCTCTTTGTGCCCACTGAGAAAGTTACTGAGCTTAAGGACAAATGGAACTGTTTGCTGTCTTAGCAAAGTCATAATCATCTAGAGGCCTGTTTCTTACTGCCTGTGAGTCATTCATATTTTACTGACCAGTGCCCAGAAGAGCAGTCTTCTCCTAGTATAGGACTTTTCTGCGTTATCTTTCCCCTGACTACAGAATGGACCAGAAGAAAAATGTGCTGCATTCACAAACTCATTTTGTGAGGTGGGGGCTCAACAAGGTAGGGCTGAGAACACTCAAGACCCTTGACGCACTTGGTAGGGCTGAGGAGGGCACTCAGTGTTTCCTCAATGTAGGCTGTCACTAGACGGCCCCTGCCTCTTGCCCACTTACACTATTGCTCCATAAAGGAATTCCCTCAGGGTCCCAGTGCCTGCTCGTTTGACAATCCTCCAGCATGTTTCTTGTGACAAGCCGTGAGGTGTTTCGTGGCAAGGACTCAAGTCGTCTCAGAGTTTCCAACGTGAAAGTCTTGAGAGAGGCCATCAGTGTCCCCTGCATGCAACCAGAGAAGCCATGTACCTTTTGTGTGTAACAGCTTCCAACTCAAAGATGTTGAACTCCCAGCTTTCCTCATTATCGAGTAACTGAGCAATACACGGGGGGACGTCGTTGATGGTTATTGGCGTCGCCAGGTGACTGTGACTCTGGTGCACATCTGAGTGAGCAGATAGGCGGGAGACTGGTTAACAGTGCGGCCTTGAATGCCCTTGCGTGTTACCATCTTTATGGTTGTTACTAGGAAGGAAGTCTTGAATTTCCAAATGTAGCCAAGATTTTTACCTAAATATTCTTCTCTTACATTATTAAATTTCAGAACCCTGACACATGGGGAAAAAAATTGGCTTACTTTTTAATGTATAGATATTTTAATTCCTAATTTTGCCAGTGCTCAGAGACATAGTTTTAGTTAGTACACCTGATTTCAAATGTAGACCGCAGAAATGCCTGAACTCCCGTGAGACCCACAGGACACAGCAGCTCCAAGGCCAGCCCTCCCCAAACACTAGTCACAACGCTGGGGAAGGCACAGGCTGGAGAGAGGTCGCCGGCAACTGAGTCAGTAATAACTTACTTTTAGTGAACACATACTCGTTTCCTGACAACCTTCTCAAGCCATCCTGGAAGAAAGAAGGGTGCTGTTAGAGCATACTTTGTATGCCTCCATCATTAACCTCTCATTTCTTTCATTAGCCAAAGAAAACCCCAAATAACACAATCTGGAACTCACAGGTGGAAACTCAAATCAGACCTATAGAGGATACTGGTCCTTCCAAGACTGGCCTCAGAAGGTGGGCAACTGAGGCTCACGTGGGCATGGTGCAGTCAGGTTAGTGTGAGCTGGCTCCGTCTCATGCTTGCTTTCTCGCCTGACATTCTGAAGCAGTATTAGTGAAATCGTAGAAGTGATCTGCTTTGGATGCAGGCTGTTTTGAAGGGACTCCACGTACCTTTCTATAGACTGTATGGTTCTTGTGTTCTTAAGATTTATATGTTGGACATTTGGAAAGCTGACCTAATGAAAAGCCATAAAAAAGGTGGGCTAATTTTTTACCAATATTTAAATTAAGTTTTTCAGCTCTATTTTCTCTTGCAACATGAACACTGCTACTAGATTTTAGAAGAAAAATATCTGGATTTGAGGTCTTTGGAAGGGCTGCATAAGGGAGCAGAGAGAATTCCTTTCTTCTACCATTTACCAGGTTCTTGGACTAATCCCCCTATTCTTGAATCTCAGTTTTCTTCCCTTTATGTTCTACCTGAGTACAATTACTTAGATCTTTGTTTAAAAGTCATGAATAACCAAAAGAACACCTGGACCCCTGTTTACAATTGGTAAGACCTCGAAACAACCTAAATGCCCAAAACAGATGATTGGATCAAGAAGATGTGGTACATATGCACGATGGAATACTATTCAGCAATCAAAGATAAACTAGAGGCATTCATTGAAACACGGATGGAGCTAGAAGGGATTATACTCAGCAAAGTAAGTCAGAAGGCAAAAGAAAAATACCGATGGTTTCACCCCAGGAGGAATATAAGGGAATCAAATAAAGGACCAAGGAAAAGAATAATAACAATAAAAAAATCCACAACAAAATAGACAGGGACAAATCAGAAACACTTTGTGCGTGTGGTGGGGAGGGAATGGGTTGAGGGCAGAAAGAGCACAAGGGACTGAGGTGAAGGTGCACTGGTGACATGGTGGTGGGAAACCCATAGGGACCACAATTGATGCCAAATATATATAAAGGAAAATAAAAGTCATGAATAACTATCTGTCACCCTTAAAAAGTGTGTGCTAGAGTATTAATGAAAGGCTCTCTTGAGTCACATTTTGGACCTCTTGGCCAAGAGCTTAATATTTCAAACGAGTGGCAGGTAAGGCACAGTGGCCCTAACCGCGTACCTCTAAGGTAGCTACCACAAAGCGTCCTTTCTTTGCCTTTCTTTCTCTGCCTTCCTAAAACTTTTCAAGTTAGGTCGAATCCTGTACTGTTTCCTCAGAGTGTGACTTCGAAGGGAACCCCACAATGTACAGTCATGAGGGGTGGGGGGAGAGGCCAGACTCCTGCTGCTGCAGCCCTGCAGTGGCCGCCTCATGGATGGCGAGGCCAGTCCCGGTGGCAGGGAAGGGACAGGGAGTTACAAATGCATCAAGACCCCCAGGAGGAACAAGGAGCGGGGGTCGGAAAGGAGCCAGCACTCAGCATTCGGTAGCAGGGCTAGACCGAATCTTCGAAGTGAAACTCACAGATGACTCTTGGACTTTTCCTCCCAAGAATTTTACCAGCCTCAGTTACTGATTATAGAACTTGACACACAGATTTTCATTTAAAGAAAGAATTCTACAGCTAGGACTTTCAAACCTGGCGCTGCAGTCTTAAGCAACACCCTTCCTCTATCTAGATGAGTCTGAGGACCAAGGAGACCTGGCCACCACCTCAGCCAGCAGGCACCACTCAAGGAGCTGTCATTCGTGGAGCCCCCTGTCAACTGCCCTGTCCTCACTGTAGAACAGCTCCTGGAGGACTGTCCCATGGCTGTGGCCAGTCAGCTTCAAGGAGAAATGTGCCATGCATAACACCACACATACAACTCATCAAGTTGGATGCGTTCGCTCCGGTTACGACGGCAGTGTGCACGCCATGCAGCGGTCTCTACAGCTACGGCGCTGCTGTTACAGCGACGGGCTTCCGAATACACTGAAGGCCCCTCCCCCGCACTGCAGCTCCATCACTCACAGTCATCAGGCCCCCGACCAGGTCACTGGTGTGAGGATCTTCATCCTTGGTGCCCAGCTGAGGGGAGTACAGTTCTGTGGTCCGTAAAATTTCTAAGACTCTATCCAAGGCTTCTGCTACTGTGACGGGGCTGTTTTCTTGGGCAGCATTGATTATATTTATGACCTCGGAAGAAAAAGAGCAAATTTATGGACCTGAGGATTCTCCTCCCCACGAGTCATACCCAGAATCTAGCAACCCGATGATAACACAACTTACCATTGGGAATAACCGGTATTCACAGCACCTCCCCCTCCTCACAGGAGCTGCCTCCCCCAGCCCTCCCACTGCTTCCCGGCCTGCCTGGTGACTGCGTTTTCTTAGGCATCTTTGCTGATCCTCCTTTAGCTCTTGTACAGGCTGCAGCTCCTCAGAGATCGGTTCTGGCCCTTTCCTTACTCTACCCTCCTTCCCGAGGCAACCCTTTCATTTCCATTCTGTGGGCACTCTGCTCTATAAACCAAGGACTCTCGGATACACATTCACTTGCCCACTGACTTATCTGTTGGAATATCTTTCTTACATGTCCCAAACTAAACTTGTGATCTTGTTCTCCCCTCCTCAAAGCAAGTCAATAAACACACCACACATACACAAATCAAAGACAAAAGCTGTGCTCCTTCTCTGATTTCTACACGGAAGTTAAAAGACACTTCTATCTTATGCTCCAGCCAAATGCCTGGGATGCTCTGGCTGGGAAATCCCTTTCCTCTCCCACCCTGACAATATAATTCGTCCCCCAAACAACTGACTACCCCTAGAGACCCCTTGGCCTACTCATTTCTCCCTGCCTTTGCAAGGACGCCCGTCCAGTGGCACATTCCCTGTTGGAATTCTGGAAAAGTCTTCTAACTGGTCTCTTCTCTGTCTTGGTGTCCAATCTCTGCATTGTCACTGGGTTTCTTTCAGTAAACGGACTTGACTATGTCACTCTCCTAACTAAACTGCTAAGTGGTTTCAGTGCCCATAAAAAACAAATACAGACACTTTAACAGGGCCCCGCTGACCAGAACAAACTGAAGCCCATTTCCCATCCTCTGCTCCCCAGGCTCCAGCCATTAACTTTCTTTCTGATCCTCAGATGTTCCAGTCCCCTCCCCTCACTTGGTGCTGCGAAGAGCCCTCTTGCCACCCTCCCCTAACATCTCTGTGCGCGTCAGGCCTCACTTTGAACACTATTTCTCTACAGAGAGACCCTCTAATTGTCTTTCATTGACCTCTTATTTCCTTCACAGCATGTTCCACATGTCTCCTCTATGGGCCTGTAAGCAGTGTGGGATCGGTGCTGTGATGTGCATGCTCTACCTCCAGAACGCAGCCGGGTGCCGGGAGGCCCTGACTGCACAGTGGAGACAGCAGCCACCACTCACCTTTGTGATGGGAGCCTCGATGGTCATGGAATGGATCCTCGCCATGGAAGGGTAGCGCCGATTCTGTAGGCTGGGGGCTGGAGAGAAGAAAGTTGTACCCAGTTTTGAATGGGCTCAGCATGGCTAGTACAACAAAGGAGCCCTTTGTGGAGGGAGGGCCTGATTCTCATGGGGCTATCCTCCACACCTGCCCCCCACCAAGCAATGAATTCACCCTCTTAAAAGACTGAGAGCTCAGCTGTCACCTGCCAGAGTCTGGAAAGGATAGTCTGGCCTGGAACTTGGCGAGAGGGACAGCTTCACAAGTCCCCGTCCACAGAGGGACTTCCAGAAGAGGTAGTGGGTTCCTGAGCCTGTGCCGACAGCCGAGCGACCTGCCAGGACTCACTTTCCCATAAGTCACTACAGCTCCACCTCCCCAGCTGCACACTTCCAGCCCTCAGCCGCTGGCCTTGTGACTGGGTCACGGCAGCATGGAGGGGTGTGCGGCCCTTGGAAAGCGGGCGGCCAGGCAGAAAGATGAGCCCACTCTCAGTAAAATTTAGGACCAGACACTTTACTTTTCTGAGCCTTTAGGTTTTTAACACCGAGAAGCTGTGGTGGTTCTACCCTCAATCTTCAGAAACTTTCTTTTTAAAATAATAAAAAAATTTTTTCTCAAGCAGTTAATGCTTAAGTGTGGTTCAAAATTCAAACGGTAGAAGTTTTACTTTAGAGAAGTCCTTCCGGTCGGCTCGTCCTCCCAATCTGTGAGGACCTAGCAGGGGCAGCATCTGCTGCGTTGCAGGCGGGCAGCGCCGGAGCCAGGGTCTGCAGCACTCTCTGGCCGCTCGGCCATCCTAGGGGTCCTCCGACTGCCCCACTGCCGCAGCCGGCCGCTGAGGCCTTTATCTCTACTCTGCTGCCTGCCCTTGCTCCGTGCTGGGAGAGGTGGGAGTTCTCGGCCTCTACTCCAGAAAACAGCCATTTTCGGATCAGAAGTTCCCTCACTATTATCCACTCATGTAAAGTGTTCTGTCTACACCCACAACCCCTCTGCAAATACTCCAATTTCAATTAATCTTTCTCTCTACATCCTCGGTCCCAACCCCTCACACCCCTGTGATTTATTCATCTTCACAGGAATTATCCATCTTATGTCAGAGTCTTTAGTCCTTGCTTGTTCAGCAACGTCCCTTGTACTTGAGTTTCCCATTGTGGCCTGAGGAACTGAAAAGTCCTTTGCTTGTCCTTCCTGTTTATTTCCTTAAGTTAGCACCCTCTTCTTGCCTTTTTATTAGCTGTCTCCTCCTCATGCTCCTAGAATCTGTATTCGTATTTGCCAAATAAAAATGAAATCAATTGGTGAATTCCATTAGTCTGTTCCCAACTCTTAAGCTGATTCCGACTAAGTGCTGTAATTACACTGCAGGCTGTCCCCTTTCTCTTGTTCATGTTCACGTGTCCTGTGCCCGCCTGGGCTCGCCCCTGGCCGCTCTGTTCTCTCCACTGGCCCTATTGCTCCTGCCTCCCCTCTCATTGAGGATGCCCCTTCAAGCCTGGGACTTACACCCTGTGCTGCCTCTCTTCCTCCTGCTCCCTCCTCTCTCTCGCGCGCTCTCTCTCTCTCTCTGTCACACACACACGCGTGCACACAATCCTTGAGATGTTCCTCTGCTCATAGCTTCATCTGTCTCTGGCGCTCCAGATCCACACCTCTAGCCCTGAGTCTTGCATTTTAGCTCCCTTGGTACCTCCACTACAGTGAAATGCTATGTCCTACTCAGTTTTCAGCCTAGGCATAGCTGGAGACGTTGCTATTTCTGTAAATGTTGCTTCCATCTTCCCAGGAGATTAGGACCGAGACTTCAGGATCATCTTTGACTTTCTCATTGCTCTGTAAATTCAATTGATTACTTAAGTCTGATTGCTGGAACTCAAAAAGGAAATGTTTTTGCTGAATTCTGTTGCAGTTTATTTGTGGCATTTTATTAAGGGAAGAGAAGAGATGGGAATATAGCAAATTCACTGAAAACTGGGTTTGGGTTGGAGCTGGAAATCATAGTGCTAGTCTCCCCTCTGCCACTAAGAGTGTCGGCTAGCTGCCAGGGCTCTGAGATGCCCTGGTGACTGCACGGGTCGGCTGGCACAGCTCAGGCCACCAAGAAACATACATGGAGTCGTTTCAAGCAGAAGACAAAGACTGTAAGAGGGGAAGGAATTTTATAAGCCTGAAAATTGTCAACCTATCACAAAAGAAAAAGCTAATGGAAATCCTGCTTCTCGTGGATTTGAATACATTCCCTCTATCACATTCTATGCTTTAAAAGGTCACAAAAATGTAAAAAACTTCTTACCATCACTGCCTCGAGAAGATATTGATTTCACATCAATAGACTCTTTCCTCCTGTTCTTGTATCTGAATGAATGAGACTCTAAGGATTTCAGATTAGAAATGGAAAGTGATTAGTTTTTTGTTTATTCACCAGTAAAATTTTAACATTTTCCACAGAAAACAAGAATATCTTTTAAACACTGTAAGAGCAATTTAAGAAACTGTAAACCGCTTTCTGTACAAATCATCCAGGCTCAGAGTGATCAATCCCGCCAGTGGTAAGATGACGCTCGTTTCTTTAGCCATCACGTGACACCCTGGCCGCGGGTTATCATCAGGGACTTTATAGTTGTATTAATAAAATCTCTCTTTGAAAATAACAAAACTCAGGGAAAAAATTTGAGGAGTTCATTTCAACCTAACACAAAACAGGAACTGGGTAGGGAAGATGTTTATGGGGATATTAGGAAAACTAAATGCCGGTGAAATTCATACACAAAAATACTGAAGTTATTTGAGAGAGTAATCTAAGACAAGTTTTGGGCCATGCGAAAAGTCAGACTGCTATATGGTCTTCAGGTTCTCTTGGAGCTTTGAGATCGAACGTTGCACACTGAAAACCACAGGAGGGGAAGGAGAGAGAGACCAGCTTTTTATTTCCAGTGGCTAAACTCTCCCTTTGTCCTGATGACCCGGAAGGGAAAAAAATCGCTCAAAAACCTCTGTGCGCCTTCGCAGACTTTGAGCTTAACATTCAAAATCTGCTGTTACATCGATTCAGGATCTAAGCGAGCAGCGAGCGCATGCTGCTGCTGACAGCCAGGGGCAGAAATGTCCGCACAGTCTGCCGGCTTCAGAAACACGACTTTGCAGGCAGTTGCCTCTTGTGGGAATAAACCGGGAGCAAGGAGAGAAATTTAACCAGATTACAGAACTGCTGCTTCCTGTGCTAAGACAAGAGGCAGCAGTGTAGATTCCAGCAGAGAGTGCATTGCCATAAATGACCACTTTCAAGAAAGAAAGAAAGAAAGATGCAATAATGTCTAAGAAGTGACTAATGACACTTTAAAAAAAAAAAGTGGGCGAGAGTCTATCTAGTCTGGTGGTTAAGAGCAGCTGCTCCAGAGCCAAGTGCCAAAACTCAAATCTCCACTCTGCCGTGTAGTGTCTGTGTGACCTCCAGAATGTTACATTACTTCTGTGTCTGGGCACCCACATTTGTTAAGTGGGGATATTTATAGCATCTCATTTCTAGGTTGTTGTGAGATATAAACAAGTTACTTTATGGCTAGTACTTAGAACAGTGCCTGCTACATACTGAGTAGGTTGGATGTTGGCTAATATTAACCACATCTCTTCATTTACATATACACCTTTTTAGGCACATATGGGATCATGATACTGTCCTACTCATTCGCTGTTTGTGCTTCATAATATAAAGATACTTAGATACTCTTCTAGATCATTTTTAACCATTAATCTGAATTATATTTACGCAGCATGCAGAACTACTGCAAAGCTAATATAAACACCATAGCCACAGAGCCTTACCTTAAATGATCTAACTTAAATATTTACTCTTCCTTTGCCTAATTTTTATCTTCCAAACTCTGCCTTAACACTTTTCCTGCCTTGGGTATGTTTCAGTAGCTCTTTAAAAAGAGACTCCTAGGGAGTGGTGCTTTAAATGACACCCCAATTAGAATCATGTGGCATCTTCCAGGCCCTGAGAAACTACAGGGTCATTTGCAAAGCATGTAGCCTGTTCAGGGACCTGACAATCATATATATTCCTAACATGTTTACCAAGTAATAAATTTAACATTAATTTCAAAATTAACACAGGGATTCCTCACAATGTAAATTCTAAAAAACAATTAAGGAAGTTAGTTTCGTGGCTATGACCCAAGCTGGCTGGTTCACTCATTCGTTAGAAATTATTCAGCTGGCAATGCTTATTCTTCGTGAATTTATCTCAACTAAAATTCAGAAAATCTATAGCAACAGAAATTAAGAGTTCAGAGAAATTATTCTTCAACAAAAGGCTTTTAACTCCTAGGATTTGTTATTCTTTCTCTCAACAGATGCTTGTGGAATAAATTTAAAAACCAGAGCAAAGGATAAAGGAGATTTCATAACTCCAGTCAATGGCAGAAGCGATAGTGTCACCAATAAAAAAACCCACTTCCACTCACAGAGCATCTCCTGTGCCCAGACATTGTGCTGTGTGCGTGCCCATAATTACAGTAGCACCTCATCACAGTCCCGAAAGCTACACAGTGCCATGTCCATTGTCCTGATGAGGAGATTTGAACTGGAGAGATTACATAAATAGCTCTCGAGCGAACAAATGAGGGAAACTTTGCTTTCCCGGGTTTCAGTTTATCAGTATCCTGTGAATATTTGAGTCTATTACATACAAGGCAGTGCGAGGTACTATAATGGGCATGAAAATGCTTTGAACAGTTTTTGATATCCCAAAGCTCAAAAGTTAGTATTCTCACTGTAAATGTTATAAGAAATCGATCAGAGAGATATCAGAGAGGAGGACTGGAGGGGAGGAGTGGTGAGAAAATGAGGGTGTGTGGGTGTGTGTGTGTGTGTTGTTGTTGTTGTTGTTCCACTGTTGTTGCCTAGAATGTGCTCAAGGAAGGGGAGGAGGAGGACATGCCTGTTATGCTAAATGCACATTCCTCTTCCAATCCTTATGAGATGGACATTGTTAATTTTACAAACGAAGAAACTGAAGCTCAGAAGATCAAATTAAATTTTTCCGAGTAGTCTAAAGGGGTGGCCCATCCTAGAATGGAGGAGAGGGACTAACTCAGCCACCTGGGGTCTGACTACATATCTGGCAGGAAAGCCGCAGGCAGGGGAGGAAAGTGTGGTGTATGTGCGGGGAGAGCTGTCAGCCTCTAGTGGCACAGATTTTTTCCTGTATTGAGCAGAGACTTGCAGACCTTTCTACATGTAGAAGACATCAGGTCCAGCCCCTCATTTTATGTCAGAGGAAACCAAGGATCAGACAGAGTCCCACTTCAGGTATGAGGCGAGTGAGTGGGGAGCTGAGGTGGTGACACCCAGCACAGGGGCACCCACGTCACTGCTGCTACAAAGAAAGGGAAGACAGACTACGGAAGGACACCAATGTTTCCCCATGGATTTTGGGGTCTACTTTATTGGTTATATGTAAGCCTCTAGCTAGCAAAAAAAACCCAAAAAACAAGGGAGGCTTTGGTGAAAATGGTAGACGTGTATGAAGACACAAAAACTTGTAAGGATTTTTTTTTTCTCCTGCTTTTCTAACCTCTGACACCCACACTCAGATTTTAGTAACGCAGGTTCTGGAGTGGGGACTGTCGTTCTAGAGTTCTTCAGAGCAGTTTAGACACTTGACCCCACAAATGCCTCCTGAGTGTAAAAGAGTAAAATTGAAGTATTCTCACCTGTCTGAGAATTGTCCCCTGAATCACGATGAACTCTGTGAAGCTAAAGTGGATCAAACATTCAGTAAAACAAGAGAAAGAGATTATAAGTATGTTGTTAACTACAGCACCAGCCACATGATTTCATTAAAAAGCTCTGCAGACTTCAAAGAAGCAAAGGTTGCACAGAGTATGAACAGATGAAAGACGTGCCCCAGTGTGACCGCCGCGACGCTGCAGTACAGTCAGACACTTAAGGGACGGCTGAGCCCTGAGCACCAGGTGCCCCAGGGCTGCCTTCGTCCGCAGCTCGCCTAGCTCCTCAGCGGGCTGTTGTCACGTTGACACGCTACAGAAATGCAGAAAGACAAAGGTGGTAACAAGATTTAAGATTTTTATATGGCTAACGGACAGCCTGTTTATGTTTCAGACATACTATGCAATTTTTCTATATTACAAGTAAAATCTGAATTTAAGTTTAGGATTGTTTAGAGCCTTCTTTAAAAGTTCTTTAAAATGCTCCTCGATTACAGAGTTCACAAAACATCTTGCACAGTGAGCTCTGAAAGACAGAGCCAGTTTAACACCCAGTTCTCTTCTCATGTGCTCAGCATCTCTCAGTAGTGAAGTTATTAACGCTAGGAATTACGTGTATTCATACTTCCTTTGGGATTCTGCATTTTGTGTTCACAATCGACTAAGATGCTGTTATTGAGGCACACACAGTTCTGTCTCACTTAGAATCATGCTGCTTTGCTGCTCAACTTGCAGTTGCTCAGACCATCAAACATTTGCAGCCACTCAGGGAATGGGGTAAGCTTGAAAGAACAGGACAGATGAGTGTGTAGGACTGTCTATGAAGGAAGATTAGCATGGTTTTAGCAACATCAACTGTAAAACTGTAAGTGCCATATGTATATATCAGATACAGGTAAAATGTCTGATTTTGTTTGACTGAACCATTGAAAAATAATCACTTAAAATTGAAGGGTTAAAATACAGGTTTTCTGTGAATTACTCCATTCAGTCTATCCCTCACAATTATAGAATCCATGATCTGGCCAGCCTGGGTAAGACGCTGGTCTTAATGTGACTGAGAGCTATGAAGACCTCAAAATTATGGGACATTCTGACTCCGCCTGTGAACAACTGTCTTAATTTTTTCCTTTGCAGATAAAGACCGTTTATCTGCTCTCAAGCCACTGAGCACAGTGTCATATTTTCTGATACTATGCCAAATTCGTACGACTTTTGCCTTGCAACTTCTTTTCTCAATCAGCTTCAGCTCAAAAGCAGGTGATCTATAAATACTTATCCTTTCTCTGAACCTCAGTACAGTTCTTCTCTTTCACGAACAAAGTCCCAGTGGTGCCCCAGGTCACGCACAAGACCCTTTTTCTTGTCTTTGGTTTGCCCCACAGGTCAGCTGACTTCACTGGAGCGCCTGTGACTTGACCTCGTGAGTTATCTAGGAGACCCTGAAGCCCAAGATTCAGCAGATTCACAGCCCAACCCTGCCTTGGGGAAATAAATGTGCCCTTACCCCGGAGGCACTTTCTGAGCTGCACAGATGCATCCGCCCCAGTGCCGCTGGCTCCTGAACTGGCTCACCTGTCTCCCGTGGGCTCCTTGCAACTAACAGTGGGAGCCTGGAGAAGGTCCTGGGTGGCCCTCACTTGTTTTGCAAGCGGAGGTTCTACGGGGCTGTACCAACATGTGGCTCCAGGACACCATCTAGGACCTATTTCAGGGTCCTCTGCACAGGAGCAGCACCCAAGGGACTTCCACTCACCACACCCGCACCAGCAGCACTAGGTTTTCACTGTGGCTTCCCAACTCGGGTTATTTTCTGAATACCCTTCTTTGCAACGAAAGAACCACTTGGATGGAAAAATTCAGGTTTAAAATTTTCTCCTTGGAGGCTAAGCCTTGTGCTTTGGTGTTCTCAGGTGGGCAGGCAGGGGAGGATGGTGTCGAGGACTGCGGAACAGAGGAGGGATGACCTTTTCTCTGTAAAACAGCAGCCGCCTCTTACATGCTGGCCAGTGCTAGAAGTGTCCCTGTGCTATCTCCTCACAACACGCCCGATGAGAGGAAGGGTCTTGTCCTTCTGACAGATGGGGAAGCTGAAGCTTCCAGGGCAGAATGGCCTGGCCCAAGCCTCACAGTGAGTATATGGCAGAGGCCAATTTCAAAGGGCACTCCCTGTCACGCTAAACCCATTTCTTCTTGGACACCTGGCACTCCACAGCAAGGCCCCAGAAGGGAGGCCCCGGGCCCAGGCTTGTCAAACTGAAGACCATGTTCTCTGGTTCAGTATGGGACATCACTTGAAATATGCTTTTCTTGAAACGTTGGAGGTGTTTAAATCTGCAATTGATAGGCCTCGTCACACACATGATGTAGCAAAGAAAAGGGACCATAATTCAATATCCTGTGTCAGCCACTCTCTCTGGAGGGTATTGTTTCCTCATTTGTGAAGGGAAGTTTAACGCGTAGAGTATGTGCACAGGAAGACTGGGGATTCTGCTACCGTGTGTCTGCGGGAACTGACGGGCTTCAGCACTGGGTTTCTGTAACGAGAACACCCCTGGAGCTGGATCTGCTGCTCTAGCCAGAGTCCAGAGCTGGACCTCGTAACCAGTCCTTGCAGACTGATAGCTTGTTTTTTTGGGGAAAAAAACAATCACAATTTCATATCTTTAATTACTTATATACTGTAGGTTCCTACAAATGTTGCTGCCCTTATGCTAAATATTTTGTTTCAAACACCTGGTTATGTTTGGCCCTAGGAAGCACTCAAATTCTGGATGTGTGTGTGTGTGTATGTCTGTGTATATGTGTACTAAGGTCATTTGTTTGCTTGCCTCTAAAACAATAACCATTTAAAATTTTTATTTTCCCCCAAATCCACCAGAATGTCTAACACGAGGTAAATTTGTCAAGGAAATGGGATAACTTGCACACATTGTGGGAGTATAGTGTTTATAAGCACTATCAAAAAAGGTTTGGCAGTGTCTTATAAAATTAAACATATACCTACCCTATGACCCAACTCCTCAGTATCCAGTTTACCCCTGACTATTTACCTATGAAAGCTTATATTCATGAAAAGACTTTTTTAAGATTGTTCAGAGAAGCACAAAACTGCAAAAAGTCCAGAAGACTATCAACAAGAGGAATAAATTGGTAGGTTGTGGTAAATGCAATATGATACTACTCAGCATTAGAAAGGAAAAAATTACTGACACACAATGTGGATGAATCGCAAAACACGATGGTGAACAAAAAGTCAAACACAAGAGTATATACACCGTATGAAGTTCTAGAACAAGCAAAAGTAATCCATGGTTAAGTAAATGAGTGTTACTTCTGGGGGTGGTAGGGTGGGGTGGAGCAGGGAAAGACTGGGAAGGTGCCTTTTGGAATGTGAACTTCAATGTCTTGATGGGGTCTAGGGTACAGAGGTATATGCATTTTTAAAAGTCAAGTAACCTTATATTTAAGATTTGTGTATTTCATTGTCTGGAACTTTGTATAAGCACTATCAAAAAAGACAAACCTGAAAACAAAAAACATTTAACTGGTTAATAATATGCATGTTGAAGGGCCAAGGGTAAAATGAACTGATGTTTGCCACTTACTTTGAAATCTATCAAGAAATAAAATGGACTGGTGAATGACTAGCGGGATTAGATAGATGTAATGATAGATGTAATGGAGAGAAATTCGAACGGTAGCACCTACATCAGTAGTTGTGTACAATTAGATATGAGTGTATTTATTAACATTTTCATAATAAAATGCTGAGGAAATTATATGTCCAACTGTGAAAATGGATTAATGACTAAAAATTGGAACTCAGAAATATAATGCCAAATTCTGTAAAAATAAGCAAGACAAAGGAAATTGAGAACAGCTTGAAGCTGGGGGAGGCAAAGGACATTCCATGGGCCCCAGGAGTTCTTACCCTAAGTTCAGCCTTGAAGACTGTGCACCAGTCATAACCAAGGAATTGGAGACAGAATCTGACAATCTTAGAGTTGCAATGCTTACCGAGATAACTGCTTAAAACACTGATTTAATTGTATTGGTTGATTTTATGAATTATGGTATTACAAATGAATCGCAATCCTGATACCTCTTTTGAGAAGAAAAACACCGAGAAATAACTAAATGAAGCTAACCCTCTTAACATATATGTTAAAATCAATCTTTTTTAAAAGTGAAAATCAAGGGCGTTTTCAGCAAAGAAGAGGTGAGGTTGGATCAGTATAATAACCACCCAGGAAGTAAATAAATACTTAATACCTCCTTCAGCATTCATTTCCAGAATCATCTTGGGTATGTGAATAGCATTTTAGGAAGTTTGAATAACTCTTGCCATTACTAAATGACAAGTCACAAAAAGCATAAATCATAATTAAAAAGCACCAGATAGCAGTTTGTAAACCTGGGGGTTGTCCTTGACGGTTCCAGTTCTCTCACCCCCATGTCCAGTCTATCATCAACTCTTGTAAAAGTTCCCTTTTAAATACCTCTGCATGACCCATTTCACTTCTTCCCTTTGGCAGAGCACAGGCTACCATGGGCTCTGATCTCAACTTCGTGATACTCTACGATACAATTCATCCCCGACTCTTCAGCTGGTGTGATCTTACAAAACTGTTCATTTATTGCTGTCATTAAAACTCCCACTCCCCACTGCTCTGGGTCAGCCCCTATGGCACCCCATTCACGAGGCTCTGCAGTGAGGCCTGAGCCCTGCCACTTTTCCCTGCATGTCCACCTCGCTTTTAGGGTAGACTGGTCTCCTTTCTATCCAATTTCCCCAACTACCTGTGGGCCTTCTGTACCTACGGCTCCTCTAGTTAGGAAGCTTCCCAATCCACTCTTTTTGCCTTTTCCTTTTTGTTCACCAGATCTTAGCTGCAAGGTGATTTCCATAGGGAAGCCTCCTCAGGTAATTCCTGCCCATCCCAGTTCCTCATGAGGCAAGTCCTCTGTCCCCTGGTATGGAATGGACTTTTCCTTTATTCTTTTTATTATGGGTCACAATTTGTACTAATTCAATTGTCCTCCCACCAAACTCTGAGCTGCATTTAAGCATGGGTTGTGTCTCATCTGGCTACCTTTGTACATCAAAGGGTCATGTAGTACCTGGCACACAGAAGTTCAATAAACATAAAACAAGCCCACAGGAGACTGAGATTAGCCAGGTTCTTTCTGCTGTAGCTTGTGTTAAGAACACTGCTGTTACTGACTTGGCCATCCTCCTAGTCACTGTTGATTCACTGACATTCCTAAAGATACCAATTTGTAAAATGCTTCAAGGTAAACATTTCCTGTAAAACTTCCATAAAACTTTCTTTAAAGGAATCATAATAATGACTGAAAAAAAGCATCTGTGTGTCCCAAGAGTGCCAAATCTATGACAGGCAAAAGAATTAGTAGGATGGTGAGAAATCAAGGCCACCAAATACCTGAATGAGCCCTCATCTGTAGAGTACTTCCCCACACCTCTGAGAGATTCTTTGTTACTTTCTCATTATTTTCAATCAAGTAAAATTAGTAGACACTACTTTAAAATCAAAAAGACTGTTCATATGCATACATACATGTAATGAAATGGGAAGAGACTGAAGTATATATTCTTGCTAATAGGAGTGCTTATTTTGAAGGGAGAAGATTCTGATCAAAGTTTTTAAACCCAAGCTTATATTGTTTAATTGTTTTTGTGTTTTCCCTCCTCCAAATATAAGGAATAGGGGTAAAAATCTGATGAACAGGAGGGAAAAAAAGTACCCTCCTCCTAAGTTAACTTACTAAACTATCTTTGTTTCATGACTGAACATTCTTGGTCAACAGCTTGAGAAAAGAGAAAGCTTTCATTTTGTTACAAGACTGACTGGTGGATGAGGCAGAGGATGAATGCTGGATGAAAAGATGGGACCATGGACAATGGAGTTTTTTGAGACCCCCTTCATTTACATGTAATGAGAATGACAGTGTGAGTGGTATAATACAGAATAGCTTTGATCGTCTTTCTTTACTGAGAATACTTTGATAAATAGTTCCCTGAATGGTTAGAGGGCCTGATGCTTAGATCAAAGATGTTTTCTGTCTGCTTTATTTTCAAAGCTCTTTGCAGATACATTTCTCAAAATACTTTCCCCAAAAGCAAACAAACACCAAATGTGTTCCCCCAAACACTGGAATGAAGCACCTCATGAAATACTCTGGATTCCTGTCCTCAGCAATCACTTCCACATGGTTCTTAGGGCCACAGCCCAGCTGATGTCAGTGTTTTCATGTGTTCTGAGTCTGGGTTCTTAAAATACTATAGCACCAAGACAGGGGAGACATTCACATCAGTAAATCTTGAGTCTAATAGACTCAGCACATCTTTTCTCCCCTTTTATCTTGATGGTAATTTAAAATGTTACTTGTATCAAAGCAACATGTGTTAGTTTGATATAAAGGAAAAGGCACATGAATTTTTAAGATTATACAAGATAAGAAAAATCCCAGGCTCTTTATGCCCCTCTCCCCCCACCCCAGCACCTATAATTTGCTGTGTGCCAGACAAGCAGGGGCTTACCCTCCTCTATGGTTAGATATTTTCATACAAAAAATTTAAGCATCCTCTCCTGGGCAATTCCAGATCTAGCATGTTCAGATATCACTAGACTCCCTGTTCAAAATTCCTCTTATCTCAGTGCTTCTGACCACTGGCCCCACATTCAACCTCCATTTGCGTTTGAGAAGTACTCTCATTATGTAGCCCAGGATGATCATTCTTATGTCTTTATCAACTGGAAAAAAAAGTCACACAAGCTCAAATGCCTTATCTTTTTTTCCTCATCCCGTTTTTGAATGACTTTCAAATACCTACAACATAAGAACCACTTTGCTTCATTCCTGGAAAATTCTAATTTGTAAATGTAATAGTGGTTCTTAAACTTCAGCATGAATCAGAATCATTTGAAGGGTACACTGAGTAGGCCACTGGGCCCCATCCCCAAGTTTCTGATACACTAGGTCTGGATGGGGCCTAGTGGATCTCCAACAAGTTCCCAAATGAGATGGAGGCTGCAAGTGTGCGCACCTGACTGTTGGAGGGGAAGCCTCCTTCCTCCCTACCAGGTGCGCCAGGACTCAGGCTCACTGCAGGCGTACTGATTCAGAGTCCACACGGCCCATTAGTTTTCCATTTCTACAATTTCCCATTTAGTCTCTTGGGGACACGATGACACACTAACTACAGCTTGCAAACACCAAGTGGGAAGATCAGAGACCAGCCTACAGACTTTTGATCTCTGCTTCTAGTAGTGTAAACCGAGTCGTGTAAAACTTATGAGCATCTCTGCTCCTCACTCTCCTTATGGGGAAGTGGGGACCAATGCCTACCTTTTAGGATCTAAGAGGATTAAACGAAGTAACGCATGCAAAATGCCCATCCCAGCAGCTCTCCAACTAGACTTTACATAGGAATCACTTGGAGAGCTGTGTGCATGCTCCCCTCTGTCTCCCAATTTTTTTCTGTCGGTCTGTTTGGGGGTTCAATAATTTTTATATCTATTGATAACAAGTACCCCATGTTTTAAGAATCACTGGCCTAGCTCCTAGTTGGTGCCCAGGTAATGCTGGTTTCTTTGCTCTGCTTTCACAGATGTACTGTTTGTTGAGAATCTAGATTCCGCCATGTGTATGCTGCTCGTTACTTCAGGATTGATTTCAGTTTATCACCATCATTTCCCACAGGGCACACATGGAGCATCTGTGGCGTGGCCCACGAAGCGCCTTACACACAGCAGCACGTTTCTGCTTCACTTTTACGCAGCCACTCTTCTAGCCTGCGTCCCCTCACTACTGCCCAGGAAAGAGAAACAAATATAAACCGCTTCAGAAAGCAATTTCATCTGGCTTTAACTATCTTGTTCTTAAAGAAATGTCAGATTGATCCCTCAAAACAGGGGAGGGAAGAGCATGAGGGACTATGGTGATGGTGCACGGGTGAATTGGTGGTAGAAATTCTACGGGGATTACACCTTAGAGGAGAAAGTATCACTGTGCAAAAAGGAAGAATGATGTAAAAAATATATAAAATAAAAAAGAAAGAACTGTCAGTGACTGATGGCACTTTTGTGAAACAATTATGCATCAACTCATATACCTGCTTGTTTAGAGAACGAGGGACTTGCAAAGAGCTAACATTTTCCCAGTAGGTTCTCAAACTTCACTAGCACTCAACAGAGAGTCATTAAATTACTTAATGACACAAGGGCTTCATTTGCACTCCGATTAGCATAAGACAGAAGCAATCAGCAGGACCTTTGTCTAATAAATCAGGCCTTTTGAAATCTAATGCAGACATGGATATAGCACAAAGGAAAATTTAATAATGGGAGGAAAGAAGAGTTAAAAAGCTTTATCATTGTATGTCCTGAGATTCTGAAAATGCTGTTCATTAGAATCTTTGTTTACATTTTGTGAACAATCTCCCCCAGGAGAAAAAGGTTTTCTTATTTTCTAATTCAACTCAAGGAACATTTAAAAATATTTAATTAGCCTGTGGACAAAGACAGTTACCTAGTCTTGGTTCTCAAAGGATTTACTGTCTATAGAGGACAAAAAGCAAGTGCTGTCGCATGATATTTTCCTTAAGTATTTGTTGAGCATATACTATGTGATAGGCAATGTTCTAGGTACTGGGGATGTGACAGAGAACGAGATACTCTTAGGAAGCTGGTTAAAAAGTACCCAAAAGAGCATTCCCATAAAGATGGATGTCCAGGGGCTGAAAGAAAAGTTCAGGGATTTCTGAAACATGACATTAAATAACCTTGAATCAGGTGTTTGCTCTTCAATGGTTTCCCAACCCTTCTGAATATATCTATGTCAAGGAGAAATCCTCAAGTTGGTCCTGTCCAGAAGTCAATCACTTACCACCTTCCAAGGAAAGAGGACTCAGTCTAAGGATATTAATCCAACAATAGTGGCTATCTAAAATTTAGTAACATTGTGGATTTCTGTTATATCTATATTTACTGTTATGTTCTACACAGTAATAATGATTACTATGATGATATAAAAAATGACTATTCATTGATGAAAGAAATAGAAGACAAAAAGAAATGGAAAGACATTTTGTGTCCACGAACTGGAAGAATTAACATTGTTAAAATGGCTCTATAACCTAAGACAATATTAAACGCAAACAGATTCAACGCAATCCCCAGCAAAATCCCATTGACATTATTCACATAAATAGAACAAAAGAATCACAAAATTTATTTGAAACTACAAAGACCCTGAATAGAAAAAAAAAAATAAGCCTGACCAAAAAAAAGCAATAGAGGTATTATACTACCAGACTTCAAATTATACTACAAAGCAGTAGTAATCAAAACAACATGGAATTGGAATGAAAAGAGACACACGGATCAAAGATCAGAAGTTAAAGCTCAGGCATAATCCTGCACTTATGTGGGCAGTTAATTAATAAAAAAAAAAGGCCAGAGCATACAATACAGGAAGCGGAGTCTCTTCAGTAAAAGGTGTTGGAAGACTGGACAGCCACAAGCAAGAGTAAAGTTAGACCACTAACACCATGCACAAATATCAATTCAAAATGAATTAAAAACAGATGTAGAAGAAAACACAGGTGATACACTTCTGAACATCAGTCTTAGAGATGTCTTTGGGAACTCAATCAAATTCAATGGCAAGGGAAGCAAAAGCAAAAGTAAATAAAAATAGGACCACGTCGAACTAAAAAACTGCTGCACAGCAAAAGAAACTATTACCGAAATGACACTGTACTGAATGGGAGAAGATATCTGCATATCATATATTAGAAAAGGAGTTAATATCTAAGATATACAGATAACTTGTAACACAACATTATGATAAAAAAAAACTACTCAATTAAAACATGGGCAGAATTTCTGAATAAACACTTTTCCAAAGAAGACATACAGATTGCCAACAGGCACATGGAAAAGCACGTTTATCATCACTTATTATTAGGGAAATGCATATCAAGACATAGTGAAATACTATCTCACCTCTGAGAATGACCCACATCAAAACATTGAGAATAACAAATGTGTTACTGATGGAAATGTAAACTGGTTTGGTCAGCTTGGGAAACAGCATCAGAGTCCCTCAAGATATTAAAAAGTAAAACTGTTTATGACTCAGTAATTCTGCTTCTGAGTATCTATTTCAAGAATTTGAAATCACAGATTTGAAAGGCTGTCTGCACTCCTGTATTCATTTTAGCCTAATGCATAATAGTCAAGATATGGAAATAACCTACCTGTCCACTGACATTTAGATAATTGATTAAAGGTGTGGTGTGTATATATATGTTTACAAAACGTATACATACATACATAGATACAAACATAGATACTCTGGAATACTACTCAGGTATTAAAAAGAAAAAAAATAGAAATCTGGCCATTTGAACAACATGGATGGACCTAGTGGCTATTATGCTTAGTGAAATAAGTCAGTAGAGAAAGGTAAACACATGATTTCACTTATATGTGGCCTATGGAGAAATGAAACAAATGATTAACACAGCAAAACCATTAAACTTCTTCTATGAAAAATACTAGACATGAGTAGGTGAGCTGGTGCTTGGATACGGACACAATCAAGCCCCAGGCATACCTGAAGCCTAGGAAGCAAAGTGAAACTATGAGCCTGTCCTCAGCCCCAGATACCCTGGCTTCAGGGGGAAGGAACCATGCCTGCTTGGAGGGTTAGGCTACGTGAAGAAGACTGAAAATGACAGGAAGGGCTCTTGGCTGTGGACAAGGTGGGAAGCAGCACATTCTCTCGATGACAATGACTCAGTTACCCTTGGCTTGACACTGATCACACTGGGTCCAGGGAGCAGCCAGGCACGTTGCAGGGGTTACCTGCAGAAGTCTTTCTTTCAACAAACTCAGAAAATACAAAACTGGTAAAGCACAGCTGTTGTAACTGGAATAGTAGGTGGTTCCTTGGTTCCATCTTAAAGACTGAAAACAGACTTAGAGGGAGGCTGACTTTAGAGATGGGTATGTGATACTCAGGGGGCTGACACTGGTGGGGATGGTGCTGCCACAATGGGGAAGAAGTCACACTCACCAGCTAGCAGCAAGCAGGCCTGGCTCCTGGGCTTCATCGCCTTGTGTGTGAGAAGATTGGGTCTGTGCCCAGCAGCGCCAGCAACCACTGCTCTGTTCAGTGATGCTCCCTGCACAGCCCTGCCCTGTCCACCCTCAGCTTCCATGTGGCTCTCTGGTCCTAGGTGACCAGTGTGAGGGCTGATGCCACCTGCAGGAGACACTAGCTGAAGAGACCACTAACCTAACCTGGCTGGAAATGGACCCTTAGAACGAAGGCACAGAGAAGTATCAGACACCACCACTCTGTCCTGAAAAGACGGATGAATCAAGCGACAGTCATCATTTTTGGAAAGAATACAAATCCCATGCTGCCTGGGCAGATTTTTCCTTCCAGACATAATAAAAATGTCACTCAAGCTAAACAGGAGGGTCATTACTAGGAGACTGGACTTGAAGCCTTCATGTCAATAATGGCCAGCAGTATAGTTTTGCGAAAACAGGCCAGCCTGGGAACATGCCAGAGGGAGATTTAATTTCCAAGGGTGGCCTGACTGATGGAAGGGAGATGGGAACAGATGGCATCAAACACAGTCTCATTTTAAACAAAGAGATGGGGTTTTAGTTCCTCAGCCCCAGCTTCTCAGTTTCACAGACGGATGCTATTATGCTGAAGAGGTACCAGAAACACATCTGAAACGCCTGTCTGAGAGCAGCTGGACACCACATAGATTTAGAATCCAGGTGCTTTTGGTCAGTTTTAGTCCTGTCCCTCACAGAATGTTTGGGGTCCTTCAGATTGGCCCACCTGTCTAGCCTCCCCGTTGGGGCTACACATGTGAAACCTTCACCGGAGTGCTTCTGCAGCAGCACGCACGTCCTTGGGTCCTCCTGCCACCACCCGTGACACCAGGGAGGGTCTGCTTCAGAAGAGAAGCAATCAGTGCAAGCGAGCACAGGGGCTGGCCACCCCCCATCTGTCAGGAGGGGTCCTGCAGACGCGCAGAGCACTCTCCCAGTAGTCGCCCTGGCAACAGCACGGCCTCTCGCAGCCGTGGATACGGCAACTGATGCGAAAGTTTCCTGGGCAGGAAACTGCTCTGTTCCAGTGTTTAAAAATCCACATTAATAAAGCAATTTATTATCCTAGAGTCAAGGCGTGTTGCATGGAGGGGCCTGCCCAGTTTAGCCCGCGGGCAGCTGAGGCACCTCCTGACCTGTCCCAGTGGAGGCCAATGAAGCCAAGTGGTGGGGGCTGAAGCCAAGGGCACAGAACCGCAGAGACAGGGTCAAGGACCAGATTAGTGCTGCCTTCTCATCAACCTTCAGGGCTCAGAAATGGCAAGTATTTGGGTGAATACGAGAGAAAACATTATTTTAATTTCTTGAAAACAGATGTTTTTTAAAGCAGAAATCCTAGCACTGTCTTGTGGCATTTAAAATGCACATGGCTGTGATACATGTGAAAATGATAACAAAGGGTCAGGTAGGAAGGGCTGTACAGGGACTGTGAGTGTGGGAGGCTCCCATGCTTCCCATGAATTGGTACAGTATCAGGTTAAGCGGACTCTACGGAGTTAAGGCCGTACCTGGTAATCCCTAAAATGACCAGTAAAGAGCTGGAAGGGATTATGCTCAGCGAAATAAGTCAAAAGGCAAAAGAAAAATACCGGATGGTTTCACTTCAAGGAGGAATATAAAGGAACCAAATAAGCCACCAAAGAAAAGAATAATAATAATAAAAATAAAAAGCAAAACACAACAAAAACAAAAAGACAAGAATAAGTCAGAAACACTCTGTGGGGAGGAGGAGGGAATGGGTTGAGGGCAGAAAGAGCACAAGGGACTGAGGTGATGGTGCATGGGTGAAATGGTGGTGGGAAACCCCTGGGGACCACAATCGATGTCAAATATATATATAAATTTAAAAAATGACCAATAAAACCAATTTTGAAAAAGAAGCCAAGATGGGCCGTATCTGAGTTTAGACCTGTTATAAAGCTACAGTAATCACAACAGCATTGAGACAGACAAGGAGATGAATGGAACAGAACAGAGTCTAGTAAAAGGATCACAATTCACATCAACTGATTTTTGACAAAGGTGCAAAGCCAACTCAGTGCAGAAAGGACAGTCTTCTGTCACAAAATGCTCAGTCACAAATACTGTTTTATTACACGTCATAATTTCCAGATAAAGTGCCATTTTGGAATCACCCTAAATTCCTTCAACTCTACGTATCTAAGCGGACATCGGATCACGTGTCACTTCAGCCCTGCACACACTTGTCCTCCTGGTTTCTCTTGCCCCACAGAGGCTCCCCCTTAGTGCCCCAGGGGCCCCTTCCCACCTCTGAATTTGTGGGCGTCAACAATCATTGACGCACACTGCACACTCGGAGTCATTCTTTGCTCTCCCTTCTGTCTCACCCCCTCAGTATCGCACTCCGCAAGAAATCTTGTTTGCTTTTCTGATGGAGGTAACTCCCGTGCCCATCACTTCCTTCTCACCAGTCTGTAAGAGGGAATCTACTCCGCTCCTCTGTGCTTTTCTTCCGTTTTCATATATCTGAATATTGTCTAGTTGTAGTGAATCAATACAACACAACTAGCTTCTATACAACTAGACTAGAACAGAGGCGGTCCTACTCCTCTGGGTAGCTCACCAAGTACTCTTCAGTGATTAACTTAAAAGACAGGATGCTGGTGACTTCAGTATGAGTCATCTCAGATAACTTAATTTAGTCTGAACTTCTTAGTCATCTACTTTGCGCGATGGAAGAGGCTTCAGGGAAGAAGGAGGGGTGGCAGACGCTAAGCCTGCTGGGATGATGAGTGTGGGTGGCAAGGGCAGACCTGACCAGTGCCGGGCTGTGTCACACAGTCGGCGAGCCCAACGGGGACCCCAAAAGGACAGAGGGCCCTGTGAGGGGATGTTCAGCGGGAGGAATGAGACTCTGGAGTCTGAATATAGATCGGGACTTGGGAACCAGGTCTGAAGAGGGCACACAGGAGCTGAACCTTCTAGAATGGAGGTTGCACGGGGAAGCACATGCCATGTCACAGGAGTGAGGGGCCAAGTGCCTGGAGTGAAGACACCCTAAGTCGCCTGGACAGGCAACAGAGAAAGAGTGGAGGTTCTTCCGACTGAAATGAAGGAGTCAAGGGAGTCTTGGGAAGACAAATCAAGCTGGAACACTGGACGGACCGGGAGAAGAGTGGCTTTATCTCCGTGATTCTGGAGAACATGAAAGGGTCTTCTGGAGAGAGAGAGATGGATCTGAAGGACCAAACACTAACTAAACTGTACTTTCTTCTCTAAGTGGCCTTGCCAATGCCCTTACCCAAAACAGGATACTAAAGATCAAGATTTCTCTGGGAATCAAATTGTTTTCACACTTGGAGAACCATATCCTCCTGTGGGTAAATATTAGTCATACAGGCCGCGTCTTATAAGCCTCCTTGGCCCTGGCCCACAGGCGGGAGTGTCAACCACACTCCAGAGGGAGATGGTGGGGACAGCTGTTCACGCATGAGAACAAGTGTGTTGTTTGTGCAAAGATGCACAGACAATGCACCTAGATGTGTGACTCATGTTGCCAGAACTTAGGCAAACCTAGAAATCCCCAAGCGACCAGCTGGCATTTCCAGGACCAAAGGTCAGGCCACTGTCAGCAAGACCAGCTGGAAGTGTGCTTGGGGCCTGCGATGAGTTCAGCCACCAGAGGGGGCAAGCCTTCCCCACATGGGACTGTGTCCACTCTCAGCTCTGCACCACTGACCCAGAAGGAATGTGAACTGCAGCCCAGAAAGTAAATTGGAACGCTGGCTCACCTTCAGCAGCTGCGCGTGGAGGGGTTATTCTGTACAAAACGAAGCAGGCTTTGCCCCACTTTCCCCCGCTGCTTTTATGCAAACATGCTTGTGTTTCCTCGGGAAACCAAATTTTAACACGCCCTCTTCTTTTAAGTTTATAAGCAGCAGCGAACATTGTTTGAAAAGAAGTTTTGGAAGGTCTCTTCCCCCAGCAGTTTTACCCTCCTGCTCCACCAGAAGCTGATGGGGTCACAGCTGGGGAGGGCCTGGACCCCCAAAGCCACCAGCAGCTTTTGCCGCTGAAGAGCCTGCTGGACGGGGACTGACTCTGCACTGTCCACTCACAGTTGTCCTCACTGGACACCTGAACGAAAGGGCCTTGCCTGCCACGAGGTGACTGCCAGCCCCAAGCAAGGCCTAGAGCCCCAAAGCCCCCATACTTTTTAAAGATTTATTTATGCACACAAGAACTGGGGTATAGGCCAGGGTCCAGGGTGGTGAGAGGATTCACTAGAGACAGAGTGGGGAGCAGAACAGGCAGACTGACTGAAACACACCACCGAGGGCAGCAGCGGGTGAGGCAGGAGAGGTCTGCTGTGCCATGTGGGTCCCCGCCCTGGCTGGGGATTGAACTCATGCTGCAGCGGCTGCAGATGCTTCACAGTGTTGCGCCTTAACCCCTTGCACCACTGGGGTTCTTTAAAACTTTCTCTCTCTCTTTTTTTAAAGATACATTTATTTATGCATATAAGAGCTGGGTACAGGCCAGAGTCAATTCACCAGAGAGCGTGGGAAGCAGAACAGGCAGAGCAACTGAAATATACTGCTGAAGGCAGCAGCGGATGAGGCAGGAGAGGTCTGCTGCACCATGTGGGTCCCCTCCCTGGCCGGCAGCTGGGCTTGAACTCGCACCGCCCTGACTGCAGTTTGTTTCATAGTGTAGTGCTCACCCTATTGTGCCACCAGGGAGGCCCCAGGCCCCCATGCTTCTAATGAGATGTTTTAAGGATGTAACAGATTTCACACCACTTTAAATTCCTAATGCAGAAAACAACTTTGCAGGCGCTGTCTGAGCCATCCCTGCTGTCAACTGACTTACAGAAAGATGAGGTGGCACGGACAACTGCTTGACCCCACAGCCGGGCCCCGCATGCCCCTCTGCTCAGCAGGAGGCTGCCTCCCCCAGTGCGGCTTCCCTGGGCCTGAGAGCAGAGGGGAACCAGCTGCTCAGTCACTGCCCCAGCGAGGCGCGCTGGGCTCCTCCCCAGGGCACAGTCCAGTCGCCGTGGCTTGTGAACCAGGACACAGTGTGGACCTCACCTGCAAATGCTACATGGATACCGTGCTCTGTGCCTGCGCCCCACCTGCCAGCCCACCGTCAGACAGAGACACAGAACTTGGCATCTGGGCCCCGGGCAACCACGTGCTGATGATTTACTGCGACAGACGTTCTCATGGCCGAAAGGGTGCTGGGCAAACTTTTCAAATTTAAATACTGCCAGCTGAAGTGGGTAATGGGGCTTGGGCCGCAGGCTGTGGAGTTCATGCTTGCGGTGTGTACCCTAAGACTCACTGTGATCAGTAAGTGATGTGACTGGAAGCGAGACGTCCCCGAGAGGTCCCAGCGCAGGGAGCCCCGCGGTGGGAGGGATGGGTGTGCGCAGCATCGGCTGTGCTCTCGGAGGGGCTCTGGCGTCGGGTGTGCCAGGCAACGTGCGCCCACCCGCTGCGAAGACAGGCAGGGCTCCCGTCCTCGCGGCTCACAGAGCCCGCGGGGCAGCCTCCTCGGGGCTAGTGCCGGCGCTGGAGGCCCTTCCTGCATGACCGGCTGAATGCCAAGTCCACGTGCAGTCCCTGATCAGCAGCCCCGACACGGGAACCACTATGACTGCAGGTGTGCGTCTCTGCTCCTGGGTGCAAGCATTCCTTCCTTAGGCAGGTGCCATGAACACTCTCTCGGCTGGGGCCCAGGATGGAGACACAGAGACGACAAAGACAGGGGTCCCATAGTAGTCTGGCCCTTCTGCGTAAATGACAAGTGACCCTCTGTCCACCTGCTGTCCACCTGCTCCTCATGCTTCTTGGGGCAAACCACACTGCTGGCCTCCTCCTCCAAACGACCAGAAGGAAATCTCCCTACACTAACCTCACAGCTCACACCCGGTCTAAAGCTCTCTGAGGCTTTCCTCTGTGGCCCGGTGGTTCTCCACCTCACCCTTGGGCGCAGATTGTTATCCTCTGAGCAGCTCTTTGAACTCATACCCATGCCCCGGGCTCATTCCATCAGCACCCCAGGACTCTGCAGTTCTGTCCAATGCGCTGCTGAGAATGAGAACCAGGACATCGGCATTGCCACCTTCTCACCGCGGGCAAGTGCTTGTGCTGCTCCTGTTCCCCAGTGCAGAAGGGCACAGCAAACAACCCTTCCGTGGGCATTCCCAAGGTCAAACAAGGTCAAATTCCTTAGGGATTACAACCTGTTTGTTGTGCTCACAAGTGGGCACTTCGGTTCTTCTGACGGTCCTAGTGATCTGAGTCTAGTGGACTCAGCCTGTCTGGGTGCAGGCCGCACCTGAGCCGTCTCATGCAGTTCGGCGGTTCTGGGTCATGCTGGGGCCGAGGCACTCGACAAGCACCGTGCAAGGAGTGACACCATCGGCACAGGCCTGGTGCTGTACCGCCTTCCTCTCCCCTGCGTGCGTGTGCCACACCTGCACAGTCTCCCACCTCAGTCATCTCATTTGACTAAGAAAATAAGGAAAACCCTATTTTACTTACTCCTGGTTGGGGATGGGTGTTCACACAGAAGGGCAAACACGTGTTTGTACACCTGTAGCAGCTGGGCTCTGAGATCCAACTCAGAACCTCAGCCTTCAGCCGATCGGGATAAGGAGTTGACTTCATATGTCAGATTTCTCCAAAATGGACTAAATTTTAACGCATAACCTCCGATCTCCTCCTCTGCAGTTCTTTTTCTAGCAATGGCCCTGGAGAGACCACACTTACTGGAATTTTGCCTTAGAAATGATTTTAAAAATATTTCTTAGAATTATTAAAACATCACACAGGTGAAGAAAGCCTAGGAGCTTGAATTAAAACCCTCAGAGATGGACAAAGTCCTGACAACAGTTGAAACAAAAGATCCTTTATATTAAGGAGCTAGTGGTTTGGCTTTCAAGCTTTCATAGACCGCCCTCCTCCAAAATATGCACGGAAAGATGGGTTTGAAATGCTGCAGTCAGGACAGACAACCGTCAAGATGGCTCAGTGTGTGCCTCATGAGCCCCCAGTCCGGGCTGAGCGCGCCAAAGACCTTTGTGAGGATCAGGGGTCTGCGGTCCAGCCCCTCCTTGAGGTGAACTGCGGACAACTCTCTGCCTCGCCCTCTCCACAGACCCCAGACTCCTCTGGCTTAGTGTCCGCTCCTGGCAGACCAGGACACAGGAAACTTGCCCTCATCGGTCAGTGGAGGTTGCCAGTACAGTACCAAGTGCTACACTATCAGCCCGAACCCCCACCAGATGGCTCTGGAACTTGAAGCACCTAGAAGAGGGGACTGCTGAGGACTCTAGGGAAAGACAAGTGAGCAGCTGAGAGTCAGAGGCCCAACTGCACCCCAGCGCGCTCTCCTCTACACCACAGCATGCCCGGGGAGCCAGCCAAGCCTGACCATTCCTGCTTCTCCGGCCTCTCGTTGCCTTTTCACTTCTGCTCGCATTCCTCTCCTCACAAGGATGGGTTCTCTCCCACCCGTCAGCACCTCCTCCACGAGGCGGTCCGCAGCTGACTGTAAGGGCAGTCTTTCTCTCATAGGGCTGCCCAGAATATTATATTTCTTTTATGATCTTGTGAACTACTTTAGGGTTTGAATTCTGGATCTGCCACACACCACCGGTGTGAAGCCTGGACAGTTGTCTTAGCCATGCCAAGTCTCAGCCTCCAGTTGAAAAACAGGGGTCACAGTAGCTACCCCTTGGGGTCATGGGTGGACTACAAGAGTTCAATCGTGACAGCTCTGGCACAGTGAGCAAGAGGGTTCAATGCACAAGGCAGCTTATTATGGTTACTAAGATATAAGTTCCCCAACAAGCTCCACTGATCAAATATTTCCTAAATGAGGCCAGTGGCATCAGCAGGAGGTGGAGACACAGGGGGTGGGATGTGGTGTTGGGCTGGTGTGGGGATTGGGACCCCTCAGGTGACAGGAGGAGACAGCAGTCAGGGGACCACCACAGAAGATGAACTTGATCTGGTCAGGGGAGCAGTTCCTCTCCAGGAGGACAAGAGGAAGGAAGAGGCGGTTAGATAGAGGCAAATGCAATGCATAAAGGGAAACCCTGCTGTGCTCGTGGAACTACAAAGAGCTCAGTGTGGCTGGAACAACGTGTAGCAAAAGAGGTGGCCAGTAGACAGGAGCAGACTGCACAGCGCCTGGTGTGCTCCTAAAAGATGACTAATGGTTGTTTTTCAGAGGGTAGGGAGCCACTGAGGAGCCCTTTACAATGAGGACTGTGGACTGGATGGGGTGATAATCCCTGCTGTGCTGGCAGATTTAACAACTGCTCACTGACAAATGCATAGATCTCTACCTACGTTTATTATAAATGTTACAACAAGTATGTAAAGCATGCTCTCAGGGCCAGTCACAGGGTTTTGTGAACATGTATTACCATACAGCCGTGCCCATCATTCGTGTGTCATCTATGGCTGCTGTCCTGCTACAGTGCTGACTATCTGCCACACAGGCTAAGGCCCTAAAATATTCGTTCTCTGGCCCATTAAGAGAAATTGCCAACTTGGTATATAGGAACTGAAGCGTATAATTTCTAAATAATAGCACAATACAAAATATTCTTTATCATATGTTCTACAAACTCACCGACTCTTAGAAAATGCTTTTGTTGAGTTTTGCTGAACTCTTGTAGGTAACCAACCTGTGGTTGCAACTGATGAAGACTGGCGTTCCAACATGAATGTTAGCTGATGTTTCCACTTAACATTAAGCAGTGGGATGAATGCAGGATAACAGATGTATAGAAACTCCACTCATTCATCAATGATGTGGGCAACTTCTTGGTTGGGTGACATAATAGTTTTTGAATATTGGAGTAACATTTCTTCAATTTTTGTGCCATTAACATTGATAAAACTATAGACTTGATGCACATTAAAATTTAATCTGTATTACTAACAATTTCTTCAGTCAGAAAATCAATCAAAAAATAAATTCCGGGGCCTCCCTGGTGGCACAATGGGTTGAGCACTGCACTGTGGGGCTTTGGCAGCCACTATGAGTTCGATCCCTGGCCAGGGAGGAGACCCACATGGCTCAGCAGACCTTTCCTGCCTTGCTTGCTGCTCCCCTCGGCAGTGTATTTCAGTAGATCCACCTGTTCTGCTCCCCACTCTGTCTCTGGTGAATCCTCTCACCGCCCCCCCCCCCACACCTCTGGCCTGTGCCCAGCTCATGTATGCATAAATAAAAACTTAAAAAAAATAAGTTCCAACCATTTTTAGGTTCAAGATAGCAACACAGGACTATCCTGAACTCACTTCACAGACACACTGAATCTACAACTGCACTTGCAACAATTTCCTCTAAAAGAAAGCCCAAAACTAGCAGAGTGACTCCTTCACATTAGGAAAATGGTTTTCAAACCACATCGAAACAAGTAGAGGAGGTTAAGAAATAACCTCACCATAAATCTTGCTACTGACCTGACTACACACATGTGGGAAGGAACTTCAAAATCTCAGCTTCTCCCTGAGGAACACATTTGGCAGTTTAACTTTTAAGACTCCCCCCTGAGAGGTGGACCCCCCAAACCATATAACTTTGAAAGCTCATGAGGGTTGTGTCCATGAGACCCAAAAGGTCACAGTGAACTCACAGACAAGTTAATTAAAGGGCTAGTGCAGAGTTATGGTGGCTGACACTCAGGTCCCAGTGCTGACAGAGTAAAAGGAAATGCACCTAGTTTTTCTGCGAAAAGGGATTGTTTTTCCCTGACAGGTAGCCTTCTGGTTCTAATTTAACACACATTTAGGAACCAACTGTAATACTCTCTAGAGAGTAGAGGTCAATGGACACCATATATTTTTCTTCTGCTCTGCCCTAGGTTGCTAGTATCTACCAGAAAAGAATGTGTGCACATGTCCAGTGACCTGGTTTTTACATCTGCCACCCAGGAGACATGCACCGATGAAAGAAATTGAAAACACAAACAAATGGAAAGATGATTCATGTTCAAGTACTGGAAGAATTAATATTGTCAAATGTCCATATTATTCAAAGTCATCTGCAAATTCAATACAATCTCAATCAAAACTCCAATGGAATTTTTCATAGAAATAGAACAATTTGAAAATTGGCATGGAGTCACAAAAAAAAAAAACCCTGAATATCAAAGCAATGTGAGAAAGAAGAATAATGCTGGAAGTATGCTTTCTGATTTCAAACTATATTACAAAGAAACAGCTATCAAAACAATATTGTACTGGTATAAAAACATACATAGATCAGTGGAACAGAATTTAGAGTCCAGAAATGAGACCATTTAAATATAGTCAATTTATGTATGACAAAGGAGTCAAGAATACACAAAAGAATACGCTTCATTAAGTGATGTAGGGAAAATTGGACAGCCAAATGCAAAAGAACGAAAGGATACCTATCTTACCCTATACACAAAAATCAACTTGAAATGAACTAAAGATTTGAACATAAGATCTGAAAGCATAAAATTCATAGAAGAAAACAGAGGGTAAGCTCCTTGACATTGATCTTGATGATGATTTTTGAAATTTACACAAAAGCAAAGACAGTACAAGCAAAATAATCAAACTGAAAAGACTACAGCAAAGGAAATGATTAACAAATTGAAAAGGCAACCAAGAGAATGGGAAAAATACCTGCAAATCATATCTTATTAGGGGTTAATATCCAAAATAAAAGATCTTACATAATAATAGCAAAAAAACAAAACCCAAACAATTTGATTATAAAATGGCAGAAGATCTACATCACATAGACATAGAGATGACCAACAGGAAAGATGCTTAACATCACTAGTCATGAGGGAAATGCAGATGAAAACCAAAAGAAGACATCTTCTCACACCTGTTAGAATGGTTTCAGCAAACAAACACACACTCTTACGCAATAACAAGTGTTGGCAAGGATGTGAAGAAAACGGAGCCCTGCACACTCTTGATGGAAATGTAAACTGCTGTAACCACTATAAATGCAGTATGGAGATTCATCCAAAAATTAAAAATAGAACTATCATATAATCCAGCAGTTTTGACTTTGGGTATTCATCCTAGTTTGCTAGTGAAAAAAATGAACTTGAAAAGATGGATGCACTCTCATGCTCACCACAGCATGACTTACAAGCCATGGCACAGCCTAAACCTCCACTGAGAGATGACTGAAAACACAATGGATTACCCAGCTATCCCAAGGGAAATCCTGCCATTTGTGACAAGATGGATGAAACATGAGGACATTTTGCTAAGTTAAATTAAGTGAGAGACAAATAGCACGTGATATCACTCATGTATGGATCTAATCTACGTGATCTAGATTAAATCACAAGTATGGATCAAAAAGTCTTGGTTTTTATCTACATAAGCCATCTTTCCTGATTAAACTTCCCTATAATGAGTTTCTCTATACAGAATTTGCCATGGGTTTCTGACATTAAAGAAATGAATTTCAAGATGTGAACAGCTAATAAACACTGGAGGAGGAGGGAACTGTCCATTTATAATTTGTTCCCACAAAGATTTTTCCTTTTCACAACAATTTATCTGTTCTTTATTTAAAAGAGCACTTAAAGTAATTAACTTTTGTTTTAAAAAAGTCCTGATTTATAGCACTTGCCGATTTCCTTGGTTTAAAATCCATCCTGCCACGACTGTTTGAAGCTACGTGGAGGCCCGAAGATGTGCGAGGCAGCGGGCTTCCCCCCCAGGCAATGTAAACGATCTCAAGGGCACAGTGTAAATAAAATGTAACACACTTAAGAAGTGATGGATTTTGAGTCCTTACTACCTCTTCAAAAATGTATTTAATTGCATGCGCACAGATTTTTTAATTATGTCTGATATAACCACTGACTCACGAAATTCCAGAAAATTAAATAAGCAGCCTCTCGAGTCTGTAGGAACTGGTGCCAGCACACCACCAACCAGAGGCAGTGGGAGCAGATAAGAGGCTACAGCAGGATCCCCAGGATCCTGAGACGCTGGAGGGGATGAAGTGAGGCAGGAGAGGGGTGAAGAAAGGGGCATGAAGTCCAGAATTAGGAAGATGCTTTTCAGAACTAAGTGCTCTCTAGGATGCAGGGGGTGAGGAAAGCAAGGGAGGTAAAGGGGTTTCCAGGTGTAGGACAAATGTGAATGATGGGGAGGGGGTTTCCATTAAGAAGAAAGGCAATAAAGCAGGAACAGATGTGGGGAGGAACACAGTGACTTGAGCTTCCCCCACCCGTCTCTCCGTCAAGTCCAAGTGCATACAGGAGCCGCTGAAGGCTGAAGGAATGCTCAGACAGGAGCGCCCCGAGCAGAGAAGTTCTCCAGCATGCGAAATGAATTAATTCTCTCTGCTTTGGGAAAAAAAATTCCAGATATTCGCTGATACCCATAAATTGCATAAAAATTGGCTTGAATAAGTTAAACTTGAACATAAGTCCACCTAAGGTACTGTAAGAAAGTCTCTTGGTTTCAGTTAGCTTCTCAGTGAGCAGGCTCTTCTGATCGGAAGGACAAAAAGCATACAAAACTGAAGCCTTTGGAAATTTACTTAAATTTAAGGCAAAAAACCCCTTTCTTCCTGAGAGCTCATCCAAGATCTCTCCAAGGCCAGTTGGTTTAAATATGTCAGCGATAAATAGATAACGTTAAATTTTTAAGAAATAGCTCAGCTCACCATGTCTGCTCCCCGTTCATTACCAAACTTCCTTTTCTTAAGTCAAACGAGTTTTTCTTCATGTTTAGGCCTCCAGTATTGAGGCTCACCCATGTGGGGCCTCCCTGCCCTCACTAGAAATTACTGGTTAGCAGCATGAAGGGCTTCAGAGGGAAACTTGATTTCAGCTCCAATTCATAGCTCCTTCCCCTCTGTTTTCCTACCTTCCACTACCTACCCCTGCCACCCACCTGCTCAGTGAGGTGTGCAGGCCGGTGTATTCCAGTTACCCTCCCTCCCATCAGTCAGGTAACTCCCTCAGCTCACTCCTCTGGGGTTTCATGGAGCCTGTCCTGACAGGTTACAGCAGCCACCAGCATGGCCAGGCGGGAAACTGTAATTCTCCTCTGAGTCAAGATGTTGCCACACAGGTAATCCTGAGACTAAATTCTCAGGGCCCCTGCCTGTTCCCTACACACGGCAGGTACTCCATTGACATCTGCTTGGGGTTTGGCTGTGCAAGATGTGGTTTCTGTGGAAAAAATGTGTTTTTGCAGTATCAGAGTCCTGTCTTTAAATAGCTTTGTGTAAATATGTGCTGAAGCTAAATTGGAAAACTGTTGTTTACTTAGTGGCTTTCCAGATACATCAACAAATATTTGCAGCACCTACTGTGAGTAAAGCACATATGTACAAGCACTGTGTCCTGGTTCTGGGCTGAATCCATAAAATCCACTTCTACACGTGAAAGCCACTTTCAGGGTTAACTGAGGTGATGTTTTCATTGCACTATCTTCTTTCTCCTACTTGCTTTTAAGAAGTCACACTTGGATGCTTTGGGAAATATGGCAAATGTTCTTTGTAATAGCAATGAGTCATATATGGGCTATGCACAGATCAAAAATTATATGCAATAGTATCAATAGTTAGGAACACAGAACGCTTCATCTTTAATTTCCTACTTTGCCAAAGGTTATTGTATTAGGGAGTAAAACAGTTTTCAAAATAATTTCCTGCTGTCCAATGGACTCACTCGGGGTCTCCACCGCAGGGTCAGAACTGACAAGGCAGCTGAAGATGAACGGCCTAAAGGGGGAAGCAGACAAGCGCCGTCACCACCCCACTGGCCAGGGAGAAACACTATTGGCAGGTCTGGGGAGATTTTGTGGAGGGAGCTGAGTCCCAAAGGACAGGAAGTGGCAGTGTCCCCAGCACTCAAAAACAGGCAACATGTCTCAAACTTGGGAATTTAGGACAAACTGAAAACTTGCTTTCATCACCAGGGATTGACAATGAACAGCAACTCGCAGGTGTAATGGACGCCTTTCTCTCTTCATTCCCTGCTCCGGACTCGTCTCCTCTCAGTTTCAATGGAGACGCCATAAGTACTAAACTATCTTAGTTTTAAGGACCCTGTTCTGCCACATGTTAGAGGTGAATGTCCAAAATCATAGAACAATCTTTTTTTTTTTTTAAAGATTTTTATTTATTTATGCATACAAGCACTGGGGCACTGGCCAGAGGTGTGGGGGGGTGAGAGGATTCACCACAGAGAGTGGGGAGCAGAACAGGCAGATCAACAGAAGCACACTGCTGAGGGGAGCAGCGGGCACA
>JAGFMF010011381.1:9682001-9697580 GCA_019455555.1 Galemys pyrenaicus
GGAGAGGTCTGCCGCGCCATGTGGGTCCCCCCCCTGGCCGGCAGCAGGGATCGAACTCATGCTGCAGTGGCTGCGATCTGCCTCGTAGTGCGTTGCTTAACCCACTGCGCCACCAGAGGAGGCCCTCATAGAACAATCTTAACAGCCAAGTCACCTGCCAGAAAGGAAAGGACTAGAACTTGACGTGGGGAGAGCAGAGTGGAGGGCAGTAAAGAGCGAGGACACACCCAAACAAGGATAGTCTAGGGGGTGGGCACTGGAAGGGGGATGAAATCTGCCATAGGACATGGGACCAAGGGCTCCCCACCACCTACCCAGGAGTCTAGAAAATAAAAGCAAACTTTTTGCTGCAGTTTGAGAACCAATGAAAAGTATCTCCTCAAGCAAATAGTCAAATAAAATGTCCTAAAGGTCCAGTGTCCATCAGGTCTTCCCTAAAGAGGAAGCACTCCTAGGAGTCTGGACTGTAGCCTCATTGTCTAGGAGGTCCAGCAAGTCTTACGCTAACTCACTGGCTTTGCTGTCTGGTGCACAGCTCCCCCGAGTCCTCCGGCATCTGAGAAAGTACACGGACAGCTAGACTTGTGGCAGGATTTGGCAGGGAGGGGGCCAGAGAGCTCCATCCAAGAGAAATACTGCGTGAGCCACAAATGCATAGCACACACGTTAATTTAAAACCTTCTAGCAGTCACACCAGAAAGTGAAAAAGACAAGGAAAATTTTAATTAATACGTTAAGCACAGTATGAACAAAATGTTAACATGAAATCAACGTGAGGCTAAAATATGCTGAGATTTTATGCTATTTTCTATCCTAAATATCTGAAAACCAGCATGTTTCCACATGGAGCACAACTCCATCTGACCAGCCACACTTCCTACTGGACAGGCCTAGGGCACTGGCTGGGGCAGAGCTGGGGGCCCCTGCAAGGCAAAGCCCTCAGCAGCCTGGGTCAAGGAGAGGGAGGCTGTAGGGTCTAAGTGAAAACAATCTATTTTGATTATATTTAATCCAAAAAAAATGCTGTTCATGAACCAACCATCCAGGTATGCCATCAGAGTCTTGAAGTACTTGTCTGGTAGCTCTTAAACTTTGGAGTGGTCAGTATTAACTGGAGGACAAACTGTTGAGATTGAGATCTACTTCTGGATTTCTGATGCCGCAGGTTTGACTTTGCAATTCTAACAATTCTTAGGGCTGCTACTGTAGTGAATACACTTAGAGAACTATAGATCTAGCTTCTGGCCAATGAGTGAAGTCCTTACACAGCTTTTCCTACTGAGTTTTCAGGCAACTCTGATTACCTCCCATGGTGGGGAATTCACCGCTCACAAATGCTACCAACTTTGGTCAGTTCTAGTAATTCTTTCTTCTATTGAGCTATCCTGATCCATTAAAACTTTCTCCTGCTTCTGCTTTCAGGGCCAAGTTCCTCCTTCCCCACACAAGGACTTCACAAAAGTGAAGACCTGTTTTGTCCTGCTTTTTACTCCCTGTTACTCCATACATTTTGAATTTTGTTTGAGGTACTTCTGACAGGCTTAGTCTCGTGCATTACTATTATAGTAAAGTTCTAATTTTTTCCTACTCTTCCCAACAATTTCAAGACTGAATTGCTTACTATGAAATATGAATGAACTTCAAGAAGGTTATCATCATAACATTTCATCATTGTATATGTCACAGATTCAGTCCCAATCTCTGCCTCTACTATTCCCAAGTAAGTGACATATGGGAAAGTGCTTTTCAAGCAGTGATTCCCCAGTGTTGGTCCCCAGACTTGACGTGACAATGCTTTTATCAATGTGCAGTGGTATTTATTCCTATTAAATGCAGAAATCAGTGTTTCACTAGAATTGGTGTTCTACTAAGACAAGTTCCAAGTTAAGTAGCTACTTTTCATTCAGCTACTTTTATGTCTTCCCTAATTTTTCACAGTTGAAACAAACTTCTGTCATGAAATGAGGGCAAGGAGGCAGCTAGTGCAATTCAAAAGGCAGAGACCCCCGTTTTCTAGCTCTGGAACGCTCTGTGCAAATCCCAGGTCAGAACGGCCTCATTCTTCTTTCAATTAGCCTTTGTCTTGGAACCTTGATTAGCCAGAGAGCAGATTGCTTCCTAGGAGCTGGACCGCTGTCCTTCCCCTCCCTGTAGTTTCCTTGGAACAAAAGACTCTTTCCTGGAGTCACCAATCACTGGGCTTTGCTCCTTGATTTCATAAGGAAACCACTTCCTACTGTGCTTGAAATCTCCATTCCTCCAGGACCTCCCGCGTGGGAAGAGGGAGGCAGTGGTCCACTCTGACACAAACTGCTGCAGGGCTGCCCTCTCGCCTGCTGGCCCATGGTTGCAGATTTCCGAAATTCTCAGTTTGAGTCCTGCTTTTGAATTTGGATTTGGACCTCTTGAAAGGGAAAAGAACCTCTGGATAACTTGGGCCTCATATCTTCCCCAGAATAAGGGGGTTGAGCTAGGCTCTGATTCAGGGTGCAGGGATGGGCATGAAGGCAAAGGTGCCTAAAGAAGTATGCCCGAAGAGAGGAGACCTTTAGCAAGGGCCTGGGCAGACTGTCCCTACCCTAATGAAGTGGGAGATCCAAGAAAGGATGTTATATTCCAGAAATAGGGTCAGCAAACCGTTTCTGTAAAGGCTCAGAGAGTAACAATTTTAGGCTCTGCAGGTCTAAGTTCTCTGCTGCCAACTACTCAGCTCTGCCACTCTGTTTCTGGATGAAGCAGCATCACGCACCACACAGCAGAGACGTGCGGTTGTGCCCAGTGGAACTTCAGTTACAAACAGGCCACCTGTGGCCTGCAGGCTGTTGGTTGCTACCCCCTTGGCCAACATGACACCTGAAAAAATCCTTCGGTGCTTGCATCACACCTCCCCTGTACCACGCTAAGGGATGCAGCTCATGTATCTGTCTGTGGCTGAGATCTTGTGTCCCTGGCAAAGGACAGGTGTTTAATACATATCTGGGGTGTGATTATGTTCAGGGTACAGAGGAAATGAAGCTGACAGCAGACAAACCTCCCTGAGTATCCAGTCTCTTGGCAAAAAGCTACTGGGTTCACATAGGAAAAAAGCTCTTGGCTGATGACAAGCTCAGCCAGCAGACAGCAGCCTGGCTTAGTCTCACTCATTAAAATGCAAACCCACAGGCAGATTTTGACGTCAGGGCTACAGCCCCGACAGGCTGCTCCCACCCTCTGGGGAGCCCTTGTCACAGAGCCATCACCATTCACTTCAGCCTCCTTCGAAGAGGAGGAAAATCTGGCTAGCCAGACCGAGAAAATGCTGTTATTGGAAAATCTCATTGTCTCCTCAGGCCTGTGCAACACCATTAAGTGACGTCAACAGCTCAGAGTATCTGAGCTCTGTGTTTCCACTCTTCTCAGAGAGCAGCTAAGTTGAGAGAATAAAGATATTTCTACTTAGATCCTCAAAAAAGAAGAGAAGGCCTCTTGATTCTGCACCCCTAAGTCCTGTACTGAGCTGGCTTGCTTTTCCTATGAGGAAGGAGGACTTTATAACTGGCAGGAGGGCAGGGAATGATTTCTTTCAAGCTAACCACTAGCCTGAGGGCCTACTAAGTGCCTGGCAGTATGGGCTGTCAAAGGCAAGTAGGGCCAAGGGACCCTCCTGGAGAGGAGAGGGCAGTTAGGCACACATGCAGCCATGGTAATGGTGGGGGTGGCAGACAGCAGGGAAAGTACTGTGAGCGCTTGCAGAGAGAAGGGGACCTGAGGTGTCTTGAGTGGGACTATGAAGACAAGACTGATAGAATTAGCAACATGGAGGGAGACTGGAAATAGGAAGATTTAGTGTTCCCTTCATGAAGGGAAAAGGTGGAGGAGCAAGATTAGGTTGGTGAGGAAACATTGTGCCTCATTTTGGTTGTGGCTCATTTCTGGAATGAGCACAAGCAAGTCCATTGCCCATACAGATCAGTTCAAACTACTTGGGCTCAGTAGTTCATTTCTAAAGAGCCACTGGGTTCCCCTGAACCTCTGCCTCTGTTCACATCACCTCTCACACAGACCACATTCTTCCTCCTGGGATGTCTGAGTTTCGCTGTTGGGAGATTTTTTTTTTTTCCTATGAAAATCAATTCCCTTCCTTTCCCAGAGGTCTCTAAGGATTTGCCTCTTTGCATGACTTTATGGTATTAAGTGAAAATTTCCTGGTTCCAGATGGAATTCTCAGTGATAAAGGAAAGTATTTTATGTTGACTTAAATCTTAAGAAAAAGCACATGACCCTTACTAAGATTACTAAGACTATTCTATTTCTAGAATAGCCAAAGCAAACTTGAGTCACCAGGCTGACTCTTGATTTCAAAATATATTACAAAGATATAGTCAACAAATCAGTATGGTATTAGCAGAAAAACTACAGGAATAAATTCATGACCTAAGTATCAACTGATTCATGACTAAAGAGCAACAATACAAAACAGGGAAAGAACAGTCTCTTCAATATGTGTACTGGGAAGACTGGATAAGAGAATGAAACTGGACCACAATCTTTTACCATACACAAAAATCAACTCAAAATGGATTAAAGATATGTATAAGACCTGAAACCATAAAATTCCTTGAAGAAAACAGAGGATCAGCTTCTTGATATCAGTCTTGGTAATTTTTTGGATTTGACAACCAAACCAAACACAAACAAGTGAGACTGCATGCAGTGTAAAGGAAGCCACTACAAAATGAAAAGGCAAACTACTGAATGGAGAAAAATAAAATCAGTGGATTATATATCTGATAAGGGTTAATGTAAGTATAGAGAAGTCACACAACACAATGACAAACAAATGAGTAATCCTATTTTAAGAATTACAGATGGCTAACAAGTACACAACATCACCAATCATCATGGAAATGCAAATCAAAATCAAACACAAAGTGCCTCAAACCTGTTAGAAAGGCTGCATCAAACACAGAACAAAACAAAAAGCAAGGAATAAGCATCGGCAAGGATATGAAGTAAAAGGAACCCTCAAGACCTCCTGGTGAGAATATGAATTGGAATAGCCATTATGGAAGACAGTATGGAGATTCCCCCAACAGTTAAAAACAGAACTATCATATTATGCTGCAAGCCTCCCTCTGGGTACTTATCCCAAAAAAAGGGTAACATGAACTTGAAAAGACATATGCACCCCCATGTTCATTGCAGCATTATCTATAATTCATGGAAACAACCTAAGTGTCTCCTGAGAGATGAATGAATACAGCAGATGTAGCATATATACATACTATGGAATATTATTCAACTGTACAAAAGAAAGAAATCCCGTCATTCATGACAACATAGATGGACCTTGAGGGCACTATGCCAAGTGACAAAAACCACATGATCTCACTTGTATGTAGAATCAAGGAGAATTAAAAATGAACTCACAGATACAGAAAACAGATTGGTGGTTGCCAGAGATGGGATGGAGCTGACACTGGTGAAGGTGGTCAAACCGTACAAGTTCTCAGTTACATCAATCATGGGGATGAAATAGACAACATGGTGACTATAGTTCACATTCATGCACTGCATACTTGGAAGCTGCTAAGAGAAACTTACTGTGGTGATCACTAGCAATTTCTACCAGTATTGAATCATTATGGACCTCGATACTTTCCACGGGCCTCAACCCAACTGAAAGTCCTGCACAGACACCCTGAACTCAGTCCCACTTCCCCTTGGGAGCTGCCTTCTCACTGGCAGGAACCAGGGCACCTCCCAGTTCTGTCTTCCTCCTACTAGTTCCCTGCCCTCCTACTATATTCCCTTCTCAGAAGGCAATGCCTTCTGAGACCACACTCCGCAAGTCTCTGGCATGTCTAGCTACCATGAATTCTACGGCAAAGTCCTTCATGTCCTTTAGAAACACTGTCTTAAAATCTTCCTCTAAAGTCAAAGGTCATATTTTGTATCTTTTCAAAAATAGATCATGTTTGGTGAGTACTTTTTAATGAGTAAATTTTAAAGCATGACCTGAAAATACACATAATCCAGAATTTAAAAAATAAATCAGAAAGAAAAATTACCAATACCAATGCTGTCCTTTATGAAAAGTACCTTATGAAAGTCCTTAAGCATAGTAACTTACTAAAATTCTGCTACTTCAGAAGACAACATTCAAATGCATTAGTCCATATAACGTATTGTTAAAATAATACCAGTACTTACTTGGGAGGATTTGCTTTCAGTATGGATTTGTAGAGATGAAATTTTCAAATACATATATATTTTTGTTTAAGAAATGAAGATAGAAAAATTGAACCTTTTTTTAATTTGGAGGAAGAATTTTAACCTCTTAAAAATATATTGGTCTAGAGATGCTCAGTCACAAGATAAATCATAACTGGTGTGCACGAGTAATAAAGTGGCATATGCTTAGAGAGAAATTTTAAAAACTATTTGTCAAAGGAAGCTAATTTTGCCATAAGTCTTAAATGGCAACTACAGTAAGACAGAGACAGGCAGAGAACAGTGGTGAGAATGTAGCATACTCAAGCTGACAAAGCAAATGAAGCAAACTGAATACCATACCTGCTTATTATTGTCAGTGGTACAACACAGTTTCTTGAGGGAGACAAAATGCCTAATTTTCCTAATAACATAAATAATCAGTTATTAGTGAGTCAGGTATGAGATGATACAACAAATCAGCAAACAAAAACATCAAGAGTCTTCTTAAAGCAAAACTCCAAGGTCCATCCTCCGCAGATATAAAATTCAAACAAAACCCAATCTACAGAAAATGCATTTCTCACACACAGCCCACACACATGCCTTCAGAAACTGGGCTTCCTTCCCTTATAGCATCGCTGGCTCAGAAACACTTTCCTAATGGGTATTTCATTTGGTAACTGACTCCTGAAGCTTGGCTCCTAAGTATCTTCAGTGATAGGATGAAATGCTACTCCAGACAAAATTTGTTTTAATTCTGCTGACACTAATAATTTTATAGCCAAAATTTTAAAGCAAAATACTCCCCTGGACAAGGACCAAATTTCATGGTTGCTGTTTTTATAACATCCCATATTCTTTTCACAGCCTGTTCATCATAACGAGAAAAATTCTGTTCCTTCAAGGTCACAAGCAGGGACCTGAAAGTCAGCCTGTGGTCTTGCTCATTACCACAGGGAAGACCAGGCAGAGTCTATGGGTGTCTGAAGCCTGCATAGTCAGGATTGTTGTAGTTTTCTATTGAGAGTGAAGCCAGGAATTCTGCGGACTTGTGTTAGACTTTATAGAAAAAGTTTCTCTCTCTCTGTCTTATCTGGATCAATTTTCACTGAAGGACTCTGAAGAAAGCACAGAAAATACTGTATTCTGTAAGGAGTTTCACAGAACAGGAAGACAAGACTTCCCTCCTTTCTGTAGGAATGTCTTCTGATAGCTCATTGCTAACAACTGGGGAAAAAACACTGGAAGTTCTGTCTGGATAAGAGAACTTCTTTATCTGATCTGTAAATCAGAAAGGTCAGAAAAATTTATGCTGACAGAAAATACCAAGCAATGACAAGTCTCCTCTACCTTGGTCATCTGATAATTCTGGTCACAGACACTAAGTGAATCTTAAATTTCCCGAGAAGATGGTCTAAGAATGATAGCGACCTCATGACAACAACTGTGGATCCTGAACACTGATTGTTGGAGCAAATGGCCACGGCCTCAGCAACCACACAGGACTCTGGAGGCGCTAATCCTCCTGGGTCAGGACCTGTCTGTGCCCCCCAAACCCACCATGAAGCGAAAAGGTGCCACAAATGACAAAATTACAATATGAGACAGCTGTTTCTGAACTAAGGCAGGGGATACTTTCGAGACCTAACCAAACAAGAAAACTGCAGGGGAAGTAGCCTACAGGTGTTCTGCTAACTTTCTGGAATGTCTCTATTTTCTAATCATGTAAAAATCTGCAAGGAACTCAGGTCATCCTAAGGAGTCACAGGTGGGACTCTCCTCTTGGTTACTGGCGTAGCCTTGGCCTGTTCATTCCCCAAAATGTTACCTGTGGTCTGTGCCCCTTAGAAGCCCACAGTAGAAAGCTGATGCTGACTTTCAGGCTCATTTTATAAAGGCTCCTCAGTGATGGACTGTTAACTTCACAAATCTCACAAAACTTAACTGGGCAGAACAAAGAAAATGCCTATTTACCTTCTCTCTCCACAAATAAATAGCCTTCTCTAGTAACCTGAGAGTAAATGGAATCATATTTTCTCAGCTTTAAGTCAGACACCCCTTTCTCTCCACTGTGACCTCCAGGGCTCTCTCCCCCAAGTGGAACAAACCCTGCACCAGCTGCAGAGAAACAGCACAGAGCTGGTACCTCCAGAAGAGAAGTGTGGCCGCCTGTGAAGGCCAAGGTCAGGGAGTCCGTTGTTTCATTGTTCTGAAGTGGGAAGGTCTAGAAATTCAGCCCTTCCAGGGCTCGTGGGGACAATGGAACCACAGAAGACTGGATGGAGGTGGGCAGCTGGAGTAGAGCCACACACAGGAGACAAGGGGACAGGGAAGCCTGGTCGGGAGGGTGTCGCCAGCTGCGTGAGTGTCCTTGGTGCTGACTGTACAGCCCGGCCCTGCTGTATTTGTGGGATTATCAAGTTCACTGGCATTTCAATACGCAAGCACAACGCCCGCCTGGGGCCCCTCACTAAAAGAGTTCAAGAGTATGCTCTCACCCTCCTTGGCCAATCACCGGGGTGATCTTCACGTGCTGCTGGATGCTGTCCCCGGATTTCCGTCTGGCATAGTAAACCCCCTGCCACTCCTATACGTGGACAAAGAGAGCACTTAAAACCTTTCCATTGACTCGTGGCTGCCCCTACAGAAGGTCTCACCAGGCTGAGTAGTACAGTTCTCCCATGCTTACGGTCCAGTTCACAAAACGCTCCCGTATGTGCTGCACCCACTGGCTGTGATGCTTACTTGGTGAGGCTCACAGTCACGATGCAAGACCACAAAGCCACGGTGTCCTCTGCCAGACTGCCCCACTGGACCCCAGGCCGCCTGCCCCGCGGGTGGAGTCCCTGCTCCCTGTTCCCGGTCCTGAGGGCGCAGTGGCATGTCAATGGATTCCTCTAGGGTCTTTCTCAGAATTTTCACACTAACTTGTGAGCTTGGAATTATCACCCTCGAATTACAGACAGCTAAACTGGTAAACCGAGGCTCAGAGAGTCTAATCTGCCCACATGAAGGGGTGGAGTTTACATTGTAGTATGTCTTATCTTTCCCTGCAGCTGTCTGTCTTTCTGACATCCTTTGGGTCTCCACCTACAACTTCTTTGGGTTAGTCTCGCTTGTGGCAGATTCCAGGGATGTGGCGAAATGGATTTGAAGATCGCTGGATCTCTGGGTCCTAGAAAAATGGCTGGGTAAGAGCCAGGTGACCTCATAGGGGAACCTGGGGCAACTTTGTTATTTTTGAGATTCTCTACAGTCGTTTCTGACCTTTCTCCCCTGGACAGTAGACTGGGATGCACCTGGGGCCAGCAGATGAGTGACCCCATTCTTTTGGCAATCTTGTGGAATCCTTACCAATGTCTTACTTCCTTTTCAGCCTTACTGCCTTTTTTTTTTTTAAAAAAGTTTGGCCATCCTATAGAATACCAACATACCTTATTTCTTTTTCCCATTAAATGTCATACAATGCTTTCAAACAATACAATGCTTTCATGTCAGAGAAAGCAAGATGAAATAATACACGAGAAAGCGTTCCGAGGCTGCAATGAAAACGAACGGCTGGCTCCAGCTACGGAAGCAAAGCACCTCTGAAGGGAGAGTGTGCGGGGACTTCCCGCTGCACTGATGCCATCGCCCTCACCTGCCGAGGTGAAGAAGAAGCCACTGAGCAAGTTGGTGCGGCGGGAGAACTAAGTTACACACCTCTGTTGAACTGTGATGAGTAAAGAGAACAGAGAAAGGCAAACTGACCTAAACTGGGCCTACCTGAAATACGGACATTAAGTACTTCTCATCACCCAAACACTAGACAGCTTTAACAGCACACAACAGTTCTGTGGGACAGGAAGGATGCTCCAGCTGGGACAGACTCATGCAAGGAATGCGACTGTCCTAGGTAAAATGATCAGCGTCCCTAGTATGGGGATGTACACTAGACTCACTTGATATCCAAAGTCAACTCATTACACAAACATAAGGGATTGGCCACTTAATTACACTATTCGAGAAACCAGTCTCACAGACGGCATAAAAACGGCTGCACTGGGCAGGGATCTGTAACAGTGTTTTGTTGGTTTAACCCACCTTGCCCTTCTTGATGCACGTGTTGATGGTGTCCAGGAGGTCTGCTCGGTTCTTATCGCTCTTGGGCAGCTCGGCCAGTTCTTTCCCCAGGAGCTCACCCTTGTGGTAGCCCATCATCCTTTCAAAGGCTGGGTTGACGTACTAGAAGGGGGAGCAGTGACAGGTCAGCATGGGAATGCCGCGTGCTCTTAGGCAAGCCTGCTGGCACAGAGGAGACGTGCTGAGGTAGCCAGCAAGGTGTCACCTTGGCCAGCGGTCTCTGGGTCAGGTGCTGAGCGGTACCCACACTCAGGCCCCTGCAGTAGCTGTCATGACCCATTCTACTGCTAGTCCTGAACCCTGGTCCCTGGGGGGAAATGCGAGAAAATCTTTACAGGAAAATCTTTAATAGGAAAAGGGCAAGAAGCCATCATCTAGCAGGGCCGGCCTTTGAAGGGCCTTATGTCTCACCTGTTACCCATGAACTAGTAAAAATTTTGGGAAAAATTACAGAACTATGAGATGTTAGAACTCAGCTCGGCAGGCTGTCCAATTATGCACTCTTTACAAGGCAGCAGCTTGATCTCTCACATCTGCAATCTTTTCACTACTATCACCCAGGGCCACGACTTGGGACCACTTCTGGTGTCGTCTGAGCCATAAGTTCAGCTGCTGGGCTTGGGAAGGAAGCAGTCCTTTCAGCGCTGGGCAGCCATGGAGAGAGGTTGCCCTGGGCACATGCTGCGGCTAAGACTCAGTGGTTTCTTTCCCAAATTCTGCAAGGGTCTTAGAATTTAGAGCTATTAACCTTGGGTGACTCCCTCTTGTCCCCACCCTCAAATTTCTTCTCAAAAAATAGTCATGAGGGCCCCCCTGGTGGCGCAGCAGGTTGAGTTGCGCACTATGAAGCACCCACTGCACAGCAGCACGAGTTCGATCCTGGCCAGGGAGGGGACCCACATGGCGCAGCAGACCTCTCCTGCCTGGCCTGCTGCTCCCCTCAGCAGTCTGTTTCAATAGATCTGCCTGTTCTGCTCCCCACTCTGTCTCTGGTGAATCCTCTCACCTCCCATGACTCTGGCTTGTACCCCAGCTCTTGTGTGAATAAATAAATCTTAAAAAAAAAAAAAAAAAGTAGTCACTAGATGAGAGCTGAGTGGAGGGAGCCAAGTGAGGGAAGATGTGGGGGAACATGAGCATGCCACACATAGGTCACAGATTTCTTTAGGCATAATTCACCTCCATCTGCTGCTTCAGATAATGTTCTTGCAAACTGTAATCACTCTTGCCCTCTGCGGTGATAACAGCAGTAAGGAATGTGGGGAAACAGTGATACTTGGGGAGATATGCCCCTGGGAACACAGAATACAATTAACCAGGAGTTGGAGGGATCCAAAAGATGCTGTGGGGTCCTCAGCATCAGTTCCTATGGGGCTGTGTGCAGGGCAGGGGTGGGGATCACTGACTTCCCATCATTTCCGCCAGTGGCTAGTGAGCTTACTGGGCTGGGCGGCTGGCCCCTGCTCACCAAGTGTTTGTTCCCCGGCTCAGTCTGCTCCTGCATGGCCTGAGTTGCCTGCACTTTCCCCTCCCTCTGAGCCTTTGCCCTCACGCTCTCTCTACTCAGAATACCCTACCCAACTCCTTGCCTCATCAACTTGACTTATCCTCCCTCCTGGAGGATGCAGTCCTTTATGCCTGGCCCAGTCTGTTGGCACCGCGCATAAGGGCTCCTCTGGTCTCCAGTGCCAGCACCTAGTGACTTCATGCAAGCTGATTTTTGTTTACTTTTCTCTCTTCCACCAGACCCTAAAATCCTCAAGGGCAAAGGCCATTTTGGATTTCTTTGGATACTATGGGCAGTTTAGAAAATACTAGAAAGAATGGGTAACATTTGAGAATATGTTCTCCTTATTTGTTGGCTATTCCCTCAGTCATTTTCATGTATTTATTTTGCTTTCCCTATCAGGTTGCAAATATGAGTTGAAGTCATGGCCTTTTCTTCACTTGGGGTTCCTGTAACCTCAGCATGGTGCAGGTATACCAGGACATGGACTCTGGAGCCAAAGGACCAAGTTCAAATCTTGGCTCTGCCAGTTACCGACTGCTTGACTGTGGAATGTCTCATCTTCTCTGCCCTCAGTTACCTCATCTGCAACATGACTACACTGTAGTACCAATTCATGGATTGTTTTAAGAAATAAAGAAGTATGTGTAAAATGCTTAGCATCATGCCTGACAGAAGGTAAGCACCAGAGAACTGTTTTACAGCAAGCAGAGTTTGGATGGATATATAGATACCGTGTCTTACTGACTTCAAAATTTGGCTGTGTTTTTAGAATTGTGCTTCTGGCTGCCCTTTGAAATGGATCTGAAGACTTCCTAACACTGCTGACTGTGCCTTTGGAGTCACAGGTGTGCCTCCTAAGTTACAGAGAAGGCAGACACGTTTCTGTCACACACCAAGCACAAACCCCACATCTCTCCCACTTACACCCCAACCTAAACAATTGGTTCTGTCCATGAAACATGTGTGTTATGCACCGTTTACAGCAGGCAGTCACAACTGCAGTAACAGAGGAAAGGGCTTCCTGCCAGCCACTCCTCCTCCTCACTGTAGTTCTACACCTGCTTCTTTAGTAGGGAACCCAGTCCTGCACTCTGCAGTTGTCAACTGGTGGTTTGAAAACCCGTACCTCCGGGAGAGGTGGCGGGGTGATGTTGTCGCTTGATATATTAATCACTTCCCAGTCTTCGCTGGGAACCAGAAGAAATGAAGGCTGAAGATGTGGGTACCTGGAAGCGGGAGGAGAGTCCCTCTGCATTCCAAGTAAACTATACTGACTGCAGTTTTTCTCAGGGAGCTTTTTTAGAACAACTTGAAAAAGTCACCAACAACCTGAACATAAAACACGAAACACAAATAAGGAATAAGTTGAATAGAGGGTATTACATGTAAGGCGGACTTGAAAATGACCTTTGTACTTTAGGTTTTGCAAGGAGTCATCACGGAGGGGATAGTTTATGTTCTTACTCTATCCAAAGTCCTTCTAAGAGCACTGCCACTGGCTACTGAAAAGTTAGAGCCAAACTTTGAAGACAGTAAAACACTGTTACATAATTTGGCTCCAACCCTTGTTATTGCCTTGGGCAAGTCCCTTGACCTTGCTGGGTTCCAACTTTCCCATCTGCATTATGGGGCTCTTAAGTCTGTTTCACAGGGTGACTGAATAGCAACGAGAATCTTACAAAAATGTTGACCACAGGGCCGAGGCATCATGGGCTGCAGCTGTTGCTGCTTCCGAAAGGAACAGAGCAACACAGCAGCCAGAGGTTTCCCAGAAGGACAATGTGAGGCTGTGGTGGGGCCACTGAGGGTGCAGCAATGTCCTTGGGCTCTACTGAGGAGAGCAGGCGTTCCTCACACTCACCGTCTCCATAAAAACCAACTGCAGGCAGGCCTGTACTCGTCAGTGGAATGTCTGTGTTTCAGGTATTTTTTTTAAGATTTATTTATGCATACAAAAACTGGGGCACAAACCAGGGGTACAGAGGTGAGAGGATTCACCAGAAACAGAGTGGAGAGCAAAGCAGGTGGATCCACTGAAATACACTGCTAAGGGAGCAGCGGGTGAGGGAGGAGAGGTCTGCTGCGCCACGTGGTCCCCTCCTGGGCCAGGGACTGAAGTCATGCCGCAGTGGCTGCAGATAGCCTCATAGTGCTGCGCCTTAACCCCTTGCACCACCGGGAGTTTCTTAAGTATAAATATTTTACTATCCAACAAATAATAAGTTGATTTCAACAAATTTTTGCCTATTTATCGACATTTCTTAAGCTGGCTTTAGTATCTAAGCATGTGTTATAATTAGAATACCAACTGCAGGCAAAGAAACGGGTACTTTAGAAAATATTCTCATGCTGTAAGTATTTATATGCATTTACTCTACAGTTCTGGTATACTGCCGTAGAAATGCTGTCTCCACAGAAGTTACAAAAAATTTACCCCGTATCTGTCAAGGAAATCACAGGTTCTGCTCTGAGTATTTTTTTATTCTTATTGACATCTAGTTCTTATCTAAAGTTTATCAGTTTTCTTTGTATGCTTTGATATTCCTTTCTCCTGAGAAAATGTGCTAAAAGGTAAGAATTATGGGGACGTACTTAAAAAGACTGGCTCAAATTTGAGATTCTATTTTGACATCTAAAGGTATAAAGTAATCCCGTACCTGAATCACATGGTCATCGCTTGTTATCTCTATGGCTTCGTGACAATGGTCTAATGCAGTAAACACTGAATTACAGGCCCTGAAAAAGTTGCAAAAGACTGATGTTAGTTTTACCATTAAACCATTCATCTTTCATCTGTTAATTTATCAAAGTAAACAGTCCCTCAGATTCATTAAAACTGTATCTTTTGATACATGTCGAGAAAAAGAACCTTGCCTTTCAAATTAAATGAGTAAAACCAACAGCCTGTATGCCTGTGTATATGATACAAAGACTTATAATTCAGCAAAATCACCAAGGATCATGGGGTGAACTGCACATACACTGAATGAGACGAATATGAACACATGAGAATGAAGATGCTGAGGAGTCTGTCTTGTTCTCAGTCAGTGACATTCTTATTACAATTCACAGTGTGGCCATGGAGAAGTCCCTGTCAATTAGGAGAACCTAATTAGGCCCAAACTGGATCTGAGGTATTCTGGCCTTTCTTACTTTCTTGATCTCAGATAAGCAACCTTTTATAATTCTTTGCTTCCAACCACATCCGCTGGCATGCACCTCTTGAGATGGGTACTTTTCCTTGTAAATATTGAATATTGAGATCATTTCAAAATCTCAGAATTTAAACTACCTTCCAAATCTAGCATGACTCCAAACACATCATTTACTATTCAGCAGAGCAAACATGTAGCCTTACAGCTTGGGTATTTGTATTAGCTACTTAAAGAGTCCCCGTGAAGGCTTTCTTACACATTACCAAAAAAATGTTGATATACTAGATTGATGTCTCTCCTTATAAAACAAACTCTTAATGTGTTATTCATTCTCACTACACAAAGGCATGTGGCTTCGCAATCCTGTTTGAACCGCTCACCAGGGAGAGGGCAGAAAGAACAAGGCGAAACCTGGCTCTGTGCTTTCCAAGTTAAGGGACCTTAGGCAACTTTCATCTTCTCTGGTATTGGTTTCCTCATCTACAAGAAGAGGAGACACATTCTTTTTTTTTTTTTTTTAAATCCAGGATCTCCCATTCCAGAGATCCTTTTTTTTTTTTTTTAAGATTTATTTATTTATGCATACAAGCACTGGGG
>JAGFMF010011381.1:9697682-9739015 GCA_019455555.1 Galemys pyrenaicus
TCCCCTCTCTGGCCGGCAGCAGGGATCGAACTCGTGCTGCAGTGGCTGTGGTCTGCTTCATAGTGCGTTGCTTAACCCACTGCGCCACCAGGGAGGCCCAAGAGGAGACACATTCTACGGGTTGTTGTAAGAATCAAAACACTTTATGGGAGGCATTTCTCAAAGTGCTTGAAACAATTTAAAAATTCAACACATGGTACCTTTGTTTTATAAGATAGTATTTCTTTGTTCTTTGAGGCTTTCAAAGGCAGTTAGCAAAAGAAAAGTGAATCATAACCTATCTTTTCTCACGAGGATGCCGAAAATGTCAAGCCAAGAACTCTATTCAGTAAAGGCAAGGTAACCTGCATGGGAAGTGGAGAAGGATTTCTGCCCTGCTGAAGGACAGTGTTCCTGTAGCTACAGGTGATGCTTTCAGTGTGGGTGGATGAGTGAAGAATTCATGCAAGAGGTGGGCACAGAAGAACATATACCTAACTCAACTGAGATTCCCGATGGGTTCAGTATATTTTCTTGAATTGCTCTATTCAACCAAATCTGAATCATGACTGTTCCATCAGCACTGCTGCATTTATGAACACAATCATTTGAGGAGGGAAAGACTAAAAGAGGACTGGAAAATTATTACCCCAGTCTTTACTGCACTGCCTCTCATGAAGCGGTGAGAGAGTAGAAATCTTCTCTGAAGTATTTCCCAGGCATCCGGGCCCAGCAGCTGACTTGGGGCCTCAGAAAAGTATGCCCTGTCCTCCGGAAGTGAGACAGGAGAAGCACCCCCTGTGCAGGCTAATTCCTTCACTTTGAGAGCTGGATGGAGCCAGCTTCAACTAACACCTTTCGTCAAGTGAATTCCTTTCCTGCTGGAGAGCAAGCATCCGGCACGGGCACCAGGCACCATGCAGCCTGCTCCCCGACTCCCATTTATCGGTGTGGTGCTGCTGACGCAACACTCGGTACTGTCTTAAAGAACCTGTGCGTCACCAGATAACCAGATATGTAAATAGGTCCTGCAGAGTGTTAATGCTTTCATCAGTTCAGAGCTGCCCTTCTGCCAGATCTGAGCTTCAACCTCCAATGTTGACCTATTAAGCATTCATCTTACTACCAAAGCATAACATCTTCATCAAACAAAAGCAAATTCTCTTCAACAGTTGAGGTGAAAGGATACTGGCAGGCCTGACAGATTCTTTACCGAGTGATTAACATGCCTGGATGGCCAGGTTTCTAGCTTGCCTTTAAACCTCCACTGGCTGATGGCTGTATTTAAATGAACCTGCAGTAAAATGAAGTAATCAATTTAAGTTATGTTTCTAGAGGTTGGGACCTAATTGCTGATATTAATTATTAATACTCTGTGCAAAAGAACCTTAGGCTTTATTAACATCTACTCTTGGGAACTATGTAATTCTGCACCTCAAATGTTTTTACTTGTGTATCCTTCTGGCTGAGGAGCTGGGAAATAGGAAAGAGCAGCCCCAGGGAAGCTAAGGTCAGTGAAACCCCTGAAGTCACATGCCTTCTAATTGGCTCTTGACCCACAGGGAGAATGAGCTATCACAGGGGCCCCTTATCCATTATACAAAGAACACAGATATACAATGGGGAAGCAGGAAACCTGGTTCTACTCCAGTGATGCCATCAACACTTTTGGGTGGCTGTGATGATGTCAAGGGTGTCCCCATCAGTGTCTGTGTTTCCTGTCAACTGCCCCTGGAGTGGTTGGGCTACATGATCACCTATGACCCTACATCCCTTCAAAACACACACACATGCACGCACGCACACACGCTCACACTATCTGAAACAAAGTTAGGACTGAGTGAGGTCATGGCTTATAGGGAGAAGATTCTGATCCCACTTCCCAGCAGGGGTCTGGGAACAGCAGAGAAGCATCTGGGAGAAGCAGAGAAGCCAAGGGGATCATGACTTGCTCCTGATGGGCAGCAAAGTAGTAGAAGCCACTCCCTGTAAACCTTTTCAACTTATTTCTACTCCTACAATAGCTGTCACACACAACCTACGTGAGGATACACGTCTGTTAACACAGAAATGTAGTGTGTCATGGAATATAGAATTTTGCCCATCAGAGGACTATTTACTGTCTTAAGTCTTGGAATAAGGTAAGCATTATGACTTGGGTGTGTAACTCCCAAACTCCAAGTGATGATGAAATAGCTGACACTGTGTTTGTATAACAGATCAGCTTAAACTCGCAATAAGTAGCTAAATTCTGGCCACATTTTGGGCAAGATGGTTGTTTTCATGATAAAAAGGCATAAAAACATTATAATAGAGGGTCATCATTTAGCTTCTACTTCACCAGACATTGCCATTACAAAGCATCTTCTGTTCAATAAAGCAACTCATCAAAACCTACACAAGTGTGATTTTGTTCTTTTGTCTTTAAGATTTTCTCTATAATAAAATTTTCATATTAGATAATATATCTTATTGGGTTACATGATCTTTTTTTTTCTTTCAGTTAAGTAAATATGGTCGCCAAATATGAGGACCAGGGGGAAGAATCTGCCTTCAACATTGAACCTCATCCTTGCAGTACAGACTGTCCTTGCAGAATGCTGGTAGTGTCACACATTTAGCTGCAGCTGGGGGTGGCATTACAGGGGAAAGTATTATATAATTAGACTATAATTATTCCATCATTGTATAATAAAGAAGCTCATTTTCTAGTCTGTGGCAAGCAGGAATTACCCACCTGCCTCCAGGGAGCAGGAAGGTGCTCGATGCCCTGGAGTGCCCTAAAGGGCCAGGAGGTCATGGTGTGGGTCACTGTCCTCCCATCTTTTGGGGCCAGATGTAGTAGATTCATGCCATGCACACAACCCTCCAAAAGAAGGGAGAAAACTTGGGAACAGCTAAGGCAGAATCAGGCAAGAAGCAACTGAAGAGACCAACCCTTTAGTCTTCTCTGCCTCGTGAGGAGGACTCCTGCCTTTCTTCCTCTGTCACAGGGCTGCTCTCCTGCTGGTTGCTCTGGACTAGGAAGAAAAGCTATTTAGCAGCCAAGTGTGAGCTAGTGTGATGATAAGGGTGATGGGCAAACCCACCTTCCTGGGGTGATTGCCTAACTGAGTCAAGTGCATTCACTATCTTCACGCTGCTTTGTACTGAGAGCTGTAGCTTTTCATTATGACCTCTACAGGGCTTCCAACTCCCACAACCAGCTCCGATGAGGAATAAGTTACAGTACTCATACAGTGTGAGCTTCTTAAAAACTTGGAAAATTCTGACTGTGATGACACCTTGGAAATTTTAAGTGCCTGACTTTTCAGCAGATTTCATCAGTACAACAACCTGAAATCCTTTCTTTTAGCCCTTGTGCTGGCAGCTGCACATGTTGATTCTAAATTGCCAGATTTTAATGTATTTTTTACATCATTCTTTATTTTTGTACAGTGTATGTTTTTTCTTCTTGTGTCTAGTCTCTGTGAAATCCCCACCACCGATTCACTTGTGCACCATCGCCATAGTCCCTTGTGCTCTTCCCACCGTTTTGATCCTGCTCCCTCCTCCCCTGCAGAAAGTCTCTGGTTTATAGTTGCCTGTTGATTTTCATTTTTACTTTATTACTTTTTTCCTCCCGACCCCTTATTTGGATCATTTATATTCTTCCTATAAGCGAAACTTGCCTTCACTCCATTCACTATGTCGCTCCTGGCATCTTACATGTACCATCACATCAGTGCTGCTTAAGAACACAGAGCACTATTTAAAATGAGACTTATCTAGCAAAGCAGTAAGTTGCTATGCTGTTCATTTTTACTGTAAACAATACATAGTTAAGGAATTAAACATAAAAATAAAAGAGGAAGCCTCTTTACTCTCAATTATAAATAGCAGACACATCCAGGAATAAAAAAATTACTGTACATTATTTAAAATCACAAACTGCTAAAGTAAAAGCAATATGGTTTTCTTGACAAGTTCTATGAAAATTTCCAAAGCTGATAAACATACAGATAAACAGAAACCAAGGGGTCTAACATATCCTTTCAAAAATTCTTTGGGAGTATTCCTCACTGCCAGTGTAAAAAATACCTGAGACCCCCACTGGTTTGGAATTCTTTTAAATTATCTTTCCACCTATGAAAGTGACCATCTATTCCATACTTTATTTCTTGAAGCTCTTTGTCCACCAAAAAGTGACTTCCCTGACCAGAGTGAATCCCAGAAGAACCTGCCTCTGTAGGTTTATGTCAATCCAGGGAAAGAGAGAATGGCAGAGAACAATTATGTTTAGAAGCGTTTTGTTCCCTTTGTGTGCAAACTAAGTAACCAAGCCCAGAATGTGTATTATTACAGGGGGAAGTTATTGTATTTATTTTGCACTAAGTCTGAAACAGTCTTAACCTCTCAATTGGCCAAAAGGAAGTCATGCCAGGAACCTTCCAGACATCCCACTGCCTGAAGTCACTTTGAGCTAGTCCCCTGGAGGGCTCTAGGTTGGGAAGAGCCTCTGCTGCTCTCTCTCTGCTGGGGTGGGGATGATGGATTTTGGATAGCAGTGTCCCAAGAGACACAGAATGGAGCCTGAACAAACTGGGAATGGGCAAGGCGCCAATATCCCAAGACAGCCCAGACTATCACTCAGAGGACGCAACCAGAAGTGAGTACCAGAGAGAAGGCTGCTCCTAAAGCACTAAGTACCTGTCTAGATACTTAAAACCAGTTTGTTGAGGTACTTCACACACTGCAGTGCTGCAGACTGGCTTCATAAAATCATTATCATGGTTATGCAGCAATGACCAAGGTTAGCATAATAAATATAACCACTGGTTTGTCCCTATCTGTAACATTCCAAGTAGGAATTTATAAATGTGGAAAGGAGTAATTAGAAAGTAATCTTCCAAGGCTATTCTTAATCTTGATCTAATTGTACAAAAATTTCACAGTGCTTTTTCCTAGGGTATAATTTAAAACTACTGTTAGTGGAAAATATTGCAAAAGGAGAAATGCTTCCAATTTATTTCATTAAGCCAATGCACTCCAGGTTTAGATTTTGCATTTACCAGCTACCATGATCTGTTCAATGGCTTCAGAATCCCTGGGATTTAGCTACAAACCTGTGACTATCAACCGAATGACAGCCAAGCTCTTCTACTGAATTGCTAACTTCACTTTCCATCTTATTTTGCTACATACCGTAATTTGAACTGTGAGCGAACTTCCCCATGTTCTATTTGAATCAGTTCGTTATAGCAAGCAATTATGCTGCTATTCTCCATAAATCTCTGAAAAGAAAGCAAAGATAATACATAAGACATACAATTACTTCTTAAAGAGTCAAACAAAGAAACTTAACAGTTTTCCCCCATCCCAGGCAACTGTTATATAAGACACTCCTAAGTGGGGAAGATGAGATTAAATAAAACCGTTGTCAAGGCATTTGAAATAACTGTTCAATGTATGAGAAACAGCAAAGCAGGTAACACTGTACACTTTATGCCCTTGACAACAAAGGTGGGGAAAACTGCATTATGAGCACTCACAGAGAAATAAACGCTAAAGGGCACAGTAAACACCTTCGCTTTATGTGGCACTGCTGTCCTCTGGCCCGATGCTGGATGCACTAAGTGTGTGCAGGCCACCTGTGATCTCTTTCAAGGGAACAAATCCGCTTCACTTCCTGCTTAATATTCCAAGTACCTAACACACTCTCCTTGCGCCTAAGTTTCTCTCCCTCTCCTTCCTCCCTCTCTCCCTTCCCCCCTCCCTCCCTCCCTAGCACACACCCTAGTGTGGATGGTGTCTTCCCAGACAACACCTTTGAAGCCCTCTGACTTGCCCAATGCCTCTGTCCCCCACTATTCCAGGTAGAAGTTGCGAAGGGCTAAGAGGGGAAGCTGTGAATATACACAGAAGGGAAATACTTTCTATTTACAAAGCAAAGTGAAACATGCTGGACTCAGTTCCTGGACATTTGAAGATTTATTAGACTGCACAAATCTCTGAAGATTTATCAAACACTATCTCTTGTTGGTTGATGCTTCATAAAGTTAAGTTTTGAAAATACTGGGGTAATTAGGTAGGTTTATTTTTTCTTTTTAAGATAGAAAATGTAAAAAGGAAATGTTCATTATCTATTTCTAAAAAGCAATGCACATTAATTTAAAAGTATATAAAATAGAGAGGCTATAACGGAAAAAAATCCCCAATCACTGATAATGTCATAAGCTAGAGATAGCTTTACATTTTGGTTAATTTCCCTTAGGTTTTTACAATGCCTCTGTGTGTGTACTTCATCTAAATATATGAATATATATATGGTCATACTATATTTTCACTTTCATATCTAAGTAATCACTTTTAATGAGTTTTTCTTCAGCTCTCCTAAGAATGTCCATTGCAGTACAGAACAGCTTTCTGCAAGTGATGGTTTCTAAATGCTGGAGTACTTTGTTTGCACATAGTTGGCATTAATGACTGTTTTGAAGGTTGGAGGTAATGGAAGATTCCATTGCCTTCGCTTTCAGGGATTTTCCAAGATGTAGTTAACCCATACATCTGAAATAATTTGAATGAACAAAAGCAGTGGTCTTCAAAGTTTAAAACACCTAAGAATCACCTGGGTCTCTTTAAAATGTAGATTCCTGGCCCTGCTTCTAGAAATTGAGGCAGGCTTCTTTACTGCAGGATTTCTCAGAGCACTCAGAGTGCTCACGTGCCATACTGCTAATGTGGATTTCCAGAGCGGGAGGAGGAAGAACAGTCTTCCCTGATCTCCTAAACTTACTGGACCATAGAAGCCTCTTTTCACAGAACACCTATTAAAGCGTTTTTGGAACACTAGTGTTCACGGGACAGCCTGGAAAATAACACTTAATGGCCCCAACGTGGAGTTTAAAATTAAACAGCATATGCTTGTATCTTGACTTTGTTATGAGTGTGAGCTCTGACAAGCTATCTGGTCCTTTGGAACGTGCTTTCTCCTCTGCAAAAATAGAAAAAAAACAGGCAATCTCTCATTTGTAGATGAAGAGTAAGTCACCTAGGATGGAGCCTGACAAACCACTTCCTACTCCACAGGCAGCTTCTCTGGAGAGGATTCGTCAAGTCACAGGCATGCCTTGCACATTGCACTGCACACAGTAAGTGTTCCATGAAAACTTGTTGAATTGAATAAACATTTCACATAGGAAAAAAGGCACACAAAGACTGATATAAAAACAACTGCAATCGCTCTTTGCTAAGACGCTGGTCTCTAAAGGCTCAGAGTGGACTGAGCATCCAGCAATCAGCCACTGACGATAGCTGCAAAGGCTTTAAGGGGAGTTGCTGTGGAATATTCTATGACATAATGTGTTTCTGGATCCCGAGTCAGGGACCCATAGACTGAAGCACTGGCCGATAAGCTAGCCACACAGGACTGAGTTTCAGCAGATGATTTAATACAATCAAAACAATCAGAGAAAAGAAACAACCTACGGAACCAAGAATAGTTGGCATATTTGGAAGGGTGCTTGGGTAGAGCGTTGCCAAGGACAAGATTTTGCCCAAAAAAGGAGACCATCCACCTGGTAAGCAGCCTCAGCTGATCTCGTGCCACAGTAACTCAGAAAGAAAAACCTTTGTAGGTGCAGTGTGCTTCCCTTGAAAAGAGCCCAAACTATTCAGGGGCACCCTGACCTAGCTGGCAAATGGTCTTAGCGAGACCAGGCACTCCAGAACACCAGGTGGACCCTGATAGGTGCTGCTTTTCATCTTCCCACACCAAGGGCTTATTTACTGTGACTGACCGTAAAAAGCAGCACTATATCCAGACACAGGGAAATGCAACCTCCCAGAGCAACATGAACAGGTTATAAAATGTAGAATGTAGAACAATGGAACTTTCCCTCTTAGATTTACTGAATAGTATTTGTACCCTTAAGAGTGCCAACTGTTTCCCATAAGTATTTTCTGGAAGTAGAGGTGCAATTCAGTCTCCCAACAGGACATCCAAGCTCCATGCCAGTGGCAGGCAGGGTTACTGCACTAGCAGCTGGATTCCAGGGACACTCTACAGCTTCCACCTGGGTCCCTTCAGTGTAACCCCTTGTGGCACGTCCTTCTCCCATCCAGCCAACCAGCCAGCCAGCCAGCCAGCCAGCCAGCCAGCCAGCCAGTCATCCATCCATCCATCCAGCCAGCCAGCCAGCCATCGCAATGAGGAAAACACAGAGCCTCACACTCCTGAGTCCTGCCCTCACAGGTAAGGGGAAGTGTTGGGCACTGGGCTGGGGTGCCATGAGGTGGTCAACATTAAATAGAAGATCTTTGAAACCTGTGAATCATTTTATGTTCTCTCTCAGAAAAAGACCTCTCAGCTACATGGCTTCTTTATCAATATCCTTTTGCAACTCTTAATTCCGGACCTCAGAAGCCCTGTCCATGCTCACACTGAATCTAACTGACTGGGCTGACTTAAGTGAGGTTACTTGGGAACTAAAGAATTTTGACTTAATAAGGTGTTTCTTAGGTCATTCCCTATTTGTAGCTGAGATATATGAAGTTAGGAAAGGAACGAAACACACTGGACTAACAGTTGCCCATTAGTATGTGTGAAATAGTTTTTTTCTCCCTCACAGTCCTGGGGCTTACTTCAAGGGTAAGGTGCTTGCACCTGAGAGGTGCTGTTCATCTTCTACATACCCTGTTGAAGCCTGCATGCAGAAGAGGGAGGACTGAGGCCTCTTCATGGTCGCCCGATCTGCAGCAAAGCAGAAAATGTGGTCACTCAACAGATATAAACCAGGATTCCTCACACTGAAACATGGAGAGAGAGCAATGAGGCAAGCATGGCGGTGGCTCTAACAGTGACTTCCTGACCAGCATGTGGCCGTAGGGTACACCTGCCTTCAAGGACCCAGACCCCACATCCACCTTCCAGATGCAAAGAGGACAAAGGCAGTGGAAAAACTCTGGCAGTGAGCCTGAAAGCATCACCTCTGACACCGAGAGTAGCCATCTTCACCTCTGGGCTGCCCTTGGGAGTTGGAGCAAACGCAGGGAGGTGCAGGGCGCATCTCAGAGACCACTGTCTTCTTAGCTGTCCTGAACCTTTTGAAAGCACGACTCCCATGCCTAGCTGGGCCCAACTCTCAGGGTGAGGAGGACTACCTGCATTGCTGGTTCACAGCACCCCAATGCCAAATGGGAAAGAATGCCACAAGTTAGAAGGGAAGAAGAGAACTTCTGTGAATGGGTGGGGAAGGTTTCCTGTACTGAGTCTTCACTTGGATCTCAGAGCGTTAGCTGGAGTACAAGGATGACTTATTAATCGTGAAGACATGCCAGAACTAGGCCAGCACCATTAAGAGAACTGGTGAACCCCAGACAGCCAGCAAGTAATATGGGACATTGCTCTGAAAACTGGTTAAGAAAGATGAAATAAAAGGGGTTGGATGAGGAGCAGACAGAACCGAGAGAAATCCTGGTGCTTCTTATTTGTAGCACTGCCAGTAGCTGATTCCTGCCCTTTAGCCAAAAGCTGTCCTTCCCGCTCCCTTTCTGCTCAGGAATTCAAAGTTCGATCTTCTCTGAATGATAGTCAGGAGGGGCATAAAAACGTTCGTAAAGTATGAAACATGTTCTATTTCACAAGCTGGGAGGCAACACCCAGCATTCATTGTACTCTTACTTTACATTGGATGATTGATTAAAAAAATTTCAAAAGTGAAAATAACAAACCATAGCAAACCACTCTTTATCAAGAATGTTTTTGCAACACAAGCAGGGAAAAACACTGTTTAATTCTTGGGTCAGTGAAATAAGCCAGGCTTGGGGAAGACGCTGTGTAGCCTGGTGTAAGTCTAGTGTCCAGGACTCCTAAGGCCCTTTCAAGACCTCAGAGGCTCCAGAATATAAAATGTAAGCAAGAGGGATGAAGAAATCTGACTTCACAGATTGAGTCCCTTCAGTCATTCCTGAGATGCCTTTCCCACCAGGAGGGTAAGGTAGTAAGGAACCAACTTGGACAACTTCTTCACTTTCCTTGGGCCATACCCCACAGAGTTATCAAAGTGAAGACTCACCGGTCCTAACAGGAAACTCAAGGAGCCGCTGCTAAGCAGGAATCTTTGACTAGGACAAGACTATGAAGCCATTATTTCCCACTGTTTCAAGATAGCTTTGGAAAGCTGTATTTACAAACTCTCTGGGGCCCAGCTTGCCTCGAGTAGACCTCAGTGTTCCTGTCTGAGGTGCTGGCTTATCAACTCCCTCACTGCAGAATCTGTGCCATTTGCCTTATGGGGCCAAGTCCAGTAGGTTCTAGGCGCTAGTTTAGGTCTTATTCTCTGAAGCTAATGATAGCCATTAAATGATTACAACACATTTTGATCCTTGGAAAGATACGAACCATGGTAGTTTGTGCAATGACTCTTTTCTTCTAGATTTTTCCTTTTAAGTCTGGTCATGTCAGACAATAAACCCAGAAGAGCAGTTTCTCATCCTATAGTTCTGTACCTACAATAACTCAATGCCTTTTTTTTTTTGCCTTGTCTTCCAACATTTACATAAATTCTAACCACAACAGTCCCAACATAAACTGCATGTTTTTTTCACAGAGAATTAGCACCTCTTTGTTCTCATGCTTCAATTTGTTTCTTCTTTAATAGAAAACAAGCACTCCCCACTCTTTTCTTCAAAGACAAAAAAATAAACTAGAACGATGTTCTCTCCACACCTCTTCCTCCCCAGATTGTCTATTCCTTTCTAGCATATAACGAGTGACTATTTTTTCTTGAAGTATATGAGTATGAGCTCACAGCAACTAGATATGATAGAGAAAAGAGTCTAAGTAATTCCAGAAACTCGAGAAACAAAGAAAATCCCAAAGCAAGATTGCAGTTGGTTTTTTAAGGCCAAAGACAGGCTGGTTGCTTCCCTAGCTCACAGACTGGATTACATTAGACAGATGTTCCAGAATGAACAGTACTACTTGCAGCTGGGGAAGGGAGGTGAGCTTACGCTTGTGCAACCACCGCGAGGATCACCGTGTGCTCGGAGGGGTTTGTGGCCCGGATAGACCTGCAATGAAAAAGCTTCCAGTCAAACCTGGTGACCTGGCCCTGAAACATGAAACAAATGTAGACTTTCTTCACATTGAAAATCAAATCTCCCTCTAAAATCTAAAACTGCATAGAAGACAAAGAAAGTTGCCCTTGTTGGCTGGGACAATCTCATTTTATTAAAAAAAAATTTTTTTTTTTTTTAAACTCCCAGGCAATTATCCAACAGGTCAGACCTGCCAATTTTCCATTTCACAAACTGGCAAATTCCACATTTTCTGATTGAAATTCTACTCTGAAAAAAAAAAAAAATTGGCAGTCCTACAATTCTCTAGTTATCAGTTTGTACTTAGGAAGCTAACTGGGTTGGATCTTTTTTTCTTTTAAAAAAATATCTGAGAAAGTTGAACTGACCTTGTATCAAACAGTAAAGCTCTCACTGACAGCTGGATATACAAATGAAGGTTAAGGCCCAGTTAAGGTTTGTACTCAAATACTCCAAACCCCTGGGTCATCAACCAGGGCTGAGAAATGTTGCGATATAGTGATTGTCACTGTATGTTACTTGTTGCACTAGGACCTTACATATAGTTAATTCTCTAGGAATTTGACGGATTAAAATAAATAAGGGTGTAGAGTTCTGAGGTTCATCCATCTTCAAGAATGTGCTATGCTGCTGCTCACGTCCTGAATTATTCTGGTCAGAGGTCATCCACTGGATGAACTTTTTAATGAAAGGCCACATACTTGTGTACTTGTGTCTTAGTACAAAATAAGCTTGCACGTTTTGACCTTACCTCCTTGGTCTAGCCTCTGCTTATTTTGAGATCCCTTGGAAGGGAATCATCTCCAAGAACAGAAGGCTCAAGGCTGCTCCTGAATATTTTGTGATACAATATGTGTTTGTTCTTTCTAGCTATCTTATTTCTGCTCCTCTTCATTTTAACATGTTTGCACGACTACTCCCCTAGAGACAGCCAATTTCTATTGTTTCATTCTCTTCAACTTCAAAATTTCCTTACCTCAAAAAAAATATACCTTCCCCATTTCTTATTCTTAGAGACCTCACTCTGTGTTGGTGGAATACTCCAGAAGATGACCAGTGGCTATCTCCCTGGCAAGAGAAGCATCCCCTTGTGGGTAAATGGTATTTGAACAAGCACCTCTGGAAAGAAGGCCTTAACTCACTGTGGGGCAGGGGGAAATAAGTCAATACCCTGCCAATGCTAGCACAGACAACTTCCCACAGAACAAGTCCTGGAAAGGTAAAGCTGTACTTAGAATCTACTCAGGAACCTATGACGTCTCAGCAGAAATACCTAATGAAAACAATGGCGTGTATTAGAGGCCTGCTCTAGTCTCTAAGAAAAAAACACTAAGTCCTTCTCACCTTTGTTCCAATTCTTTCACCCCATAAGGAATCCTGGGTACACTGCCAGGTGGGGTTCATTAGGCAAGAGACTCAAACAGAGTTAACGTAATAGGGCCAGAGCACATGCTCACTTGCCTTCTTTTGGGACTGACATTTATCTCGTTTCCTGTGCTTGACTCTTCAAACTCATCCCTCCAAGGAAGTGGAGGTTCAGCCTGGACCTCTTCCTGGGAGAGAGGATTAAGGAGGATGAAGGGCAGGGACCTAAGGAAGCATGCCAGGCTAAGATCCAGTGCAGATCAAAAGCCAGGGATTGGGTCTAAGATAATATAAAGAACATCCCTGTATCCCCACCCCTCCATTTTAGAGAACATGTGTTGGCAGTCAAGTGTGAACAGCTGGTAAACACACCACCATGGTCACCTGGCTTCTGGATTGCACAGCAGCCCTCCATTCCCATCAAAGTTTTCAGTGAGACTAAGATGGAAATATGTTCATCAAGAAACAAAACTGGGCCTCCCTGGTGGCGCAGTGGGTTAAGCAACGCACTATGAAGCAAAACCACGGCCACTGCAGCACGAGTTCGATCCCTGCTGCTGTCCAGGGAGGGAATCCACATGGCTCAGCAGACCTCTCCTGCTGTGCCCGCTGCTCCCCCTCAGCAGTGTACTTCAGTTGATCTGCCTGTTCTGCTCTCTATGGTGAATCCTTTCACCCCCCACACACCTCTGGCCTGTACCCCAGTGCTTGTATGCATAAATCAATAAATCTTTAAAAAAAAAGAAAAAGAAATAAAACTACACTGTTGTAAACTGTGTAGCTAAAGTGGTTCATTACCTGAATTAGAGAAGTCTTCCTGTTAATTTTTGCTTAATGCCTGAAGCCTAGCTTAAATCATCCTATGGTGCTGAGAGGAAGTGATATTTCTACTAAAAAATCATGTAAGAAAGGTGAATTAAGACCAAGAAAAAGTAGACTGACTTTAATTATAAAGGAATCACTCTACTCTGAAAAACACTTAAAAAGAAAAAATATTTCTTAATGCTAAAAATCCATCCAAATATTTGTGATACATTATATGGATATGAACAGCTGTGCAGAAAGATAAGATGAAACCAGCAACACATTTTAAAATAGGTTCCTTATGAAAAATGTTTTAGTAAAGAAAATCATCAAAAATTAGCAAGGCAATGCTGATGAAGAAAAACGCCTCTTAATTCACTAATTTCTTATCTGGTACCAAAGGTTCTAAGAAGTCATATCACTAATATTCAAGAGAATTCCAGCTCCATATGTAATTGGAGCCTGTCCTGCTCCAGCATTTAATCACTGATCTCTTTCCACCTAGCTCTAAAGTATTCTACTTCTGCTAAACGGACTGGTTCATCCTGAGCTATCTCTTAAGACTGCATTTATTTTTGAGTAGGTGTGTTTCTTCCCCAGAGTGCAAGTATTTCCGTGCACCAGCAGGGGGCTTTGGGGCTCTGGAAGTTCTTCTGCTGCTGCAGCGTGGTTCCCTTTGCCACAGGACTATGCAGGAGCCACCCATCTGTGTCAGGCAGGGAAGGCTTCCCATTTCACACATTCTTGATGTTCACTTCAGGACGGAATAATTAAGAGTAAGATACCCAATTTAAATCCAAACTATATCTGTGTCATAAGAACTCTCTGAATTTTAATGTGGAGTATGTGTGTGAGAGAGACAGAGAGAGACAGAGATAAATATGAGTAATACTCAAAGGGGAAAAATACCCTGAAGTTTTCAGTGGAGGTCTCGCCTCTAAATTCAGCTGAATTCAAATATGGAAAAACAGAAAGGCAAGATAAACCCAGAGGAGGAGATCAAGTTTTCATCATAGAAAGATGTACAAACTGCTCAGAACATCAACACATATTTAGAAGTTTATGGGATAGAATTAAAATCCTCTACCAGTGAAGCATATTTAAGCTGTTAAGTGTACATTTATGAAGCATATTAAATGAAAGAAGGTACCTGCACACTGCTTCTGCATCAAAGTTTCGAGTTTGTCTGTGGTCGATTACAATAATTTCATGATGTTTATCTAGAAAGCATTCAAGGGCTGACTCCGGAGTCCGTGCAATATTGCATCTATACCCGGCTCTGTCACAGGCCCACCAGAAGCCATCACTCTGACTATCTTCCTTTGCAAAGATCAGCAAAACCTGGAACACAGAGAAAAGAGCATCTTGACAAACATCATCCTTAGCGACTGGATTAAAAATGGCTGAGAAGCTACCTGAGTTCAAGTCCCAATTCCTCTAACAAAAGAAATCGTGACTTTGGCGAGGGGCTTCTCCAAAGTCAGATGTGGTAAGAATGGTGCACAGAAACTAGTTGTGAGGCCTGAGCAAATGAACACAGAACAGGCGCTCCATCACTCTGGAGGCAGTTATTAATTTCCATTTCCTAACTGACTTTGTTTTTTTAGATAAACCAAGAGGTAAGATGATTCACAGGGTAATTAATGCAGGTTAGGCTATGGTTCACACAGACACAAATCTGGCTTCAGTGCCGTGGTGTTTCTCTCCAGGTCCCAATGAAGTCACCTTTCCAAAGTCAGCGCTTACATCTCTATAAAGGTACCGAGAAGAAAGGGAATTCAAAATAACCTCAAACATTAATCCTTACATCAAGCCTTCCTGGGACCTGCAAAGGATGATTATAACGTGTGGAGCTGACAGTGCACCCTACCCCTGGAAAGAAGGTAGCAGTACTTCACACCACGCCCCCTCACAGCCTCTGGGCGCAAGGACCCAATACTCTGGCACCAGAACATCAGAAATGGCTTTACCACCACCTGAATGTCCTCACTTACTTGTTCATGGTCTGCTTTCCAATACAATTGAGCTTCTGGACATCAAAGACTTGTCTGCCTGATCCCTACCATACCCCAGCACTGGGATGGCACCTACTAGCTATTCAAAAATATTCGATGAGAAAAAGGGATAATGACATGTATGCTTTTGTTCAAAACAGGGTTTTAATCTTAGGAGTTAGACTACTTCACAGCCATCAAACTATGAGATAAATATACTAACACCATGATATCGGTAAGGCATTTATTATTCTTCAGCATCCACTCTGGTCCCTGCATGGCATGCCTCCTCCTCTCAGGAACTGTAAAAAACAACCTTTCAAATGGCAATCATCTCCTAATCTGTTGGCCTCACCAAACCTGAATAATCAAGTCTACATTTTAAAACAGGAATATTAAAAAATGTACTCACTAGAGAATTTATTAGTGTACTATTTAAAATTCTTCCCATTAAAAATTCAGACTACTTTTCAATAATTCAGCTCCCAAGCTGAGGGAAAAATATATGGGAATAATATGTGTGTACACACATATACATATACACATATATTGTACACACACATACGTATTTTTGTAAGTGATCACCTTTTCTTGGTACCTACCTTATTTCTTAAAAAAATCACATTTTCTCTAAGAAAGTCATAGACCTAAGTAACATTGATTGGACATTCTGTTCCCATCTCCCAGGCCACAGATAGAATAATGATATTCTGTTTCCAGAAATCTGGAACTTGATAGAGACAGAGGCTGGGAATTGGGACCTACTGCTCATTAATAGGAGAGACAAGGAAGGAAGAAACTTGAATTCTGGCTGTCAAGGTACTCAGAGGTGGCTCATTACCACCTTTTCTAAGCCATAGTTTTTCAACTCTTCCTTGAATTCTGAAAAACAAAACCCCAGAATTTCCTAATACACTTCCTAATAACTTCTTATATAGTTATTAACATTTTTATATAAGGAAGCTGTTAAGGGCCTCCCTGGTGGCGCAGTGGGTTAAGCAACACACTATGAAGCAAACCGCAGCCACTGCAGCATGAGTTCAATCCCTGCTGTTGGCCAGCGTGGGGACCCACACGGCGCAGCAGACCTCTCCTGCTGTGCCCGCTGCTCCCCTCAGCAGTGTACTTCTGTTGATCTGCCTGTTCTGCTCCCTGCTCTTTGTGGTGAATGCTCTCACCACCCCCACACCTCTGGCCTGTACCCCAGTGCTTGTATGCATTAAAAAAAAAAAGGAAGCTGTTAAACATAGAACAAAACCCACAAAAAATCCCTAAAGCAATATAGTCCCTCTTTAGTCAGGGCCAATCACAACCATTCTTTTCACAAGTTTTGTCAAGAAAGTACTAGAAAATATCCTTCAGGACAGCAATCACCTGTCTTTGTTAGCTAAATTAGAATAAATCTTTTTTCTCTGGTAAAGACTACTTAAAAAAAAGAACAAAACTAACTTTTCAAGAACTTGAAGACAAAGTATTTATTGTTATTAGCATTCTTTCTAAATAAGGGTATGTCCGGTTTATCATTAAACATCCAATTTTCATAATACGTGGTTTGGCTATAGGCAAAAGCTGGGTATTCAAGAAGCTCTAGAATAGACCGCATGTATAAATCATATATGCTGTGGCTACAGAATACTAAACAACTGGCCAATTTAATCAGATTAAGAATCAATGGAATTGGTAAAAAGTGGTCTGTAGACGCTCCTTAAATATCCTTACAAAAGTGATGCTAATGATAGCTACATTTTGATCAGAATTTTCTCATATAAGCTGGGTCATTAAAATGCACTTTCAAACATACTATATTATTCAAGAATCCTTTAGTAATGATTTGGAGGCAAGCATTACCCATTTTACAGACATGGGAACTGAAGCTTGGTATAGTTGAGACTCACGCAAAGGCATACAGCTAGCAAGATTTGAACTGAGGTCGGCCAGACTCTAGAGTCTGTGCAGTCATCATATCAAATAACTTGTTTCACTTTTACCCCCTAAAATACAGAACCAAAATTACTAACAACTCTGTGTATCCACTACACTGGCCTGGCCAGCAGAGAACACAGCTTGGTCACAGGTGGACAGGAAAGGAAATGCTGACAGCAATGACTTACAGAGTAGGAGCATCTCTATCACTAAGCCATTTCACTTAAATTATGAAGGAAAACTCCTCCACGAGGACACATGATTCCCCATATAAAGTCTCCAATTTATGTCATGGCTTCAGAAAAATCCATACCCGTACAATATAGAGGAACAAGAGGGAATATAGAGGAATTTGAAAAAGATGTGTGGCCTGGCTAGGAAAAAGCTTCCGTCACAGCTATAGGGATCGGCTTCCAAGCCCACGTGGAAAGCCCAGTGTGAGAGTGCGGGAGTGCACCCTCCAAGTAGAAACATGTCAGATCTACAGAGAAGAAGAACATGTGCTCCAGGCATCAATGAAGAAAAGGCCATTTGATTTTCAGATGTATCATGTTGATGAGAAACTACTGTCTCATCATATTTCCTCTATTTTCATTTTCTTGCCAAGATCGGGAAATACGACTTCTACTGTGAGTCACATTCACTACCCGAGGAAGACGGCCCCATGGTGCCGTGCTGGACCTGCCCAGCTTCCCCTCCGTGCCCTCCTCACTGCCTCCTGCCCGTTCACATGGGCATGCAGAGCCACATGTGACACGTCTGACGCAGGAGCTATTTCCCCTGCTGAACTCAGACATGCACCCTCAAAAGCAACCACATCCTCAAATAATCTTATCAAGCAAGTTCCTCCCAAGTCCTAAGGGCCTGGCCCATGTAGCTAGTGCACTTTTTTTTGGCACACCAGTGGGTAACAGATTTTTTTCCTCCAGAAAAATGAAAACAAAAAACAAAGGCACTGGGGCATAGCTTGACTTCTGCAAGACAGTTACAATGTCAGTAGAAGCACAAACACTGATTAGGTGCCAGTGCCTCAAAACTTAGAGCATTCAAACAGTAAAACCACTGGCCAGACTCCAGTGGTTAGCGAGAGTTAAGCAGGCTCACCTCCCACCCACCCAAAGCACTTAATACAGAGCCTTGAACCACATGACTTTCTGTATATTCTAACTAGAAGGACCCATGAGAGAAACTACAATACGTTTGCACAAGGCCAAATAGGAAAGGCATTCTTAGTTCTGAGTTGAGCTTCTCCTTTTGGAAAAAAGGTCTCTTGATTACTCTGTCCCTTACTCAGACGACTTTTGACCACTCGCCTCTGCTCTTACTTGGAACAAAACACACCCGATAACAGGTAAAATCTAAAATAGTTTGCTATGTCTTAATATACCAAATATAATAAATCCATAATTACAGAACTTGTTTTCCCGGGATGGGGAGAAGTGAATAATATTTAGAGCCTGCCAAGGACTTTATTATGTTTGGGAGGACAGAAATACATTATACTTGAGACTTTGATATAAAATGTGACTACTGTTTGCCTCTTAAAAGGTAATTTAAGGATAATCACTACAAAAAAGAAGCACAATGTATAATTTCTAAAATAGAAAAAAATAAAAAGGTTATTCTGAAAACCGACTGTGACAAAAATCAGGTATATAGGAAGGGTAATAAAAACACAAATTAAAACTAATTTTATCAGTAATCACACTCAGTATAACCAGATTGAGTTCATTACTAAAAAGGTAGGTTGCCAGAATAGGTTTTAGAAAAATAAAGCTATTAATATGTGCTACTTATAAAAGACACACAAACTATAAAGAAAACTGAACATAAAAGATATTGAAAATGCAAAAGAAAAAATACATGAAGAAAATGCTAACATAGAATGTCTAATAGACATGATAAGACAACTGAGGCAAAACTTAAAGAGGAATAATGCATAATAAAGGGGACACTAAGAACATACACTAATCAAGAACTTAGATAAACATTAACACCACAAATTCATATCAGCAAAAATTAAATATTGATGACACTGACATATCCAGTGCAATAGAAACTGAGATCCCATAGTCAAAAAGTGAGATGGTTTGAATAGCATACTTAATCCTAAGTAATTTATTTACCAAATAGATACATTTTTAAAAACTTTTCAAGAAATATGAATTTCTACATTATTGGTCAAACAAACATTATTGGCTAGCAAATATCATTGACTAGGAAATATTAAAGAATCAGCAACAAAGGCAATTCAATAGAAGAAGGAACTTACAGTTTTTTCAACAAGTGAAGCTGGAAAAACTGGATACCGAAATGGGAAAAGAAAATGAGCCTCAAACTCTACATTTAACCATACACCAAAATAACCTTTACAGATCTAAAAGTGAAATTGAAACAGATTCTAGAAGAAAACATAAGAAATTATCTTTTAAACCTGGGAGTTGGTAGATTAGAATACAGAAAACCCTAAAAGAAGTGATAAGTTAGTTGAAAGTTTTGCTCATCAAAAGCTAAACTTATTAAAATGAATAGACACAGATTGGGAGAAAATACTCTCAAAATCTGAAAGAATCTGTAACAAAGAACTCCAACTTAAAAACTTTTAAAAAGTCAACTCACTTAAAAATTGGCAGAATACTTAAGCAAACATTCATGAAAGATTGAATGACCGTCAATAACAAGTGTTTATTAGCCACAGAGGGGTGCAAATTTTTACGTCACAATATGATAGATTAGCTAAAACTAAAAGTATGAAATTTCAAGTAGTATCAAGGATTTGGAGTAAACAGAACTCTTATACTGCTTGTAGAAGTATAAAATGGTACCACCACTTTGAGAAAAAAATCTGAAGTATCTTAGAAAAGTAAATATACAACTGTTTTTTTAAGTTCTAGGAGGTCATTTATGCAAAACTTAAATGGCACGCAGGCTAGAAAGAAGTAATGACCTCGTCTTGTATCTAGAAAAATCTTGAATGAACCCCCCAAAAACTGTAAAAGCAGTAAATGAGGCAAGCAAGGTATAGGAGTCAAGATCACTATACAAAAACACTGTATCTCTGCACACCAGCAATGAACATCTCCAAAATGAAGTAACAGTTCCATTTATTGTAGCATCATAAAAGTATTTTAGGAATAAATTTAACAAAAACATAAAAGACAGAAACCTACAAAACATTACTGAAAAGAAAATCTAAATGCAAAGACACATTAACAGACTGGAGAACAAAACTGATCTAAAGATTCATTGCAACTACTATAAAAAATCCCAATTGGTCTGCCCTCCTCAAAATGAACAAATATAAAGTCCACATGAATATAAAGTGACCTTAAATGTAAGAAACTGGGGTGGGGAGTGGGGGGTGTCTCATACTTCAAAGCTTACCATAACCAAGACAGCAGGATCCTAGCACAGGATTGAGAATCCAGAAATAAACCCTCACAAAACAGTTATGGTTGGGTTTTGACAAAGGTGTCAAGACAATTTGATGGGGAAAGAATATTCTTTTTAACAAGTGCTGCTGGGACAACTAGGTATCTACATGCAAAAGAATAAAACTCTACTTCACTACTATATATAAAAACTAATTCAGAATGAATCATAGAGCTGAAACTATAAATCTGTATGGTGGTGGATTATGGGTGCTTCAGTGGTGGGTGTGATGTGGGAACGTGCACCCATTTCTGTTAAACATACACAGCACTGCAAATGCAAAAGAAATTTACAGAAAAAAAATGTTAAAAAGGCTCTCCCCTGGTGGTGCAGTGGGTTAAGCAATGCACTATGAAGCAAACCGCAGCCACTGCAGCATGAGTTCGATCCCTGCTGCCTGCCAGGGAGGGGACCCACATGGCGCAGCAGACCTCTCCTGCCTGGCCTGCTGCTGCCCTCAGCAGTGTTTCAGTCGATCTGCCTATTCTGCTCCCCGCTCTGTCTCTGATGAATCCTCTCACTGCCCACACCTCTGGCCTGTGCCCCAGTTCTTATATGAATAAAAATTTTTTTTTAAAAATCTTAAAAAAAAAAACTAAAACTCTCAGAAAACAAATTCTTGTGATCTTAGATCAGGCGCCAGATTCTTAGTTACAACATCAAATGATACTGAATGAAAAAACACATTTCAAAGTGATGCCCAGAGTACAACATCTTTGAATTAAGGCTTAAAATATTCAAAAGAAGGGTAATCATGAATGAACAAATACATATGTAAAATATAAAAGTATGAATCATAATCTCAGACTGGTAGTTACTTTTAAAGAGGAGACGAAGGCGGCAAAGATTTAAATGAATCAAGAACTTCAACAGTATCTATAATTGTTTCTTTAAAAAACTCTGAAATTGGGCAAACGGCTACCATTACATAACACTTATGGACACAAATGTATGTGAATATACATATGTACCTTTGTGAACAGTCATAGAATTTTATAATTTGACAAGTCATGTTTACAAAGAATGAGAGCGCCCTTATCATGAGCATTCATCGGCACTAAAAGCTGGGCAGAAGTGAAGGTAAATGAAACTAATGTAAAACTACACTAATCCCAAGACCAGTTTCAGAAATTGCCTTGGGAATAAATCCTGAAGTCTTTGTCATTGCCTTTATTCAAATTGAAGTACAAAGTACGTGCCCCCAGAACGATTACTGGAATTTTCCATTTGTTTATAGTCTATACAAATAGTAGTGGCTTGTGTTTATTTTAGTAAATTTTTTCCCTCTCTCTGCTCCTAAATTTGTTTTCATCAAATTTTCCCATGCTTAAAACTTTTCCTTTTGTTTTTTTTCCTTTCCCTAGATTTGCATTTCCTTTTCTAAGCAATGATAAACTATTATTTTCTCTCCCATTTGCTCATGAATCAAAAAAGTACATTTCCTTGGTTGGCTGGTTTTTTACTTTCATCTATGTGTTTGTTGGTTATGTCCTTTCAGCATCTTCACTGTTCCCAAGTACAGGACAAGCTTCCAGATGTTAACAGGCTACAGTGTTCACATGGAGCAGGGTGTTACTTACTTACACCTAACATGATGATGTATATGCAGATGGGGACTTAATAATTTTTCAGGAAGTTACAGACCCCTTTCTCTGAAGGGGACTTAGGAAGCTGGAGGGGACAGGAGGGTGCTTGGCTCAAGCCACAGGGGCAGGAAAGGGGTGGTCCCTGTCATCTTCTCTTCCAGCCAACAGTAGCGTTTCTCATTTGAGCACCTTCCACTGCCAGGCAGTGTTCTAGGCACTTGACACCACTCCCCACGGGAGTGCACTGTCGTCTCCACTTTCCAGGTAGGGCCCTGGTGGAGACATGAAGTGGAACATGCCAGGTCATCAGGCAGAACCAAGCTTCACATCCAGCGATGGCTCCCGGGAAAGTTCCCCCCATGTGGCTTCTTCCCCCTTGAGCGGCAGCAGCATGTAGAGCAGACTTTTTTTTGGTAGAAGAGCTCATTTTTCTCCCTTACAACCCACCTGGCAATCAGACTATTTATATCAAAGTGGGTGATGCTTAAATTTTCAAGGGAACAATTTGAGTTCTCAAGTATGATGTTCATTTAAAAAAGCAATTACATACAGAGATAGACACACACACACACACAACGATGTATGTACAGGTATATATAGAGGGGCAATGTAGCTACCTGCTGTTACACCAGCAGACCCCAAATTGAGGGTTCACATAACTGTGTTCTGCAAATGATGCCCCTACTGAGTAAGGGAGCTTACCTGAATAGGGTCCTGCGTCAGTCTCATGGGCCCGATGCGTACTTCTGCAGAAGAGACCTGCTAAATAAAAGACAGCACATGAGATGCAGGAGCCTCAAGCCACCCAAATTTACAAGTCCTTACACAGACAAATACGTGAAGCAGCTGTGCGCAGCTGCATCAGAGGGTCCAAAGCATGGGCATGGAGGCAGCTTACAACACTTGTACAGTATAACCCTGGCTTTGTGAACTATAATGTACATTTATACATATTGAGAGTGTTTGGGAGGCTGTTGTCTCAAATGCTAAGTGGAATTTTGGGTTCTTTTTACCCAAAAATAATGCCCACATGGGTTTTATGACTAAGCATGAACTTTTTACAGAAGAAAACAATTCAAGTATTATTTACTGAGCACCTAATATATGCTGGGCACCTGCTAGATTATTCTGAAATTTCAAGAGTAAACATTTCTCCCAAATGTGGAAGCTAAGGCATTCCTAAGGTTTTAAGAGCTGTTCCTATGTTGAGATATTTTTCTTAGCTTTATATTTTAGTGTAAGAAGTAAACAGCTTCTTTTACCATAAATAATTTACCCCAGTTCTATCTCCTCAAATAAGGGGGTAGCGCCCTGCAAAGACGGCACAGGGTACCTTGCCCCATCAGAACTCAGGTGTTCACGGCCACCACCACCTAACGCCTCTGGCTGCAAACATAGAGCAAGTATTTTCCTTTAGTTTTAATTACCTGGATTTCTAAAAATGACTTTTCTCTAGACAACTAGATTGAGGGTCTTGACTTCACCTCCATGTCTCCAACTGTTTTTCTCTAAGAGACCAAAGTCACTTCGCTGCTACTTGGAAGCTTATCTGCCCCCTCTCCTCCCACCCCCCAGCAGCCCACGCAGTACCCTCAGCTGCAACAGAATCCACAGATCAGAGACACCAGTGGCCCGGGGGCCAGACGACGCTTTAAATAATATTTTTGCAGATTCTAAATATGTCCCTGTAGCGGCAGGAAAGGCAGCACAGGAGCAAGGTTCGGGATGGTTCTGGGTAGACAGGTCAAGGAAAGGGAGTCTTGGAGCCCTCGGTGGCTTTTCATGCTTTTATTAGTAGAGGTGGCCAGGTACATGGGAGGCATGGGTGCCAGCCTCCCAGCCCCCAGCGTATCTCACCCTCTAGGCTGCTTTCTTCTCTCTCTTCTGCTGCTGCTGCTGCTGCTGCTCCTTCGTTCTGTCGGTTCTGTTGGTCAGTCCTGGCGTCCTCATGACGCCGCCCATTTAAGCCCGTGTCCAACTCAGGTGCGCCCACTTGCGCATGCCCACCCTGGAATGCTCACAGCACCGCAGGTGTCCATCATCACAGTGGTGGGAGGGTGGAAAGACCTGATCATTCTCTGACCCTACAGTCCCTTTCTCCTTTCTTCTCACTCCCATACGCACTGTACCTGGTATGAATCTTCTCAAAGACATACAATGAGTTTCTGGACTTCTTTGCCTGGTGAGGCTGATCTCCCCACCCCTTTGGCCTCTCACCAAGTCAGCCAGGAGAAAATTCCTGCTAGCTGCTCTTCTGAGGCTGCTGTGGTACTGGTTTGGCAAGCAAGGCACAGGGCAGGTTCTCCATCCATCCGAGCAGAGGAGTAAAGGAGCGTCCTGGAGCCCTCAGCAGCTTTTTCAGGCTTTAAAGCTCTTTTTATGCCAACTGTTTGTTGTGGGGCAAACCAGCGGGCTGGCAAGGCAGGGGCTGAATCCTTACACTTTCTTTTTCTCTGGGCTCTCTCAGGTGTTCTCTGGTGGTCTCTACCTCTTGCAGCCATTCTCTGCCTCAGTTGTTCTCGGAAAGTAGAGCTGAGCTCTCCCTCTGCTGGGGGGTGGAACTTAAGGTGGGGGTGGGGTGGCCTCCTGTCAGTGGGCCCTTGTAGAGTAAATGGAAAAGTGATCAGGCTTTTCCGCCCTCCCGCCATTGGTGTGATGATGGACACCTGCGGTCCTGCACGCGTGCCTTGGTGGGCATGCGCAACTGAGTCCACCTGGGCTTAGACACAGGCATATACGAGGATGCCAGCAGGAGAGAAAGGCAGAGAAAGGCGGCGGCGGCAGCAGCAGCAGCAGCAGCAGCCCAGAGAGTGAAGATGCACCAGGGGCCAGAAGGCCTGCAGCCTCCTGGCCCCCACCTCCAGCACCCCTGCCTCTCATCGCCTCTGAAGTAAATATCAATAAAAGCCAAAAAAAACCACTGAGGGCTGCAGGACTCCTTCCTTCACCCATCTGCTCAGAATCATCAAGACCTTGCTCTGTGCCCTTGCTGGCACCACAGCCCTCCCTGCAGGCCTGGCCCAAGTCAACCAACTCGGGGTCTGGGGCCCCTGAGTCTGCACGAAGGCCAAGCGCCTCACTGCCGTCGCCAGGTAAAAGGGGCAAGCGCAAGTGCTGTGCATTTGTGGAGCCAGCAGGGCACGGAGCAGGTTCTCTGGTTCAGGCAGCCGGGTCAGGGAGGAGTCCTGGGACCCTCGGTGGCTTTTTCAGGCTTTTATTGATCATTCGACACCAGAGGTGACCAGGTGCACTGCAGCGGGGAGGCCGGGTGGTGGTTGGGGGGCAGGAGGTTGGTAGGCCTCCTAGCCCCCAGAGAATCTTCACTCTCTGGGCTCTCTAGCCTCTGCTCGCCTCTGTCCTTACTCTTCTTTCTGCTCTCTCCTGGCGCCCTTGTGATGCCGCCCGTATACAGCCGGTGTCCCAGCCCAGGTGTGCTCACCTGCGCATGCCCACACCCTGCTCCAGGTGCCGCCATCAGGCACTCGTGCAGGACCGCAGGTGTCCATCATTGACACTAATGGCGGGGGGCGGGAAAGCCTGAACATTTTCATTTACACCGCAGTACTCAAGTCCAATGTGTAACTCTTGCACCACTTCTTTTTAAGCAAACAATGTCCTTGGAGGTGTGTGTGCCCAAGATTAGCTCCCTGCCTCCTTCATCACTGGACCTCTCCCCCCCACCCAGCTCGACTCTAAAGGCAATTTTAGTCGTTTGAAACACATTCTCCCTCCAAAGCGGAGCAATGGCCAGAATTCTGCTAAAAAGTTAATGATTAAAAACTGACTCAATTTGGTATAAATTTGATAAGCTGGCTTTTTTTTCTGTCTCCCTGGAACCTCACTTGGGTTCATTACAGCCACCACACACAAGCCCCCTGTAGGGTAAAGGTTGATCAGGTCTTTCCACCCTCCCACCACTGATGATGGACACCTGCGGTGCTGCGAGCATTCCAGGGTGGGCAAGCGCAAGTGGGCGCACCTGCGTTGGACACGGGCATAAATAGGCGGCGTCATGAGGATGCCAGAACTGTGAGGACCGACCAACAGAACTGATGAGAGCAGCAGCAGAGAGAGAAGCAGCAGCCGAGAGGGTGAGATGCGCTGGGGGCTGGGCGGCCTGCCATCCTCCCGGCCCCCCGGCACCCCTGCCTGCCATGTACCTGGCCACCTCTACTAAATAAAGTATGGAAAGCCACCGAGGGCTCCAAGAGACTCCTTCCCTGACCCGTCTGCCCCGAACCATCCCGACCCTTGCTCCAGTGCTCCTTTCCTGCCACTACACCCCCCCACCCCGGTCCCCAAGACCACCTGCTAATGGTTTCTCCAGTAAAACCAATGCCAAAAGGACAGAAAATACACAGATAAAATAATAGCTTAAAAGGAATAAAGAGACGCTTGTTTGGAAAGGCAAAGAGTCTGCAGGAAGGACCCTGCTCGCGAGCAAATTACCTTACAAGTCACCAGTGTGTGCAAGAAACAGAGACTGTTCTAGACTCTGTTAGGAGAGCATCTGAAGTCGGCGTGAACAGTCCCTGAGCCCCCTTCTGGCCCAAGTGAAGCTCGTCTTACGAGTGCCCATGCTGCTTGACCCCAGTGGTCACTGGTGACAGCATGGAGGTTTAGGAGCAACACTCAGGCTAGGCAATGCCCAGCTCTGGCCAAAAGGCAGGAGGACTCTCCATCTTTCCCCCACAATTCCCTGGCTGCATCCAGCATTTGAAACTGCCTCAGTGAGCTCAGGAGGAAGGAAAGCAGGACCCAACAGCAGAACCACAAAGCAGGTGGACCCTCTCAAAGACCCTTCCCCTCAGTCTTCATCTGCTCCTTGCCTGTCTCCCCCCCAACCCCACCCCATCTCCACCTCAGTCCACCAGCTCCCTTGACCTGACACACACTTTGCTTCTTATCTCTTGGTTTGCCTTTTCTCTTTTGCTCTATGCTCCCAGTTGTCTGATTTTTCTTCCAGATCTAAGAGGTCAACTATCCCAACAGAACCCCAGGGCCTGTCCTTGCTGGCTCCGAGGGATGCCAGGACGCAGTGCCCCAGGAAAGACAACCTGCCGCGGGTATGTCGACAGCAGCAGCAGTGTGCAGGGCTCTGCTTTGGACACAGAAGTCTGACTGCCTGCAATTCACCAATTTGTAGAAGAACAATTATGACCAGAAACAGGAGACCATTTACTGATGTCTGTAGCCAAGCCAAGATTCTCTACTTCAAAGAGCAAACTTTGAGCAACTGCAGATACACAGATTCCCAATTAGTGTATCAGCTCTGATTCCAGGAAGTGACCATGTTTGCCAGGGACACAGAAACTAGAAGAGGGAAGGCTCATAGGTAGAACAATCCCAGTGCCTCAGCGGAGGGTTTGAGAGTGTGGGAGGAGAGATGTGCTTCTCAGTCACTCCATCCACACAGCCTCCCCCAATTGCCCAATGGGGCAGGATGGCTGAGCCACATGCAGTGTTACCATGCCAACATTTACAGGGTGTACACAGGTGTGCATAGTAGGGTCACCAAACCATATACAGACAAGCTGGCTCTCCAGGAAAAAAAAAAATACAAGTTCTATTTTGCAACATTTGCTGATTCCATGATGCAAATACTTTCACCATAGCTAACATCAAGTTGGTAACACAGGTCTCTGAATATGCAATTTAAACATCTTTCTCCTTGATAAGATTATGAGTTTCTTAAGGATACAGACTGTCTTTTCAGTCTAGATGCTTTTCCATAGCATCTAGAAGATGCTTGAAAAACGAAAGGCTACTAACAAATGGAACTGAGCAGAAATGACTAAGATTGTACAGACTATAAGTAACAAAATCAGGACTGAGACTTCAATTTCCTGACTCCCAGTTCACTGCTCTTCCCTCATGCTCCAAGGTTTAGAGATTCATTCTTACCACACATCCCAGCTTTCTCTTACGGGTCTCTGGACTCCATTCTGTCTTTGCAAAACAGATGATCCAGTACTGACCATCTCTGCTCACTTTACTTCATGGTAGTCCATACTGCCACCAGCAGTAAGAAGAGTAGGGAGATGGCGGGGGTGGGAGTGGGGGAATTGGAGGCAGAATGAGGGAGGAGGTGTCCATAACATCCACCTTCCAACAAGCTGCTCAAAATCTGAATATTCTCCTCTCCAGTGACTTCTCTTTGGGAATGCTTTCCTTCCCCACTACTGTACCTGGTGTTCACACACAAGCACACAGCACCCTACATCCACTCTGCTCAGGGCAAACCCAATCTCACTGTATAAGGAGACTCCATGGTAAAGATATTTTACCCACAATGGGGACCAGCTGTGAGCTCAGGATTAGGCATTTTAAATGCCCTTAATCAATTCTCCCTGCTGCCAATTCCAATTTTAAAATATTTCATTATCTGAAAGTATCTATGTCCACCCTCCATTTTGAGGCCCATGTTTTATGCCTCTGAGTTCTGGGTAAGCAAAAGTTGTGCCTGCCGTTTGCCTTTTTAATAGTTCCATGTCTGACCTCCAGCCTCCCGCAGAAAGATAGTGGCAATGCAGCCTCCAGGTGCCCGGCATGGGGCTGTCATTCCTGCTGCACAACAAAATACCCTGGCTCACCCTGGTCTTCACTCTCCAACCACTGCCATCAGCACACCTAGATACTTTCTTCCTCCTCCTTTCTCATCTCAGCCATGGAGCCCCCAGACTCAGCTCTGTCCTCATACCAGCCTCCATTCATCACCAGCTATTGAGTCTGGCCATTCTTCAGCATCCTCAGCAACTCTGCTGCCCTGGGCCTTTCAGTATCCAACAGGTGTCTCTCACCTTTCCTTTACCTTCTTGCCCACAATCCTCTGATCTCAAGTTCTCAGCTTGGGTCTCATATAGAAGTACCTGAGGAACTCTATCAATGCAAGTCAAGAGAAGCAGAATCTCTAAGCACAGGGCTCAGGCATTGGCATTTTTCTTTTTGTTTGTTTGTTTCTTCAGTTGTAACTGGGGTTGAGAACCACTAATCTATTCTTCTGAGCAGACATGTCTGTTGTCAATTTCAGATACTTTTATGTATTCTTCAAGAATTTCTTCAAGAAATTATCTGTGAAGCACATAGCCTTTATGAGACACTAAAACCTACTCATTCAGATTCGGCTATAGCTGAACAGACACCACCTGTGTGAGCTTTTTCTTCTTCAAGACACCCTCTCCAAAAATGTAAGATTAACACTTAGGCAACAGGAAGATATAGGCCTTCACATTTGATGAGATAGTCCCCCAAATCAGTATCTCTAAACTTAATTAAAAATTTTCTAATACCAATCTTCTTAAGCTCTTCCAAAAATGTAGGAGAGAATATTTCCAAACCTATTTTACAAGGCTAGCATTACTCTAATGCCAAAACCAGACAAGAATGCTACAAGAAAATGACAAGTTAGTATCAGGTGCAAAAATCCTCAAGAAACTTTTAACAACCCAGTTAAATTTTTTTGTTAAACAAATATCGACATAAAAGATGACTCATAGCCATGAGATACTCACAATGGGTTACATATTTATCAACTCTGTATTTTATGCCCTGCTGTTTAGAACAGTACCTTAATTTGGCAACATGGTGTTTGTTTTATCACATTATAAACCCTAAAAACCACCAGAAAAGAATCACACACCCTGATTAAACTGGGATTTTATTCATGTGTCACAGAAATTGTTCCACATTTATAAAAAAATCAATGTGACATACCACTTAACAAAATGTAAGGATAAAATCATGATTATCTCACAATAGATGCAGAGAAAGCATTCGACAAAATTCAGTATTTATTTGTGAGAAAATTCTCAACAAAGGTACGTGCCAAGGGAATATACCTAAACATAATGACGGCTACATGTGGCAAATCCACATATAAGCTAACATCAGGCTCAATGGTGAAAAACAAAGCTTTTCCTTCAAGTTTAGGAATAAAACAGGGAAGTCCACATTCATCACATTCATATAACATAGTATTAGAAGTCACAGTCAGAGCAATTAGGTGAAAAATAACAGGCATTCAAACATAAAAGATGACATGGTATTACCTATGGAAAACCTTACCCAAAAAACCCACAAAAAGCTGTTACAATTAATCAATGAATTCAGTAAAACTGTAGGATATAAAATCAATATATACAATATATACAAGTCAGTTGTGGTTGTATGAAATATCAGAGAGGGAAATTAGAAAACAATTCCATTTACAAGTGCATGAAGACTTAAATACCTAGAAGTAAATTTGACTATAAAAATTCTTTCTTAGGGCCTCCCTGGTGGCGCAATGGGTTAAGCAACACACTGTGAAGCAAACTGCAGTCACTGCAGCACGAGTTCGATCCCTGCCACCGGCCAGGGAGGGGACCCACATGGCGCGGCAGACCTCTCCTGCCTCACCCACTGCTCCTCTCAGCAGTGTACTTCCGTTGATCTGCCTGTTCTGCTCCCTGCTCTCTGTGGTGAATCCTCTCACCCCCCCACAAACACCTCTGGCCTGTACCCCAGTTCTTGTATGCATAAATAAATAAATCTTTTTAAAAAATTCTTTCCTAATCTCTTCTAACATAAATCACAGCAGATTACTCCATCATGAGAGTCACAATATCTGACTTTTCTATTAACTTTGTATTGTATGCCCTGCTGTTTAGAATAGTATGTTAATTGGCAGTATGGTGTTTTATCATATAACTAGATTATTTATTCAACAAATTATATAAAAATCAATTTAAAATGTAAAATTTCTATCTACCAAAACCCAGCCAAAATACCACTAAAAGAGAAAAATTATTGGAGACAGCCTGAGAGATGTTATCTAAAGTGTAAGAAAATATTAGTAACTAGATACAACAAAACCCTTAAAACATCAATGAAGAGGTATTAGAAAAGAAAAAGGTTGGGCAAAAGATCTGAAAAATAAGTTCATAGAAGAGGAAATGCAAGTATGAAGAGATACTCAATCTTTAGTTATTGAAAAAAATAAAACTTCTAAACTGCAATAAGATATATGCCACACCCAGTCATTCTTTTTTAAACAACAGAATGGTAGAATGGATGGAGAATAGACTCAAAGGAACCTCTGCTTTATAGCCAGGTGGTCAGAAGCACTGGCTATGGCCAGCGCTGAAGGTGGAAAGTGGCCTTAGAAGACTGAGTGCTTAACTGGTGGAGTCTGATAGTAACTCCGGGTAGACAGTGTCAGAACTGAGCTGAATTCTCAGAAACACCCTGCCAGTGCCCAAGAATTCCCATTGGTTGCTAGCCTCAGCACTGTACACCTACTGGAACTGGGGCTTCAGGACACAATCAACTACAGAGCAAGTTTCAGAAAACATACTTTAAAGAACACATTAAAATATTTCAATACTGATTATAGCTTAGGAATTTATTCTAAAAATACAAAGAAATGCTTACAAAAACCCATTTGAGGCCAAGTAGTCCTGCTTGTGGAGAGGGGAGTGTATGCAGGGAAGGGAACACCAGGGGCTTCAACTACATTGTTCAAGATCTTTTTTTTTTTTTAACAATGAGAACTACAAAAGTTTATATTCTTTCTAGTTTGTGACATATCTTAAGTTTAAAACATTTAATTTTATTAGAGTCTTTTTTATTTTTATGTTAACATTAATTAAGCAATGGCCACAATAGAAATATTCTATATATACTTTTTTTTCTGGTGAAGTCTTTTTCTGATAAAATAAGGTACAGTACTTAAAATTCCTTAGAATTATGGATTTAAATTTCACTGAAATGAAGTAAAATGAAATCCAATAAACTTGGACGGGGACTCAAGGGACCTTGCTCTGGATAATTAACTGCTCTGTACCTAAGCAGAGGGTGCTGATGCAGTGGCTTGCATTCAGCATCTCATGGAATAGTCACAGCATCCCACTTCCTTATGGCTGAAGCAGTCAAAACTCCAGAAAGGTTAAGCAACTCACCCCAGGGGCTAGTGATGATATTTAAGCTCAAACCTCCTTTACTTGGAAAACTACTCTTTTTTTTTTTATATATAACTTATGCATATCTCAGTTTGTTCTAGAAAGGTCTTAAGAGGGTGTACTAACAGATGTTAAATTTTAAAACTGTTTATAAGATATGAAAGATTGAGCATGGGGAAGATGAAAGAGAACAGCACGCACAATGTCGTCACAGCCGACAGAGCAGATCTACCAGTGAAAGAGGAGAAAGTCCCCTTACTCGCCACCCTGCACTAGACTGCCTACGGGATGGGCTTTCCAGCACTGCATCTTCCATCCTTTCCCTGTGCTCTCTCCATTCCCTGCTGTCACTACTGTGATGACTCACTTTCCTACACTCAGAGTCTGCTACACTCAGAGTCTCAGAGGCCAGCCCACCGTGCTGGAAAACACTGCAGTGCAAAAGCACAAAGGTTAGCTTCTGGTTAGCCCTGAAGTGGTAATTAAAAATAAAAGCAGAAGACATCCAGATGCCATGAGATTTGACACAGGAAATGCGGCCAGGACAGCTAATGGAGAGGTCATTCTCTACAAACACAAATAGCAGATGAAAGAGAGAAATTAAACAATATAGTCATTTTATCTAGTCATGAGAAAATAACTCAGCCTGATATTGATTATGCATCAAAACAGAAAGGAAAAAGTGATCTAGAATGTATTCCATGAAACGATAAGTACCCGAAGGAGGTTACTACAAGGAAGCCTTAGAGTGAATTAGCTTTGGGGGGGTAGAGAGAGAACCCTAACTTCACTTCATTATTAAGACATTGCCAAAAGGCTCTGCATCATACTTGCATGAAAGAATCGAGGCACCAGGCTTTCATGAACCCAGTAATTCAGCCACGGTGATACTGGCTGAGCCTGTGAAAACATAACACCATTCCCAGATTCCAGAGGTCAGAGCCAGGGTCTGACTTGGAAGACAGAGCAATTTAAAGGCAACCGCAAAACGTGACATCCCTCAACTAACTTCCTTCCTTTTATTAGGGATATTACTGATGATAGAAACTGCCAGATGACTTCAAGCATTTGAAATTACATTGCATAACAGAGGACAAGCCAAGAACAGTCAATGTCTGATTATTCAGGAGGCAATTACCCAGATTGTGGAAAAACCCAAGCACTCATTTCTGAGACTCTTCCAGCCTGCTATGTGCCTTCTCCTTAATGTTAAGTGAAGATGGGAGAAAGTGGGGTGGAATGATATTCAAATCAGTCAGTTTTGCTACATGGTCAGCAGTTCTGGTAAATAGATTTGATGGGCCACAAAACAGAAACCATCTGCTAAAAATGAGTTTTAGAGATTTCCTGTGGATTTCAATAATTCATGCTGCCTCCGTCCTCAGTTTTATCATTGATAAGAATTACCTTAGAGAACCAATAGTTAAATGTCTTCCCAGTTGGGAGACTCTCACTCGAGGGCCATGTTTAGCCATACCTGGTACGGTACCAGAAATCACTCAGTTTCATTTCTGATTGTGGTGTGCCAGGGTCACACTGATTGCAACCACCAGTCAGTCCCCAAGTCCACAGACTGCATGGACATCAGGGGCAACGAATGAGCATAAAGGACCGATTTTTACTCAAAAGTAAGCAGCTCGGGCCTCCCTGGTGGTGCAGTGGATTAAGCAACGCACTATATGAAGCAAACTGCAGCCATTGCAGCATGAGTTCGATCCCTGCCGCCGGCCAGGGAGGGGACCCACGTGGGGCAGCAGACCTCTCCTGCCTCACCCGCTGCTCCCCTCAGCAGTGTGTTTCAGTCTGCCTGTTCTGCTCCCCACTCTGTCTCCGGTGGATCCTCTCACTTCCCTGGACTCTGGCCTGTACCCCAGCTTTTATATGCATAAATAAATCTTTAAAAAAAAAAAAAAAGGGTAAGCATCTCAAGAGAAGTTACCTGCAAAATGCAAATGCCCACTTTTTTAAAAATAATTTTTTATTCTTTGGCAAAAACAATTATTTCCAATCTGCTATTCATAAAAAGCACAGTTCACACACTAAAGATGTATATCGCAAGTGAAGCACCATACCACTAAGTCCTCAACGTATTTAGAGGCTTGGCAGGCATGATGGACACCTGGGGGACCAGCAGGGGCCCACCCAGGCAAGTGTGCTGGGGACCCTGTAACAAAGGTGCACATCTGGCAAGCCTCCCACGTGACTCAGGAAGGCGATTGACAGGATGTGACCACTCGTGATCTGGGCCGGGACCTGGGCAATTGGAGGAGGCTCCTCGCCACCATCACTCCCTGAGAATGTGGATTTGTTTGTCTTCCCTGCTCTCAAAAGCTGCCCAGGTACATACCCAGATAAAAATGGGTTGCTCAGACCCTCTGGATAGTGCAAGTGATTAAATCCAATTACAGCAGCTAATTAACTTTTAATATTTGGGGATGGGTAGGTGCAAGAAAACGACTTGTCTTGTGGATGCCCAAGACAAAGCCTCTAAATCAGTGATACTAAAACTTCCACCTACCCATTTGCAGAGATTTGCTTTACTCTTTGGTTTCTCTTTGCCCTCCATGGACAAGAACCAGTTTTGATCACATTCAGGATGTGGCCAAGCAAAAGTCAATGTGACAATACCTATAATCATATTTATTCCTTTTTTTTAATATAAATTTTTTTTTAGTTTACAAATATTTGACATCCATTGTAATCCCTATGTATTCCCCATCACCGAAACACCAGTGCACCATCACCTCAGTCCCCCGTGCTCCCGTCTGCCCTCCACCCTTGCCCTCTTCCCTCCCCACCAAGTGTCCCCAGTTTGTCTTTGTCTTTTCATTTTTGGTTTTTGTGTCTTTCTTGTTGTTGTTGTTATTATTATTATTATTGTTCTTATTCCTTTCCTTGATCCTTATTTAGTTTCCTTATATTCCTCCTAGGGGAGGAATCATCTAGTATTTTTCTTTTGCCTTCTGACTTACTTTGCTGAGCATAATCCCTTCCAGTTCCATCCATGTTCCTTTGTAAGATTTAGGGAGGACAGGGAGGTGCCTGAGGGTGGAAGTAGCCTCTTGATGGGCAGGTGACTAGACTAAGCACAAACCTCACGTCCCCCAGAACCCTGGAGAGTCAAGTAGGGGTACAGAACAAATGTGTCCAAGGCAGAGAGAAGGAAAAATATAATAGAAAACCCCTGAGGACAGGAAAAGATGAAATAAATCCCCTAGAACCATTTAATGTTCAACCAAAGTATATTCCTTTAAAAAAATGGTTCAAACTCACAGTCTGCCTTGGGTCCAGACACCCTGCTCTTCTCTTGGCTGGAGAACAGACTGAACAAAATACTCCTGTGTGACAGAGGAGTGGAGAGGAGAGGCTCCCTCCAATCCTCACTTGAAAGTTCTACCTGCCCACTTGCTCATTCTGATTAGCCTCACCTTTCTGTACTGAAGTCTTTAAAATTCCTTCATTGGTGAGCACAGCGCTTAGCAATCAGTTCAGTGATGGCGGGAGGTAAGTAAGAAGCCAGACATATCTGCAGGGTGCTGTGGGAACTCAGGCAAGCTCTATATGGGGATTCAAGCAAACCAAGGGGAACTCATACTGGAGCCCAGCGACGGACTGAGAACTCTAACTCTCCGGACCAAGGTGGGGGAAAAGGCGTTTCATTTTATGCGAGCAAATGTTTCTCACTTGCTTTCATCATCTGGTAGTTGCAGCCTGTGAGGCTCCTTCCATGTTGGCTATTTCAAGCCAACTCACCACTCCTGGGACTCCCATGGGACCCTTCCCCCTTGGGATGAGCGCTCCAGGATACCATCTGGGCTCGCAGGCTCAGGTCCAAAAGAAGCCCTGCCATCTTCCAGTCGCTTCTTCCTACAGGGCTCCTTGTTATAGTCAGAAGTTTGGCCACAAGTGCCCTGACTTTGGAGTTGATAGACATACTCTGACACTTAGTTTTTGTCAAAGATGCTCCTTATGAGTTGTATTACTTCACTAACATTACTGCTTTGCTTTTATAAGGGATTAAAGGAGATTTTTAAATGATAACATAAAAGCAGGATCCATGAGAGAAATAATTGGTAAGTTGCATTTTATCAAAACTAAATATTTCTGCTTTTAAAAGACACTATGAAAAGAATATAAAGATAACAAATATGGGAAAAATATTTTCAAATATGTATCTGATCATTGGTTTGTGTTTAAGCTATTCAAAGCACTTATGAAACTTAACAATAAGAAATCAAACAACTTTATGTAGGCAAAATATCCATAAACCTAACAAGGAAGATATACAGATGTTAAAGCATGTGCAAAGGTGCTCAGCATGATTTGTGGCTGGGAAGTTGCAATTAAAAAATTATATACCATCATATGCCTATTAAAATGGTTTAAGAGAAAACTGATGAAGCTCTACTAGGAAAGATACAGAATGTCTCTTCTTCACAATAGTAAAACAAACCAAAAAACCCTTAAGAATAAATTATTTTGACCAAATATTTCATTAACAAATGTACTGAGCCACTAGGTTCCAGTCACAGGAAAAAAACTGCTTGTCACTGATAAACAGCTCCCTTTGGATTTGAACTCTCTGAGCTCACATATACTATTGCATGCACAGACTGCCTGAGCATTCTCAAGGAAGACTGAAATATATGGAATAATATACTGCCTTTGTAAGTGGGAAGCCAGTACTAAAAAGATGTCATCTCCCTAAATTAATCAATATATAAATTACTATAAATATCCTGGCATAAATTCTTTAATTTGTGAAATGATTCTCAAATCCATGAAGAACTACCAGCAACTGGCTAACAAAATGTGAAGGGAGAGTTATATTTTGTTCTGTCAGATACACCAATATACTCAAAGTTAAAAATATGGAAACAAAGTAAATATAGCAGAAAGATCAATGAAATATATCTGAGAGCTTAGGAACACACACACACAAACACACAATTCCTAGGTCCTGTGTTATCTTTCATTGGTCTCCCTGCTAGAGTTACACTGTTTTGGTAGTATGTAATATTGTAACAGGGTGGTCCCAGGAAAGGGGGAAGTTCCAAAAATCCTGGTTCCGCCCTAAGTGGGTGGAGCTGAGGAGGAAAAAAAGATTTTCTGCAAAAAAAAAAAAGGAGGAAAAAAGGAAGATGGAGAACAGCAAGGAGACCTGGAGGAGGCACATGGAGCAGAGAGACATGTAAAAAAACTGTGCTTGTTTTTTAGTTTTAAACTGGTTAAAACAGATGTGGGTAAAAAACCCGTGGGGAGGTTAACAATGGCAACTGTCATCTTAATTTTAATTTTGCTCTTTTCCTCCCAAATTTGTCTAACTCTTTCTAACTCTTTTCCATGGGTCTCTACTGAAAGATCCTTTAAATGTGTGGCAGGTTTTTGGGCCTTGCTTTAAGCCAATCCTATTTGGCTAAACTTTTACCCTCAAGAAAATGAGTAACTTTAAATACTTAACTTAGTAACTATATTCTTTGTTCTTTATTATACCCTAGTTATTAAAGTTCCTTTCCATTAAAAATTTTATGTGTTTGTCTTAATGCAGCAAATAGCAAAACCCATTCAAAAAGGGCAGGCTTGGGGGTTCTAGGGTGCTCCTCTCCCTGCCCTGTAACAATATTAGTAAACAATAAAAATGTGATTTTATATCAGTGAAGAAAAAGATAATTTAATAATTTCAATACTAATATAATAATAATGTGGAGAAGAATTGTCAGCTCCATATACCAGGATATATATCCATGTTACTTCCAGATAGATTAAATAAAAACCACATGAGAATATAGAAATAAAAACTATAGTTGAATATATCATGCAGGAGACTGGAAGACCTTGCTGATAATAACATAAAGGAAATAACTGCTAGAATTTTACTAATGAAAATATAAAACAAACTGAGAAAAAATGTTGTTATAATAGAAAAGGAGTCAGCATCCTTATTAGAATTTTTCACAAACTCTAATAAGACAATTATAAAACAGGCAAGTATTCCAATTAAAACTGGGTCAAGTAAAGGACAGGCAATTCATAAAACACAAAATGGGCTGTAAAAATTATTCAACAATGCTCAGCCTCTCTGGCAATTCAAAAATGCAAATCAAAACTAGATTCTACTTTTTGCTCATCAAATTCCAAAGATTTTACAATGATGATTTTTCTGGAGCTGTTGAAGTTTTGGGAAATTAGTATTTTCCATGCTGGAGGGAGAGGAAACCTATCCCAATGCCTCGTGGGCTTTGGCCATTTTAATGGTTAGAAGCCTGAAATGTGTTTGAGACTCTCAGTTGCTGTCCCCTTTCTGTTTATACATCTACCATGTTATTTATCATGTAATAATTTGGTCACCATAATCACAAACTGTTGGGGGCAGGAGGACCCTAGAAGACAGATGCTAACTTCATCCAACCAGTCAGAGAACCAGTAAATGATCAGCTGTGACAGGATGCATCCCAGCACCCAACACCCAAATCCATCTGCTACCACCAAGACTCACAGATATTGGGTGAGTGGGTGTTTAATTTAATACATCATTAAAAAGCTGAAAAAGCCCTTGTAAGTGGAAGATTACCCTGCTCCTTGGCACAGAATGCGGGCTGCCTGGAGAACTGAAGCTGCCAGTGTTGTTATTCCATAAAAGGTTTTTAACATAACAAATCTGGAATTCCTTTTCCCCATGTGTAACTAAAGGGTAATATGAATGCCCCTTGGAGTGGGCAGATGCCGGGTCTGTATTATTCATGGATGTGCTTCCAGTATCTGGCGTAGCAGGCAACTGATAAATGACAGATATTAAGATGATCTTTCATTCATCCTTCTAGAAAATCCTCACTGAGTGCCACCATGAGCCAGAAACTAAAGAGGTGCTTTATATTTGTTTTAACACAATAGGCTTGATGGCCATGGCATAAGATCTTTCTTTAGCTTGCCATCAAAACATAGCCCCAAAACATTTAATTCATTTGACACAAAAACACAAATGTCAACTTCAGGATTAGCTAACTTTATCCTCCCTGTATCAAAGAAAATCAACAATGATCTTACTTCCTCACTTATATATTTTACAAAATATTCTTCTAGATATTGATTTAATGGTAAAGGATGGTTTAAGAATTTGGAAACTGGAAGACTCCAAGAGATTATATGTAACCTTTAATTTTCCAGGTTAACAAATAAGTCTGAAGAGGGTATGTGGAAGACTCAAGATCATTCACAAGTGAGATGTCATAAAAGGATAAAATTGAGGTCGCCAGGCTGCCAGGTCAGTGACACTCCCACACTGCCCTACTATTTTCTCCTGATAACAACCAAAATGTTTTCCCTTCAAAAACAGAAGCGTAGAACATCACTTGTTCAGACCTTGCAAAAAGAGAACACTGAAATATTTACTTTGTTCATTATAATCCCGATTTCATGAGTCTGTTTCTAATTTCCTCATATTCCTCATTTTATGATTTCCCTCTTCATCTTAATGTCCAAACTTTTCCAGAATCCGAGATAATATACCCAGCCGTCAAAGAAGACGAACTTGTTAAGCAGTCTTTGAAGTCAGTTATGCTACAACATATGTCTTTCAGTGTGGACTTACCTATTAGCCAAAGACAAGATATAAATGGCTATATAAAAATCCAGAGAAGAAAATGAGGAATGGGAGGGAGGGAAAAAGTGAGTAGGAGGTGACACTCATATGTAGTTAAGTAAATCAAGACAATTTCCTAGAAGAAACCATAAGGATCCTCTTGCTTGGATCACTGAGATGCAGGTCTCGGACCCAGAGTAATAAGAAGAGAACAAAAGAGGCCAGCACGGTGCAGAAGGGGACATCTGAGGATCAAAGGCCTATCTGGCTCCAACTTACACATTAACTATTTGTGTGATCATGGACAGATCACACTATCACCCTGGGCATCAGTTTTGTATTAACCAGAGGGTTAAACTCAATGCCTTGCAAATGTATGCATGGATGTATCCCAATAACGGGAATGATGACAACTGGGGACATAGGCTGCTTGGAGCCCCAGATTTCTCTGGTCTTATGTCTCCTATTTAAAAAGATTCCAAGATACTTGTACTTCCAGGGGCCTAAAAGACCCTGGGAAAAATATTTGTCTGCGAACCTCCATTTTCTTTAACGAACTCTCTTATAAGAGTAACCAGAAAATTTGCACAGAATTTTAAAAAAATATCTTTTTGAAAGTATCACAGAGATCACAATACAGTTAGGCTTGATCAGATACAATGAAGTTATAATGAAAGAGATCATACTGAAAAAGACTTGAGTTATAATGAAAAAATGCTGGGTTATAATGAAATAGCAAGAAAAATAATTAAATAGATATATAAAAGAGCCAGATAGTGAAGTTACCATCACAGACTTTAAAATAACCACAGTCAATATGTTCAGATAATTGTAAGACAAGATACAAAATTGTGGCAAAGAGTTAGAAATTAAACAAGAGAATCAAGTAGAAACATTAGCACTGAAAAAAATGTGGTAATTAAATGTCATTAAATGGGAGGGTCTATAACGATATAAAGACACAATAAGAGAGACTTGAGGAAATGAAATATATCTATGAAGATCCAGACTAAGATGCAGGCAGACAAAAGAATGGAAAATATAAGTAATGGCAGAGATGGCTGGGACCGCAGAAAAAGCGTCAGTTTCTGTAACGTCAGTTCAGTGGTATGAACAAGAGAGAATGGGCAGAAACAATAGCTGAAGAAAAAATGTCTGAGAACTTTTCTTAAGTGACGAAACAAATCAAGCCACAAATTCACCAAGCACTCTGAATATTAAGAGGAAAGAATACAAAGAAAACCTACTCATAACAGTTCAAAGCAACATACAAAGTGAAAAATGTTTAAAATAGACACAAGAAGACATACTGCTTTGAAGGAGCAATAATAGTAAGACTGACATGTAGCTTCTCAATAGAAATAATGGGAGGTAGAGCACTAAAGAAATGATAACTTAAAAATGCTAAAATAAATTACATGCCAACTTGTAACTGCACATACTTGGTAAAAATATACTTCAAAAATAATGACAAAATAAAACTTTTCTGACAAACAAAAAATGCATTTGTCACCAGGAGATTGGTACTTTAAAAAATACTAAAGGAGGGCCTCCCTGGTGGCGCAGTGGGTTAAGCAATGCACTATGAAGCAAACCGCAGCCACTGCAGCACGAGTTCGATCCCTGCCGCCGGCCAGGGAGGGGACCCACATGG
>JAGFMF010011381.1:9739048-9752991 GCA_019455555.1 Galemys pyrenaicus
CCCTCAGCAGTGTACTTCCCTTGATCTGCCTGTTCTGCTCCCTGCTCTGTCTGTGTGAATCCTCTCACCTCCCACACCTCTGGCCTGTACCCCAGTACTTGTATGCATAAATAAATCAATCTTTAAAAAAAAAAAAATACTAAAGGAGCTCTTTAGTCAAAGTTAAATGATTGCAGATAGAAACTCACCTGTGGAGAAAATTATGAATATCACTGGAAAAGGTAAATACGTGAGTAAATATGAATATTATAAAAACAAGTTTTTGAATTTAAAAAATTGAGAGAATCAAAATACTTAACAATACAAGCATAAACTGTGTAGGCAAATAACTGGCATTTAAGTACCCTAAGGTCTCTCTGTTGTCTGGGAGAGATAGAGGTATCAGCATTAGACTAATAGAAGTAATTTTGTCATTTCTACTAATTATGAAAAGAACATAAAACTGAGTATATAACTAAAAGCTACTGGAAGGTAAAGATGGAATAAAATATCTAAAATGATACTGTTAGGGGAAAGGTAGTCCTAAATGGATTATGGATGTGTGGACTCCAACTCCCACTCCAGACCATCAGTGTTCCAGAACCACAAATCCGATAAGATGATTATTGAAGAGTGGATTACTGGGACCTGAAGGTGGAGTTAAGCAGCCAGGCTGGCTATAAAACAGAGGTGAGCCTTGGGCACACTCTCTCTCTTACTGAGGAGCCAGACCCCTTCCTTCGTAGCCATCTCATTCGACTCGGAGCCAGCTCTCAACCCGCCATTGCTTGCTTAGATCTGGTAGAGTATTTGTGGATTTGTATTCCTCTCTTTTTCTCTTGGCATTATTACTATTTTATTCCCCTTCTTTCATAAAATAAAACGTGTTAATAACTTTTGCCAGGTGTACCTGGAGTTGGGACTTTTTAAGTCTTCTGAGCGCGCGGGTGGAGAACCCAGTGTGGGGAACCCATTTTATATTAGGGTTGCCCTGTAACAATACAAACCAAAAGAAGAAAAAAAAAAACAGAACATAGAACAGGTAGGGAAATTGAAAGCAAAGAGTAAAATGATAGCATTAAGTGCAAATTATGTTTGCATATACACTATTTGTGTATTGAATATAGATGAACTAGGTTCCTTTTCTACGAAGACAGAGTAACTCTTAAATCACCAACCCTAGTACTGATAACAGGGCTCTGGAAAATGAGCAAGAGCAGGCAAATTTTGAGTGAAGAAAGAATCCAGCAACTTGCTGAATTCCTAGTTTTTAGCTTTGCCTTGAGGGCATACTTGGGAGGATCAAACACTAGAGCTCATCATCAGTTTTGCCTAAGGAACCAGCAGATGGAGCCTGGGGCAAAATGAGAGCTGCTAGATAATGAAAGGAGAATTCTAGCAAGGAGGGAGCCAAAAAAGTGAATTCTAAATTTTTTACATAAATTTTGTTCCAATTTCCTGAACCACACATGCACAGAGCCAACTCCAAGCCCAGCTAAAGATAAAAGCATAAGATGTGAGCTATCCCCCACTTCAGGTGATACTGAGTCTAATTAAGTAATTCCCTTTTAAAACAAGTATCAATACTCTTCAGAAGACTGTAACAGAATCCAGAGTTTCCTCTGTACAACTCTGCATTCACAAAGCCCATTATGCAGTCCAAAATCACTCCATGTAAGAAAAGTAATGGCAGTCCTGAGATGACCCAAACTCATGGATTTATCTTTGAAATGTAATATTAAGCAAAAGAAGGAAAATAAAATATTCTGTGTGATTTAGTTTAGTAGGTTCAGAAACAGGCAACGCAATTGTATGGTTTAACAAGTCAAATGGTAAAATAGTAATAATTGAGGTGGTTTCTAGAGTCTGGATTCTATTTCTTAATCTGTGTGATGGTTACAAATATGCTTACTTTGTGATAACTCATCAAAAGTATACTTAGGATTTTTGATATTTTCTGCGAAAGTCTATGGTGAGACAATGAGAAGACACATGACAGATAAGGAGAAAATACTTGTAAAAGGCCTGTCTGATAAAGGACTGTTATCTAAAACACTGACTCTTTTTTTTTTTCTATGTTTCTCTATTTTATTTAAGTGGACTATATTGTAACTCACACCATGTACATTATTTTGCTGCATTTCACGTTTTAAAGATTGTTCTGTGTCCATGCGTTAGTATGATTTTTTTAATTTTTTTTAATTTTATTAAAATATTTTAAAATTTACATATACTTGCCATTAATTGTAATCCCCATGTATTCCCCATCACCATCTCACCAGTGCACCATCACCTCAGTCCCTCGCGTTCCCATCTTCCCTCAACCCTCCCCCTCCCCTCCCCACCAGGTGTCCCCAGTCTGTCCTTGACTCCTCATTTTTGTAAAACACTGACTCTTAAAACTCATTAAAACAGCTGCCTGAAAGATTACTCTAAGACCACTGACACCTCACCAAAGAAGACATAAAAGCATCAAACAAGCATATGAAAAAATACTCACATCATATGTCATAAGGGAATTACAAACTAAAACAACAATGATATGGGCACATCTATTTAAGTCCAAAACATGACCTAAGCAAAATGCTGATGAGAAGATGAAACAATAGGAACTCTCATTTATTGCTGGTGGGAATGCTAAATGGCCACTTTGGAAGAGAGCTTGACAGTTTCTTACAAAACTATACATGGACTTACCACACTTTCCAGAAATAATGCTCCTGATTTTCACCCAAAGATTTGGAAACATATGTTTATGCAAAAACATGCTCCTGGATTTTCACAGCAATTCACAACTGCCCAAACTTGAAGCAACTAATAGATCCTGCCGTAGGTGGTGAAGGATCAGCTGTGGATATCTAGACAATGGAATATTGTTGAGTGCTAAAAAGTGAGCTTTCAAGTCAAAAGACATTTGGAACTTTAAATTCATATCAAATTCATATTAATTCATATCCACTAAGTGAGAGAAATAAATCTAAAAAGGCTATCTACTGAGTGATTCCAACTTTCTAGTATTCTGAAAAAAGACAAAACTATTGAGACAGGAGAAAAAACATCAGTGGCCAGGGGTTAGGGAAGAAGGTAGAGAAAAGAGGACTTTTAGGATGATGAAGCTATTTTGTATATTACTATGATGGATACAGGTCATTATACATTTGTCAAGACCCTTGGGCTATGTAAAACAGTGAGCATGACTCCTAATGTAAACTATGAACTTTGGGGGGATTATGATGTGTCAATGCAATGTTCATCGATTGTCACAAAAGGACCACTCTAGTGGGGGCTGTTAATAATGGGGAGGCTGTGAGGGCAGGGGTGATAACGTGGGAATTTCTCTACTTTCTGCTCGATTTTACAGTGAATCTAAAATTACACTAAAAAACAAAATTTATTTTAAAAAAGAAACAACTTCAGTACTTACATAATATAAAAGATATGCCAAAATCTAACTGGTATTCTCATCAATAAAGTATCCAGGTTCATTTTTAAAATTTTTTGAAATGACATGGATTCTAGTGCAACTCCTACTCCGGAGAATGTACAGTGTCCATCTGTGGCCTCCCAGTGCTGCAGGCCCGGCTTGGACAGCTCTCAGGCAGGCAGCTCCCAGCAAAAATCGCAGTCTCTCTAAGGTCAGTCTGGGGTTTAGGTACCAATTCTTATGACACCATCCATTTGATTACAAGGTTCATTTCATGGTTCCCTGGGGATTCAAAACAGCCTTATCCAGAAAGCTCTCTGAGCTCAGCTCTCCTGCCACATCTGGCACATCCTACCACATCTGGCTCTCAACTCGGGCCACTAGGCAGAAAGCTCTCTATTTCCAACTTTCCTGAGTCAGCTGGACATGACTCCACCAGGACTCTGAATTTTCTGTCAGGAAAGATGACTCACAGCCTAACAGCCTTTCCCAACTCCAGCTGTTGCTGCCAGCAGCTACCCTGCAAGTGCTGCCTGCTCCGCCTCCTAAGTGCAAACAGAAAGACCCAGCGGTCCCAGGGCCCAGAAAGAAGGGAAGATCTCCATGAGCACAGGGGTATAAGAACAGCCTCGCCAATGTGCCCTAAGGCTTGACTGCCCGCTGGGACTGTTTAATGGCACATTGTGATAGGATCAATACACACATTCAAGCTCAGCCAGCTCTCTCTGATGATCAACTATTTTCTTGTCCAAGGGGCAGCTCAGTGTGGAGAGCCAGTTTGCCTGGGAGAGTCAGGGCTCTTTGTACAGCCAGTCTACCACTTGGATTCCCAAGTGCCATGCATCCACAGTTCGGAGGAAACTGACGAGCTCGTCCCCATTGTCTGTTCTTGGGACGGTGCATTCCACAGATCAGCAAGGAAAAGAAAGAAGCTGAGGCCACAGCATCAGGCGAAAGCATGAGCTCTGCTGCATGGTTGAGGCAAAAGACATGCTTGTAGGCCAAATCTCAGGATCTACCTCTGTCACGGACAATCTGGTGCAGGGGTAAGACCTCCAACTCTGGAGCCACAATGCCCTCAAATGCACGCAGCACCCCTACCTACTTGCCCAGGCTTGGACAATTATTGAACCCCCCTAAGGTTTAGTTTACTCATTAATAAGCTGGAAGTCACAGAATTTCTTGGATGTTGCAATAAATGGGCTAATCTATAAGGTCCTTAGCAGAGTATCTGAAATGCAAATTACTCAATAGTTAGCAGCAATGTTTCTATCCCTAGACTCTGACAATTATAAGTAATTCCACCTGCTAGATAGTCCAATGTGAGTGCATGTGTGCAGTGGGGAGTGGTACACAACTCAAACAAAATTTATAGGAAGTCAGATAGATGATAATGTCATGAATCCTCAAATTTGAGGGTGGAAGATTGAATAATGTCCTCTAAATAGATTTAGGTTTGAATCCCTAGAATCTGTGGATGTTACTTTATATGGCTAACGGGTCTGCAGATGTAACTAAATTAGGAAACTGCAGGTGGGGAAATCATTTTGGATTAACAGGTGGGCCACAAATATAATCACAAGCATCTTCATAAGAGGAGACTGGTGAAGGAAAAGGCAATGGGACAGTGAAAGCAGACATTAATGTGGCCGCAAGCTAAAGAGAGCTGGAAGCTCCAAGAAGCTGGAAGGGGCAAGAAAGAAATCTCTTCTAGAACCTCTAGAGAAGAGTAACCCTGCCAACACCTTGATTTTACTTTATTAAGAACGATTTCAATTTCTTGGCCTTTTGTACGGTAAGAGAATAAAGATTTATTATTTTAAATCATTAAATTTGTTACGGCAACAATAAAAATTAATACATTAGTTTGGAATCTGGGCCAACAAGTGGCATCCAGACAACAGAATCAAGGCCTAGAGGCAGAATCCTGGCAAGATCCCGCCCAGTGTCAGGTCTACATCAGCTAGTCTTGGCTGCGTCCCAGCACCGGGAGAAACCAGAATGTAACTGGGACCTGGGGGAGTAGCCAAGACCCAAGGGCAGAGCTATGAGGACATGGACACCTCAGCAGAGACTGCGGCCTGGAGCTTTCCCAAGCTTTCCACACACCGGGCTAAGGCAGGAGGCACAGCTCCAGACCACAGCAGGCGGCTTGCCACCATCCACACACTGCCAGCCGCAGTCAGGGTGGGCTCTGGGCCTGCTTCTTCGAGTGTATTCTGCCGGCTGGTGCTGTTATCCCACAGCCATGAGATAAGAACAGAAACTGAGAATCAGGTGCTTAGACACTTCCAGCAACATGACTTGGCCATGACATTTCTAGAAATGTAATTATCTTGCTGTTGAATCTGGTAATAGTTCAGCTTTTTGCATTTTGTATGCTTTTTTGAAAAGCAATTTTTCTAGTAATCTGATTTGGTTGTACTTTGTGAGTATTGGTCTACAATAAATAGAAAATCAAACACACACAGAGCTGTCCCTTTACCACCAACAGGTCTCCCGACAACCAGAGTCCAGTGGCAGGGAGAAGGCCTCCTTGAGGCACGGGGATACCCACGCTGTCCTGCAGAAGGCTTTGGCTTGGGTCTCCTGAAAGACAAAGACCTGGGGCCCCCACGGCAATGTAATGTGCAGGCTCACAGGCTGTGTGGGGGTCCCTCCTAACAGTGGATTTTTGCCCTTTTGCAGCCTTTGGAAAGAAACCATCTATCAGGTGAGAACGAGCACATGTTCGACTTGCAAAGGCATAACCACTTCCCTGGTTAACTAGGTGTTTCAGTCCATCTGCACTTCCCTAGTGCAAACAACCAAGAGCCCAAGTGCATGCCAGGTGTCGGGATGAAGCATATTAAGTGGAAGACAGTGCCACCCATAATCCAGAAGGAGAAAAATGCCAGAGAAGAAATAAAACGGCCCCTGCTGTCCAAGTAGTGCCCGCAAAGCTCAAGCACACTGCACTAGGATGCTCTCCTCCTTTTTCCTGCACATTGCACAAGATGAAGACTGTCACTCTCGCTTTACCAAGCCGCAGTTGGACCAGAGGACATGTGCAGGGTAATGAGTCAAATGCAGACTTTGGAAGTAAGTCCTATGTTCAGCTACTACCTTCGTCACTACCCAGCTGGGTAACCTTGAAGTTACTTAACCTGTCTGAGTTTGCTTATTTGCAAAATGGGAATACTCAAACCTGCATCATGGTTCTTATGATAATTAAAGCAGTTTGTGGAAAATATTTGATATGTAGGGTATGGCCCAGAGTCCCCCATAAATGCTGGCATTAAAAAAAGCAGGGAGGAGGGTCGCACTAAGGAGCGAGGTGCTCTCAGGGCAGTGCTGTTCCAGCACTTTCGACAGTACCACAGAGATTTCTGCTGGGAGCTGGGAGCTACAGCAGCATCTTACACTCCAGTAGGATTCAGGATACAAACTCAAGGAAACTGATGTGATAAAATAAAAGTAACCAACATGAGAATACTAAATATGGCTTAAATTATGCCCCAAATTTTGTAAATGTAATAAAAAAAGATGAACATGGGTTCAAAAAGCATCAAACAATTGTAAATTTGACAGCTGAGAGGGGGAGGTGAGAAACATACAGTATTTGGCATCCAGATAAACAGCTCTGGTGACCTCAGCAGCCCCAAACCAGGGTTTGGCCTCAGACAACACTGGTCTATTAAAGAAGTGAGCAAACTGTAAAATCTATTTCCAAAGCGATCAAACAATCATGCAGAATTTGGGGGATTCCTGGAATCTCACCTGTATGGAAACTTTGCTCCCTAGGAGTCTTTAGGACCTGACCATGACAAATAAGAGGAGGAGGGGGAGAGAGCATGATGCAGGGAAACACTGAACTGACAGACTCAGCATCTCTGATCTTCCACTTCTCATACAACGAATGAAAGAAAAATAGGAGGTTAAATACTAGCCATAATAAAAACTAGGCATAGATCTCCACAACACAGCTATTTCAAAGTGAATCTAAATTTTGGAAGAGAGTGCACATATTTTTCTTGGCAAGAGAAACAAATTCAAGAGTAAAATCCTCACACAGTAAACCTAAAATTTGCAATGTTGGATGCTGCTGCTATTAGAAGGTATCTTCTGAAGGGGGTCGCAAGGGAAATGTGGGGGCAATGTCACAAAAGCAGAAGCCAGAAAGAGCTTCCTACAGGAAGAGGGTTGAATTTTTGTGTCCCGACAGCACCAGTCACAATAGGCATTTCCCTACAAATTCACTGCTGAAGACCGTATGAGCAATAACAGGTCTATATAATCTTTTATAATGGTAATTTTCCCAAAACGCCCTGTTTTCTATCACCACACCCTTAATTTATTGGACTCATACAGGAACTTCAGTTCCTGACACACCGCAGGACGAATGGGATGATGGGCTCACTATGACAACCACCCAAGACACTCCGCTGCAGACCCAGGAGGGCAGTGACTAGCACACCTGGGTCTAGAAACTGGGCTGCCACAGGAGCAAATGCCAGGGCCCAGACCGGGAGATGACATTGCTCAGTTTAGAGAGAAAGCAGTGTGTGGACGAAAACTATCCTATGAGGGCATTCACAATGAAAATTAGAACAGCTCAAGACTATGTCTTTCTATTGAAGAAAGAGGTACATAACATATTTAAAGAAGACCCTTACTAATGTCCTAGTATTCGTTCATTTCCAATATTTACTCTTAGTAAATTTGGCAAGCTGAAGAGCTAAGTATGAATTATCTGAAAACTCACTGAGCTCATGACTGCTGAGCAGTGCCTTCCTGCCCAGAGCCCAGACAGATACTGACCACACGGTGGACACGCCCTGTGCACCTGACACTGAGTGGACGAAGGAGGGGATAGTGACAGTATGGCCAGTCCTTATTTCTTAACAGGTATTGGTTGGAGAGTCAACTTGTGCTGAGAGAGGTCTGCCTTAGAGAAGTAAGCAAACAACCATGTCATAAAGGAAATGAGATAATACGTACAGAATAATTGGAGGGAGAAGATGCTCTAGATAAGGAAATCCTAGGAGACTCTGAGCTGAGACCTGAAGCAAGAGCAGCTGTTCTGCCTTGGGAGCGGGGAGGTGTGGGTCAAGAGAAAGTTAGCTGTCCAGCAAAGGGAAAAGAGTGTGAGTAGGTGTCAAGGCCTTGAAGTCAGAAAATAGTTGTTTAAGAAATGAGACCAGTGTAATGCCACATTTTATGTAGTGAGCAGAGTATGCAGACAGAAAGGTCACATCGCAGAAACAACTTTCAGGTAATTTCACATAATCTTCTCCAAAGAACTCTATAAACAAGTGGAGGGAAGGCTTGAGACAGTCACTTGAGTAATCTGGGCAATGCATCACACAGTTACTACGCTCGTATTTTGAACTTTATTGTTTTACATAATTAGTTCAGCATAAAAGATAACATACATATACTGACATACACACACTACTTGCTTTGGTTTAGAGGATGAGTATACACACACAAGCCATGTGAACCATTTTGTACGCACTCTTTGGTGTGTTCACAAGATGATTACTTTTAAGATTCATGATCTCCTGTGGCTACTTTTTCCCTTGCAGAAATATATTGAAATAAAATTCAACATTCTAATAAAGGTCTCAGAAGCACTTTGCACTTGGGACACGAGGAACTGTAATCCTCGTAATAATTCTCATGAGTTGTCGACCCTAACTTCTATTGTAGAAGTTTTTGTATTTGCCTCTCACAAAGTTAACTAAGGAGAATTGTGTAACAAAGCGATCGAAAGCAAATCCATAACTACATCTTTAGAGTCTCTGGTAGCAGCTCACGGGTATTTCTCTCCTACTCCCAGACTTCACATACTGAATACCATTGTCCTCCGCTGTCTGGATGGCCACATATACAGCTTCTCCTATAATTTGCTGATAACCCTGTTGGTGTTATAAGTACCTTCATGGGAACAACTTGAGGGTCTTCTCTTAAAAGGCAAAGATAAGTTCATTAATGGGTTCAAAGTGACAGTACATATAAAAAGAGATGGCAGAAATATTAGAGGAATGGTCCTATTTTTGTAAAAAAATAAAGACTATCAATAGAAACTCCTATAAACATCTGTCACCATGAGCAAGGACTAAGACTAAATCACCGCCAGGAAGGATGAGCACACTGCTAATAGTGGTTATCTCTCGAGGGGGTTTGATGAGAAGGCTCCTAACAAGGAAGAGGGGCTTCCATGTATATTTATGGGACAGCATGTGCATATCTGTAAGTACATGACAAACGGAGAAACAGATATATACTTACAATAGTCCATAATAAATGGATGATATTATGGTTGATTTTTACTTTATTACCTACATAGCTTAGGTATGAGTTCTTAGTTATATGTTCTTAGGTGCTCAGGTCCATCACTTAAAATATTAATGTTTTGGGGCCTCCCTGGTGGCGCAGTGGGTTAAGCAACGCACTATGAAGCAAACCGCAGCCACTGCAGCACGAGTTCGATAGCTGCTCGCTGGCCAGGGAGGAGACCCACATGGCACAGCAGACCTCTCCTACTTCGCCTGCTGCTCCTCTCAGCAGTGTGCTTCAGTCAGTCTGCCTGTTCTGTTCCCCACTCTGTCTCTGGTGAATCCGCTCACCTCCCCTGACTCTTGCCTGTCCCCCGGCTCTTATATGCATAAATAAATCTTTTTTTAAAATTTTTAAAAAATATTAATGTTTTCATAAATTATTTAAGCTGTATGTCTTTCAACAAGGACATCTAATAAATATTCTCTACTTTTCCCATGTATTACTTCTCAGTGAGCATGTTACCTTTTCTAGTTATTTGATGGAGATAATCAAGATGCTGGATGAAGCCTGATGGAGATAATCAGTCAAGATGTCGGATGAGGGCTGCTGAACAACTGTAGCAGTTCTGGTTAACTTATGTGGTAGGTCTAATAGATGGAGGTAGAGTAGTAAATAGCCAAATGAATAATAACTCAGGGTCTATGCATTACAAATCTTGACATATGACCACAAGTCTCCGAATGCACTGCTCAGTGGTGTAGGATGCCAGAGAGACACTTCAGGGGAACCACAGAGAGCAAAGCCTAACCCACCGGCATCTCTGGCCCTGCAACTCTGTGTCCTCAGTGCAGCCAGAGCCATTTGCTTCTGTGTGAGAATTCATTCAAGACGACTGTAAACCACTTTGAAACCACTACCCTATCCAATGTATACTGCTGGGATCTTCAAAATAAAATATACTGACTATTAAATCAATAAAGCAAATTAATTCATCCTTTAAATTTATACTAAATTGGAAGCCCTTAATGTCCCAGAAAGGCCAAGGTGTGTTTGCCTGATTTCTTACTCTCAAACCCAGACAAACCCAGTCAAAATCAAATTCATCTCCACCTTTGCCTCCAAGTTTTTATACTCTCTCTTCACTCCCAGGCAAAAGCAAGAATTCTCCTTCAATGAACACATACCCACCTCTTATGGCATGTCATGCATTATTGAGTTTATAGGTATTACCACCTGTGATCTCTTTCCTCCTTGGCTCTCAGCTCCCTGAAGGATATGGATACTTTCTGGTTCATGACTACATTCCTCAAAAACACTGTTCATAGAATTTTCCAGGTGAAAAATGTTGAGGAAATTTTAAAAATGAAATGAAGTAACATGCTCATATTTTTCTATAGGAAGAATGATATAACAAACTATTCCCTGCTTGTTCGAGAATTGATTTGAAGTAAATTACAGATGGAATTAACAGGATTGAAGCAAAGACTCAATAACTATAAAAATAACTACACAATTGGTAAAAGCGGGCACATTCTACAAATGTGCATCAATGGGAACTATATATAGTACACTGATTCACAAAGGCTTCAGCATAGCACAAGGACATATCTATAATCGAAAAAGAAAACTGCCACATCATAAATTTATTCTAATTCCTATAAACCACTATTACAAAGCTTTCTTAAAAGTAGAATGACTTGTATGAATAATTTCTTCAAATTGACTCCTACTCCCCCCCATCCCCAACTTAACAAATGCCCTTGTCACCAGCAGAACCATTCAAAACCATCCACTGCCTGCCTCCTGTTTGCTTTCTCAACCTTCTCTTCCCGGCACAGAAACTCTTGATCAACCACTTCAATGTGACTTTGCTAGAAGCTTTGGTTACTTCTGTAGTCTTTATGTGGTGCCATTCCTTCTCAACCACATTTCTTCTGCTCTCAACTACCTTATTTTTACTCCTGGGCTAATTATAGATGCTAGTATTCATCAAACACTTAGATACCACACTAAGACCTTCGAGGCTCCTGTACCAGCCAAGGCTTTGCAGGTATAAGTGGGAGCAGAATAGTGACCCCAAATCACATTGAATAGGATGATCAAAATGGCCTTTCCAAAAGACACAGTTCTCAAATGGAGATTTAAAGACATGTCAAACAAAGAAAAAAGAAACAGCATACACAAAGGACAGGCTCGAGATACTGCAAGTCCTTTGATAAAAGGTCAGCTGGCTGTAGAGTGACATCTCAGGAGACAGGGCAGAACATTAGAACAACCGAAGTCAAACGAGGTTACTTGGGTGTTCTCAAGTGCACGAATATATTAACTTATTTGAAGCTGTCACCCAGTCTAACCTTAAACTGTGAATTAACAGGTATCATAACATTCTGAAAGCTTTCTCTGAGTATAGTCAAAACCTACTCAATGAATATTACAATTCCACCTTCCAGCCTCTGCTCTTTCCTCACTCCCTGCATCAGGGAACTAAGCCAACATCCTAGATCCAGGGGCTGCAGTGTGCATGGGTTCGGAGCAGTGTTCTCAAATTTCTACATACAGACATACTACCCAGGAAGAGCATTAAATATTCAGTCCCTGGTCCAGTCCCTGTCTGAGAATGGGGCTGCAAAGTCTGCGTTTCTAACAGGCTTGTACTGAAGAAGACACTTTGGGTAGGAAGACTCCATTAGAGCAGACTCTGCAAATTACATTGACTGGATTGACGGCCCTCTTCCCCTACACACCTGAATGACCTATTTCAAGTACCACTTTTCTCTTCTTAAGAGGAAAATGAGATGACAGTGTATAGGAAGCATCTGGTGTACCTTTACGAAATGGTGGCTTTTACTGGGATTAATTAACACTTTTGGGGATGTCCAGCCAGAAGTCCCTCAGGTCCATTCCTTTACTTCCTCCCTATGTTCTTGAATCTGATGGAGGATATAGAGGAACTGGGGGCCTCCCTGGTGGCGCAGTGGGTTGGGCAGCGCACTATGGGGCAAACCGCAGCCACTGCAGCACGAGTTCGATCCCTGCTGCCAGCCAGGGAGGGGACCCACATGGTGCAGCAGACCTCTCCTGCTGTGCCCGCTGCTCCCCTCAGCAGTGTACTTCCGTTGATCTGCCTGTTCTGCTCCCCGCTCTGTCTGTGGTGAGTCCTCTCACCCCCCACACCTCTGGCCTGTACCCCAGTGCTTGTATGCATAAATAAATCTTAAAAAAAAAAAAAAAGAATAGAGGAACTGGAAAGGAGGCGCCTTACCACCAGAGACCTGGCTCGCACAAGGAGATGGGGGTAGAAGGGATTAACAGCCATTAACCCAACTATACAAACAAAGACCGCTAGGAGCCATGCAGAAATCACAAAGCATAAGAGCCAAGCTGATATCTGACTGCTATAGGGAGTGTCAGACCAAAAGTAAAGACAGGTGTATCTCCGGAACCCATTGTAGTATCTCCAAGCATATTATAGACTCTCTGATCCCTTTCAAAGTCTACATACTTGATTCAAAGTCAACAAGCAAGCCACTCCAGATAGGAGGCCCGCCCAAAGAGAAGACTGTGTCAGTGCAGTTTCTGCACTGGTTCGGGGCAGCCGTCCTTCTGCCCATCTGTGACTACGCAGGTGCTTCTCTTCACCAACTCTCTTCTCTGCAGGGCAGCAGCCTCCCTGCCTTCCTGTGACATGCACCATGCTGGGGTTTCTCACTGACCTCCCTCAGCAGAAGCAGCTCTCCTCAAGGCCACCCCCTGCAACCATGTAGGCCTGTCTCAGCAAACCTGTCCTTCTGGGGCAGCTCTTCCTGCCTGCTTGTATCTATGTTCTTTGTTCTGCCCCTTTCCCTAATAAAGCTGCTCTTTAAAATAACTAACGTCTCTGCCTTGTGGAGAACCTCGCCTGGAAACTTGCCCTGTGCTGCTGACAGGGAGCTCTGGTGAAACCTTTCCCAAAGTGAACCCAAGAACCCCACTCTTTAAACCCACTGACTCCAAAAATGACATCAAATCCACTCTTTCTCACTTAATCCTGGGCAATGTTCTAACAAACACAAAGCAAGTATTTTTGATTAACCCTATTCTATGCCTTAAAAATATTTACCTTTCATATCCTAAAAAGTAGATGTCCCTGTGACTTTCAGTCACAACTTTCTTTCCTTAATAGTTCATTTGAAACTTAAAAAAAAAGTCTATATCTTCTTTATCTAACTTTGGGTGATTGTAAAGTTGCAGAAATTTGTCCATTTCTTCTAGGTTGTTGAACTTGTTTGCATATAGC